>CM027832.1:21159109-22359109 GCA_016097485.1 Eucalyptus sideroxylon x Eucalyptus melliodora
ATAAATATGACCCTTTTGAGAAATCTTTTGTGCTGAAGCAAATTTATCAGCCTATATCCATGACCAAGAGTATTTATTAGTTAAATTGATAGTGAGGAAAAAAATGTCAATAACTGGGATACCAAAGATCACACATGTCGTCACCTAACACCGCTTTTGAAAAGTTTTTGTTCAACGACGATTCATATATGAATTTTGTTTCACTTCCCCAGCAAAAATTGTAAGATATACTAAGTAGACTCTCTCAAGTAATGACTAAAAGCTTTAAGGATGGGGAAATTGTCCAGAAAGTCCAAAATCAATTACATAGTACTTAATTCAATCCTTGACTTTTAAATTTAGCCAATTTAGTCCTAAATTTTTTTACATTATTTTAATATAATCATTAAAATCAATTTTAGCCAAAAATCACTAATGTGGATGTTGATAGTCCTAAGTTGTTTGTTGACATTAACATGGATGTTTTTTGCAATTTTTTTTTTTTTTAAATTCAGAGATGTTTTCCGTTTTCTTTTTTATCTTTTGTTTTCCTTTCTATTTTTACTTATCTTTTCCTTTTCATATGTGGTTGGTCTCGGCAATAACGGAAGATTGGCCATAGGCAAGGGTGTCGAGGCATTGGTTGGCAGTGTGGTGCTTCCCCAAGTGAGGGCGGCCCTCACCCTCGCCAAATCTGGGCATGGAGCAGCTAGCAAGAGGGACAATCGAGCTGAGTCTTCATTTTTTCCTAGTGGCTAGCAAGGGGACAACCAAGCTGAGGACCCATTTTTTTCCTATGCCGATTGAGTGAGTGAATAAGAGACGATGACACCGATTGAGAGAGAGAGAGAGAGAGAGAGAGAGAGAGAGATTTGTTCACTTGAGAGAAAATTTCAGGTGTATGGAATCGCCACCTCACCATTTTTTAATACAAAAGCCATGTTTGATTCAAGATTTTATTTAAGAAGCCACTTAAGATTATTTTTTACTGGAATTTATCGCCGAAGATGCTTAAATATTCTTTTCTTCTCCGATTTGACATTTAAGTAACTAGCAAAAGTTTTGGCATTAAAATGATCATTGTACGAAAGTTATGACATTTCTAATGTCATTTTCCCAAAGAATTCAAGGAAACATAGTTAGAAAATCAACTGGATACAATGAGGAACTATAACAAGTTAATCACCAAACACTACTTAAAAAAGTTGTCAAAGACATGTTTATCTTTGTTTTATCATAACAGTGAAGGGAACTGCACGTTCCTCACTTGCCTCGGATTATGGCAGGTAATCCATCACGACAGCGTGAGGTCTAACCCCTCTTCCACATTCTGATGAGATCGGACGTTGCCTCAGGCAACAGTCCGCCGGGTTTCGTTCTTACGTAGTTAGGACTATAAGCTTCAGCTGTTCATGAAGCTTGCTTAACTTTGTTCATAAAAGATAGTTATGTAATTAGGACTATAACCTCTATGTACATGTAAGTTCACATTATGCATTGAACCTTAAAGAGCGTGCTAGTTCATGTAGATATCGTTATTGCACATGTATAATATTACATGAAATTGTAGATGTGGCTTACGCATTTCTACTTATTATATTATGAACCTGCGTTCGCTCATATCAGAATTTCACCAAAGAATGCTGACTTATATACATTATTTAGTTTGGTTTAAAGTTTCCTGAGCCGGATTCACTGCATTGGCACGCAATTAGTTTTCTTTCTTTGGGTCAGTAGACACATGACTATTTGAAAATTGGCTCTTTGTCGTTTATAAGTTTGTAGGCTTTCATCAAAACGTGGCTCAAGTTGATAGAATTGATTTTAGTGTGTTGTTTCTCATTGGCGAACACTAAATGACAAAATAAAAACCATCATCATTGCTCATTTGGAATCACGATTGTTTTAGGTGATAATCTCGATACGTCAGTCATTATGTCTGAAAGTAGATAAATATCATTGTCCATTCATAAATGACTAGGAATTATAATTTTTTAAAGGATCCCTCTGCCCAACACTATTCATAATCATGACTAAGTTTATAATACTTTTTGGTTAAGAAAAGCTAATCCATCAACTTCAAAATTTTGTCAATATGCATTCTTCCATGTGAGCTTGAGAGCTCACTTTTGTCTCAATACAACTCACTTAATCAGACCACTTACAATCAAGTTGCCATAAAATATAAATCTGAGACTGCTAGTTATATTTCCCAAGTACGTCCTTACGACTTACAAAACTATATTAAACAAAAAAAATTACATTAGACGAAAAGTTGTTTAAAGAATCCTCTCGTGCCATATCGCTATGAACATGCGCAGCTCGAATTCCCATAATTGTGCTGAAGGAAATTTGAAATTATACGGTACGTTATATTTAAGTAGAATACCATAAATTTTGATCCTTTGAGAAATCTTTTGTGCTGAAGCAAATTTATCAGCCTTTTACATGACCAATAGTATTTATTAGTTAAATTGACAGTGAGGAAAAAAAAGTCAACGAGTTGGATATCAAAGATCGCACTTGTCATCACCTAACGCCGCTTTCATTTCCCTCAGCGATAGCCGAAGATTGGGCATAGGCGAGGGTGTCAAGGCCCTTCATTCGTACTCTGAGAGAGAGAGAGAGAGAGAGAGAGAGAGAGAGAGAGAGAGATGTCTACTCGAGAGAAATTTTGAGGATCGCTTATGTATGGAATCACCAGCTTATCATTCACGTTAGACTTGTTTTTTTTTAATACAAAAGCCATGTTTGATTCAAAATTTTATTTAGAAAGATACTTAGGAATTTTTACCGGAAATTATCACCAGAGATACTTAAATGATCATTTTTCTCCAATTTGATTTTTAAGTAATTTGGTAAAAAGTTTGGGTACTAAAATAATCACCGTACGAAAGTAATGACACTTTTTATATCCTTTTCCCAAGTCACGTAGGCAAACATAGTTAGAAAATCAAGTGGATATGATGAGGTACCATAACAAGTTAATCACCAACCATTATTTAAAAAAGTTTTCAGAGAAATGTTTTGCTTTGTTTTATCATAATAGTGAGGGGAACTGCACATTCCTCACTTGCATCGGTTGTGACAGCTAATCCATCAGGATAGCGTGAGGTCTAACCCCTCTTCCACATTCTGATGAGATCGGGCATTGCCTCGGGCAACACTCCGCCGGGTGTCGTTCTCTAAAGAATTTGAAAACAGATGCAAAGGTAAGTAAATTGTTTATATGAGTAATCACGTAGTTAGGACTCTAAGCTTCAGCTGTTCATGAAGCTTGCTTCGTAACTTTGTTCATAAAAGATAATTATGTAGTCAGGACTATAAGCTCTATATACATGTACGTTCACATCATGCATTGAACCTAAAAGAGCGTGCTGTTTCTTGTAGATATCGATATTGCGCATGTGTAACATACATGAAATTGTAGACGTGGCTTATGCATTTCCACTTATTATATTATGAATCCGCGTTGAGTCATCTCAAAGTTACCCAAAGAAATCTAACTTATATGCATTATTTAGTCTGGTTTAAAGTTTCTTGAGCAGGATTCACTGCACTGGCACACAATCATTTTTCTTTTATTGGTTGGCAGACACACAACTATTTGAAAATTGGCTCTTTCTCGTTTATGAATTTGTAGGATTTCATGATCATCTTAGACGGGATGCATGAATTGCAGCTCAAGTTCATTGGTGAATACTAAATGACAAAATATAAACCATCATTATTGCTCATTTGGAATCACAATTACTTTAGGTGATAATCTCAATGCATGAGTCATGATGTCTGAAAGCGCATAGATATTATCATCCCTTCATAAATAAGTGGGAATTATAATTTTTTAAGGGATCCCTGTGCCCAACGCTATTCATAATCATAACTAAGTCTAATACTTTTCTGTTAAGAAAAGCTAATCCACCAACTTCAAAATTTTGTCATTATGCATTCTTCCACGTGATCTTAAGGACTCACGTTTGTCTCAATACAACTCACTTAATCAGAACACTTACAATCAAGTTGCCATCAAATATAACTCTGAGACTGCTAGTTATATTCCCAAGTACGTCCTGACGACTTATAAAACTATATTAGACAAAAAGATTATATTAGACGAAAAGTCGTTTAAAGAATCCTCTCGTACCATATTGCTATGAACACGCGCAGCTTGAACTCCCATAGTTTATCCTTCAACTCGTAGGCAATCCAAATGTGAACGCACGTAATTTACTCCTTATTTAATTTGTTGTCGACATGGTCCTTTTTCTTTTCTTTAACCCAGATGTTCCATATTGTATTCCCATTTATGCTTAATTTTCTACCCCGTTTCCTGTTTCCAACAGATCGGAATCTAACCTTTTTGTCTCGCTCACAACCTTTGCGTGTATGTTTTCTTTGCTAAGCATTTTCACTAGATTTTGCACGCCTCAAGAAAATCACTTTTTTTTTTAAAGCGATCTTAAAAGCACACTTCCCCACATTAACCAGATACATTGAAGATTTCAGTCCTGAAATACTCCTAACAAAACTTGAACTCAAGGCCAAACAGAGAAAAACAAACTCACTAACCATTTATTCAAAAGCAGAATATCTTGGTTAAATTATTTTCGTGGCTGGATCATCCATACAAAACTTCATACCAATGTTTGAAAGCCGTAATAGAAGCACACCATGACCTTCTCAGAAGTGAACCATGAAAAGAAAGTTAATGGATTACTAAACAAATACTTAGCGCTGACTCTCCCGAGCTCATACTAATTGCAACTTTGGGGATTTAATTAAATCAATTAAACATGCAATTTAATTCATTTAAGAGTAACTAATTTAATATAAATCAACTAGAAACCCGAGTAAAATGCAGGAGAACATCTTACTTATCTAAACCAGAGATTTTATTAATACGGTGACTTGATTATGCTAAATAAAGTTGCTTCGGTACCTTTTTCTCTTCATTTCAACAATATTATTGCAAGCAGTATCCATTAACATGTGATTGGATGATCATGTAGGTACATAATTGTTGATATCTAAATTTTGGCTGCATATTATTGACACCTTATTTTGTCAGTCAGGTAAGTCATCAAAAAATAGAAACAATAACAATAGGCAGTTGGATAAACTAGCAAATAACCATGTTCAATAAATTGTTCGTGATTTCGTAAATAAAATTAATAATAATCTAATGGCTCGCAATTTCAATTTTCTCATGTATTTGAGTAATCGTTGAGGATGTATGATTCTATATATGTATATCGAACAAGTTATGGCAAACCTACGAATTATGCTATTTCCCAGTTGGGGAATGTATCATATTAAAAAAAAAAAAAGTTAAATGTATCCATAACAATAATTAGAGTAACCAAACATTACATGTGGTTATACAAATTTTGATCTTTCGGTATGCGTCACATGCGTTGAACACTTTGAAGACGATGAAGTTCCTTATTAAATCCCGTAAATGTTATTGTATAAATTGAAATAGTTGGATGATTTATACTCTGATTAAGTGAGGTATCAGATCAATGATATATCAGAAAATAGCCATCTAATATACTAGCGCATCGGACTCATCTCATAGATGTTAGCAACAAAATTTAACTGTACAATTATGGAAATAAAAAAAAAATTATGATCAATGTGCGTTACTCCAAAAAGGAGAAAAATAAAATAAAAGAAACAAACCGCTCGATCAAAGTATACAGTTGAAATGAAAGCAACTGAGTCAACCCTAGTGACCATCTCCTCATAATCACAGTAGGTTCACCCGCTCATCTTTAGTTTCGACTCCGAGTGCAATTTTTTTATTTTAATTTCGAGTGATAAACTATTTGTGTATCAAATTCTCAAAATCTCTAGGGTTAGTGTCTGTGTCCCAAAAAATAGCTAGGTGAAAACTGGATCTTCAGATTCGTTAACCTTGGAATAAAATTATTAACCCAGATTTCCATTCAGGGCAATCATCTGTATACAAGCAATTAGGACATAAATCATTACATTGAATCTTAGTACGAATCTCCTCCGAAAACCTTCGTTTTTGTTTGGCTGTTGAAGTGAAATTAAAAACTGCCTGCTCACATCAAAACTTCTAGCAATTAATGCTTTAAACTTGAGGAAGCACAGCCGGCTAACCAACCTCATCCAGAGTCGTGAAGTCGCCTGATCGAGGTAGTTGTAACCTGTCAAAAGGATTTTCAATTTGATGTTTCTTACTGAATATTGACAAACGTAAAGTGTAAAAAATGTTTTGGGCTTTAGCTGTTTTTATTTGCATTGTATCTCTCTCGCAACTCTCCCCCCCCCCTTTTCTCCCCCTAGCCCCCTTCCACTCGTTTGGATTTCCTGTCTTTCCAAGTGTAAGTTGATGCCAAGGCCCCCTTGCGGTATAGTTGTATAGCTTTTTGTGCAAAAGTCTATATACCTCTTACCTTTTACCAAAAAAAAAAATGTATATTTAGGGTTTATCTATGTTGGAGGTTTAAAGGAGGGGACAACTCACGCCAATTCTGTAGTCACCAAAGGAGTCACACTCCTATTCTGACATGGGGTCCTTCTTGAAGGGGAAGGAATCAGTATATCTGCATATGATACATGATATTTGTTTGCCTCACAACTAGAACTCCCTTCCCTGAAGATCTGACATTGAAAAATGTTAAGGTGATCAGTAGAAAAAATATAGTGACAACCTAATTCATAATAATCACTAATTTTGCCAGTGCAATTCATCTTGTCAAGATAGGCTTAATTTATAGTTCACTCTACATCATGATGTAACATTTTGCTTAGGGAAAAGATCAGCGAAATGTCGGTTCACACTGTCAACTTTGTGCAAGTATTCTCATCATTCGAAACAAATATCCTCATTTATAAGATGAGAACCTCGTGATGTAACAACATTCAAAACAATATCAGAGAAGGTCCGTCTGCGGGCCCGAGTTGTGTGCTTCTACACATACATAATCAACTCCTCCAAAAATTCTGCATTTTCTTTGTCAATAAGATTCACCTTCTCTTGCATCTCCATATTTTCTTAATGAATGAGGTTTCTCTGCCGTAAATTAATCCAGAATTAGCTAACTTACGGTTAAACTAGAGAAAAGAATGATTGTGATCTATAGCCGAAGTAAGACCTTACGATGGAGCTCATTAATTTGACCCGCCATAATCTGCTCCTGCATCACAGTATTACATGAGATGATTACGGACATAATTTGTTGTTGACCATAAATGGGATGATAATACTATGTGCAACTGGAGTATGGTTTAAACTAAAAAAACCAGAAGACTATGTCTTCTATCTGGTTCAAACTAAGAAAACCAAACTTGAGTATGTGTTTCTTGTAATATAATAACCAAACCAAACAAATCAAAAACTTATGTACCATGGACTCATCGTGGCTCCGAAAGTACGTCAAGGATAGGCAAAACTAAGGGAGATATATGCCCTACCAAGAAAGGTATGAAGAGTGTCATAATTATCTCTAATATCACTGAAGATAGCCTCACTTAAGGATGAGCATGGTCCGGGTTAGATTGGTCCAACACTTAATCTAAGGACCAACTAACACAGTATTGGTCCTCAATTTTTGGACCAAGGATTGACCATTTTGAGCTTGGGATTGAGGACTAGACTAACCCTATGGGTTCCAATTTCAAAATCAACCCGGGACCAATTGTTTATTTATTTTTTGTTTCATTTTTTATATTTCTTAAAAGGAAAAACATACTATTTCAAATTACATATGTATCAACAATGCGATATTGAAAAACTAAATTATGAACATTAATACATATCAAACATAAATATAAGATAAAGTAACAATAGAAACTTATACTTGCTAAAAACAACAAACCATAAAAATGAATACACGAGGTGAGAGAATAAAGGCAAGCAGCGAGGTGAGTCAACAAAGACAAGCGACAAGGCAAGTGAGGCAAGCAAAGAGAGGCGAGTTGTGAGCAAAGTGAGTGAGGCCAAGGGGAGTGAGCAAGGCCTAGGTGAGTGAAGAAGGTTTCTATTTTATTTTATTTTATCAAATTTGCTCTAGGTTTCTACTTTCTAATTTACATGACAAATATAACTATGAAGAGAATAGAAGAGGACTAGCTAGAATTTAAAATAGACAAAAGCATATATTGTATAATATATTAGATATAATAATATTTTATATATAATATTATGTACAGGGTTGGTTCAATAGATCAACTCTAAACTTTCACGGTCAATGACCAACCCACACACTGCAAGGTCTAGGGGTCTTAGGACTAAAGACCGACATAGTCTCCCTAAGGATTGGACTAGGACTAGCTAGGTTGGGCCAATCTAGGGTTGGTCCAAGGTTAAGCTCACCCTAGTCCCACTCATGTTGATTGACCTGGGTGAAGCTTCAAATAGAACTGTATAAACTAGTGAAGTGATTCTAAGGAAGAAGTTGAAGAGGGTTGATGGTTCGGATTTATGTCCATAGGATCACAGCAACTAAGAAAAAAAATTTTTACTTTTCTATTGAAAGTACACAGTTAGGAACACAACAAGAAGGGCATTATGAAAACGAAGACAGGCCAAGGAAAGAACTGAGGAATTTGTATCGAAGCTTAGTGTTGCAATGGCGAAAGATTTGGTCACATCTCGAAAATTCGCTAACCAAAAAGCATATATGTAGTTAATCTCTCCAAAGAAAAGGATACTTTTTGAAACTATATTTCAATGCTCTATAGAATTAATTATTAGTGTTGAAAAGTGATCAAAGTTTATAAGGCAACCCGACTCAGTTCGGTCGCTTGCATAACGTTGTTTGCTACTCACCTATGTCATCATGATTTTGAAACGCCTCAAACTAATTTGAGACATATTTGACACCTTACATTCCTATCCTGTCTCTAATACCCCTGAAGGCAGCCCCACTCAAGTCCGTTGCTAGTGCAATATTGTCCTCTCTAGTCGAGACTCACTCATGCTTGCATGATTTTGCAAGGAGTGGTGCTAAATTGAGATTCGCGAGACTTATCTGCTAGCACAACAGCTCACACACGAGTTATATGGAGTCAGAGATATCCCTAATGCCTGATAATTGATAAGTTAAAACCAAAAAGATGTGCATGGCAACTGAGAAGTGATAGAACTTGAAAAAAGAAAAAGACATTTGACGCTTTAAGTAAAGTCTCCAAATTAAAAGCAAGCTGAAGCATGTTGCTAAGCCATAAGTATGGATCAAGCACTACAGTATCATCAGGAAAGTTATCAAAATAGCCATAAATTTATTAAAATTTTTCAAATTCAGTCATAAATCTATTTTTTTGTCAATTCAATTATAAAAGTTTTGAATTATACCAATTTAGGCCATTTGGCCATTTTTTGCTAGCCGACCGATGTTGATGTAGATAATTTTTTAATAATGTTTTATTTTTTAAATATTTTATTAATATTTTATTTTCTCTTTCTCTTTCTTTTTTTATTCACTTCCTTCTCCTTCCTCCAGCTGATTGCCAACGACAACCGGCCAGAGGCAGGGGTGGCAAGGGGCCTTGCCAACCTCAAGGAAGCCTAGCCATGGTTGGGCAACCTTGCCCAAACCGACTGATGGGCTAGTGAGGCTTGTCCTTGTTAGAGGCCACAAGATTGAAGGCGCGACATTGCTCGACCTTTGGCAAGGGCTGTTAGTGGCTAGGCGAGGCTTGCCCACATCAACCCGGTCAGTCAAAATTGATCGAATGGACTATATTGTCCAAAAAAAGTTTATGACTGAATTAGAAAAATTGCAATAGGTTTATGACTGTTTTGGTAATTTTTCCTACTATTATCAGTCCATGTAAGCCTACAGAGGAGAATAGTGAACATTTGAGAGAATTGAAGTGGGTAACAAAAGCACCAACAAATTAGGGTGGTAGAGATTAAGTTGATGTGATTACGAACATAAATATGAGCACTGTAGTCTTAGAAGAGAATTTTATCTAGGCTTGTATCAAAGAGAATTGTTACAAGAAGTTAAATAGCGTGACTGCAAAAGGCATTTTTCCCTAACCATGGTATAACTTAGAGCAAAATTTTGCCAAGTTTATGGTATCATCCTAGTTTCCTATCTGGATAGAAGCTATTTATTAAGGTATACTGATTGGTTCTTGAAAATGAAAATACTAAAATGTGCTTTAATTAGGCAAACTAAGGAGTTCTTGACAAGAGGAAAGACTTTGCACTTATCCAAATGCCTCTCGACTTTAATTCATTCACTTCTTTCTACTTCTCAGATACATAATTGGTGTTTAACCATCAGGATACTAGCATTCACACTATTTTGGGAAGCTCCTGGGTTGTGACACTGAGGTACCTGAGGTACTCTTGCAGACCTTGGAGTTGACGATTCAAGTTTGCTATCTCTTCTTCTAAAACCTGCAAATGGTATTTGAAGGAAACTCCCAGATAATTAATTTAACATTAGTGGTTGTTCTCCTATGATAATGTTGAAAGCTAGGTTGTTTATTTGATGTACCTTGGCATCAATGGGTGGCCGATCCAATTCTAGTTGGGCTTCCCGCTTCAGATTGTTGTAGCGTTCGATGACCGAGTCCATGCTGAACACAAACAAGAGTCACTTTATGAGATCTATATCATAATGATTGATGTAATCAAAATGGGAGACGGTATTTGGTCCTTTTGAGGTATATAAAAGATTAATGGACTTTAGACAATTCCTTACTTTGGTTGATTCATAGGAGAAAAAGGAAAAGGAAAATTTAGGAAAATGTTCAAATTCGACTCGCAAACAGTTGAAGGAGTGAATAATCATTTTAGCAAGTTTCAACGAAACTGAACATATGAAACTTCAGTGACACAAGAGAAGAGATAACAAAGAAACTCAAAAAGTTCATTAGATAATGATACTCAACTCTAAAACTAGGTCTAAGTTGAAGCAGCGTTGTTATCCCAGAAATCAATTTCGACATGGAAGAAAAAGTTGCGCCAAAGTAGCTGCTAAAGCTGCAACAAGAATAAGCGCATGTATCATGGTTCCTGTGTGCACGTGTGGATTCGTTAGCGCATGTGCGAGGAAGAGAGAGGGAGATGTCGCAAGTCAAGTCTACTGATGGACACTGACCTTGAGCTCGAGTACTCATAGAGCTGTGCAGTGCAGGAGAAGATGATGATTCCAACCTCGGCGTCCCAGAGTTGCGATAGATCCTTGGCCTTCTTCATCAGCAAGTTCCTCCTCTTGGCGAACGTGATGTGCTCGTTGCTGCTCGAATGCGGATTCATCTCCGAACTGGGAATCTTTCCTCCTCCTCCTCCCTCGATAGACCTCGCCTTCTCCTCCGACATCACTCAATAGCCCTCGGCGATTATCTTTCTTAGTGGAAAACCCGATTCAGGAAGCGCCATTTTATCGTTGAAGAACATAGGGAAACAAAATGAAACTCCAAGGAGACATGTTTAAGGAGAACAAATCATCAACGGAATTCAAAAAAGACAAAAAGCAAAAGAGAAGGAGAGGAGGAGTTAAAAGTACACAGTCTCACCTCTGCAGAGAGTCCAGTGTTCATCAGAGAGACGATTTTGAGATTGAAATCTGTGTGGTTTTCTCAGAGTCAAGATAGGAGAAAACCAAAATCGAAGTGGGACTTGTCAGATTTCAAGACAAGCGGTTTTTCTACTACTACTGTTTTTGTGGGGTGGGGCTCTTGGGCGTGCCTACTCGCGCGAGTCCGGTTTGCGAATGGCACTCGCACCCCTCTTGGTAAAACCCGGGAGTCTCAACTTGATTACAAGAAAAGGACATCAGCCTAATTACCAGAAAACGACATGCGACAATCTATCATCTGATTATGACCGACTAGACTTGAAAAATGACGTTTTAGTACTTGAGCTTGTCATCAATTATCATCACAAGTGGGCCACGTATGTAGGAAATTGGCACCTTCACCTTCTATAGAGAACACTTGTAATCTTTTCCAATTTCGTCTCTAGTAAATATTTATGTAACTATTCTTAATGTAATTTAATATAATCTAATGTAAATTTACAATTAGGGTGCTCACCTAAGCTCAACTTAAAATTAATGAGTCAATTTTTTTCATTGAATTTTACGAACAAATTAGTAATAATTATTGAATTGTTTAGATTTCACACCCATGTAATATGATATAATCTAGTGTCTATCCATGAGATACTTGTTCGGCTTATTAAGCTCTTAGATGGAAAAGCTTTGAGTTCTTAAGATCTTCTGGCCTCATTTATTATCAAAGAAACATCTAAAAGGAAAAGAGGATGACAATAACACGCAAGTCATTCTAAAAAGTTTCAAACCTCTAGGATATATTATTTCGGATACATTATCAATATCACGGGATATCTTAACTCAATTCATGCTCTTTAAATTGAGAAAATCTCAATTTATGATATAAACCATGGGGGAACTTAGTTTGAGTTCAATAATAAGTTTATTCAGACCAACTGCATATCTTGATTAAAATCCCCAACTAGGGGTCCATGATACATAACTCATCTCCTTTTAGCTAGTTTTCTGGTAAACATTGCAGGCCCCCTGTTTTTCTCCATTCTTAAATGGAGGAAGCAGATTCCTAATTAGCAAGTGATAAAATTATGGATATCACTTACATCCATATTTAACTATATATAAACATGAGTGATGTCCATCTTTATAACTCATCAACCAAATGCTGGACTGAATGAATATATCCTCCAACTGAGGATGCAGAAAATATCGGAATTTCCCTATTTTAATGTTATGTTCAAATTAAAAATGGAGTTTTACAAAATTACAGTGAACACTAGATCTTAATAAGCATACGACTCGTGATAGAAGGCAAACCGTAGCTAGTTTTCTTTAAAGACGGACCTTTAAGCTTTTTTGGAACATTTTTCTACTACTAGAGGTGCTTTGTTGCCTTTCGCTGAGGTTTTGATACTTCTTAATAAAATAGAAATTGAAAAGAGAACATTTTTCTTTTTTCATCTCCATAGGAAGGGAACAGATTTTACATTCATGCACCATTGTCGAATAGGTTGTCTGTCACTTTATCGAATATAATATAGTAGGTCTTGTTACATTGTTGTTGGTAAATAAAAATAGTATGTGCGATGGTAATTTTCTCAACATCTTTGTAATTTTTTCCAACTTGTGTATCAGCAATTTTTGTTTTTGAGTTAGTAATTAACTTTTCAAGAGGATAAAAAATACTAATCAAGGACCATAGAAAAGTCTGAATAGTCATATCATCTTAACCCTAGTAAAAGAACCCAGTATGTACACCGAGCACTCCACTTTGCTAACCTCTTGCGACATTTAATAGGTATGCACAATTGGATTTTGTCAGACGACACGTTCAACTTTGGAATTCTAACCCTTTTAACAATTATGATCTTAGTGTTGTTTAGTTTATGCAGCAGATGACCGAAGCTTGTAGATATATCCTTGCTTCCACGTAACACAACGTACTCACTGATATTATTATCACAAAAATGTCGGCTTGACTTATTCTTTGTTCATCAGTTTGACTACATGTAATCCCATTGGACAATTTTACAATCCCTTTTTATTGACAGCGTGATTTGCGCATTGCCCGATAATTATGGAACACTTCTCCACAATTAATACGTGCACCTCAACATACTCTGTGGACAGAGGTAATTGAGATTATAACATGGAGTCCCGTGCTCGAGCCCGTCCCTAATCCAACGGAGCCAACGCCTTGGAGTTAGTGCTTTTTTGTTTCCTTTCTTTTCTTTAATTCTTTTGTACGAGGTCCGAAGCAATCATTTTAGAAACGGATTGGACCCGCTGGTTCAGTCAATTAGACCTCCGGTCGCGTTCGTGCCCGTTTACCGATGGGATCAAAACCGATTAAGAACCAGCCGAACTGATCCAACTGTTTTAGATTTAATCAGTCTCGACCTTGTTTTTCATTTATTAGACAGATTTCGGTTGCGAAAAGGGCACTTCAGTCCGCGACTTTTTGGATGATACACGTACTCCTCCAACCAACTGGGCTACGTGATTCGTTTAAATTATATTTGGCAAACTTGTAGTTCACACCATCTCTCACCTTTTGTATTAAAATAATGTGTAAAAGCCAAACGCTTAACCAACGTAGCTATGCATGACTGGTGGCTGCACGATGCGCTATAACATATATTTATCATTCCACTAAACGCTCAATTTCTCCGATTAAATTGGTTGAACTGCATGCTGATGGCCTATCAAGTTCTGTGTGATTGGTGACTGCATAACGCACCATATTACGTATTACTTATTCCTCCAGTCGTCCAGTTTTTCCGGCTAAACCGCCCACTGTGTGTTGGTAGCCTATCTAGTATGGCCTCCATTATGGTTTTCAAACATTGATGTGAAGTAAGCAAAAGCTGTACGGATGATATAGCCATGAAACTATTTTATCCGCCTTATGTCTGCTTTTGAATAAACGGTAAGTGAGCTTATTTCTCTCCTTTAGGTTTTGGATTCAAATTGTAATGGAGCATTTCGAGAGTAAAATCTTCGATGTATTCGGTCAATGTGAGGGAGTGTGCTTTTAAAATCGCCTGAAAAGGTGGTTTCATTGAGGTGTGGGAAATCTGGTCCCAACATCCTCTGAATGTTGAAAGGAAATGAAGAACATTTTTCTGCAAAGGTTGTGAGTGAGACAAAAGCTTAGAGTCGGAGCTGTTGAAAACATTAAACAGGAGAGTAAATTAAGCGTAAATAGGAATAGAGTGAGGACAATTTGGATTGAAGAAAAGAAAAATGACTGACATCATTTGCGTTCACGCCGTAAAAGAACATAATCACATGACCATGTCCACGCCTAATTAAATAAGGAGTAAATTATGTGCGTTCACATTTGGATTGCCAACAAGTCAAAGGATAAACTATGAGAGTTCGAGCTGTGCATGTTCATAGCAATATGGAACGACAGGATCGTTGGACAATTTTTCGTCTAAAATAATTTTACAAAGTCATATGGACTTACTCGGGAATAAAACCTGCTGTCTTGGATTTATATTCGATTTCAACTCGATTGCGAGTGTTCTGATTAAGTTATGGGGTAACTTTCCAGACCTGCATGATTATTCTCGTCATGATTCATTCCTCTAAGCTCATGTAGGCCCTTTACTCATGTTCTTCTGTGCGGCTCAGATACAAATCCATATCGTTGGATCGATAGAAAAAGGCATGCGTAATGCATGCATAGAGTTATTAGTTCGAACTCTAGATTTGTTGAAATAACTTTTGGAGACAAAAGTAAGTTCTAAGCTCGCATGGAAGAATGCATATTTACAAAATTTTGAAGTTGGTGAATTGGCTTTTCTTAGCCTATAAGTATAAACTTAGTCATGATTATGAATAGTGTTGGGGACAGTGATCCTTTAAAAAAATCATAATTCCAGCTCAGTTAAGGGTTTTGAATGGACAACAAAGTTTATATATTTTAGGATGTCATGGCTGACGCATTGAGATTATCACCTAAAATAATCATGATTTCAAGTTCGAGTGGCGATGATTTTCATTTTGTCCTTTAGTATCTACCAATGAGAAACACTGGACGATAATCGACTCTACTATCTTAGGCCGCGATCGTGGCTACTGACAAAGATGATCATGGAAGCCTACAGACTTGTGAGAAAGAGTTAATATTTTAAATGATTGCATGTTCACTTAGTGATTACTGCTCAAAGAAACTTTGAACCAGACTATTTATATAAGTCAACATTTAAGATGAGCCGACGCAGTTTATAATATAATAAAGAAGGAATGCAAAAATCACATTTACATTTTCATAGAATGATATACATGTGCGACAACTAATCACACAAAAATCCCCACGCTCTTATGGTTTCAATTCATAATGTATGCTCATGTACATAGAGCTTATAGTCCTGATTGCATGATTATATTTTATGAACAAAGTTAAGCAAGCTTCGCCAACAGCTGAAACTTATAGTCCCGTCTGTTTGATTTTTTTTTTTTTTTATACACATTTTATCCAAACAATTCAAGGCAGTTTGCATTTGTTTTCAAATTCTTTTGAGAACAAAACCCGGCGGGGTTGGGTCCTGTTTTGGCCACTGGTGCGAGTTCGAATCCTCCATGAGGCAATGCCCTGATCTCACCTGAATATGGAAGACGGGTCAACCTCACACGCCAAATTACTTAAGTTTTTAAATTAACTACCTATAGAGGGTACTATAGTTCAACTTGATTTTGTTGGGTCGAACCAGTTCAAGTTGGGGCTCCCCAATACTTCAAACGCTCAACTCCCACAATAAAAAGTTCAATCTTGTTATGGACGCAAATTAGGGTTGGTTGGGACTGTGTCTTATTTGGTCAGTGCTTGAATCTTATCGAAGTAATTCCAAGTATAACTTGAATCAAGTTTTTAAAAAAAAAAAAATCTAATATACTCAAATTGAGTAATTTAAATGCTTATGTGACTGTCTTTAATCTACTATGATATCAATAGCCTATTTAGGGTCACAAAAAAATAAATAACAAATACAAAAAATTGTGGCTCATCATTTGTTGTTAGCAACCCAAAAAATATTTTAAAAATGACCTATCAACGTTGGCAAAAAATATATTTAAAAGATGACATGTCAATGTTGGCCGGATAGCCAACACTAGCCGGCGTCCATGCTAGCATCAACCAGCCAAATTTGACCAGATAGATTGAATTGGTCAAATTGTAAAAGGTTTAGGACTAAATTGGACAATTTGTAATAAGTTTAGAATTGTTTCAATAATTTTCCTTAGATTGGCAGAAGATTTTAAATACTTCACTTCATATTGTCAATCCTAAAGAATAATTCTTTTATCAAGATTGACCACTCATTGTCAGATGTTCACACAATTCACTCAATGATCACGAAAAATTAATAACCTCAAGATGTTACAATGAGCAAAGTAGAAACTTGAATCTATTATTCTTCAAAATCCATAATTACGTAATTCGTAGTTTGAGTTAATATATATTTCCAAGATCTAGGTGATATAGATCCGTAGTTAGACTAAAGTGGTGACACAACTCCAAAAATAACGGGAGATCGATCAAGTTTCATTGCATTCTCGAACCCAATATTGCCAAGGGCTTAGTCATTAGGTGTGTACTTCCTAGTCCATCGTATAGTACAAATCAATTTGGTAATTTCTTGATCAGCACATTTTGACTTGGTATACTAACGATTTTATGGAATGTGCTGTCCAATAGAGTAAAATGCGCGACAAATACTTCAGCATAGACATCTCTGAAGATTGCTAGAGACGATGTTGAATTATAGAGTTTGAGACAGCTTTCTAGTTCGCCAACAAAGATCACCCAGCGTCTCGCCCTTCATTTATCCTCCTCAATAATAATAAAGACAAGAACAAGAAAAATAAAGACGCCGGGAAAAGACGAGAAACAGAAGCCATACGTGTTCATGCTGCAACCCATTTTGACAACTCTTTTGCCCCATATAAGTCCAATATTTTTATTTGTTATCGAGAGTTTACTGTACATGTGACACCAGAAGATAGTTTCAAACAACATTATGCTTAAAACCATTCATCGCTCGGGACTAAAATTTATATCCCGACATCTAAATGATTCTCCTTTTCCACTAATTCTCAACCTTGAGAGGTTCATCATGTCTCCTTCTTATCCAGGGAAGAAGCTTTATCCCACAAATAAGCCCATTGTAGAAGTGTTGAGATTTCTGTTGGTAACCATAATGAATATCTCTGAAAACTTAAAAAATAGGGGAGCGGTGAAAGAGAAGGATTTTGAAAAATGGATTATCATTTTTTTTTTTGGCAAATTCATAAAAGATTGGAAATCTTTTCTATGGAGTATAGTACATTTCATCAAGCATTGGCTTATATCATAAAACGATGGAGCTTTTTTTTTTTTTTTAATATATGTAAAAACTTATCGCATCAGAAAGAACGCTCATCCGGGGGACAAAATCCTGCATAGAAGTCCTCATGAGGTTAAAAAACTGTTAACACAAAATCCCCCAATGAGTACAAAAAGATCTGTGAACAGCGCGTGGCTATTAAATGAAGCCCATATCTAATGTCACATTGTATAGCATGAAGAATCTCATGACTTGTGATGGTAGAATAATTTGAAGGTGATGCACTCATAATGCACACAACTCTACACTAATCAAGAAGAGAATGAGACGAATAGGTTTATTTCTTTTTTGTTTCTTTTCTTCACCTTATCAAAAATGATCACAAGACTTGCCTTTGTATATGCTTATTTACATTTCAAGGAAATAAATTCTTGAGAACTTACAAAATATTAAACTACACATAGAAACACTAACAATCAAGATGCATTCAAAAAATGTTGACTAGACATAGAAACACGAATAGTCAAGATGCATGTAGGACATTTATGAATTTCGTTTAATTACTAACATTTCCTGTTAACAAATCTAAAGAGTTTTAGTAAAAATATATGCTACCCGATCTCCCATCTTGACATGTGTAACTTCAATTTCCTCCTCTCTCACTTGTTCTCGAATGAAGTGATATCGAAGAACAATATGTTTGCTTCATTAATGAAAAACTAGATTTTTTCTTCAGAGCAAAAGCAAAGATATTATCAACAAAAATCTTTGTTGCTTTCTTATGCTCCATATGACTTTCTTTAAGTAGTTTTCTCAGCCATATTGCATGACAAACACATAAAAATGCTGCTACATATTTAGTTTCATAGGTTGAAAGACTAGCGCTAAATTGCTTCTTTAATGACTACGTAAAAGCAATGTCACACAAGAAAAATACAAAGTCTGTTGTGCTCTTTCGATCATCAATATCTCCATCATAATCATTGTCTAAATAAGCTTTAAGCTATAAGAATTTGGACTAATGGTGGTGTAAGCCATGAGCAACAATCCCTTTGAAGTATGGAATTATCCTTTTTACAGCCTTTAAGATGAAATGACTTTGATTTTTCCATATACGACTCACAATTCCAACACTATACATGATATTTTGTTAGGGTGAATGGTTCTTGGTTCTATACAGGTTCCACCCGAAACCTAGAATATGCTTGTTGGAACAAGTTCCTCATTTTTTGAAATATAAAATCTACCATGCATACCCTAAAACTCAAAACATATCTTGTCACAAGTTCTAAGGTCAGTTCTAGGGCTTACCATGGTTCCACCTATATTATTATTTAAACGGTTACAATTTGCTAACTATAACTAATATTTAGACATACGAAAAATATGAACATTAGTAAAGTAAAAATCTTAGTCATAAAATGGAAACTTAGACTAGTACTTCCAAATTATACACTCATCATCAAACAACATGAAATATCAGGAGATTGCACGGAGACATGAACCGAGAAAAATATTAAAACTTGTTTTAGGTTACAAGTTACAAGTTTCATATTCCTCCAATTAAGAACCCAAAACTTACCCGTCGAAATAGATTCTTCATTTTTTTTAAAAAAAAAAAACTTGAATCCTACCCTGCATACCTTGAAATCTATAACCTATAGTTTCCTACCAGTCCAATTCTCAGGTTCCAAGTTCTACCATGAAATCATGCTTACCCCTAATATCATGTCTAGTACATGTCAAATATCTCAAGCTTCCTATCAAGCTTCTATAGTACATTGAATCAACATCAAAACTATCATCAAACTTTGAAAGCTTGGTTTCACACTCAATTGGTGAATTGATTGGTGTACAATATTCATATTGAATTTTTCAAGAATATTTTTTGCATATCCTTTTTGGGAATTAAAAAACTCATCTGCACTTTGCTTTAGTTTATGCCAAGAAAAAATACATGTGACGGTTATCAATCATTTCAAATTTCTTTTATCACGGATGCCTTAAAAGCATCAATCATTGTTGGATTACTTCATGTTAAAAAAATGTCATCTACATAAAAACAGGTCAATAAAACATCACCTTTTCTTGCTTGGAATAAAGTGCACACTCATATGGACATTGAGAGAAGGCATTTGCTTTGAAATAAGCATAAATTCTGGAATTTCATGATCTCGGTGCTTGTCTAAGTCTATATAAGTTTTAAAAAAAAATTGACAATAGGAATGACTAATGAGTCATGACAAAGCATGCAGGTCATAAAGGTACTCCACAACTTAATTAGAATACTCACCATCATGGAGTACAGCTCAAAGTATCATATTTTGTCCTTATAATTGTTGGCAATCCAAAAGTGGACGCACATTGATTATTCCTTGTCTAATTTCCAGACACGGGTGGTGTGAACGTGGTCATGTGAAAATGTTCTTTAATAGTGCGAACGCGAATGATTTCAGTTACTCTTTTTTTTAACCAACCCAAATGTTCCATGTCCACATTCTGTGTATGCTGAATTTTCTCTCGTCTGTCCTGTTTCCAATAGCTCGAGCTCTAACCCTTTTTGTCTTACTCACAGTCTTCGCACGTAAGAAATTTTCCTTTTCTTGGGTGATGTCAAACCAGCTTTTGCGCGTCTTGACAAGACACTTTTTTGGACGATCTTAAGAGCGCACTCCCTCAAAATGGCCTGATACATTCAAAATTTTACTCCTAAAGTTCTTCCAACAAAACTAAACTCGAGACCAGAGAAAGAAGAACAAACGGTCTGAGCATTTAAGCTAACGTGTCAGAAGGTGAAAGCAAGCAAGAAACGAAAGAGAGAAAAGGAGAAGAGCACGGTTTGGGAAGAAGATTTTCTTGTATATTCTCTGTGTGTTACAATGTACAATGCTTTGCTGTTTATAATACAAAGTGTATACACAAAGAAAAAGGCAATGTAATATTCTACAAATCAATCTAATATAAGATTGATTCTTTGTAATCAATCAATTCCCAATATACTTTCAGAATCTTTTTTTGCATATCTTCCAACACTCCCCCTCAAGCTGGTGGCTTGTAAATGTCTAAGACACCTAGCTTGCTCAGTAGATATGCATGTTGTCTTTGACATAGGGCCTTGGTGAATACATCTGCATGTTGTTCAGTAGTTCCAATCCCTCTTGTCTCTATTATTCCTTCTTGAATCTTCTCCCGAGTGAAATGGCAATCTACTTCTATGTGTTTGGTCCTCTCGTGCATTACAGGATTTGCTGCAAGTTTCAAGGCTGATTCATTGTCGCAAAATAACTTCGTTGGACCCTTTAGGCGTATTCCGAGATCACCAAGTAATCCTCGTATCCACACAATTTCACATGTGGTTTTTGCCATGGCCCTATATTCTCGCTTCAGCTGAAGATAGAGAAACTGTTGCTTGCTTCTTGGTTTTCCATGAAAGAAGTGAGTCTCCCAACTTAATGCAAAACCCAGTTATGGACCTTCGACTCATAGGACATGTTGCATAGTCTGCATCACAGTATGCTGTCATTTCCATGTTGCATCTTCTAGATAGAAGTATCCCGAGTCCCGGACATCCCTTCAAATACTTCACGACCTTTAGAGCGGCATTCATATGAGATTCCTTTGGTTTGTGCATAAATTGACTAAGATTCTGCACTGCATATGATATATCGGGTCTGGTCATGGTTAGATAAATCAGTTTTCCAACAAGCTTCTGATAACTCGTCGGATCCTGTAATATAGGATCATCCTGAGAAGTTCCTCCAAAGGTGGTCTGCTTTGTAGTCAATCGATATTCTGCTCGATTGGAATGACGGATGGCCTCGCATCCCGATAAACCAGCCTACGAAATAATCTCTAACACAAACTTCCTCGATCGAGAGAAATCCCTTGATGAGATCGGGCGATCTCAATCCCAAGGAAATATTTTGGCGCTCCCGGATCTTTTATATGGAATGTAGTATGTAAATATCTCTTTAGGCTTTTTATTGCAACTTCATCATTCCCCATGATAAGAATGTCATCTACATAGATCATCAAGTAAATAGATGACGTACCTTTATTCCATGTAAATAAGGCATGATCATACTTTGACTGTTTGAAGTTTGCACGATGAGAGCATTGGCAAATTTAGCATACCATTGTCGGAAGCTTGTTTTAGCCCATAAAGGGATTTGCGGAGACGACATACTTTATTCTCCCCCGTCTCCGTAAGCCCCGAGGAATTTCCATGTAAATTTCTTCATCCAGATCACCATGAAGAAAGGCGTTATGAACGTCCATTTGGTGCAACGTCCAATCATGGATGGCTGCAAATCGATAAGAAAGAGCGGACGGTGACATCTTTAGCAACAGGTGAAAAAGTTTCATGATAGTCGAAACCTTCTCGTTGCGTATATCCCTTGGCTACTAGTCGAGCTTTGTACCGTTCAATGGATCCATCAGCTCTATACTTTATTTTATAAACCCATTTGCATCCTATGGATTTCCGATTTGAGGGCAAAGGAACTATTTCCCATGTGTGATTATCGGATAGAGCACATAATTACGCTTCCATGGCCTTTTGCCGGCGTGAATCGATGGATGCCTCATGGTAACTAGATGGTTCTTTCTCATCTGATATACGACTAATGCAACATCTATGCTCTGACGAGAGTTTGTCAAATGAGACATATGAAGATATTGGATAGTGAATACCTGGTCCATTCAGTGAAGCGCAGACATAGTCTTTTGTCCATGTTGGCGGTTTCGTAGCTCGCCCCGAACGTCGTGGATGATCCGTTGGTGATGGAGGTGAGGATACGTCCGCAGCATTATTGGTGATTTGTTCGCCAGAATCATATTCACCAGGGATTGGAAGAGGCGAGTCGCTTTCCAATGTGGCCTGCTTTGAAGTGACGATCAACGAAGAAGGTGGAATAACTTGTCCTGGTGATGCTGCTAGAAAATATTCAGGAGATATATTTTCCTCAATTGGGGAAAGATGAGGACTATTGGAGATATCCAAATCCTCTGTAGAGACCCGAAATGGAAAGATTGTTTCGTGAAATATGATATCCCTGCTCACGAAAAATTCTCCTGTGGATGGATCGAGGACATAGTAACCTTTTTGTAGGGTAGGATAACCCATGAAAATGCACCTCCTGGCACGTGGACTCATTTTGTCTCGAGGTCCCATAATTGCAGTATAACAAAGACAGCCAAAAACTCGAAGATGATCTATTGATGGTTTCTTTCCATAAAGAAGTTCAAGGGGTGATTTACCATCTAATATCCGAGTAGGCATTCGGTTGATGAGATAGGCTGCGGTGAGAGGACACAATCGCCCCAATATATTGCCGGAATAGATCCCTGAAACTTCAAAGCTCGCGCAACTTCCAGCAAGTGACGATGCTTACGTTCCACCACTCCATTCTGTTGTGGAGTATAAATGCAGGAGCTTTCATGTAGAATGCCATGAAGCAAGAAAAGTGATCTGCATTCATGACTAAAAAATTCCTTCCCATTGTCAGTGCGTATTCGCTGAATTGATTTTCCAAACTGATTTTTAGTCAGGGCGATGAACGTTTTCAAATGAGATTGGACTTGAGCCTTTGATTGCATCAAGAATATCCATGTAGCCCGAGAGTGATCATCCACAATTGTAAGAAAATATCGTGAACCATCACGATGTGTTGTGTGATATGGTCCCCGGACATCAACATGAATCAAAGAAAGTATAGTAGTGGAACGCTTGGTATGTAAAGGGAAAGACGTGCGAGGTTGTTTTGCAAGAGGACAGATAGGACATTTAGAGTATGGAAAAGAAATACTATGCCCCATTCTTGAATGCAAAAGAAAGTCTTTATCATTGGCAATGGCATTACACAACGATAACTTATTGAAAGGAATTGAATTCAAATCTAGATTACTTGGAACACTGGTCCAGAAATATAAACCTTCAGAAAGACTACCCAAGCCCATCAATTTCCCAGTCGAAAGGGCCTGAAAAAAACATGTATCGGCATTGAAAAGTACTTGACAGAATTTTCTTTGCAGACTTTGGATATGGAAATCAGATTGAACTGAAATTGTGGGACATATAGGACATTTTTCAGAGTAATTTGGGAGCTAAGTTGGACGGTTCCTGTCATTGTGACATGAGTAATATTCCCATTTGGGAGTTGTACGAGAAATTGGTGTGTCCAATTTCCTATGCATTTGTGAGTAAAATTTAATGTCACAAATGATATGATCACTTGCTCCTGAGTCAACTATCCATGCCTTCTTTGAAATTGAATTAATCAGGCAATGGGATATACCTGAAAAATGACCTCCTTTATTTCCAATGTCGCTTTACGTAATGCCCGCATCAATCTGCGATATTGCCCATAGGAAATTGGTCGGTCACTAATGGATCCAAAAGGTCCGGTCACACCGTAGGCTGCAGAATACCCTTTCTTTTTTTCTTTTTCTCCTGGCTTTCCATGCAATTTCCAACAATTTTCTATGGTATGATGGGGACGTTTGCAATATTCACAGTATAATTTACCTTTTCCCTTGGAATTTTGTCCGAAATTTCGAACTGATGCGGAATAAAATTGGCCGTCGGATGATTTAATCGTGGAATTATCTCCACCGTCAATGCACCGTATAGATCGACCGCTTGCGGACCGTCAGATCGACGCGCTAAATCCGGACCGTCAGATCTCCGTGGGTAATCAAGGCCGTCAGATCTCCGCGGGAAATCAAGGCCGTCGGATCTCCGCGGGAAATCCAGGCCGTCAAATCTCCGGATCGAATCTCCACTGTAGGCGCCTTCCCTTTTAAGGGTTTTGTCCGCGATTGCAAACCCTAGCCCCTCGCGAACTTCTCTCTCTCGGGCTAGGGTTCTCGCCCCCGATTCCCTTCCGCGGCGATCTCCACGAAGAGCGAGGGCGACGGCTTCGCCTCCTCGTGCTTGCTCCGGTCTGTGAGCCGTTGGCTTTCCTCCCGGACAGCCAACTGAAAATCCGGCCGAGGGTGGAACGGGATCCATCGCCGGGATCTGCGAACGAAATGTTAGGTATGTTTCGTTCAATATCAAGAGAAACCGAGTGGATTTCTCCCTCTCTTTGATGGACTTGTACTTGCCCGAGGGTTTCGGGAGGTCCCTCGAGTTTTTCTTCCGTGGCCTCGAGCTCGTTCCAGAGCGATGACAGTTTGTTGTAAATCGCTGTGACGGACATGTTTCCTTGCTTTAGATCTGTTAATTCCTGCATGAGACAAAAAAATTTTGCTCGGTCGAGCTTCCCATACATTTCCTTTATGTTGTCCCACATGGTTTTTGAATCTTCCGTCGGTGGGAGTCCTGCTGCGACGTCTGGCGAGACGCAGTTGCCGATCCAAGTGCGGATCAGGTGATTGCACTTCCGCCAGTGCCTCGCCAGCCTTTCATCCGTCGGAACAGGTACGGTTCCGTCCAAAAAACCGTCTTTATCTTTTGTGACGAGGGCCCGCCGGAAGTCTTGCGACCACTTGTTGTATTTTTCCGGCCCGGTCAGTTGCAGGTTGATCAATCGCAACTCTGGACCGTCGGCGGTTGATACGTGTAAGGGATCGCCTGGCTCCGGTCGACCCGTGATTGCTGCAATCGGAAAAGGTAAGAATCCGGGTGAGAGGTTCGGGTAGGGATTCGTCCCTGTACCCGACCCATTAAAACCGGTTCCATGACCCGTATTAATAAATCCCGGATGAGGGTTTGTTCCGGATCCTGCTTCTCCGGACCCGTTTATTCGTTCTGCCTCGGCGGCTGGATTTGCCCCGCTTGCGGATGGTAGACTCCCGTCGGGTTGAACATTGCTTTGGTAACTTGTTACCCCCGGCAATGATGGATTCGGGCCTTGCCCGACGTACCATGGATAAGGTACCCATTGGTAAGGATGGCCCTGAATGGGCTGCCCCATATTCGCTTGAGCCGGGTATATCTGCCATTGAGTTTGTATTTGTTGTTGGGTTGTGGAAACTGCAGGTATCGCATGGATGTTGTGGTCTTGTGTTTCTCCTATCGGTGTGACGTTGCCCGTGGAGGAACGCCGGTTGTTCCGAGGAGCAGATCCTCGGATTCATGGTAAAAAATTCGTTTCTTCTTCCTTCGTACAGATTCTTTCGTGATCAAGACGTTGATCTGTCTTGTAGGTTCGAAAGCAATCAATTGCGGAAGATGGAGCTTAAAACCGAAAGCTCGATACCATGTCGAAGGTGAAAGCAAGCAAGAAACGAAAGAGAGAAAAGGAGAAGAGCACGGTTTGGGAAGAAGATTTTCTTGTATATTCTCTGTGTGTTACAATGTACAATGCTTTGCTGTTTATAATACAAAGTGTATACACAAAGAAAAAGGCAATGTAATATTCTACAAATCAATCTAATATAAGATTGATTCTTTGTAATCAATCAATTCCCAATATACTTTCAGAATCTTTTTTTGCATATCTTCCAACATAACGGTAGTTAAAGAAATGTTCAAACGCAAACATATCATAGATAAATTTTGTTTCATGCTTTGATCATTCGTTCAGCTTTTGCTCACTTAACACTACTGTTCCGGAAACTGCACTGGAAGCCATAACGGATAGACCATTAGTATGCCGTACCAATTCAAGGTTTTAACTGGAAAAATCGGCCGTTAGTGAAAATAAGTAACACATATTGTGGTGCATTATGTAGCCAACAGTCATGCAGAGCATTGCTTCCTTGGTGAAGTTGTTTAAGGCAAATGGAAAACAAGACCAGACCGGTTCAATTCATAAAGAGCTGGCCAGTTCGTCCAGTTAGGCCGATTCTTTATGCGTTTCACCTCCATCAGTACTAGGGCATTATCGGGACCGAAGGTCTGATCGATTTTAGATTGAACCAGCCGGTCCGGTTGTACAATCACTACTTCACATCAGATTAAAGAAAAGGAAAAAAAAAACCTAGAAACATTAACCCCAGGTGTGGGTTCCGCTTGATCAGGGACGGGCCCAGGCGAGGGAGTTCACGTTGTGAATTAATTGCCTTCTACTCTCGGAGTGCTACCAATTCCTTGTGGGCTACCTGTTTGGGTGAAACTTGCGAGTTAACATTATCGTAATGATGAGCTTTGGTCATCTGCTGCATAAACTAAACGAAATTCAATAAGATTATAACTGTTATAAGAGTTAGAGATCCAAAGTCATACTTGTTCTCTGACGATACTACATTGTGCATACTTGTTGGTAGTCGCAAGGGGTTAGCAAAATGGCGTACTCGATGTACATAATGGTTCTTTTATTAGGGTAGCGTTAACCCTACAAGATGATGTGATATTTTTCGCTTTTCTATGGTCCTTTATTATTACGTAATTCCCTTGAAAAGTTGAGATTACTAACTCACAAACAAAAATTACTAACCCTAACATATGTGGACAAAATTACGAAAATATTAAGAAAAGTACTATCACAAATATTGTTTGCCAAGAAAAAAAAAAGTAAAAAGACCTACAATATTATATTGAAGTGACGAACACAACTGGTAGGCAGTTTGCGCGTGCAGAAAATCCGTTGACCTTAAAATTTTCTTGGCTCCGAGGCCCCAGTATAAGAAAAGTGACTTGTTATCTCACATGCGAACTAACAAATGAAGAAAATATTTAACTCTTACACGCAATGGTCTCAGAAATAATTTATGGAAACCAAGTAACAATATGCATTATCCTATCATTTTAACTATCTAGCAAAAGTACACCAAAAGTGTCAAAACTTGGTATAGATAAACATTTAAGTGTTAAAATTTCCAAAAGGTATACCTAAGTACAATTTTTTTTAATATATTAAGACATTTAAGTGCCAACTCAGCAAAGTAGCTAGAAATCCAACGTGGCTTGTTTTTAATAATATAAGTAGTCTACATGACTTACCAAAAAGCCTACTAAGTAATGAGGTGTAAAACAACAATGTTTTGCCCCAAAATTGATTTTTAATATAAATATTAATTTAATTAATGAAAAAAACTAAATTAAGAAAATGGTTGCGACAAAGTAGTGAGGGACTCTCCATCCCTCACCGCTGCTGCCACCCCACCATTGCTAGAAAGGGTCGGCAATAGTGGGGTGACAAAATTCAACATCACTAGGCTCCGAGGGCATGTTGGCCCTCACTAGCAATTGGCCAGGGTCATTGGGCATAAGCCCCGACCAATGCCCAACAACCTTAGCCAACCTCTAGTGAAGGCTTGCAAGCCCTCGCCGACAATTGGCCAGGGTCACCTACTACTAGCTAAGGTCTAGTGACCCTGACTGACCCTCCCCCTACTTTCGTCAGCCCTTTCCAATGATGGTGGGGCAATATTGGTAGCAAGGGCCGTAGAGACGCTCGTTGCTTTGCTACAACCCATTTTTTAATTTAGTTTTTGTATTTAATTTAATTAATATTTATATTACAAATCAATTGTGGGGGGGGGGGGCAAAACAACATTGTTTTGGGACAAGCTAGCCACGTCAACACCACATGGATAATTTTTTTTTTTAAAAGTGCCACCTTAGTAAAAAAAAATGTCGCTAGAAAATGCCATGTTAATATTTTGGCCAGAATTTTTTGCCGTTGGCACTTAAGTGTCCTTTTTTTCTTTATTTTGGCACTTAAATGTACATTTTAGAAGTTTTGGCATTTAAGTATCTATCCATGTCAAGTTTTGGGATTTGGGGTATCTGATACTCTTAACTATCCAAAATAGACTTAAAACTTGTGCCCGCCATGTACACCTGTCGTGGAATTAAATTTCTTGATTACGTTTCTAATCAAAGGTAAGCACTTCCACGTCAAATATTTGAGGCTCTAATGTTAATTCAATCTAAAACTATGAAAGGATTACCAGCTCCGATGAAACCATGCAAAGTGCAGCAGCAATTACCAAAACTTTCGAGGACGATAGACTTGCATTACGAACTACTGATGGTTGCCGAACACGCAAGTAAATTATGCCAAGAAAAAGGCGCCCTTCACATCTCTAAGCTTTTGTCCAGCAAAAACTTCATTTTAATTTTCTAACATAACATTAAAATGAGGAAGCTTGTATACTTTCCCGCATTCTTGGTTGGAGGGTCTTTCATTGAGTTAGGTGTCTAATTGATGGGTTACCAACACGGACATCACCCCAATTTATTTTTAATTAAATTTTGTATGAAAGTGATGTCCATATTTATAAATTGCTGATTAAGGAAATTTCCTCCGATCAGGAATGGAGAAAAACACAGCCCTACAATGTTTATTGGAAAACTAGCAAAAAAAAGATGAATTATCTTGCAGTTGGTGTGAACAAACAAATTATTCAATTCAAACTAAGTTCTAAGATAGCTTATATCATGAACTCGGATTTTCTCAGTTTAAGAACAAGATTGAGTTAAATTATCCCGTGATCATGATACATTATTCGAAATAGTAGATGCTAGAGTTTGAAACTCTTTACATTGACTTGTACTGTCTTAATCGTCCTTTCATCTTTTTAGATGTTTCTTTTTATAATGAGTAATTAGTCGAAAGATCTTGAGGACTCAAAAAAATTTCCCATTTATAATTCGAATAATCGGAAAATTATCTTATGGCTGGACGTTATATTATAGTACACGTGTGAAAAAACTAATATGCTCTTAAATCTCAAAGAAAAGACGACTCTTTAATTTTAAGTTGAGCTCAGGTGAGTGCCATAATTATATTCTACTTATTAATTTACATTAGCTTATATTATATTACATTAATAATTATTACAAATTTATCTAATATGAATACATTGGTGGAAATTTACAAGGTGCTTGTAGTGTTTCCTACATATCAAATACTAAAACATGATTTCAAGTCCGAGTCAATCTTAATCAGATGTTAAATTTTCTTTTAGGAAAAAGGAACATGTGGATGTATCTTAATTGATAGTAGGGTTGTGTAACCAGATTGGTTTTACCCCGAAATCAAATTAGGTCACCCTAAAACATATCCAATTCCCAAGTTGGTTCTCAATTCCAAGTGAAGAACAACTCGAGAACTAGATCAATTGAAGCGAATTTGGAATCGGTTTCATAAAGCCTAAAAAACCTAAATTTTCTCTTGGTATCTATTTCTCTATCTCTCTCTTTTTTTCTATTCTCTCCAACCAAACTCAAACACTTCACAGCTCTCTCTCACTTTCAACTCACCCTCCTCCTTGCTCGCTCATGACTTGCTCTCAATCGTTCAAGCCTCACAACCCTCATTTGTTCCTTACTCACCTTTGCTTGCTCTCCCTTGTTCATTTTATATTCTGAATGGTTTTGTTACTCATATTATTTTTCTATAAAAAATGAAATTTAAAAAAAAAAAAAAAAAGAACAAAGTAGAAATATGTTCTCAAGTAGATCTTAGAATCGGACTAGATAAAAGAAATAGGTTCCAAGATTGGTTCTAAAACAAATAGGATAGGTTCCGGGTTCCAAAAACTAGGAACCGGTTCTAATAGGGTAAGCTTTAGTTTTCAGGTCTATGACCTATCCATCCTAAAATTAATTATCCCTAATTGATAATGTGTCATTTTTTACCAAGAGATGTGCGAGTGCAATTCGTAAACCCTACTTGCGCGAGTTGGCACGACCTAGAGCCCCACCCCACAAAAACATAAGTGATAAAAAAAACCTCCAAGGCGGTTTTCAGTTTCTACCTTGAAATTTGACAAGTCCTACTTCGATTTAGGTTTTCTCTTGTCTTGACTATGAGAAAACCACTCAGATTTCAATCTCAAATCGCCTGTCCAATGAATACTGTCCTCTCTGCAGAGGTAAGACTGCACTCTTAACTCCTCTCTTTTCTTCTTTTTCTTTGTCTTTTTTGAAATCCGTTGATGATTTCTTCCCCTTAAACATGTCTCCTTGGAGTTTCAATTTTTCCCCCAATCTTCTTCAACTATAGAATCGCGCTTCCTGAATCAGGTTTTCACTAATGAAGATAATCGGTGAGTGGTATTGAATGACGTCAGAGGAGAAGGCGAGGCCTATCGAGGAAGGAGGAGGAGGAGGAGGAGGAGGAGGAGGAGGAAAGATTCCCAGTATGGAGATGAATCCGCATTCGAGCAGCAGCGAGCACATCACGTTCGCCAAGAGGAGGAACTTGCTGATGAAGAAGGCCAAGGATCTATCGCAACTCTGCGATGCCGAGGTCGGAATCATCATCTTTTCCTGCACCGGACAGCTCTATGAGTACTCGAGCTCAAGGTCAGCGTGATGTCTCCCTCTCTCTTCCTTGCACATGCGCACGGACGACCCGCACGTGCACACGCGTACCACGATACAGGTGCATGCACTTATTCTTCTTGCAGCTTTAGCAGCTACTTTGGCGCAACTTTTTCTTCCATGTCGGGATTGATTTCTGGGATAACAACGCCGCTTCGACTTAGACCTAGTTTTTGCGTTGAGCGTCACTATCTAATCAACTTTTTGAGTTTCTTTGCTATCTCTTCTCTTGTGTCACTGAAGCTTCATATGTTCAGTTTCATTCAAACTTGCTAAAATGATTATTCATTCGTTAAACTGTTTGCGAGTTGAATTTGAACATTTTCCCAAATTTTCCTTTTCCTTTTTCTCCTATGAATCAACCTAGTAAGTAATCGTCTAAAGTCCATAAATCCTTTATATGCCTCAAGAGAAGCAAATACCGTCTCCCATTCTTGATTACATCAATCATTATGATATAGACCTCTTGGAGTGACTCTTGTTTGTGTTCAGCATGGACTCGGTCATCCAACGCTACAACAATCTAAAGCAGGAGGCCCAACCGGAATTGGATCGGCCAACCGTTAATGCCGAGGTACGTCACATAAACAACCTTGCCTTCGACACTATCATAGGAGAACACATTTGATGTTCAATTAGTTATCTGGGAATTTCTTCTAACAACCGTTTGCAGGTTTTAGAAGAAGAGATAGCAAAACTGACTCGTCAACTTCAAGGTCTGCAAGAGTACCACAGGTACATCAGTGTCGCAACCCAAGAGCTCCCTGCAATATTGTGAATGCTACTATCCTGACAGTCATACACCAATTATGCATCTGGGAAGTAGAAAGGAGTGAATAAATTAAAGTCGAGAGGCATTTGGATTAGTGCAATGTCTTAATTCTTTTCAAGAGCTCTTAGTCTGACTAATTAGGGTACATTTTAGAATTTTGATTTTCAGGAACCATTTAGCTTACCTTAATTAATAGCTTCCATCCAGATAGGAAACCAGGATGATACCATAAATTTAGCAAAATTTGCTCTGAGTACTACTATGGTTAGGGAAAATGTTTTTCGCAGTCACATCAGTCTATTTCTTGGACCAATTTTATTTAACACAAGCCTTGATAAAATTCTCTTCTAAGACTATAGTGCTCACATTTATGTTCATACTCTCGTCAACTTAACCTCCACCACTCTAATTTGTTGGCGCTTTTTTTACCCACTTCAATTCTCCCAAATGTTCAGTATACTTCTCTCTCGACTTACATGGACTGATAATAGCAGCCCCTCATCCATACCTATGACTGAGTAATATACTTCAGCATGCTTTTCATTGGAAACTTTACCTAAAGCCTCAAAAGTATTTTATTTTTTTAACGTTCTATCACTTCTCAGTTGCCATGCACGTATGTTTGGTTTTAACTTATCAATTTATAGCATTAGACATGTCTCTGAGTCCACTTGCTCGCATATGAACTGTTATGCTAGTAGATAAATCTCACAAATCTCAAATTAGTACAATGCATTGTAAAATCATGCAAGCGAGGGTGAGTCTCGACTGGAGAGGATATCACACCAGTGATGGGACTGCCTTTAGGTGTTTTTTGAGCCTGTATGGGAATGTTAGGCATCATAAGCCTTTCATTCCACATCGCCTGTGTTTAGATTGTTATCCATGGTTTCACAAGAAAATTATCCAAAAAATCCTAAACTCATTGCACTTTTACCAAATTAATCATAAACCTTTCAATTTTGTTAGTTGAGTCCTACACATTTTCACCTCTTGTTAGTTGAGTCCATTTGGCCACAATTGGCTGAAAATTGCTAACGTAAAGAGTAAGCACTAATGTGGACATTTTTTATTCAAAAAATTTATGATTTATTTCTCCTTTTTTTTTCCTTTTCTTTGCCTTTTTTTTTTGGGGGGGGGGGGGGGGATTTGGAGAGAGAGCGGTGAGGGCCATGACAGAGCCGGCAAGGGCCGCCAAGCCCTTGCCTGGCCAGATCTGGCGAGAGTGTCACGGACATCACCTAGACTTGATGAGGGAGGCGATGGCCTTGCCTAGAGCTAGCAAGGGTCATCCAGCCCTCTCTCCAAAAACCTTTTAAAAAAAAAAAAAAAAAATAAAGCAAAGAAAGGGGAAAAATAAAAAAATTCATAGAATTATTAAAATACTATTTAATAATATCTACGTCAATGCTGGTTGTGCCACATAGCATAGCCGGCGTCCACATTAGCGAATTCTAACCAAAATTGGTTAAATTGACTCAATCGACAAATAGTGAAAATGTTTTAGACTTAACTAGCAAAATTGAAATGTTTAAGACTAAGAGGACAAAAGTACAATAGTTTAAGGACTTTTTGACAATTTTCCCATGGTTTCACACTACTTCAAATTAGTTTGACTCATTTCAAAACCTTGACGGCGCAGGTGAGTCACAACAAAAAGAAAACAATTGTTAGGCAAGCGACTGAACTAAGTTGGGTTGCCTTAGAGACTTTGGTCACTTTTCAACACTCCTTATCCATTCTATGGATCACTCAAATATAGTTTCAAACAATCGACTTTTCTTTGGAGAAATTAACTACATATATGCTTCTCGGTTGGTGATTTTCGAGATTTGACCAAATCTTTCACCATTGCAACAGTAAGCTTTGATACAATTTTTCAATCCTTTTCTTTGCCTTTCTTCATTTGCATATATGCCCTTCTTGTTGTGTTCCTGCCTGTCTAGTATCTATAGAAAAGTAAAATATTTTTCTTAGTAGCTGTGATCTTTTGGACATAATTCCGAATCGTTAACCCTCTTCAACTTCTTCTCTAGAACCAGCTTCACTCAGGTTGATCGCCAGTTTCAATGGCTCTATTTGAAGCTTCACTCAAGTTGGTCGACCTAAGTGGGGCTATCTTCAGTTGTGGTAGAGATAATTATGAGATTTTCCATACCTTTTTTGATTGTGCATATATCTCTCTTGATTGTGCAAATCCTTGACATATTTGCCGGAGCCAAGATGAGTCTATGGTACTTAAAGTTCCTGTTTTGTTTGGTTTGATTATTATATTACAAGAAATCCATACTCGATTTTGTTTTGGTTTTTTAGTTTAAACCAGATAGAAGACAGTCTTCTTTGGAAACATATATGGCATGGCTCATATTATGATGTGGATGATGTGCAAATGCAAACTATCTTCTTTGATCAAGGGTTATAGTATGAGCAGTTACACATATGGAGGCTATTTGGGTACTTGCAGGCAACTGATGGGTGAAGACCTCTCTGGCTTGAGTGTAAAGGATATACAGAAATTGGAGAGCCAATTAGAAATGAGTTTATCGACCATCCGCCTTCAAAAGGTATATTTGGACATAGTATTATCATCCCATTTGTGGTTAAACAATGAATTATACGTGTACGTCTGAATCATCACATCTTATACTATGATTCAGGAACAGATAATGACGGATCAAATCAATGAGCTCCATCGAAAGGTTTTTCTTAGGCTATAGATCAAAGTCATTCTTTCTCCTAGTTCGACCATAAGTTAGCTAATAATGGATTAATTTACTGCAGCGTCACCTCATTCATCAAGAAAATATAGAGCTGCAGGAGAAGGTAAATCTTATTGACAAAGAAAATGCAGAATTCGTGGAGAAGGAGTCGATTATGTAGGTGTAGAAGCACAAAACTCGGGCCCGCAGGCGGACCTTCTCTGATATTGTTTTACCTTCTCTGATATTGTTTCGAATGTTGTTACATTACCGGGTTCTCTCATCTTATAAATGAGGGTATTTATTTCGAATGATGAGAATACTTAGACAAAGTTGACAGCGTGTACCGACATTTTGCTGATCTTTTCCCTAAGCCAAATGTTTCATGATGTAAAGTGAACTATAAATTAAGCATATCTTGACAGGATAATTCGCACTAGCAAAATTAGTGATTATTATAAATTAGGTTTTCACTCTATTTTTTCTACTGATCACCTTAACAATTTTCAGTGTCAGATCTTCAGGGAAGGGAGTTCTAGTTTGGAGGCAAACAGATATCATGTATCATATGGCATTGACAACGGAGATGATATAGATATACCGATTCCTTCCCCTTCGAGAAGGCCCCCACGTCGAAATAGGAGCACGACTCTTCCAGTGACTACAGAATTGGCGTGAGTCGTTCTCTCCTCTACACCTCCAATATAGACAAGCCCCGAACAATTTTTACATCTTACGATCTGTCGGTATTCTATAAGAAGACGTCAAATTAAAAATCCTTTTGACAGGTTACAACTACCTCGATCAGGCGACTTCACGACCTTGGATGATGATGATTAGCCGTTTGTGCTCCCTCAAGTCGAAGGCACTAATTGCTTCAAGGTTTGATGGGAGCAAGCACATCTTTAATTTCACTTCAACAGCTAGACGAAAACTAAGGTTTTCGCAGGAGATTCATATTAAGATTCACTATACTGATTTTATGTACTTATTGCTTGTTAACAGATGATTACCCTGAACGAAAATCTGGGCGAATAATTTTATTTCAAGTTTAATGAATCCGAAGATCCAGTTTCCAGCTATCTATTTTTGGGAAGCAGACACTAACCCTAGAGATTTTGAGAATCTTGATGCATGACTAGTTTTTCTCTCATGGTAAAAGATATAAAAATTGCAGTTAGAGTCGCAAGTAAAGGTGAGCGGGTGAGCATACCATGATCATAAGGAGATGGTCACTAGGGTTGACTCAGGGACCTTCATTTCGACTATAAATTTTCATGGAACTGATTTATTCTTCTTTGGGGGGTAACGTACCTTGATCGTAATTTTTTTTATTTCCATCGTCCTGTAATCAAACTCACATGGCAACTTCACTCGTATGACTTGGATTTGTCGGTATATCTACATGGATACTTTCTGGTAAATCATTTCTCCGATATTTGGCTTGGTTAAAGCATTTGACGCATCTTCAATCGAAATTCATGTTCCTTTTCGATGATGGACCTTAAGAAATGGATCCATTAGCATCAAGCTATTTCACTTCACGTGAGAACACTTATGGAACTTGATGAGAAACTTGATTGTCTTGGGAGAATTCTAGTGCATGAGTGGCATATCAAAAGTTCGATAGACGTGCAAATATGCATGATACTCGTTACTTTCATTATTGTTGTGGAAACACTTACTTGTGTTATATATATAATACATTCTCAAAAATGAGAAAAAAAAATGGTAGGTTTTGTTATAATTTTTTCAGTCCACAAATATGGAAATGTGCATCAAAATGCAGTGGAATTCGCATCACTCTTTAGATAATTTATTGATACTCTTTCCGTTCTATTCTTTAAAGTCCAATAGGATGATGATACTTATTCAAAAGGGGTAATGATACTACTAAAAAAAATGAATCATTTCTTGGTAAACATACCGAAGAAGGTCTAGTTATATCCTTAAGATAATTTTTGGTCAAGTGTTTAATTATCCTGGAACTAAAAGGAGGGAGAGAGAGTGATTATGCCTTGTGGGACTACATCGATCTTTTATTTGATTTTCCATCACAAGTACCTTTGTATTGAATCATATCATCGAGTTAGAGAATTGTTACTTGTGGATAAATGACCTATGAAGAAAGAAGGCAATTATTTTTAAATCTTTGGCTTTCAAACTATGATGGAAATGTAATGCACATCCTTGGCGGGCCTAGGCACTCAATTGTTTGTTAGATTCAGCCCGCCTATGTAGGCCCATTAACCCCAGTCATTTTATGAAGAAAATTTCATAGTTTCTTATAAAAAGGTATATTCGAATTTTCATTACTTCACTACTATGAATCATCTGTTTTGAAAAGGCAAGTTTGCGTCTTTAACCCTATTTAGCAAAACTGAACCCACTAAAATACCCCTTTTGCATAAGAGGCCATTAAAGAAGAATCCAATCACTGATCCACCCTCACAAGCTCTGCCTTAACTCAAGTGTGTGATCACCTTTCACCATTTTCAACCAAAATTTCCACCACCTTTGACCATCAATGACGCTCTCCTATCAACTCCTCTCTCTCTCTCTCTCTCTCTCCTCTCTCTCCTCGCCACTGTTAACAGGGTTGCTGCGAGTGATGTGGAGTCATGACTGTAGCTAAATCCTATATACAGTGATCAAGTTATTTACATGTATAAAAAAGGAATAGGTGATTGCCCACCGAGAGGAAAGTGATGCAAGCCTAGGGGAGGCTTTCTCAAACAATAGGATCGGGAGAGTGACTCGCGCACAAGAAACGGGACGAACAGTAATTTCAGCACTGCGCAAACTCAGGAGAACAGTCGTATCTTTGTCGATACAGATCGGATCGACCTGATTCCAAAGCCAAATGAACAAAAACTTCAGGATCTACAATTTCTGTGTTTTGGGTTTTCTGAAATAAGCACTGTAGGATAGTCGAAATTGGGTTGGAAGTAACGAACAGAACAGGAAAAGATAGGAACTCCGTTGGTTGCTCTTCTAGGCCTCCAAGGAAGTTGAGGGGGCACCGATTCTTCTAGATCGATGACTGCAACTCTTCAAGGATGCAGATTTCGAAAGCTCCGACTCTTCAAGGACGAAGTGAAAACTCTTCTAGGTTTTCAAGGGTTGAACTCTACAAGGTTCACGATACTTGCTTCAAGCAAAGTTTTTTCATTCATCAAAATTTCATCTGTCTTCTACAAGGGATTGGCTTATATCATCAAAGAAATAAAAACAGAACGTTGAGACTAGGAGAAATAAAGACAAAGCGTTGAAAACTAGGAGAAATAAAAACAGAGCATTGAAAATAGGAGAAATAGTAAAGAGCATGGAAATTATAAACTAGTAAAAGCGTCACGCGAGCTTCCAAGTGTCTTTTAAGCTTCCGGGATGGACTCAAGATGTCGTTATGGCTTCTCGGTTTGGTCGAGCTTTAATGCGGGCCGATCTTCTTGGTCGAGGGAGCCGGTCTTCAATGTGGGCTGCATCATCCTCCCCATCTTTAAAAGAATTCGTCCTCGAATTCTTGTCATCATCATCAAAAGAATCTCCCACCCTACTAGGTGCCAACATAATCTTCTTGCCTCCAAATTCAAAAGAATATGTATTTCGATAACCATCATGCGAAGTCCTCTTATCGAATTGCCATGGTCGACCAAGAATAATGTGACTAACATCCATCGGCAGAACATCACACCATATTTTGTCACTATAAACAGAACCAATGGATAGATTAACAAGACATCTTTTTGAAACAGTTACCTCAGCGCCTATCTTCAACCACAACATTTTATAAGGCGTAGGGTGCGCTTTTAATTCCAACTTCAACTTGTTTGCCGCTACTTCAGAAATTATATTCTCACAACAACCAGAGTCAATAATTAATTGACATACATTTCCCATGATTGTGCAAGCAGAATGGAAAATATTGGTATGTAGCCACCTATCTCCAGTGTCATCTCGAGGAGTAGGAAAAATTTTCCTCACCATAAGAAGTTTGCCAGTGTCAGCATGCACTATTTGTTCATCATCCGCAGCTTCTTCATCATTTTTCAACTCCTCTTCAAGTGGATCCTCAGCATTCTCGTTAGAATCATTATCCACCAAGAAGGCTTTACCGGTTGGTCGATTCTTATTGATTCGACAATTGCTAGCACGATGACCCAACTCCCCACAAGAATAGCAACATATTTTGGATGTAGTAGGTTGCTTCGAAACATGAGGTTGAGTAGAAGGCTTACTAGCAGATTTCTGTCTTCGAGAATGAGAGCGCTCCATTTTGAGTGCCCGTTGGTGTGCATCTCCTAAGTCCCAAATGTCGAGGACTTCCAAGGCATCTTGAATGTAAAATTGAAGACCGTTCAAGTATTTGTTCACAAGCACCTCCTCCGGGTCCTAGATATTATTATGAATCACCAACTCATTGAATTCATTGGTGTATTGGTCCATCGTTCGCGTACCTTGTTTTAGATTTTGGTACCGTTGGTAGAGCTCTCTCTTATATTCTTTGGGAAGAAAATATTTTTGAATCTTGCCCTCCATCTTTCTCCACAAAGTGACTTGTGCTTTGCCAACGGCTTGGCGAGTTTGTTTTTCACGTCTCCACCAAGCAATTGCCTTGCCTCGTAATCGCATAGTAATGATCCCAACGCGACAATTCTCCGGAACATTTCGATGCTCAAACACCTCATTCACAAGTGTTAGCCAATCAACAATTTCATCAGGAGATTCATTACCTGTAAATTCTGGAACATCTTTCTTGATTTCCTTTTCCCAATCTGGCTCACGAAAATGTTGTAAACGATGTCGAACATGCCTCCGACCGTGAATAGATTGAACACTCTCCGAAGAGGAAGAGTCACCATGAGAATCTTCAGTCCTGGAACGGGGTGGAGAATTATTTGCTTCAGCCCTCAAACGCTGAACTTCTTGCGTCAATTCATCAATTTGTTTTTGCATATTCTCAGCGAGTGTGTGCAATTCATTGAGGGGAACGGTCTTGCTGCCACAACGCCTAGCTTGTCTTGGAGGCATTGTCCTCTCCTCCAAAGCTCTGATACCAAATGATGCAAGCCTAGGGGAGGCTTTCTCAAACAATAGGATCGGGAGAGTGACTCGCGCACAAGAAACGGGACGAACAGTAATTTCAGCACTACGCAAGCTCAGGAGAACAGTCGTATCTTTGTCGATACAGATCGGATCGACCTGATTCCAAAGCCAAATGAACAAAGACTTCAAGATCTACAATTTCTGTATTTTGGGGTTGGAAATAACGAACAGAACAGGAAAAGATAGGAACTCCGTTGGTTGCTCTTCTAGACCTCCAAGGAAGTTGAGGGGGCACCGATTCTTCTAGATCGATGACTGCAACTCTTCAAGGATGCAGATTTTGAAAGCTCCAACTCTTCAAGGACAGAGTGAAAACTCTTCTAGGTTTTCAAGGGTTGAACTCTACAAGGTTCACGATACTTGCTTCAAGCAAAGTTTTTTCATTCATCAAAAGTTCATTTGTCTTCTACAAGGGATTGACTTATATCATCAAAGAAATAAAAACAGAACGTTGAGACTAGGAGAAATAAAGACAAAGCGTTGAAAACTAGGAGAAATAAAAACGGAGCATTGAAAATAGGAGAAATAGTAAAGAGCATGGAAATTATAAACTAGTAAAAGCGTCACGCGAGCTTCCAAGTGTCTTTTAAGCTTCCGGGATGGACTCAAGATGTCGTTATGGCTTCTCGGTTTGGTCGAGCTTTAATGCGGGCCGATCTTCTTGGTCGAGGGAGCCGGTCTTCAATGTGGGCTGCATCATCCTCCCCATCTTTAAAAGAATTCGTCCTCGAATTCTTGTCATCATCATCAGAAGAATCTCCCACCCTACTAGGTGCCAACGTAATCTTCTTGCCTCCAAATTCAAAAGAATATGTATTTCGATAACCATCATGCAAAGTCCTCTTATCGAATTGCCATGGTCGACCAAGAATAATGTGACTAGCATCCATCGGCAGAACATCACACCATATTTTGTCACTATAAACAGAATCAATGGATAGATTAACAAAACATCTTTTTGAAACAGTTACCTCAGCGCCTATCTTCAACCACAACATTTTATAAGGCGTAGGGTGCGCTTTTAATTCCAACTTCAACTTGTTTGCCGCTACTTCAGAAATTATATTCTCACAACAACCAGAGTCAATAATTAATTGACATACATTTCCCATGATTGTGCAAGCAGAATGGAAAATATTGGTATGTAGCCACCTAGCTCTGATACCAAATGATGCAAGCCTAGGGAGGCTTTCTCAAACAATAGGATCAGGAGAGTGACTCGCGCACAAGAAACGGGACGAACAGTAATTTCAGCACTGCGCAAGCTCAGGAGAACAGTCGTATCTTTGTTGATACAGATCGGATCGACCTGATTCCAAAGTCAAATGAACAAAGACTTCTGGATCTACAATTTTTGTGTTTTGGGTTTTCTGAAATAAGCACTATAGGATAGTCGAAATTGGGTTGGAAGTAACGAACAGAATAAGAAAAGATAGGAACTCCGTTGGTTGCTCTTCTAGGCCTCCAAGGAAGTTGAGGGGGCACCGATTCTTCTAGATCGATGACTGCAACTCTTCAAGGATGCAGATTTCAAAAGCTATGACTCTTCAAGGACGGAGTGAAAACTCTTCTAGGTTTTCAAGGGTTGAACTCTACAAGGTTCACGATACTTGCTTCAAGCAAAGTTTTTTCATTCATCAAAAGTTCATCTATCTTCTACAAGGGATTGGCTTATATCATCAAAGAAATAAAAAACAGAACGTTGAGACTAGGAGAAATAAAGACAAAGCGTTGAAAACTAGGAGAAATAAAAACGGAGCATTGAAAATAGGATAAATAGTAAAAAGCATGGAAACTATAAACTAGTAAAAGCGTTACGCGAGCTTCCGAGTGTCTTTCAAGCTTCCGGGATGGACTCAAGATGTCGTTATGGCTTCTCGGTTTCGTCGAGCTTTAATGCGAGCCAATCTTCTTGGTCGAGGGAGCGGTCTTCAATGTGGGCTGCATCAGAAAGTTATTCCTCTCTTGGTCAAAAATGGACATACACATTTATCTTGACTTTCTCATGGCACTCATCCTAACACGTGAGTTTTTAATATTTTTTTTTAAAAGAAGAAGAAACATGGTTACATGCTAAGTCATGTTTTTACTTTTTAGCTAATTCTCCCAATTCAACTAAAAATAAAATAGAACTCAACAAACGCAAGACCGGGGCTTCTCCGAAGGGCCCAACCCGCTCCTCGGCTCAGCCCAGTCGTATGGGTCGGTTCGGTTCGGGTCGGGTCGTAAAACCTCTGCTGCCTGCCTTGTCCCCTGGCTCGTTGCTTCTCCTCCTGCAATTCCGCTGCTCAGGCAAGCAACAAGCAAGAGAGCAGCAACGATCGAGAAAAGTTTGGAACTTTCGGTCTGCAAGCTCTCAAAATGAAGACTTGTAGAGCTGGGTCATCTTGGGCATGCCTTCGCCCTCGCTTGTCCCGGTGCTTTAGATCGGACGCTGCTCTGGCGGCCATCGCCAGAGCCCGCGACGAGCGTGTCCCCAACCTCGCCCTCTACAACTACCCATCGTTCTCAGGTGCATTCTCCGCCCTCTTCGCCCGCCTCTTCCACTCCCGCATCCGCGTGCCTTGCCTCATCTTGCCTTTCTCCTCTGTCGAACCCTTCAGGTGATCTGCTTGCTCTTCCTCTGTGTCTTCCTTTTGTCTCTTGAAATGGGCAGTTTCTCTGTTTATTTGGGTTTCTTGTGGTGTTCTTGAGCTTAAATGTTACTGGGAATTTTGGGTTGGTGGGCTTCAAGGGAGTAAACATCGTTGGATTCGTATGTGGTTTGGATTCTGATTGATGTTCTAGTTCTTCGCGTACTTATTGGTTGTGCCTTGTGATGCAATTGTTTATGAAAGTGTGCCCCCTGCGTGCGACAAAAGTTTGCACAAGTTGATGGGTTAATGATATGTTGTTAAGATCTCGATATTTTGCTGATTCGGACATTGCAAGAAATTTTATTGCATTGACTGCCCTTTGGTCTGCTCATGGAAACCAGGTGGATTAATTGTATCTTTGCTACAGAGTTGAGGATTTGCATATCCCCGGACTGGAAAAATGTTATCTTCTGGACTTTCTTGGCCCAAAAGGATTTGCAGCAAAGCTTGCACAGCAATCTTTCTGCAAGTAATTTGGCATCGTGTTTACTATTAAATTTGTGTACCTTATGTTGACATTTTTCTTTTTATCGCGTTCTTAGCTTTACTGTCTTCCTTCTTTTCTCAGCCTTTTGTGGTTGCAAAAGTTTGGTAAACATTCTTCTGTGTTTTCAGGATAATTGCATTTGAGCACAGAAAGTCAGCTTTTTCACATACTTCTGCCAAAGAGGATTGCCCCGAGAACCTTGTCATCCATTTCAATACTGAGAAGAGCAGCGTAACTGCTCTCTACGAGTACTTTTCTGCTCAACTTGCAGAAAACATATCTACTATTGTAAGCTGAGAAACTGCTTCATGCTTGATGCTTCGATTCATGGACTCTCTTAAGAAAGAATTGCTTGTTCTGAACAAAATATTACTCTGCAAAAGGAGGGGCCAGGTCTTTTAGACCCGCCGGATCAAGAGCACATGGAGATGGTACTTAAGTACATTGAAGATGGAGATCTTCGCCGTTGGACCTTACCAGACATCAAGGCTTTTAATATTGGATTGAGCGAGAATCGTGCAAAGTTAAATTGCATCACTAATCCATTCATGTACGAACAGGTACTTATTCTGTTTTATTTTGCCTTTTTCTAAGAAAATGAATAGAGTAAAAGACTCCACCGCAAGACTGACCCTCCGACTTTAGTTGTGTTTTAGTGAATTCTGTTGCTTACTAGTTTTAGCCTCTAATATGTGTCTATGGTTGTGGATCGTTTGAATTTCCCTTGCAGTTATTGGATATAAGTGCCGTGGATTTGATTGCTAAAGGAAATGCTTACACCACTGCTAGACAGAACTCTGCATCTAAATTTTTGGAGAAAGTTTTTAAAGTTCGATTAGGCAGGGGGCTTTATGGGGAATGTCTGGTATGAAGATTCAAGACTTCAGTTTTGTCCCTCTCATCATTGCACTTCTTTTGTCATTGTTTGTCACTGTTTCTTGATAATTTTCCAAGCATATGAAGCAAAACCCACATACTGTAAGTGTTCAGAGTCAAGCTGCTCCTAACTGATGCCCCTTGAAGCTATTATCTTGTAAATTCACTATTCCGCTCCTTTAGGTTTCAAGATATATGGTTCATAAGACCCTTGTTATCCTTTTTTTTTATGTTAATCTCTTTGTTGCATTCAATTTGATGTTTTTGCATCAATGCCCTTTTTTGTGGTCAGCAAGTCTCTGTCCTTGTATAGCTTTTTCTCTTATTTATTGATTATATGCAACCGTTCCAATTTCTATGAGATGCTCTATCTTATGATACAGGGAATCAGGGCTGATGGGATTTCTGATTCAAGTGATGAAATTGGGAAGCAATTAAGTGTAAAAAGTGCAGCATTGGGCTTGAGGTGAACTGGCAATTTTGTGTTTGGCAACTTTGTATCTTGTCATTATAAAGTCCAAAGTTATGAAAATTAGTCCGTGCAGTGCACCATGGGTTAAAACATATAAATTCTTGTCAATGTTGATTATTCTTGCTAGTTGGGTTTTTGGGTCCTAAGTGCCTCAGTTGACTCCAAACAAGGTCTATTATTATGAAAAGAAAACCTGAGACCAATGGGGTGCTGAGTGACCTTTTACTCCACTTTGGTTTTCTGCCTGATATGTTTTTTCCAATGCCAATCGTTTCAAAGATTAAAATTGTCAAGTTACTGCCAAAACAACTTAATGGTAATTTCCTTGGCTTGTATTATGAGTGCATAGGCCCATTGGAGCAGTGGTGTACATGCAGCGGAATAACCTGAAGATGAGTTTGAGAAGCACTGATGATGCAACTGATACTTCAGAAGTTGCAAAGGTCCATTCTTTGCCGTTGACTTTGTTGAGCTTTCATACAGAAGAACCAACCACATTTTGCTTACACAAAATAAATGCAGGCATATGGCGGAGGCGGTACCCCTGCTTCTAGTTCCTTTATCATAAGGATGGATGAGTATAATCACTGGCTTTCAGTAAATTCACCCTGAGTACATATTGGTAAAGTATCTACTTGCTCTTGAATTCCCTTGTATCTTTATTGGCCATTAGAGAGAAATCTCCTTTCTTGTGTATCGTTTTTTTCCATTTCTTGTTATAAAGTACCCGTTTGCTCTCTGCCAGAAGAGGTAGACAGAGTATTTTTTGTCCGTCTTTATATACTCTCTCATAAAATCTCATTTCTCCATAAATTGATGAACTTTTAGACCTTCTGGGACAAGAACTTGCCTATTGCGGTGTCGTGATCAAGCCACTTCTGGATTCTTCTGTTTATACTTGCTGATCTAGTTATTCTATGTAATATATTGCTTTGAGTGTATGTAACTTCAATAACTTTTATATGCCTATCGTTAGTAACTACATGTCCATGAGTGCAATCTTAAATGAGAGAGAGTATGTGCATGATAGATATGTCTCCGTTGGGTTTTTTGTGAAATCCGGAATGCTATAGTAACAGATTAAAAGTCATAAATCCCACAAGGTTCAGCTATATCAGGTGAAACACCTAAAAATGTCCAGTAATTGGAATATTTGTACAACTCATATATAACCACACTGATTGTGACTAAAATTTTTCTGTAAGTTCTGCATCTAGAAAGAGCTTCATGCATTAGTTGACTGGGCAACCATCAACCTCTATGCCTTTGGCTGTTGGACATGCTGCTAATTCACAATGTTCTCCATTTGTTCCCCACCAAGTTAAACTTTTATTCTCTATATTGACTGCAAAGTATAAAAGCACAGCCATGAATGCCACTCCTGCATCCAGGGCTGCTGAGAGAACATAGTTGTATCTCTGCCACCACTGCTTTCGATACCGGAAGATGAAGAAATTGAATATTGTTCCTACTAGAATCCAGGCATTGTAGTTTAATGGTGTAGCTGCTGGCATCATTCCTGTTGCCCCTAATAAGACTGGAAGATTAATAAGAGGGATCCAAGATTGCTTGGGGAACGTCTTGTGTAGTAGCCATACTATAATAGGTCCTATTGCACCTCCAAGGAAAAACCAGTTCATGGCTTGATAGTTTCCAAGTGTTCCAAAGATCCGTCTGGGTCCAACTAACCCCCATATGACAGATGCATCAAAGAAAACTCGGTCACCTGGACACGTCCATGGACTATCCGGTGGAAGGAGATCATCTTGGCATATGTTGGTTACAGAGTTCAGCAGCCACCATGCCACTGCAATGTTGATAGTTCCAGCAAGAATTGTACCTATGAACTGTGAGGACACAAGAATAGAGTACTAAGGTAGTTTCGGAATAATTAGATGCCACACATACTTATTTGATAAATAGCAACAAGAGGGATGATACTTAAGAATCTTGTCACACCCTTGAAAGTCTGGTAAGATTTGATTGCTAGCTTTTGTAAATGTCATTTCAAGAGATCCAAACTATACCCTGAGTGTTATTTACGTCTATGAGCTTTGTGACTATTTCCTTTTTGCAAGTGCACGTGATGTCAATCTTGATTTGGATGACATATGATGCTGCCGCAAGCAATGTGCTTGTTCTAAAATGCCAACTGCTTCATCTTAATTCTGTTGAAAAAGGAAAGTCTAGCTTAAATCCTTGAACATAGAAAGTTGTGTTTTTTATATGCAGATCTTCACTCAAGATTGTCTTCCTGGAACAGTAAAAAGAGTTATCCCGAAGATGGGGGAGCGTTAACTATAGTCGTGTAAATTTGTAAATGTTCTCAGGTTTATACTCTCCTATCACGGTTCAATCTCACCTTTTAATCAGGTATGATGAAAAAATATGTTTTAAAGAAACAAGAAATTTGATTGATTTGCTTCTTGGGCTATTTTCATCCAATTTACTTACTATGGATATGATACCAGAAATTCATGGTAAAATATTTGTTACTGGAAATCTGTAATTGTTTGTAGGTTGTCCACATCAGTAGCACTAGATAAGTCAGTGGATCTATATTAAGTTTGGTTGGCTTACTTTTGGCATAGTTGATAAATGGTATCAAATGGTTAGGAGCAGTAAAAAGTACCTGAACTAAGAACATCGATCTTGGAGGTATCTTCATGTAGTGTCCCAGCTTAAAATCATTGAGAAAGGAAACAGCCTGATTCATGCTGATGTATCCATATGTTTTAAAGCAAACATTTGCTATAGGTCTTCCTGGCAATATGATGCCCATTATGTATTCTGTGATTATATTTAGTCCCGGTGTCTGTAGATAGAGAAAGATCGTTGCTGAGTATGATGTCTTTTTACATAGAAATTATGTCAAGAATAAACCATCGACCAAAAAAACAAAGTCAAGAATAAATGTGTCATAACTCTTGATTCATACCTGATTTGTTGTGGCAGTGATGATACTAATGGGAAGAGTGAATACAAATGCAAGGGCGCTACCAAAGAGAAGCCCCCACCATGGCATTTGGACCTGATCATTCAGGAAGATGCATAGAGCAAGAGACACCACTAGACTTACAATGAGCAACAAGTGAAACCACCATGAGGGTATGTCTTTGTATCGCCTCATCAATTTTGTATGGATATCTGCCTTCCCTTTGTGAGAATCACGATAGCGCTCATAGATCTCTCTGTTGAATGTAATTGTACATCACTGTCTATATGTCTGATGAATTCAAGAAAATCAAATACTTTACAGGGAAAAAAAAACACCGTTCTGATTCTTGAGAGTTTTTTCATTATCTTAGTCATTACATCTCTATGTTATAACTATAAGGATCACCTTAGTTTGCAGAAAAGTTATTTGAAACTGTAAATTCAGTTTCTTTCAAGGTTTCATTTTCAGATCTTTACAATCTTGCCCTGGTATTTTCTTTGCACATGCTGCTTGATGTCCTAATCAAGTACTCGAGACAAAGTCTAAATGAACTTATCAGGGTGAAAAGATGTACCTGCCATAGAAGAAGGCCACATGAGTTATTGTTGATGCAATGGTTGCAAAACCAAAGCCATAGGAGAGAGCAAAGAACATGCTTAAATGAATTCGACCTTGCTCCTCGTACTTTGGAATGTCCAACTCAAACTTGTCGTTTACAATTGCTGCTATATCGTACCTTTCACCTTGCGCCGTGAACAAGTGCGAGGAAAAAATGGGGAATCTATTTGCGCCATACAGGTTAAACCCCCAATAGGCTATGGGCATTACGACATAGATTATTAATGCATATCCCACAAAAATGTTGACTATGGCAAAGAAGGGGGAGATTAGAGGGCTCAGCAGGAAGGATGCCACTACTGTCCAGTCGAGTGTCAAGGCTCCAAGTCCAAGGCCTCGCATACCCGAGCCAATCTGCTGTGCAGTGACTGAGTTGGAGAATGCCCAGCAGACCCATGATATATTGGTGAGCGTGGAAAAGAGGTATCCGGGGACAACGTGCCATGAGAAGCTGCAGATCAGTGCAATGACAAAGAATTTTGCCCGTGACATGCGCTGTTCGTCCCTCTCATGTAAAGCCCTGCGTCAATTTGAATAGAATGATCGACTTTAGGTCAAGCAATTATTATCTACAAGAAATGCACACTCTGGATATTTTATGACAGTTATGAAAGATCATATTATTTTGTGAATGCATCCATCGATTGACAATAACGAAGGACAAGGTGATCGACTTTCCATATATGTATAGTGTATCTTCTGAAACTATTTAGATCATGCGGATAAATGACAATTCGTTGTTTATAAAGATGTTCAAATGCAAGGGCGAAGGCTTTGGATGTCTCTGCAGCGAGTTGCAACCACTTGCGTGCTGCAATACACAACTCAGTTCCTTGTTAGAAAGGATTTACACTTTTATCTGATCCTAAAGCAGGGGATGAAAGAAAGCGGATGTTAGAATCTGTATTTCCATTAGTTTCCCGAGACAGTTCAGGATTGTCCTCGGAACATGGGGTACTTGCGAGCATCATTAGAGTTGAAATGGTGGGGGCCAATTGGTGCATGTAGTTCCTCCCAATTTCAAGGTACCAGAAGCAGCAAGAAGTAGAAATAGCGAATGGGACCTTGTGAGACTGAGGCTGAAGTGGGCTTGATGGTGTCTGTAGCTTGATTGAGAAGCTCTTGGCTTTATCGTCCTGTACAAAGTAGATTTTCCTGAATCTTTTTGTGGGGGGTGTGAATACATTGTGAGATATTTTTGAGTGCTGAACTGGTATAGCCTCAATTTCCACACTAAGTGACATGGTTTTGTGGGTCCCTGGTGCCTCTTATCTAGAACTATGACTAGAGAGAGATGGGGTTACGGATTTCTTATGACCACCGTCAGCTTATGGTCCATGTTGATGGCATGGCACATCCCACCATTTTGGTCACGACCCGAGAGACCGAGAGCGAGATAGAAAAAGAGAGAGAGAGAGAGAGAGAGGAGCTGGTTGTACTGCATGTGACCCACATATTCAAGTTGCCGTGACAAGACAAAGGAATCGAGTAGAAGACAAAGTAGTGATCCTAAGGCGTCCAAAGCAAGTAGACAATCCGAGAAATCCTAACCCACATTCACAGATCGTGGGCATCTTCTGACAGGCATCTTCTGACAGTGACAAGATGTGGGTTTCCATGGTATGGTTTTGGTATTCAAGTGACCTTGTATTGGGGGTTAGAAAAAAGGAAGAGGCTGAGCTCCGGTCGAATCAATGCGTTGTCGGTGTAGCAACTAGTTCTACTCACGTTGGGTCTCTCTGCCTATGCTATCTGGCCATTAGCATCATCTCCATGGAACACTTTACTCCCACCAGTTATATCTCCCTTCTGTTTTCACGCGAACTCTGACAAGCAAGCAAGGAAGGGGAGGCAAAAGAGTGGTAATTTACCGGAACAAGGAGACTTGGACGAGGGTAGCAGGCCACCACATGTGAGCTGGTTCCACCACGTATTTCCTCAATAGCCCTGCCCATCCGTATCCCAACACCTGCATATATCCAATTGCACCATTAACAGGGTTCACCACCCATCTCCAGCTCCACTTCACGAGTTACCGTCTTGTTTCTCAACATCTAAGTTTCACAATTCACCCTAGTGTTCAAGATTGTCGTGCCGTTTAACGATTCCAGCACAAGGATCGTGACAGTTTCCAATAGATACTGTGGATTTCTGGTGATATGTTTAGATATTAAGAAGAATTACAAAAAAAAGTCCTAAACCTATGTAATTGTGTCAATTTAGTCCTAAACTTTTTTTTTAGCCAATTTAATCATAAACCTTTTACAATTGTGTCAGTTCAGTCCATTCAGCCAAAATTGGCCAGACGGCGCTAACATAGACACCGGTTATCCGGCAAAAGCTAACATATCAATTTTTTATTATTTTTTTGAAATTTTTAAAGATTTTTTTGAATTTTTGAATTCTTTTTTCTTTTCACCTTCTCCTTCCTCTGGCTGGCGAGGCCGACCTCGTCAGCCAATGGCGAGGCGACGGTCAACCTCGCCGTCTATGGGCGAGGTGGCCGGCGAGACTCAACCTTGCCATGGTTGGGCGAGGCCAAGCCTCACCAGATCTAGTGACGGTGACCTCACCGTCGCTGGGCAAGCCCAAGCCTCGCCAGTGGTCAGCAGGGATGAGCCTCGCCACTAGTTGGTGAGGCTGACCTCGCTGGCCAAAGGAGAAGGTGAAAAAAGAAAAAAAAAAGGATTCAAAAAATAAAAATATATAAATTTAAAAATTGCCACGTCAGCTTTCGCCGGATGATCGGCGTCCACGTCAACGCCGGCCAGTCAATTTTGGTCGGATGGACTAAACTGACACATTTGTAAAAGGTTTAGGACTAATTTGGCTATAAAAAAAAAGTTTATGACTGAATTGGCACGATTGCAATAAGTTTAGGACTTTTTTGGTAATTCTCCCTCAGATATTATCAATCTTCACTTCAAAATAGGCGAGAATGATTTGGAGCGTCATGGAAAAAGCAAAATCTAAACGAAAATTATAACGAGTGAAGCACCGTAACTAAACCTACGAAGTACAGTAAACAAATCAATCTTTATTTTCATGATGCAATTTATATATGACTTGTTCGATTCACTGCACGAAATGGAAACTTGTGTTGAATCCGGTGGTTCTGTAGGAGTGATCTTGTCTAGCTATCTTTGTTTTTTCTTCTTTTTTCTTAGTCTTACAGGTGCATTTATTGTTGTTGAGGAAGTAGTCGATAGAACAACCTTGCTCATGTTGGAAAAGATAATTAGACCGATCTATGTAATTTATAATTGCGGGTGGCATTCATTGAACCGCAAGAAATTAATACTGCCTATGAAAGTACGCATCAAGTGGCAAAATTTATGATGTTCATAAGCTAAGTCGTCATGCGTCTCTCTTTTCTCAGCTACTTCCTTGCAAAAGGCGAGAAGGAGAAACCCGAGGATTGAACAATTACAAGTCAAGCAGTTGATGATAGGTTTTATCTATCGAATTTCGAAAGAGAATAAAAGAAAAATGAATAAGCTGACCTGCGTCGTGATGATGAGAAGCCACCCGGCAAAGAACGAAATGCTTCGGTGATAAAACGCCTTGATGATGGTCACAATCCCGATGCCATAAGCCGACCCGGATCCGAATGCAGTCCCAGCATTTGCGAATATGGAGATGAGCACGTGTTCCTTCAAGTTGAACGGGCCAGGGTTGAGCGAGAAGAGCTGGGACCCGAACCCGGGGATCCGGAACTTGGCCTTGGGCAGCGCCGCGGCCATGAAGCCGCCGATGGGGAGTGCCGCGACCTGGACAGTGATCTGGGTGACCATGAGGGGCTCAGTTCGGTAGGCGAAGAACTGGTTGATGAAAGAGAGGAGGGCACATGAGAGGAGGCCCAAGAACCACATGCGGAAGGTCCAGACCGGCAAGGTCGGGTCGTCGGTGTTGGTCACGGTGAGGCGGACCTCCTCGATGGGCGAGAGGTCGTCCTCATCGACGGCATCATCGAGCTCGGATGGTCTGGTGGTGGGTGGTGGTTGGAGCTCCAGCGTGCCCATGATTGTGGGCGGCAGAAAGTGCGCTCGAGCGCGAGAGGAGGGTGGCGGGGGTGGTGGTGGTGCTGAAGTGTCGAGAAGGTCTGGTTTTATACTACAACGTACTTGACTTTTCAGTTCTTGTGAGTGTAGATGGTGAATGATTGAGCACGGGTATTGCGGAAGAAGAGAGTCCAGAAAGGAGATTATTCTTCTGTGGAAAAATAGAATGGAGCTAGAAAAGTTTTGTGTAGCGGGCCACTTGCGGCGTATGGTCCCACCCATTTCATGCAATTAGAAAATATTTAGAAAATCTAAAGTCTTGACCCCAAAATCCAAGTTCTCAGCAGAAGATCCTGGGAATCAGAGGAGAAATTCTGAATGGTTCAATTTGGTATCAGTCCTCACAGATGGTCCAGCAGACGACGTCTCTCTCACCTTTGAAATGCGACAAACAATTCTACGGCAAAAGCTACTTAAGTGAGAGGATAAAGCTATGTCATATAATGGTGTTTTAGGACCGGGATGATAACCATTCTATTTGTGGACATAAATACTGGCTAAAAATAGATTTTTCTATCTTTATTCTCGAGACAAGTTTTTGAACAAAAATATACGTTTCATAATGACACAAAATTTTTCCTTTCTAAGTTGCAGACAAGCGATGGGGTGAGGTGGGCGAGCGGTGGCGACGGATGACAAGGGGAAGTGGCCAGCAGGCAGCAACGATTAGTGAGTGACCAATTAGTAGCGAAGGCGAGTGATGAAAGAAATTTTTATTTCTCATTTCTATTCTAAAAATGGAAAAATTAAATTATGTTACCAAATAAATTTCTATACCAAACTTGTTCCTTGGAACAGAAATATAGATTTTGTCGAAATAAAATAGTTACCATGGACACTCTAAGATACGAAAGTTTGGAATCATGTGTATCACTACAATAATAAGCGTTATGTAAAAAATGATAATGCAAATAAGGGGCAAATGACATTAGAAGTGACATAACTTTCACATAGCCAATTACTTCAATGCTAAGTCGAAGAAAAAATGATCGTTTAGGTTCTTTCGACGACAAATTCTAATGACTTGTCCTACTAGCATTTTCAATAAAAATTTAATTAGTACCTAACTTTTCTTATGAAAAATCAACGTGGTGATGACCTAGCTCTCATGTTAAAACTTAGGGTTAATATCACCCAAAATTCCAAACTGATACACACATATGATAAATTTATTATAAATTAATTTTTTGGTTATCAAAAACCCGGTCTGCCCCAGCCTGGTCTTCCTTGTTTTTTTCTTCTTCTTTTTTAAATCATAGTTCTTTTAATTAATTTTCTTCTTTTTTTTCTTTTAATAAAAAAGTCTCTATTACTACTAATGCAAATGCCCATAATGTCTATATGCCATGCAATTTAATTGAAATTATTTTTGCTAGGATTTAAAATTTAATCCCTAAATTTTTCTGCAATTAATAAATTATTAAATGGGTTATCAAAATTTAGGTATCAACATTACGTATGTACATATGTTCATTTAACCTATATACACATATCAAATCATGCAATGAGTGTTTCAAAATACTGGCTAAGTATATCTGACACATCCTCTTTGAACTTCGAGTTAGTTTGAAGATAGCAAAAAAACATTGATCAAAACCAAATGTTTTTAAGGCGGCCTTAATTGAATCGAATTATTGAGTGCAAGATTTGAGAAGAAGTATTTTCAAGAGACTGATAGGGTTACTTGATGATTCCTAACCACATAATATAATCTTTTATCTTACAAGTAACAGAATATCTTCTTGATAAATCACAATCATCAAAACCACACTCATCGAGGCTAATTTATTCCTTGTAGATTGTACATCTAGAAAGAGCTTCGTGCATCAGTTGATTGGGCAACCATCAACCTCTATGCCTTTAGCTGTTGGACACGCTGCTAGTTCACAGTGTTCTCCATTTGTTCCCCACCAAGTAATGCTTTTATTCTCCATGCCCACTGAAAAGTATAAAAGCGCGGCCATGAATGCCGTTCCCGCGTCTAGGGCTGCCGAGAGGACATAGTCGTATCTCTGCCACCACTGCTTTCGATATCGGAAGACGAAGAAATTGAATATTGTTCCCACTAGAACCCAAGCATTGTAGTTTAATGGTGTAGCTGGTGGCATCATTGCTGTCGCCCCTAATAAGACTGGAAGATTAATAAGACGAATCCAAGATTGCTTGGGAAACGCCTTGTGTAGTAGCCATACTATGATAGGTCCTATTGCACCTCCAAGGAAAAACCAGTTTATTTCTCGATAGTCACCGAGTGCTCCAAAGATCCGTCTAGGTCCAGCCAACCCCCATATGACAGAGGCATCAAAGAAAACCCGGTCACTTGGACACGTCCAGGGACTATCCGAGGGAAGGAGATCATCTTGGCATATGTTGGTGACAGAGTTCAGCAGCCACCTTGCCACTGCAATGTTGACGGTTCCAGCAAGAATTGTACCTATCAACTGTGATGACACAAGGATAGAATACTAAGGTTGTTTCGAAATGACTAGATGCCACGATTACTTTATTAATGAGTAGCAACAAGAGGGTGGATATTTGACAATTAAGTCTACTAAGATTTGATTGCTAGCTTTAGCAAATGTGTCATTTCAGGAGATCCAAATTATGCACTACGATTTACTCGCGTCTATGATTTCTGTGAGTATTTCTTTTTTGTAAGTGCCTAGGGTGTTGATCTTGCTTTAGATGATATATGATGCTGCGATGAGATGCATGCTCGAAAATGCCAACAGCTTCATCGTAGTTCTGTTGGAAAATGGAAAGGTTAGCTTAAATCTTTGAACATTTAAAGTTTTGTGTTTTATATTTGACAGTTCTTCACTCAGAATAGTCTTTCTGGAACAGTGAAAAGAGTTACCCCACAGATACGGGATCTCTAACTATAGTAATGTATATTGTAAATATCACAAATGAGTTCTCGAGTTAATACTCTCCTATCATGGTTCAGTCACTTTTTCATCAGGTTTGATGAACATATTAACTTTTTTAAAACAGCAAGGAAATCAACCAATTTGCTTCTCTTGTTATTTTCTTCCAATTTATTTTTATAAATGTGATACCTAAAACTTATGGAATATTTGTACAACTCATATATAACCACACTGATTGTGACTAAATTTTTTCTGTAAGTTCTGCATCTAGAAAGAGCTTCATGCATTAGTTGACTGGGCAACCATCAACCTCTATGCCTTTGGCTGTTGGACATGCTGCTAATTCACAATGTTCTCCATTTGTTCCCCACCAAGTTAAACTTTTATTCTCAATGTTGACCGCAAAGTATAAAAGCACAGCCATGAATGCCACTCCTGCATCCAGGGCTGCTGAGAGAACATAGTTGTATCTCTGCCACCACTGCTTTCGATACCGGAAGATGAAGAAATTGAATATTGTTCCTACTAGAATCCAGGCATTGTAGTTTAATGGTGTAACTGCTGGCATCATTCCTGTTGCCCCTAATAAGACTGGAAGATTAATAAGAGGGATCCAAGATTGCTTGGGGAACGTCTTGTGTAGTAGCCATACTATAATAGGTCCTATTGCACCTCCAAGGAAAAACCAGTTCATGGTTTGATAGTTTCCAAGTGTTCCAAAGATCCGTCTGGGTCCAACTAACCCCCATATGACAGATGCATCAAAGAAAACTCGGTCACCTGGACACGTCCATGGACTATCCGGTGGAAGGAGATCATCTTGGCATATGTTGGTTACAGAGTTCAGCAGCCACCATGCCACTGCAATGTTGATAGTTCCAGCAAGAATTGTACCTATGAACTGTGAGGACACAAGAATAGAATACTAAGGTAGTTTCGGAATAATTAGATGTCACACATACTTATTTGATAACTAGCAACAAGAGGGATGATACTTAAGAATCTTGTTACACCCTTGAAAGTCTAGTAAGATTTGATTGCTAGCTTTTGCAAATGTCATTTCAAGAGATCCAAACTATACCCTGAGTGTTATTTACGTCTATGAGCTTTGTGAGTATTTCCTTTTTGCAAGTGCACATCATGTCAATCTTGATTTGGATGATATGTGATGCTGCCACAAGCAACGTGCTTGTTCTAAAATGCCAACTGCTTCATCTTAATTCTGTTGAAAAAGGAAAGTCTAGCTTAAATCCTTGAACATAGAAAGTTGTGTTTTTTATATGCAGATCTTCACTCAAGATTGTCTTCCTGGAACAGTAGAAAGAGTTATCCCGAAGATGGGGGAGAGTTAACTATAGTAGTGTAAATTTGTAAATGTTCTCAGGTTTATACTCTCCTATCACGGTTCAATCTCACCTTTTAATCAGGTATGATGAAAAAAAATGTTTTAAAGAAACAAGAAATTTGATTGATTTGCTTCTTGGGCTATTTTCATCCAATTTACTTACTATGGATATGATACCAGAAATTCATGGTAAAATATTTGTTACTGGAAATCAGTAATTGTTTGTAGGTTGCCCGCATCAGTGGCACTAGATAATTCAGTGGATCTATATTAAGTTTGGTTGGCTTACTTTTGGCATAGTTGATAAATGGTATCAAATGGTTAGGAGCAGTAAAAAGTACCTGAACTAAGAACATCGATCTTGGAGGTATCTTCATGTAGTGTCCCAGCTTAAAATCATTGAGAAAGAAAACAGCCTGAGCCATGCTGATGTATCCATATGTTTTAAAGCAAACATTTGCTATAGGTCTTCCTGGCAATATGATGCCCATTATGTATTCTGTGATTATATTTAGTCCCGGTGTCTGTAGATAGAGAAAGATTGTTGTTGAGTATGATGTATTTTTACATAGAAATTATGTCAAGAATAAACAGTCGACCAAATAAAAAAGTCAAGAATAAATGTGCCATAACTCTTGATTCATACCTGATTTGTTGTGGCAGTGATGATACTAATGGGAAGGGTGAATACAAATGCAAGGGTGCTACCAAAGAGAAGCCCCCACCATGGCATTTGGACCTGATCATTCAGGAAGATGCATAGAGCAAGAGACACCACCAGACTTACAATGAGCAACAAGTGAAACCACCATGAGGGTATGTCTTTGTATCGCCTCATCAATTTTGTATGGATATCTGCCTTCCCTTTGTGAGAATCACGATAGCGCTCATAGATCTCTCTGTTGAATGTAATTGTACATCACTATCTATATGTCTGATGAATTCAAGAAAATCAAATACTTTACAGGGAAAAAAAACACCATTCTGATTCTTGAGAGTTTTTTCATTATCTTAGTCATTACATCTCTATGTTATAACTATAAGGATCACCTTAGTTTGCAGAAAAGTTATTTGAAACTGTAAATTCAGTTTCTTTCAAGGTTTCATTTTCAGATCTTTATAATCTTGCCCTGGTATTTTCTTTGCACATGCCGCTTGATGTCCTAATCAAGTACTTGAGACAAAGTCTAAATGAACTTATCAGGGTGAAAGGATGTACCTGCCATAGAAGAAGGCCACATGAGTTATTGTTGATGCAATGGTTGCAAAACCAAAGCCATAAAAAAGAGCAAAGAACATGCTTAAATGAATTCGGCCTTGCTCCTCGTACTTTGGAATGTCCAACTCAAACTTGTCGTTTACAATTGCTGTTATATCGTACCTTTCACCTTGCGCCGTGAACAAGTGCGAGGAAAAAATGGGGAATCTATTTGCACCATACAGGTTAAACCCCCAATAGGCTATGGGCATTACGACATAGATTATTAATGCGTATCCCACAAAAATGTTGACTATGGCAAAGAAGGGGCAGACTAGAGGGCTGGACAGGAAGGATGCCACCGCTGTCCAGTCGAGCGTCAAGGCTCCAAGTCCAAGGCCTCGCATACCCGAGCCAATCTGCTGGGCGGTGACTGAATTGGAAAATACCCAGCAGACCCATGATACATTGGTGAGCGTGGAAAAGAGGTATCCGGGGACAACGTACTGTCGCGACCTCCCGAAGCGGGTTTGGACCACCTAAGGGTTTGGCTAATGGATTGCTAAGCCTAGACTTAGCTCGAGCTCTCCCAAGCCCATACCAATTCGCGACTTAGGGTTTAAGTTCTTAACATGCAATTGATTTTCAGTTAGGAGTCGCCACTAATCTGTTTTTGGTGGGTCGATTAGAAACCCAAGTAAAGTAATGGGAGAATTACTTCACTCCTACGAACCAGAGATTAAATGAGTTCGGGGACTTGGTTACACTAGACTTGTCTAATGCCCTTTCGGTACCTTTTCTTTTTAAAAAATGTTTTGCAGGCAGCTTGAATTGATTTTAATTTACCTCCCTAACATGTGAAGTGATCATGCGAATGCACAAACCACCAATTTAACACCCAGATAAATCAGTGAATAAATGATAGGATTACCTCATAGCAACGAAAGCATCTGCAATGTTGGATCGGAATTCATATCAACAACCCTAGATATGATTTCTAATTAACACGCAATTTCTTTATTTTGTTTTCACTTTTTTCAATGCGAACCATGCAGTGCATCTAATCTAACATGAAATGGCATGACAATGCGTTCTAAACTACATGACATGAGTAAAAATTTTTTGTTTTCTTAATGAACATGCAATAATCAAATATGCAAATCAAAATGACCTAATTATAATGACGTGCAATTTTTAATGAAACTAATTCTACATGACGTACATTTTATGAACATAATCAAATATGTACATTTTAGATTGACAAGTGCAATTCTAAAAACTAATATCCTAAATGCATTTTTTTTGATTTTTTTTTATTATTCTAAAACGAAATAACTAAATACGCCAACCCTAGCCCTAATCTAACTTGCATTTTTTTTGAATTTTTTTTTATGCAAAATGTCCAATTCAATCAAGATAAGAATAATACCCGAAATTGACGAACCATATCTCGCACATGAGATCGGGTCGGTCAATTTTAAATTAAATCGCAAATCGAATCCCTGACATGAGATTGGATTGTCGATTTTGTGAGAGATCGTGAGTCGAATTTCGGGCATGAAAATCGGACTCCTAATCCCTAATTTGAGGGGTTATTTTACATTGGAATTTCAATCATGATCACACTAAGAAAACTATAAACTAAAAATAAAAAGAAGATAATAATAATAATTAAAAACAACTACCTAATGTTCACCTTTTGCTTTTTTCTCTTTTTTTTTTTTTTCTGTTTTCTTCTTTTTCTCTTCCCACGCACGACTTGCTCGTGGGTCTCCGAAGGTGACGGCTCACCGGCGTCGGAGCTCCGGCAAGGACCGGCGGGAAAGGGACGGCACCGGGCGAGAAAGCAGCCGGCGGAACGGGGCGTCGCGGGTGGAAGGCGAGCACGGCGGTCGTCGGCGTTAGGTTGCGAGCGAGGGAGACGGAGGCGCGGCAGCGAGGATGGAGCGGCTCGCGAGGGGAGGCTCGACGTCGACTTCGGCTCGGGCGGAGCAGCGATTCGAATGGGTAGAGCTGTAGGTCTCGAGGCGAAGCGTGCGCGATCGATCGGAAGGTGGAGGCGCGACGGCTTGGGTCGCGGCGTCGGGTGGGAAGGCTCGAATAGCGGGGACCGACGTTCGGATGGGGCCACGAGCGGCGAACGAGCAAGGCCGGGGTCTCGGGGCGGAGCCGGTCGTCACGGGGGTGGAGCAAAGGCGGAGCCGGCCGTCGCAGGGAGTGGAGCGGCGGCGGACGTTGGGTTGCTATGGGCGTCACTTGGAGGCCGGAGGCGTGACGGGGCACGGTGGTGACCCGGGGCGCGGTTCTGCGGCGTCTTTCGGCGGGCAAAGGGCCGATGCGGTCGGGTCTGGTTCGCGAGACGGTGGCAAATCTGGAGGACGGCGTCGGGGTAACTCCGGTGTAGCGAGATCGGTGTCCTCGTGGGGCGGTGCAAGCCGGAGTCTTTGCGAGATCGGCGCGGGGGCTACTGGCGGACTGTTGGTGCGGAACGGTGGAGCTGGGGGTTACCGGTTGCGGAGGAGTTGGGCATTGACAGCGCGAGGCGCGGCAAAGGAGGAGGCACGGCAAGGCTGGACGGCAATCTCGAGCTCGCCGGAAGGAGGAAGTCGGCGGCGCGGGTGTTGGCGACGGGCGGGGCGCAACGACGGGGCTCGGAGCTTTGTCGATGGGCGTTACGGGGACAAGCGGAGATGCGGGTCGCGGCGTGGCGAGCGGGTGGAGCTCGGGCTGAGGGGAAGAAGAAGATCCACGGTGTTTACTTTCTTTTCCTTTTGGTTCTGCCGCACGTCCCCCTTTTCTGACTTCACTTTTCTTTTTTTTTTTCTCTGCAGGTTCTCTCCCCTCCTCCTCCCCTTGTGTTGCTCGAAGTCTTCACTTTAAGAAGACAATCCCTTCTTCTTTTTTTATTATTTTTCCTTCACGTTCTTTTTTCTTTCTTATTTCCCCCTCTGACTTCACCTTCTTTTCTGAAGAAAGAGCCCCTTCCCAATGTATTTTTTTATCTTTCTCTGGCACTCTTCTTTTTTTAATCCCCTTTCTTCTCTCCGCTTGCGTGAACGAAAGGGGAAGCCCCCCTCACAATGGACTTTTTTTATTCTTTCTTTTTGCTTCCCCCCTTCCTCTAGCAGGGAAATTTTCGTGCATGGACGGGTATGCATTAATGAGGAGGTTCCTTCTTGGTGTTACTAAAACTGACATATTGTATAATATTATGGGCACATTATAATAACACAATATGGGCATATTATATAATATGTTGTGAGCTACTTTTGCTTCTTTGAAGATTTCTCCCGAATCCGCACTTCACCGAATTTGTGTATGCAATCGACCGCGAGCCCCCGCTTCTTGTTGTCCTCTTAGTACCGATGCAAATGCGACTACATGAGATGCAATTTTATTATTTTTCTTAGGGGTTAAAGATTAATCCCTAAATTTTTATGCAATTAATTACTAAATGATTAGTCAAAATTTAGGTGTCAACAGCTGCCCCTCTTTGAAGGTAAGCTCGCAGAGGTTGCATTCAAAGACAATATGATACCTAAATTTTGACCATGCACATGCAATGGATGATATTTTAGCAGGCCATGGATTTTTGTTTTTTTTTTGTTATGTGTTTTTTTTTAAATGCAATTTATACGATGCATGGACATGCTAATGCCAGTGATAAAAGGAACTTACCTGGAATAACTTACCTTCGAGGAGGGTAGAGTAACTCGAGATAGTTGGTGTTACATGTCCAGGACCCGTACCATTCTACGGTCGCCTGGAATAGTAACATGACTTCACAAAGAAACTGCTTTCCTAGGACCCGTACCATTCTACGGTCGCCCAGTATGGCATTGCTTGGTTGTGTCTAGGACCCGTACCATTCTACGGTCGCCTAAACGGGAAAAATTTTGAGACATCCAGATCCAGCCTGAGATGTCAAGAATTTGGGAACTTAACCAATAGACACTCAATGTTAGGTGAGATGAATATTGGATTAAGAAGATTCGAGATACCTAGATCCAGACTAAGGTATAACGAAAAAGATCGAAAAACATTCACGTCCAGAGTGAAATGTTTATCGAAGAGTTTTGAGACATCCAGATCCAGACTGAGATGTCAAGAATTTTGGGAACTTAACCAATAGACACTCAATGTTAGGTGAGATGAATATTGGATTAAGATGATTCGAAAAAGATCGAAAAACATTCACATCCAGAGTGAAGAGTTTTGAGACATCCAGATCCAGACTGAGATGTCAAGAATTTTGGGAACTTAACCAATAGACACTCAATGTTAGGTGAGATGAATATTGGATTAAGATGATTCGGAATACCTAGATCCAGACTAAGGTATAACGAAAAAGATCGAAAAACATTCACGTCCAGAGTGAAATGTTTATCGAAGAGTTTTGAGACATCCGATCCAGACCGAGATGTCAAGAATTTTGGGAACTTAACCAATAGACACTCAATGTTAGGTGAGATGAATATTGGATTAAGATGATTCGAAAAAGATCGAAAAACATTCACATCCAGAGTGAAGAGTTTTGAGACATCCAGATCCAGACTGAGATGTCAAGAATTTTGGGAACTTAACCAATAGACACTCAATGTTAGGTGAGATGAATATTGGATTAAGATGATTCGGAATACCTAGATCTAGACTAAGGTATAACGAAAAAGATCGAAAAACATTCACATCCAGAGTGAAATGTTTAACGAAGAGTTTTGAGACATCCAGATCCAGACTGAGATGTCAAGAAATTTGGGACTTAACCAATAAACACTCAATGTTAGGTGAGATGAATGTTGGATTAAGAAGATTCGAAATACCTAGATCCAGACTAAGGTATAACGAAAAGATATCAAGAATTTGGGAATACCTAGGACAAACCTGGGATATTCGTGAGGGTCACTTACCTCTTGGTAAACAAAAATTTTGGAACATCAAGGATGTACTTCAAATATTCATGGAGGTTTCTCACCTCGGGGCTTACGAAAGGCAACATAAATGTCGGGAGCTCTTGGGTCTTCAAGGAAACATTACCTCGTCGGACATGATTAGAGCAAAAATACATGCATTTGCCAATGAAGTAAGCAATTCAGCACACTCCAAAATCCACTGAAGCTTTTATCCATTCCATCGAGATTTATGCATGATGGTTTTACCATATTTGCACCACCAAATTTCCACTGGGGAGAATCATCGTTTATGAAAATTTTCACTCATGACATGGATTTTCAAGAATACCAAATGAGAGACTTTCAGTTAGAAAGGACTTTCACTCACTCTCATTAAGAAGGCTATTTTGTCCCAACCATTAATGTGGGATCACAGGAATCACTCCATCTTACTTTCATCATGTCAACAAGGGTTCGAGTATTCTCGCAAGCGGTACGACCTTATCAATCTGAGAGGTCTTTATCGGGACTGTAATGTAGGCTCGGTCAATGGCTCAACAAAGAGGGACTCTTCGAGTCAAGGCTAATGAAAGAACAATACTTCGCAATCACCTTCAGGTTTACAAGTCAAGGAACCTGCGAAATGAGATAGAAATGACCTTGCTCACATTTCTTCGAGCGATGCTTTTAAGCATGTGAATTCCTACGTTAATTTCGGTGCCCTAATCTGAAGAGACTTTGTAAGGGACGTAACGTAGGTTAAGTTCATGGATCATTAGACTCAAAATGTGTATAGGGGGATGAGAATTGGTGATCATCTTGGCATTGTCAACGGTCTTCTTCTTCATCATTGGGATTTCCCTCATAGGTACTATAAAAACTTGGCATTTGAGTTCTTTGAGTACCACTCCATTGGGAACACACCCTTTTACAATTGATAGTCATTTTTTTTACTCTTTCTTTCATTTTCTATGGGCATTGGCCTTGCTTTTACCAGGCACACTGCTTTTTCATGCCCCCTTTGTTTTGTTTTTTCTTTTTTAAATAACCACGTAATGCTTTAACATTCGGGTTCTTGAGGAGTTTTCATTTTTTGTCAGCATTTGGGATTTTGCTGCTTGAACATTTGCCTTTTGCCTTGCCCCAGTGTGGAGGATGATCACCAATTGGGTTTAAATGAAACGAATTTATGGGCTCAAGGGGTTATGCAATGGATAAAGTGTGTAGGATAGAGAAAGAACCGCTCTTCATCATCCTAAGGCACTTGAATCATCGTATGAATTCAATGTAATAGCAATACCTGAAGATTGATGCAAGTCAGAGCAAGAATATTCCTATCAAATTCCTCACCTCATGATGTCGTCTTACCTCCAGCTTGCCCCAATGTGGGGTAGTTCTTGACAGGGGTAATTTAAAATTATCCACGCGTGTGGGCTCAAAAGGGTTTAAACAATGGATGAACCGTCTCTCGTCATTTTGATCATCGTACCTTTCGCGAGAAAACTCTTTTCCTTAGAAACATGGAACTTCTACACTCGTCTCACCAGTATATGAGCAAGGGACTGTGTATAGGATAGGGCTTGCCTTTCATCATCCTGATATGTCTCATTTAGCATGTTCAATTCATTCCACATCATTCATTAACTTGATCGATGGTGACGATCCTCGGTGAAATTGGTAATTAAACGGGTAAAACTATCATGCAAAATTCTCCTTTGAAAGGTCACAAGTACTTCATGAACTCATCGAGTTTTGAACACAAAGAGTTTGCAGCTAAAAAAGAAAGAAAAGGGCTGGTAAAAAAAATTATTTTTTTGTTTTTTTTTTTTTTTTTTTTTTTTTGCAAACTTGTTGCCGTTTCCAGGATTGAACCCTAGTCGCTCTCGGACCTTTTCATTCCCCGTGCCACCGGCCAAGGCGTTGGTGGTGTCCTCAGGGCATTTCCTTTTTTATTTAATTGAACTGACACAGGGTCAACACGTCTGATATACCGAATTAAATGAATTCAATATGCGTATGGAACATGGCCTACTTCTCATCTCATTCAATCCATTCCCACACAATTCAGCAAAGAAATGAGTACCTTCAACAAATTCTTTCAAGGGTAATACTTCTTCACAGCATCAGAGTTAACAGGTTTAGAAAACTCACGACCATCCATTTCTGTAAGGATTAAGGCACCTCCAGGGAGTACCCTCTTCACCATATACGGGCCGCTATAGTTTGGAGCAAATTTGCCTCCAGGATCAGGAAAAATCGGCAACACCTTTCTTAGAACTAGATCATTCACTTCGAAGTGTCTCGGCCGTACCTTTCGATTGAATGACTTGGCTACTCTTTGTTGATATGTCTGACCATGGCAAAGAGCTTTTAATCTTTTCTCATCAATCAGGTTCAACTGCTCGAACCTTTGTTGTGTCGTATTCTGCCTCGGACAATTCCACTTGGGATAAGACTCTCAAAGAGGGGATTTCTACTTCCACAGGCAAGACTGCCTCCATGCCATAAACTAAGGAGAAAGGGGTTGCCCCAGTAGATGTTCGAATCGATGTCCGATACGCCATTAGAGCAAAAGGTAACCTGTCATGCCAATCTCGATAATTCTCGGCTGTCTTAGCCGGATCTTCTTAATGTTCTTATTAGCTGTCTCAACAGCTCCATTCATTTGTGGGCGGTATGGTGATGAGTTCAAATGCCTGATTTTGAACTCACCGAACAACTCATCAACGAACTTGTTATTCAGATTTGTCCCATTGTCGGTGACAATTGCTTCGGGACACCATAACGGGCGATTATGTCACACCGATAAACTTCACAACATTTCGGGCCGTGACATTAGCATATGATGTGGCTTCAATCCACTTTGAAAAATAATCTATTGCCACCAATATGAATCGGTGCCCATTTGAAGCTTTGGGATTTATTGGGCCAATCACATCGATCCCCCACATTGAGAAAGGCCATGGCTCGGATAGGCTGGTGCAACTCCGTTGGAGGAACATTTATTTTGTCTCCATGAATTTGGCAACGATGGCAACTTCTAACATGTTGTATGCAGTCACTTTCCAGCGCAAGCCAATAGTAACCCAGTCTCATAATCTTCTTGGCCAACATGTGCCCATTCATGTGTGGGCCACAAACTCCTTCATGTACTTCTTGCATGATTTGGGTGGCTTCTGCTTCATCTACGCACCTCAATAAAACTGAATCATAAGATCTCTTGTATAAATTCTTACCACTGACAAAGAACTTTGAGGCCATCTTCATTATGTACTTTCTATCGGGCCGGAGTGCTCCCTTCGGAAATTCCTGCTTTTGAATATAGTTCATGATGTCATAATACCATGGCTTCTCATCAAGCTCTTCGTTCACGGCCATGCAATAAGAAGGTTTGGCTAGAACCTCAATTTTCAAAGGTTCAACTTCTAGACCATCAGTAACTTGCAACATAGATGACAACGTCGCCAGGGCATCGGCAAACTGATTATGAGATCTAGCCAAATAGTCAAACGAGATTTCGTCAAACTCCTTCACCAACTCTTCGAGGTACTTATGATATGGCAGTAATTTGGCATCCCTGGTCTTCCATTCACCTACGGTTTGGAGTATGATCAGTGCAGAATCTCCATATACTTTCAATTTGGCCACTCCCATTTCAATTGCGGCCTGAAGTCCGAGTATACAAGCTTCGTATTCAGCAATATTGTTAGTGCATGGAAATATTAATTTCGCAGCAACTGGGTGGTGTTGTCCGTCTGGGGATATTAGTACTGCCCCAGTACCAGAACCGGACAAGTTCACAGCTCCATCAAAGAACATAGACCATGCATCTTCGTTTATGGCCAAAATACGATCATCCAAAGGACAATCATCATCATTGAAGATTCTAGGATTCTCAGCCAATATGTCAGCAATTACTCGGCCTTTAACTGATTTTTGTGGCGTGAACTGCACGTCGAATTCTGAAATCAAGACCTGCCATTTGGCTAGCTTACCCACCAAAGCTGGTTGATTAAATAAATACTTGATGGGATCGTTCTCGGTCCACGAAACGTCCTGGTAATGCAAGGTGTCTTGTCGCATGATCTATGCAATACCCATACTAATGCAGCACAAGTTTTTTCAACATCAGAATATTTTAGCTCCGAGACAGTGAACTTTTTACTGAGGTAATAAATGGCTCGTTCCTTCTGATCCACGGGGCTTTTCTGAGCTAACATCGCGCCAAGTGATTCACTATGGATTGTGAGGTACAAAATCAAAGGATGCCCCGATATTGGTGGAACAAGAACTGGTGGATTCATCAAATATTGCTTTAGCTTATCAAACGCCTCTCGACATTCATCATTCCACTCAACTCGTACGTTTTTCCTCAAGAGTTTGAAGAATGGCTTAGCGGTCTCAGAGAGTTGGGAAATGAATCGTGCAATGTAATTCAGTCTCCTAGGAGACTCGGACCTCCTTCACTTTGTCGACGGAGGTTGCAACTCGCATATTGCCTTGGCTTTAGATGGGTCAATTTCGATCCCTTTGCTACTCACCATGAACCCAAGTAATTTACTCGACGTTGCCCCGAACACGCACTTGGCGGGGTTTAAACGGAGCTTGAATTCACGGAGTCGATCAAATAACTTCTTGAGGGTTTCAACATGACTTTTCCCGGGCCGGGTTTTTGCAATCATATCGTCAACGTAGACCTCGATTTCTTCATGCATCATGTCATGAAACAACGTAACCATGGCTCGTTGGTAAGTTGCCCCTGCATTTTTGAGTCCGAAGGGCATGACCTTATAATGAAAGGTTCCCCACGGGGTGATAAATGCTGTCTTCTCTTTGTCTTCATCCTTCATTCTTATCTGGTTGTAGCCAGAAAAACCATCCATGAAAGAGAATAATTCAAATCCGGCAGTACTATCCACGAGAACATCGATATGTGGCAATGGGAAGTCGTCCTTTGGGCTGGCCTTGTTCAAATCTCGGTAATCAACACACACTCGGACTCGACCGTCTTTCTTCATGACCGGTACTATGTTGGCCACCCATTCAGGGTATTGCGAGACTTCGATGAACCCCACTTTGAGGAGTTTCATTACTTCCTCTTCTATCTTCTTTGAGAGCTCCGGTTTAGTCCTCCGAAGTTTCTACTTCTTGGGATGCACGTCTGGATTAGTGGGCAGACAATGTTCCACAATTGATGGATCTAAACCTGGCATATCAGCGTATGTCCAAGCAAAGATATCTTGATATTCTTTTAGCAATTGAGTCAGGTGCTCGGCCTCATCTTTGGGAAGATTTGCCCCAATCTTTATCTCTTTGGGCTCCTCGGCATCACTCAGATTGATAGTGATGGTTTGCTCAGAGGTGAGAACTTTTGGTTTTTCATGTTGCTCCCAACTTTGTTGTACTCCAATGGAGTCACCATTTGGATCATCAGGGTCATCGCCGTCATCGCTCATGACATTGGATTGGGCCGTTTTCTCCTCTTTGCCTATCATGCTCCTGAAACATAAAATGGATAGTTCAAAAAGACAAACAGGGTTAAAAGGCATGAATTTCTTTTCTATTTTTTCGAATTTTCCTTCCTTTTGATTTTTTTTTTTTGATTTTTTCGAATTTTTATTTTATTTAAAGAATTTTGGCAAAATATTTTGGAAAAACTTTTTGACACGAGGAAGCATGATGAAGCCCAGGCCTCAGAATTCTCCTTGGATTTTTCTTTTCTTTCATCGGTTGGATATCATCAACGGGCTGGTTTGGTATACTCCATCATACCCTCAAAATAAAACTTGTAATCATAATTGATATTCATCAACCAAATTACATTTATTGGATTGAAAAGTACGGCAATCAAAGTGAAACGAAACCCTAACAGTCAAACCCATAGCAAACATCAACTCCTGACAAACGACATGCAGAATACGATAAATAAACCCTAGAAAACATCAAATCTGAAAAGATATAAGATTCCCACGCAGGGGAGTGCAGAAAAGTAAACGTGTTACTCTTGTGGGCTAGCACCCATTTCCTCCGATGGTTCTTCATCAATGGCACCTATGAGGAGATCATCGAATAGAGTCGTGATCCCTTCCATCCCATCATCTGGATCTTCTGTCCTTGAAGTTGTCGGGTCGTCCATGCCATTCCATCCATCGAGCACGATACCTCGGGTGTCGATCATTCCTCCCTCATCATGCATCATTCTAGCAGGGCCCGGGAATGTCTCGCGGATATCGAGGAGTAATGAGTTTCTCCTCTCTTGTTCATGTCCTCCACCTCTTCCATGGTACCCTAATCCGGCGGAACGAAACCTTCGAGGGGCTTCAATAGGATTTCGGATGCCTTGTTCTTGTCTACCAAGTCCACGGCCAGGAATAAAGCCATTTCCAACCATCACTCTTGCTACCATAACTGCTGCATTTGACACATCAGGGATGGGTGCTCTCGATCCTCGAGATGCATGGATAGTGGATACAAGCTCAAATGATTGGTAGCTCGACTCCTCCCTACGTTCCGGCTCGACATAGGGGATAGCCGTCTCATGATAGATCCGATGATCCTCCTCGCCATGAACAATGACTAGCTTTCCTTTGACAACAAATTTCACACTTTGGTGGAGACTTGATGGCACGGCTCCGCGGTGTGAATCCAAGGACGCCCTAATAGAAAATTGAATGCGGTAGGAATGTCCATCACCCGGAAAAGGACGTTAAACATCACCGGCCCTATTTGCGAGATCAAGGTGGGTCTCCCCTATCACCTCCTTTCTTGTACCATCAAAAGCTCGGACGGAGGTCTTTGCAGCACTTATTTTTGAAGGGTCTATTTTCGGGCGGTGAAGAGTTGCCAATGGACAGATATTCAAGGCAGACCCATTATCAATGAGTACTCGAGCCACATGGGAAGCCTTGCACTTGACGGATATATATAATGCCTTGGTATGTCCCCTTCCCTCAAGAGGGAATTCTTCATCAGAAAAGGCTATTAAATCCTTAAGAAGAATCGATCCTACGAATTCCTCCAACCTTGTCTTCCTCGATCGTCTACGGTACGCGAACTTCGCTTAGAACCTTCATTAGAGACTTTTGATGTGTAGGAGATGTTTGCAAGAGTTCAAGTAAAGAGATCGAGCGGGCAATTTCCGCAATTGGTCGACCACGTTATACTCACTTGCTTTGATTATAGCCGAAATTCCTTGGCCTCTTCGTCGAATTGGCTTTGCGGGTTGGGCATTAGCTTGAGCATAGGTCCGACCGCATCTTGTAATCAGGTCAACATCTAGCTCGTATGACCAAGGGACTGCTTTGTTATCCTTGTACTCATACACCGGGCATCTCAATAATTATTTCTTCATCGGTTGAAGGCACTTCCACTATCAATCCTTCATGGTCGGAGGCGTCCTCAAGTGGGGGCATGTCCTCGATCAATGGATCTGGTTTACTCTTTTCAGCACTTAACTTAGCAAATTCCTTCTCCCAATCAATGACGACTTCGGAGATAGTTGACACTATTCCAGCTTGGTCAGCATATATGATCATACCAGCCTTAACCATTTCTTGGACCCTTTCCTTCATGGTAGGTAAGGGAGGATTCTCATCTGTCGGATAATAACCAACTCTAACTAATCCGCTATAGATATCTTTGACAGGCACCTTCAAGTTTATCTTTTTGCTAGCATTGAACTCGAAGATTGCATTCACGTTTCCGATGTTCCTGGCAACGGATTCTTCTTGACATTTGGTTGGGTGGTACGGAAAGAAAATGCCTTAGTATCCAACAAATTTTGGATCTTGTGTTTCAAAGTCAAACATTCATCAGTTGAATGGCCGACCTCTCCCATATGATACTCACATTTTTTGGAGGGGTCATAGTTGGAGAATTTTTCAGCATTGGGTCGCTTTGGTTCGTGGGAGATCAATCCCTTGTTTCGGAGTATCGGTAAGACCTGAGATAGAGGGCCAGGAAGAGGAGAGAACGCCTTTTGGTGAATTGCCGCCGTGGCACTCGGCCTCCATCTTGCTGATTCCCGGGATACGAACCATCGGAGGCTTACTAGGGGCTGGTTGCACATATGCAACATTGACTTCAGTGGCTGGTTCTTTATCTTTCTTCATGGTGAACCTTTTGCCCTGAAGAGTTGGTTCATTGAACCATCCATCCCTTAGGCCCATCTCGATCTGTTCACCCACTGGGATAAGCTGGTTGAAGTTCTCAACGTATGTGCTAGCCATCCGGTTACGGAACTCATATGGGAGAGTCTTCACGAACAACTTCATCAGCTCCTTGTTTGTAGGCTCAGGAGTGATTTGAGCCGCCAAGTTTCGCCACCTTACAGCGTACTCCTTAAATGACTCACTTTTCTTCTTCTCCATCCGCTCGAGATCCTCTCGGGAGGGTGCAATGTCCATGTTGAACTTATACTGTTTTAGGAAAGCGTCAGCCACTTCATTCCGTGTCGAGAAGGTTTATATTTTTCATTATGTACCAGTTGAGTGCGGGCCCAGTCAAGCTTGCATGAAACGATTGGATCATGAGAGGCTCATTCTTGACGTATTGGGCCATGCGTACGTGGTACATCTGCAAATGTGCTTTTGGGCATGAAGTACCATCGTATTTCTCGAACTCCGGCATCTTAAACTTCTTCGGCACTTTGACTTTCTCATAAACTGACAAGTCGAACGGGAGTGAATTCTGTGATTCTTGCAATTGTTTCAGTTTCTCTTCAAGTTTGGCAAAGCGTTCATCTTGCTCCGCCTTAGGGACATTGTCGGGCTTAGCCTTTTCAGCTGTGACGAACAAAGGGTCATCCTCCGCCTTCCGGCATGTCATCATCACCTATTTGGGCCTTGTTCGTCTGCTTTGGGACTACTATCTCGGGGAGAACGGGTGCAAGAGTCTGATGCACTTGGAGGGATTGCATTTGATCCGTCATAAGCTGCATAGAGGTGAGCAACTGCTGGAGTTGATTTTCCACAGCGGTCATACGATCACGCATTTCGATTTGGTCGGCCATTTTTGCTCTTGATCGTGTAATGATGGGCGAACGTGGAGGATCCGTTATCACCTAATTTGAAGAAACGGACAAAAATAAGTATCTCATATGAAATACACCGGTCCATGGCAATGGTCTAAAACTTTTATTCATTAACGGAGTTTTTGACAATCCTAACAAAATAGAAGCAAGATTGATTCAAGCACTTCATTAATGAAATAGAAGCTCAAAAAACCCTAAACAAACAAACTAGGAAAGTAAATGACTCAACTTCCTAAACATTAATCTAGAAGTGAAACAACAAGATTGACTCAAACACTTCATCTAGCTTGATCAATATACACTCGGGACACCACTCGGCGCAATCGCTTATTCTCCTCTTGAGCTTTTTCAGCAACCCTTTTGAGGCGTTTATTCTCAGCGCGGTTGGTGATCTTCAGCGGCACCTCAGGTATCTTTAGAAGTAACTCCTCTGGAATCTTGTGTTGTTGAATGTACTTAATTGAGGCATAGTACTTCATTTCTTTGCCCTTGAGCTCCTCCTCAGGCCACTTGAGTTTTCGCGGCTGGCACATATCCCACATTGATTTAATTGTGAGAATGGAATCTTCATGGCCTCGGTCTCCATCAATGAAGTTGGCTCGGAATGGATCTGCTTGCAATGCCGGGGGAAGCTCTTGCACAACTTGATACTGACGGGTCACTCTGATTGGATAGTATTCCGTTGCTCCGATGAATCCCAATAGAGGGACCGGACCAACACCTCCACATGAAAGTCTCGCCACACGAACTTGGAACCACTTAGCATGCCATAGGAAACCCTTGGAAGTTGGTTTTTTCATGAAAGCTAGCCATCTAGAATAATGGTAATCCGGTGCATGTTTTTGGTTGTTCTCAAATCTCATAATAGGGTGATTAGAGTTATTAACATCAAGTATAGTCACCGAACCACCAAACCCTTTTATATGAGAAAGAAACCAAATTTGTAAAAGCTCGGAGAGGAATGGAAGGTCTTATCCCCGCTTTCTTTAAATCGAGTGAGGGAAAGAAAGGTTTCAGCCAAAATAGTGTTTACGAAATTTTTTCCTCCCAACACTTGTTCAACTAAGTGAGCCATCAAAGGGTTAATAGCATTCTTGCAATGAGGAAAAAGTATAAACCCAAAGAAAGCTAAAAGGAAAACTCTTCTCATTTGAAATGAATTGCCATTTTCAAAACATTCTTTTAGAAAAGACAAGTGACATGTATTGCGGTGAGCTTTTAAAACCTTTCTTACATTATCTTCCTTAATTCTCAGAAAATCGGATAAGGCCACAACGGGGTCTATTCCAATAGGTGGGCTAATTAATTCAGCTTTCAAAGGTTTCCCTATGGCAATACTATACTCTTCCAAGGTGGGCGTGAGTTCATGCTTACCGCCGAAGATGAAAGTAGAAGTCTCGGGGCACCAACAATGAGCAAGTGCTTGGATGAGGCCGCCATGGATGTTGATACGCAGCAATGGGAGTAGTCGACTAATGTGCGACTCTACAAATTGACGGCCAGCTTGGTCTAACTTGTCCCACCATGCGCTAAGCTCTTCCTTTGGAGGGAGAATAATTCGAATGTCCGGTATTCCCATTGTATATTGATCAAGACTCAGGACAATCCTAATGCCATGGACCGACAAAATAATACAGTAGAGTAAGTAAATTGCAAATGCGAGAATTTAGAGAACTTACTTTACCAATAAACAAAGGGCAATCACATAGACATGCGCATGGTAAGTGGCTCGATTTCTAGTCTATAAGGCTTAACAAAGTGAAGCCACAAGAATGATCAGACTAGCCGCGGGCGTGCGAACTAAGTCGGGTCCTCATGACTTCGGCTTGGTCAAAGAGCCGACTGGGTTGCGGGCATGCGGACCGAGGTGGGTACTCTTGACACTAGAAAAGAAATTTCGAGATTGAGATGGACGATTCGTACCGCAGGCATGTGGTAGGAGTGGTATCCATCATAATACCATCCTAGATGATCCTATGTGACCCAGGTCCAGCTGCAGGTTGTGTGTGCAATAGTATAGTGTTAAATGCAGGGCATGCACATCAGTTTATATCAAACAACACTTCAATAGTTTGAAAATAAACCATACATTCCTACACCTCCCTGCAAAACAAAGATTAGCAAACACTTCCTCTTATACCTCCCATCCTGCAAAAACATTTAACACCTTAAAGGTTAGGGATGTACCTAGGATCCTCGCTGCCAAACAAAAAATATTTTTCAAAAAGAAAATTGGCCTAAGTCCACTACAAGTCTTAAATCAAGTCCCCGTAGTCGCCAAGTCTGTCGCGACCTCCCGAAGCGGGTTTGGACCACCTAAGGGTTTGGCTAATGGATTGCTAAGCCTAGACTTAGCTAGAACTCTCCCAAGCCCATACCAATTCGCGACTTAGGGTTTAAGTTCTTAACATGCAATTGATTTTCAGTTAGGAGTCGCCACTAATCTGTTTTTGGTGGGTCGATTAGAAACCCAAGTAAAGTAATGGGAGAATTACTTCACTCCTACGAACCGTAGATTAAATGAGTTCGGGGACTTGGTTACACTAGACTTGTCTAATGCCCTTTCGGTACCTTTTTTTTTTAAAAATGTTTTGCAGGCAGCTTGAATTGATTTTAATTTACCTCCCTAACATGTGAAGTGATCATGCGAATGCACAAACCACCAATTTAACACCCAGATAAATCAGTGAATAAATGATAGGATTACCTCATAGCAACGAAAGCATCTGCAATGTTGGATCGGAATTCATATCAACAACCCTAGATATGATTTCTAATTAACACGCAATTTCTTTATTTTGTTTTCACTTTTTTCAATGCGAACCATGCAGTGCATCTAATCTAACATGAAATGGCATGACAATGCGTTCTAAACTACATGACATGAGTAAAAATTTTTTGTTTTCTTAATGAACATGCAATAATCAAATATGCAAATCAAAATGACCTAATTATAATGACGTGCAATTTTTAATGAAACTAATTCTACATGACGTACATTTTATGAACATAATCAAATATGTACATTTTAGATTGACAAGTGCAATTCTAAAAACTAATATCATGAATGCATTTTTTTGGATTTTTATTTTTTTAAACGAAATAACTAAATACGCTAACCCTAGCCCTAATCTAACTTGCATTTTTTTTGAATTTTTTATGCAAAATATCTAATTCAATCAAGATAAGATTAATACCGAAATTGACGAACCATATCTCGCACATGAGATCGGGTCGGTCAATTTTAAATTAAATCGCAAATCGAATCTCGGACATGAGATTGGATTGTCGATTTTTGTGAGAGATCGTGAGTCGAATTTCGGGCATGAAAATCGGACTCCTAATCCCTAATTTGAGGGGTTATTTTACATTGGAATTTCAATCATGATCACACTAAGAAAACTATAAACTAAAAATAAAAAGAAGATAATAATAATAATTAAAAACAACTACCTAATGTTCACCTTTTGCTTTTTTTCTTTTTTTTTTTTTCTGTTTTCTTCTTTTTCTCTTCCCACGCACGACTTGCTCGTGGGTCTCCGAAGGTGACGGCTCACCGGCGTCGGAGCTCCGGCAAGGACCGGCGGGAAAGGGACGGCACCCGGGCGAAGGGGCAGCCGGCGGAACGGGCGTCGCGGGTGGAAGGCGGGCACGGCGGTCGTCGGCGTTGGGTTGCAGCGAGGAGACGGAGCGCGGGCGCGAGGATGGAGCGGCTCGCGGGGAGGCTCGACGTCGACTTCGGCTCGGGCGGAGCGCGATTCGAATGGGTAGAGCTGTAGGTCTCGGGCGAAACGAAGCGCGATCGATCGGAAGGTGGAGGCGCGGCGCTTGGGTCGCGGCGTCGGGTGGGAAGGCTCGAATAGCGGGGGCCGACGTTCGGATGGGGCCACGAGCGGCGAACGAGCAAGGCCGGGGTCTCGGGCGGAGCCCGGTCGTCACGGGGGTGGAGCAAAGGCGGGGCCGGCCGTCGCGGGGAGTGGAGCGGCGGCGGAGACGTTGGGTTGCTATGGGCGTCACTTGGAGGCTGGAGGCGTGACGGGGCACGGTGGTGACGGCGGAGGCGCGGTTACGCGGCGTCTTTCGGCGGGCAAAGGGCCGATGCGTCGGGTCTGGTTCGCAGACGGTGGCAAATCTGGAGTGACGGCGTCGGGGGTAACTCCGGTGTAGCGAGATCGGTGTCCTCGTGGGGCGGTGCAAGGCGGAGTCTTGCAGATCGGCGGGGGGCTACTGCGGGGGACTGTTGGTGCGGAACGGTGGAGCCGGGGGTTACCGGTTGCGGAGGAGTTGGGCATTGACACGCGGGCGCGGCAAAGGAGGAGGCACGGCAAGGCTGGACGGCAATCTCGAGCTCGCCGGAAGGAGGAAGTCGGCGGCGGCGGGTGTTGGCGACGGGCGGGGCGCAACGACGGGGCTCGGAGCTTTGTCGATGGGCGTTACGGGGACAAGCGGAGATGCGGGTCGCGGGCGTGGCGCGGGTGGAGCTCGGGCTGAGGGGAAGAAGAAGATCCACGGTGTTTACTTTCTTTTCCTTTTGGTTCTACCGCACGTCCCCTTTTCGACTTCACTTTTCTTTTCTTTTTTTCTCTGCAGGTTCTCTCTCCTCCCCCCCTTGTGTTGCTCGAAGCCTTCACCTTTAAGAAGACAAGCCTTCTTCTTTTTTTATTATTTTGCTTTCACCTTCTTTTTCCCTTCTCTGACTTCACCTTCTTTTCTGAAGAAAGAGCCCCTTCCCAATGTATTTTTTTATCTTTCTCTGGCACTCTTCTTTTTTTTAATCCCCTTTCTTCTCTCCGCTTGCGTGAACGAAAGGGGAAGCCCCCCCTCACAATGGACTTTTTTTATTCTTTCTTTTTGCTTCCCCCCCTTTCTCTAGCAGGGAAATTTTCGTGCGTGGACGTGCAATGCATTAATGAGGAGGTTCCTTCTACGTGTTACTAAAACTAAAATATTATATAATATTATGGATATATTATAATAATACAATATGGGCATATTATATAATATGTTGTGAGCGGCTTTTGCTTCTTTGAAGATTTCCCCCGAATCCGCACTCCATCGAATTTGTGTATGCAATCGACCGCGAGCCCCTGCTTCTTGTTGTCCTCTTAGTACCGATGCAAATGCGACTACATGAGATGCAATTTTAATATTTTTCTTAGGGGTTAAAGATTAATCCCTAAATTTTTATGCAATTAATTACTAAATGATTAGTCAAAATTTAGGTGTCAACACGTACCATGAGAAGCTGCAGATCAGTGCAATGACAAAGAATTTTGCCCGTGACATGCGCTGTTCGTCCCTCTCATGTAAAGCCCTGCATCAACATGAATAAAATGATCTACTTAAGGTCAAGCACTTATTATCTACATGAAATGCACATTCTGGATATTTTATGACAGCTGTGAAAGATCATATTATTTTGTGAATGCATCCATTGATTGACAATAACGAAGGACAAGTGTCGCGACCAAATTTTAGGGAAGTGGACCACCTAGGGTTTGGCTAATGGATTGTTAAGCCTAGACTTAACTCGGGCTCTCCCAAGCCCATACCAATTCGCGACTTAGGTGTGAATTGTTAACATGCAATTGAATTTTAACTAGGAGTCGCCACTAATCTATTTTTGGTGGGTCGATTAGAAACCCTAGTAAAGCAACGGGAGATTTACTTTACTCCTACAAACCAGAGACTAAGGGTACGAGGACTTGGTTACGTTAGATTTCTCTAACGCCCTTTCGGTACCTTTCTTTTTATTTTTGAAAAAATGTTTGGCAAGCAATTTGGATTTATTTTAAATCTATTTCCTAACATGTGAGGTGTTCATGCAGTGCGCAAACCACCAATTTAACACCAAAGAAAGCAATTAAATGATGCAGAACTTACCTCAAAGCAACGAAAGCATCTGCATTGTTAAATTAAAATCCACATCAACAACCCTAGATATGGTTTCTAATTAATAAGCAATTTCTTTCTTTTTGTTTTCACTTATTAAACGAGACTATAATCCATATGCAATGCAATGCTTTTAATCTAATATGAAATGATATGGCATGGCAACATGTCCTAAACATATGAATAAAATTTTTATGATCTCTTAATGAACATGCAATTATTAGATATGCAACTTAAATTAACCAAAATGACTTAATTCTAATGACGTGCAATGCAATGCAATGCAATGCAATGACATACAAAATTATTTCAACTAAAATGACATGCAACATGCAATTTAATATGCGAGCTATAGGTCACGCGACATTTATTAAATGACCTAATCTAATGACGGACAATTTCTAATTAGAAATGAACCTAACAAAAATCACTAAAATGACATGCATTTCATGAACCTAATTCTATATGACATGCAAATGACTTTTTTATTTTTAAAATGCAATCTATCCTAGAAATTGCAACTAATTTATCCTAAGACAAATTTTATGAAATTTCAAATGATCTTAGCTAGATTAAGATTCTATCTAATTTAAACTAGGGATTAAGTCATATTAAATCCTAATTTAAACTAAGATATTATCTAAATCTAAAATGCCATTTATCTAAAAAAGATGATCTAAATTTAAAATGAAACATGCAATTTTAATCTAATATGCACAATGATCTTTTTTTCGTGTTTTTCTTTAAGAAATTCGAAATTAAAACTAAGACATTATTAAACATGCAATTCAAAAAAAAAAAAAAAACTAACAACCTAAATGAATGCACTTTTTTAAAATTTTTTATTTAAAAATTCATAATAAGATTGCAATCCTAAATATGCAAGATAACAACAAACCTAATCCTAATTTAACATTTTTGGATTTTTCTTATTTAAAATTCGAAATAAGATTGCAATTTTAATCCTAAAGCAAATCTAATCATAATTCAAATATTTTTTTGGATTTTTCTTTTACGAAAATAAGATTGACTCAACCAACTTGACGATAGCAAATCAAACAAAATAAGATTGATATCCTAAAATTGGCGAACCATATCTCGCGCATGAGATCGGGCTGGCCAATTTTAAATTAAATCGCGAATCGAATCTCGGGCTTGAGATTGGATTGTCGATTTTTGCAAGAGATTGCGAGTCAGATTTCGGGCGCGAAAATCGGACTGTCAATCCCTAACTTGAGGGACTATTTTATATTGGGATCTCAATCACATATTTAAAGGGAACAATTTCACTAAAAGGATAAAATAAAAAGGAAAGATAAAGAAAACAGTAAGTAAATAAATAAATAAAAACTACCTAGTTTTCCCTTTTCTTTTTCTTTTGTTTTTTCCTGTTTTCTTTTTCCCTTCCCACGGATTGCTCGTGGCAGGTCACCTACGGCAGCGCGCGTCGATCCGGCGGGGGTAGCTCCGGCAAAGGAAGGCACGGTCGTGGGTCGGCGGGGCAGGGACGGCACGGGAGCAGCAGCAGCGATCGTCGGGGAGGTCTCAAGGCGGGGCCGCGAGCAACAGTGGGTTGCGGGTCGGCGCAGAAGAGGGCGGGTCGTGGCGATGGGCGTTGGCGCCGAACTTGGGCGTCGTGGGCGGAGGTCTTGAGGCCGGAGACGCAGCAAGTCGCGGCCGATCGCGAATCCGGCGGGAGCAACGACGTCTGGTTGCGAGTGTAGCTTCAAGGCGAGGGTAGAGCGAAACGGCGTCGCGGGGACTCGGGATCTGATGCTCGGGCAAAGGTTCGGAGGTGGAGTGGCGAGGCGGCGGCGGTGCACGGCTGCGGAGGAACGGCGGTGGCGAAAGAGCAACCGAAGGTCTCCGGCGAAGGAGTCCCATGAAGAAGAAGATGCAGCTTTTCCCTCCTTTTCTTTCTCTACCTCACGTCTCCTCCCTCTGACGCACTCTCAGCAGAAGACTTTTCTTTTGATTTTCTCTCTCTCTGTTCACGTCCCCTCCCCCACGTCTCTTTCTCTCACGTCTCTGTACTCTCTCTGTCTCTGTTTCACTTTTTCTCTTTTCCTTTTTCCTGAATTTTTTTCTCCCAAGAAGCCCCCCACGGATGGCTTCTCTGTTCTCTTTTCTTTTTCAACGAAGAGAAAACCCCCGAGTGAACTCCGTACATATCCTTTTATAGGGGAAACAAAACGTGATCTTTTTTTGTTAATATCTTCATCTCACGAATATTGCTTATAACCTCTTGATCACAAAAAATCCCTATCTCACGAATATTCACCCTGATTTCATCATCTATTGATAAAAATAAGATTACAATGCAATTTTCTTAATTTTTGAAAAATATCATAATATCGCATCAAATCTTAATTTTTTCATAAGATAATTAATTAAGCATAACGACGGGCTTGGGTTAATTTTCTCCTTTCGTGGGCCTAGCCCGGCCTGTTAACTTAAAACTCAAAAACACCAATTCGACCCATCCGCCACCGGTCCAATAAATAAAATGCAAAATATGCAAACTAAATGTAGCTATGCAATTAATATTTTTTCAGGGATAAAATTAATCCCTAATTTTTTATGCAATAAATGACTAAATGGATCGCCAAAATTTAGGTGTCAACAACAAGGTGATCGACTTTCCATATATGTATAGTGTATCTTCTGAAACTATTTAGATCATGCAGATAAATGACAATTTGTTGTTTATAAAGATAATCAAATGCAAGAGCAAAGGCTTTGGATGTCTCTGCAGCGAGTTGCAACCACTTGCGTGCTGCAATATACAACTCAGTTCCTTGTTAGAAAGGATTTACACTTTTATCTGATCCTAAAGCAGGGTATGAAAGAAAGCGGATGTTAGAATCTGTATTTCCATTAGTTTCGTGGCCGAGACAGTTCAGGTTTGTCCTCGGACCATGGGGTACTTGCGAGCATCATTAGAGTTTAAAAGGTGGGGGCCAATTGGTGCATGTAGTTCCTCCCAATTTCAAGGTACCAGAAGCAGCAAGAAGTAGAAATAGCGAATGGGACCTTGTGAGACTGAGGCTGAAGTGGGCTTGATGGTGTCTGTAGTTTGATTGAGAAGCTCTTGGCTTTATCGTCCTGTACAAAGTAGATTTTCCTGAATCTTTTTGTTGGGGGTGTGAATACGTTGTGAGATATTTTTGAGTGCTGAACTGGTATAGCCTCAATTTCCACACTAAGTGACATGGTTAGGGGGTCCCTGGTGCCTCTTATCTAGAACTATGACTAGAGAGAGATGGGGTTACGGATTCCTTATGACCACCGTAAGCTTATGGTCCATGTTGATGGCATGGCACATCCCACCATTTTGGTCAAGACCCGAGAGAGCGAGAGAGAGAGAGAGAGAGAGAGAGAGAGATGGTTGTACTGCATGTGATCCACATATTCAAGTTGCCGTGACAAGACAAAGGAATCGAGTAGAAGACAAAGCAGTTATCCTAAGGCGTCCAAAGCAAGTAGACAATCCGAGAAATCCTAATCCACATTCACAAGATCGAGGGCATCTTCTGACAGTGACAAGACGTGGGTTTCCATCGTATGGTTTTGGTATTCAAGTGACCTTGCAGTGGGAGTTAGAAAAAAGGAAGAGTCTGAGCTCCGGTGGAATTAATGCATTATCAGTAACCTATGTAATATCGACACGGACACGTGACACGCGTCATGACACAACACGACATGATATGTCGACACATCATTTCTTAAAAATAGAGAATTTCATATGTTAGATCGTTATATATTAAATATATTTTTATATATAAATACATAAATAATAATAATAATAATAATAATAATAATAATAATAATAGCCTAGAATTAATTTACACGAAAAATATTAAATAATATCATTCATTATTTTAATTTGTTACAATAATACATAAAACTTAGAGGAAAAAAACATTATTTAAACAAAAATGCTGAAACGATTTTTTAAATTTATTTATTTATCATATATAGCATTTTTTATTACTTCTTTTATAGTAAAAGACTTTTAAAAAAACTAAAAAAAATTATAAAAAAAACAAAACTGGAAAAAAAAAATTGACCCCGGAAAAGAAAAATTGACCCCATGTGTGTATATTTATAGAACTTTTATTACTTCTTTTATTACTTTTTTTGTGCATATTTATATTTTGACCCCTCAACTATTATAAATTTTTAAAATTGACCCCGTGTGTGTCGGAATTTTGGACTTGTGTGTCAAAGAGAGTTGACCATATATCAGATTTTTTGACACTCATTGACCGCGTGTCGGAGCGTGTCAGACACGTATCGGAGTGTCGGACACAACACGAAGGCTTTCGGAGAGTGTCCATGCTACATAGGTAGTAACTAGTTCTACTCATGTTGGGTCTTTCTCTGTCTATGCTATCTTGCCATTAGCATCATCTCCATGGAACACTTAACTCCCACCAGTTATATCTCCTTCTGTTTTCACGCGAATTCTGATAAGCAAGCAAGGAAGGGGAGGCAAAAGAGTGGTAATTCACCGGAAAAAGGAGACTTGGACGAGGGCAGAAGGCCACCACATGTGAGCTGGTTCCACCACGTATTTCCTCAATAGCCCTGCCCATCCGTATCCCAACACCTGCATATATCCAATTCCACCATTAACAGGGTTCACCACCCATCTCCAGCTCCACTTCACGAGTTACCGTCTTGTTTCTCTACATCTAAGTTTCACAATTTACCCTAGTGTTCAAGATTGCCGTGCCGTTTAACGATTCCAGCACAAGGATCACGACAGTTTCCAATAGATACTGTGGATTTCTCATGATATGTTCAGATATTATCAATCTTCACTTCAAAATGGGCAAGGACGATTCGGAGCATCATTAAAAAAGTAATATCTAAACGAAAATTAGGACGAGTGAAGCACCGTAACTACACCTCCGAAGTACAGTAAACAAATCAATCTTTATTTTCATGATGCAATTTATATATGACTTGTTCGATTCACTGCACGAAATGGAAACTTGTCTGTAGGAGTGATCTTGTCTAGCTATCTTTTGTTTTTTCTTCTTTTTTCTTAGTCTTACAGGTGCATTTACTGTTGTTGAGGAAGTAGTCGATAGAACAACCTTGCTCATGTTGGAAAAGATAATTCGACCGATCTATGTAATTTATAATTGCGGGTGGCATTCATTGAACCGCAAGAAATTAATACTGCCTATGAAAGTACGCATCAAGTGGCAAAATTTATGATGTTCATAAGCTAACTCGTCATACGTCTCTCTTTTCTCAGCTACTCCCTTGCAAAAGGCGAGAAGGAGAAACCCGAGGATTGAACAATTACGAGTCAAGCATCTGATGATAGGTTTTATCTATCGAATTTCGAAAGAGAATAAAAGAAAAATGAATAAGCTGACCTGCGTCGTGATGATGAGAAGCCAGCCGGCAAAGAACGAAATGCTTCGGTGATAAAACGCCTTGATGATGGTCACAATCCCGATGCCATAAGCCGTCCCGGATCCAGCATTGGCGAATATGGAGATGAGTACGTGTTCCTTCAAGTTGAACGGGCCAGGGTTGAGCGAGAAGAGCTGGGACCCGAACCCGGGGATCCGGAACTTGGCCTTGGGCAGTGGCGCGGCCATGAAGCGGCCAATGGGGAGCGTGGCGACCAGGACAGTGATCTGGGTGACGATGAGGGGCTCAGTTCGGAAGGCCATGAACTGGTTGATGAAAGAGAGGAGGGCACATGAGAGGAGGCCCAAGAACCACATGCGGAAGGTCCAGACCGGCAAGGTCGGGTCGTCGGTGTTGGTCACGGTGAGGCGGACCTCCTCGATGGGCGAGAGGTCGTCCTCATCGACGGCATCGTCGAGCTCGGATGGTCTGGTGGTGGGTGGTGGTTGGAGCTCCAGCGTGCCCATGATTGTGGGCGGCAGAAAGTGCACTCGAGCGCGAGAGGAGGGTGGCGGGGGTGGTGGTGGTGTTATAGTGTCGAGCAGGTCTGGTTTTATACTACAACGTACTTGACTTTTCAGTTCTTGTAAGTGTAGATGGTGAATGATTGAGCGCGGGTATCGCGGAAGAAGAGAGTCCCAGAAAGGAGATTATTCTGGTGTGGAAAAATAGAATGGAGCTAGAAAACTTTTGTGTAGCGGGCCACTTGCGGCGCATGGTCCCATCCATTTCATGCAATTAGAAAATATTGAGAAAATCCAAAGTCTTGACCCCAGAACCCAAGTTCTCAGCAGAAGATCCTGGGAATCAAAGGAGAAATTCTGAATGGTTCAATTTGGTATCAGTCCTCACAGATGGTCCAGCAGACGACGTCTCTCTCACCTTTGAAATGCGACAAACAATTCTACGGCAAAAGCTACTTAAGTGAGAGGATAAAGCTATGTCATATAATGGTGTTTTAGGACGGGGATGATAACCATTCTATTTGTGGACATAAATTCTAGCTAAAAATAGATTTTTCTATCTTTATTCTCTATATAAGTTTTTGAACAAAAATATACGTTTCATAATGACACAAAATTTTTCCTTTCTAAGTCGCAGACAAGCGATGGGGTGAGGTGGGCGAGCGGTGGCGACGGATGACAATGGGAAGTGGCCAGCAGGCAGCAACGATTAGTGAGTGACCAATTAGTAGCGAAGGCGAGTGATGAAAGAAATTTTTATTTCTCATTTCTATTCTAAAAATGGAAAAATTAAATTGTGTTACCAAATAGATTTCTATACCAAACTTGTTCCTTGGAACAGAAATATAGATTTTGTCAGAAATAAAATAGTTACCATGGACACTCTAAGATACGAAAGTGTGGAATCATGTGTATCACTACAATAATAAGCGTTATGTAAAAAATGATAATGCAAATAAGGGGCAAATGACATTAGAAGTGACATAACTTTCACATAGCCGATTACTTCAATGCTAAGTCGAAGAAAAAATGATCGTTTAGGTTCTTTCGACGACAAATTCTAATGACTTGTCCTACTAGCATTTTCAATAAAAATTTAATTAGTACCTAACTTTTCTTATGAAAAATCAACGTGGTGATGACCTAGCCCTCATGTTAAAACTTAGGGTTAATATCACCCAAAATTCCAAACTGATACACACATATGATAAATTTATTATAAATTAATTTTTTGGTTATCAAAAACCCGGTCTGGCCCCGGCCTGGTCTTGCTTGTTTTTTTCTTCTTCCTTTTTAAATCATAGTTCTTTTAATTAATTTTCTTCTTTTTTTTTTCTTTTAACAAAAAAGTCTCTATTACTACTAATGCAAATGCCCATAATGTCTATATGCCATGCAATTTAATTGAAATTATTTTTGCTAGGATTTAAAATTTAATCCCTAAATTTTTCTGCAATTAATAAATTATTAAATGGGTTATCAAAATTTAGGTATCAACATTACGTATGTACATATGTTCATTTAACCTATATACACATGTCAAATCATGCAATGAGTGTTTCAAAATACTGGCTAAGTATATCTGACACATCCTCTTTGAACTTCGAGTTAGTTTGAAGATAGCAAAAAAACATTGATCAAAACCAAATCTTTTTAAGGCGGCCTTAATTGAATCGAATTATTGAGTGCAAGATTTGAGAAGAAGTATTTTCAAGAGACTGATAGGGGTACTTGACGATTCCTAACCACATAATATAATCTTTTATCTTACAAGTAACAGAATATCTTCTTGATAAATCACAATCATCAAAACCACACTGATCGAGGCTAATTTATTCCTTGTAGATTGTACATCTAGAAAGAGCTTCGTGCATCAGTTGATTGGGCAACCATCAACCTCTATGCCTTTAGCTGTTGGACACGCTGCTAGTTCACAGTGTTCTCCATTTGTTCCCCACCAAGTAATGCTTTTATTCTCCATGCCCACTGAAAAGTATAAAAGCACGGCCATGAATGCAGTTCCCGCGTCTAGGGCTGCCGAGAGGACATAGTTGTATCTCTGCCACCACTGCTTTCGATATCGGAAGACGAAGAAATTGAATATTGTTCCAACTAGAACCCAAGCATTGTAGTTTAATGGTGTAGCTGGTGGCATCATTGCTGTCGCCCCTAATAAGACTGGAAGATTAATAAGACGAATCCAAGATTGCTTGGGAAACGCCTTGTGTAGTAGCCATACTATGATAGGTCCTATTGCACCTCCAAGGAAAAACCAGTTTATTTCTCGATAGTCACCGAGTGCTCCAAAGATCCGTCTAGGTCCAGCCAACCCCCATATGACAGAGGCATCAAAGAAAACCCGGTCACTTGGACACGTCCAGGGACTACCCAAGGGAAGGAGATCATCTTGGCATATGTTGGTGACAGAGTTCAGCAGCCACCATGCCACTGCAATGTTGACGGTTCCAGCAAGAATAGTACCTATCAACTGTGATGACACAAGGATAGAATACTAAGGTCGTTTCGAAATTACTAGATGCCACGATTACTTAATTAATGAGTAGCAACAAGAGAGAGGATATTTGACAATTAAGTCTACTAAGATTTGATTGCTAGCTTTAGCAAATGTGTCATTTCAGGAGATCCAAATTATGCACTATGATTTACTCGTGTCTATGATTTCTGTGAGTATTTGTCTTTTGTAAGTGCCTAGGATGTTGATCTTGCTTTGGATGATATATGATGCTGCGATGAGCCACTTGCTTGCTCGAAAATGCCAACAGCTTCATCTTAGTTCTGTTGGAAAATGGAAAGGTTAGCTTAAATCTTTGAACATATAAAGTTTTGTGTTTTATATTTGACAGTTCTTCACTCAGAATAGTCTTTCTGGAATAGTGAAAAGAGTTGCACCACAGATAGGGGATCTCTAACTATGGTAATGTATATTGTAAATATCACGAATGAGTTCTCGAGTTAATACTCTCCTATCATGGTTCAGTCACTTTTTCATCAGGTTTGATGAACGTATTAACCCTTTTAAAACAGCAAGGAAATCAACCGATTTGCTTCTCTGGTTATTTTCCTCCAACTTATTTTTATAAATGTGATACCTAAATCTTATGGACAAATATATGTTACTGGTAGTTAGTAATAATATATAGGTTGTCCACATCAGTAGCACCAGATAAGTCGATTGATCTATATTGAGTTTGGTTGGCTTACTTTTAGCACAGTTGAAAACAGTATCAAATATTTAGGAGCAGTAAAAGGTACCTGAACTAAGAACATTGATCTTGGAGGTATCTTCATGTAGTGTCCCAGCTTAAAATCACTGAGAAAGAAAACAGCCTGAACCATGCTGATGTATCCATATGTTTTGAAGCAAACATTTGCTATAGGTCTTCCTGGCAATATGATGCCCATTATGTATTCTGTGATTACATTTAATCCCGGTGTCTGTAGATAGAAAGAGATCATTGTTGAGAATAATATGTCTTCTTACGTGGCAATTAAGTGAAGCATAAATGTTATATAACTCTGGATTCATACCTGATTTGTTGTGGCAGTGATGATACTAATGGGAAGGGTGAATACAAATGCAAGGGCACTGGCAAAGAGGAACCCCCACCATGGTAATTGGACCTGATCCTTCATGAGGATGCATAGAAGAAGAGATACGACCAGAATTACAACGAGCAACAAATGAAACCACCATGAGGGTATGTCTTTGTATCTCCTCATCAATTTTGTATGGATATCCGCCTTCCCTTTATGAGAAGCACGATAGCGCTCGTAGATTTCTCTGTTATAATGTAATATTACCTCAGTGTCCGTATGTCTCATGAATTCAACAGAATAAAGTACTTAACATGAATAATAAAGTCATTCTTCAGTATCTAGTTGTTGCATCTCTGTGTTATAACTATAAGGATACCCTTGGTTCACATAAAAGTTATTTGAAGCTTTGAGTTCAAATTCTTCCAAGGTTTCATTTTAAGACCTTTACAACCTTGCCCCGGTTCTCTTTCCGCATGCTTCTTGATGTCCCTATCAAGTACTCAAGATAAATTTGTCTAAATGAACTATTGAGGTGAGAAGACAGTACCTGCCGTAGAAGAAGGCCACGTGAGTTAGTGTTGATGCAATGGTGGCAAAACCAAAGCCATAGGTGAGAGCAAAGAATGCGCTTAAATGAATTCGACCTTGCTCCTCATACTTTGGGATGTCCAACTCGAACTTGTCATTTACGATTGCTGTTATCTTGTACCTTTGACCTTGCGCTGTGAACAACTGGGAGGAGAAAATGGGGAATCTATTTGCACTATATAAGTTAAACCCCCAATAGGCTGTGGGGATTACAACATAGGTTATAAATGTGTATCCCGCGAAAACATTGACTGTGGCAAATAAGGGGGAGATTAAAGGGCTGCCCAGGTAGGACGAGACCACTGTCCAGTCGAGCGTCAAGGCTCCAACTCCAAGGCCTTTCATACCTGAACCGATCTGTTGGGCGGTGACTGAGTTGGAGAATGCCCAGCAGACCCATGATATATTGCTGACGGTGGAAAAGAGGTATCCGGGGACAACATACCATGAGAAGCTGCAGATCAGTGCAATGAGGAAGAATTTTGCCCGTGACATGTGCTTTTCGTCCCTCTCATGTAAAGCCCTGCATCAATTATGATCTACTTCAGGTTGAGCATTTATTATCTATATAAAATGCAAAATGTGGATATTTCAGGGCAGTTGTGAAAGAGCATATTATTTTGTGAATGCATCCGTTCGATTGACAATAATTGAAGGACAAGGCGATTGACTTTACATAGTTGTATATTGAATCCTCTGAAACCATTTAGATCCTGAAGACAAATGATAGTTTGCCGTTCATAAAGATGTTTGATGCAACAGAGAAGGCTTCGATTGTCTCTGCAGCGAGTTGAGACCGTCTGTGTGCTACAATACGCGACTCAGTTCTCGAATAGAAAGGATTTACGTTTTTATCTGATCCTAAAGTAGGGGATGAAAGAGAGCGGATGGTACTATCTGTATTTCCATTAGTTTCGTGGCTAAGACGGTTGGGGTTTGTCCTCGGAACACGGGGCACTTTGGAGCGTCATTCTAGTTTGGCGGGAGCTAACTGGTGCACGTTGTTCCACCCAAATTCAAGGGACCAGAAGCAGCAAAAAGTAGATATAGGAAATGGGTCTGTAGTTTTGATTGAGAAGCTCTTGGCTTTATTGTGGTTTTTCCTGAATCCTAGTGTTGGACTGTGAATACGTTGTGAGATATTACTGAGGGAAAATACTCGTTGTAGCCTCAGTTTCCACACCAAGTGACATGGTTTTGTGGGTCCCTGGTGCCTATAAAAAACTACCAGTCTACCACTAGGTAGAGAGAGAGAGAGAGAGAGATGGGGTTTACTCAATCCAGTTGACTTTAAACATGTCGGATTTCTTATGACGTCCGAAAGCTTACGGTCTATGTTGATGGCATGGCATGTGCCACTATTTTGGGCCCGAGAGAGAGAGAGAGAGATGGGCTGGTTATACTGCACGTGACCCACATGTTCAAGTTGCAGCGATAGGTCAAAGGATTCGAGTAGAAAACAAAACAGTGATGAGGTCGTCCTCGAACTTTAACGCCTAGACTTATCGCAAGCAGGCATCTTAGGACGTCCTGATCTAAAGCTAGACCTATCAAATAAGTGAGTCGGTCATAAATGATCCGACTCAAATCGACTCATTTAATCCATTTATAATTCATTTATTATAGTGCAAAAAAATTTATTCATAACCGACCCAACCATTTCCAATACATATTCGACTTATTTAACAAACTTAAGAAAGGTTATTTTTTTTAAATGATATTGCTAAAATACTTTTAAGCAATACAAATTTAGTGGACAATTTTTATAATTTTTATTTTAAATAAGCCTTCGTTTGTTTCTTAAATATTTTCCAATAAGTTTTTTTTAGGAAAATAACAATATTTTTTTTATTTTTACCTAAAATTTGAAAATAAATTAGAAATTTTTTTTTCCATTTGGTATGAAAAATATGATTAAATTTTCCTCCCAACTCCTTATAATATTTTTTTCCTTAAAAAAATCGAATTTTTAATTTTTTTAAATAGAATTTTTAATTATTTTTTTCTTTTTTCCTTTTTCCTTTTCTTCTTCTTTGGCCGACTGTTGGCGACTAGCCATAGGTAAGCTCGAGCTCGCTCGGCGCTAGCGAGAACTTGGCCTTGCCAAATCGGCGAGATCGAGCCCACTCGACCCTAACGAGCTCAAGGCTTAGATTCAGCGAGGTCAAATCCCGCTTGGCCCATCACCAACTAAGGAAGGAGGAAGAATAAAGGAAAAAAAAATGAAAAAAAATGAAATATAAAAAAATAATTATAATTTCGATTTTTATAAAGTTAAAGAGGGAAAGAGAGAGTGTGAGGCTTGGGTAGAAATGGGTTCTAAGTCTAACCCATTTAAGACCCGTTTGTGTTAAGTTTTCAATTTTTAAATCCATTTAACTAGTCTCTTTAAATATAAGTAACCTATATATGATCCATTTATGATTTAAAAGAGTCATATATGGGTTTAAAGACTCATTTTGATACCTCTATCTAAAGCTATAGATCGTGGCAATTGCTCACGGTAACAACATGTCAATTTCCATGATATGGTTTTGGGACTCCCGTGACTTTGGAATTGTGGGCAGAGAAAAAAGAGAGAGTTCAAGCTCCCATTGATTCATTTCCAGGTCGGTATAGTAACTTATGTTGGGTACGTCTTTATCTAAGTTTTGAGTTCAAATCTTTTCTGACCTCAATTGCCTCCCCAATTAAATTCCACATTTAGTACTAGACCCAAAAAAAAAAAAAAAAAAACCAGACTAAGAGGAGAGAGAGTGATCACCATCATCTAACAGTTTAAACTTTTAGTGAGAGTGAATGGCAAATATAAAATACTTAAATATTGAACTATACAACTTAAATTTTTAGAATAATTGACATTGGTTATCAAAAATCTCACAGCTATCTTGCCATTAGCAACTCCATGGAATACTAACTCCCATAAGTCGTATCTCCTTCCGTTTTCACGTGAATTCTGGTAAGCGAGCGAGCCAGGGGTGGGGGGCAAAAGTTTGGTAATTTACCGGAACAAGGAGACCTGGACGAGGTTAGCAGGCCACCACATGTGGGCTGGTTCCACTACGTACTTCCTCAGCAGCCCTGCCCATCCGTATCCCAACACCTGCATATATCCAAAATCCAACCGTTAACAGGGTTCACCACCCATAGCTCCACTTCATGAGCTACTGTCTTGACTGTCTACATCTAAGTTTCACAATCGACCCTAGTCTTCAACTGCTGTGTCGTTCAAACTGCTCTTAGGGAGCAACATATTCTGCGGGTTCCTCAGGATATGTTTAGTTGTTTGAACCTTCACTTCGAAGGGCGCAAAGAAATCAATGCAACCAATGAAAGTATGCATCAAGTTGCAACATTTATGACAGTCATAAGCTAAATCGTCGAACCTCTTTCTTGTCTCGACTACTTTGTTGCAAAGGGCGAGAAAGAGAGGCTAGAATATCGAACGATTACGACTCGAGTAGTCAATGAAAGATTTATTTTTGGGATTTCGAAAAAAGTGAACGAATGCACGGACTTCACCTTCCGTCAAGAAAAAAAGAATGGACTTTACCTGCGTCGTGATGATGAGAAGCCACCCGGCACGGAAGGAAATGCCCCGGTGATAAAACGCCCTGATGATGTTCACTATCCTGACGCCATAAGCCGGCACGGCGGCATTGGCAAATATGGAGATGAGCACGTGCTCCTTCATGTTGAAGGGTCCCGGGTTGAGCGAGAAGAGCCGGGGGCCGAGCCCGGGGATCCGGAACTTGGCCTCGGGCAGCGTTGCAGCCATGAAGCGGCCAATGGGTAGTGTGGCGACCACGACGGTGATCTGGGTGATGAAGAGGGGCTGAGTGCGGTAGGAGAAGAACTGGTTGAGGAATGAGAGGAGGGCACACGAGAGGAGGCCCAAGAACCACATGCGGAAAGTCCAGACGGGCAAGGTCGGGTCGTCAGTGTTGGGCACAGTGAGGTGGACCTCCTCAATGGGCGAGAGGTCGTCCTCATCAACGGCGCCGTCGAGTTCAAATGGTTTGGTGACGGCGGCAGTGGGTAGCGGTGGTGGTTGCTCCGGTGTGCCCATGATTGCAGCAAGTCTGCTTTGAGAGGGAGAGGAAGGTGGTGGGGGGTGATAAATGTCTCGCGTAGGTCTGGTTTTATACTTCCATGCATGGTGTTTCGTCCTTTGACTTTTGGTGTGCGGAGGTGGAAAAAATTCCGAGATTCTTCTATATATATTTCATTTATGTATGTATATATTTATATTGATATATATAAGGCCAACGGCGATACTTATAATTAAAGAAATTTTAAAAAGCATAAGTTATTTGCCGCGAATCCAGCAACGAATCAAAGAATCTTAAAGATAATTATGAATTTCTCTTGAGGATAACTATATATATTTGATAATTGTTTTAATGACTGTGCGTGCATACTTCATTTTGATTGAACATATCTCAATCAATACTTCAGATGAATTCATGTGTTTTTTATTCAATATATTACGTTTTCAAGCCACACGAGAATCAGCATAATTCTCGAGATCGATTCCCATATGGATTATTGAAATCATGGTTCATGTACCGATCTTATTCCCATGTTTGCGGCGTGAGTACGAATGCCTCACCATTCAATACTTTCTTCTGCTATCTAGCAGTAGTTTTGTCCAGGGTTGCCGACCGTTGACTTCCCTGAACTGCCGGCTCTCCTCTTCTAGCTGGACTTTGACCAGCCGCCTGGACCCAAAAATTATTAGGTGGTCCCGGACCGCAAAGTCAGCATGGACTCGGACCACTCACAAGGCACCACGTGGAGTAATGTTCCACTAAAAAAGCGAGTCAGCAGAGGAGTTGAAATAAGCGGGGCCCCCAGAAGAAGAAGGAGGAAAAAATCAGAGAGGCGGCAATTACGATGGACGATCGGGAGTATGGCATCGGAATAATATTGACCGCCCATCAGCATCTGTTAACGGCTGTCAACAACCGCGACATCGCAACCAATCCAACGCTCCACCAGTCAACCACAAGGGCACCAAACTCCAATTCCCGAAACTGCCCCGGAGAAGCGAGGGCATTCCCGTCACTTCACCCGAGTCACACCACTACTACTCCCCATCTGTTTCTTTTTCAATTATTTTTGTTGCCCTCCCCCCTTTCCCACCAGAAAAATAAGTTATGCAAGGCTGGTCGTCAAGACTCAAGTCCCAAAGTCGTCGACTGGCTAAACTCCAGCATTCAAGGGCTCTTCTTTTCAATTCTTGAACAGTCGATCCGGACATTTAATTCGCCCCTCTTCTATGCTTCGTTTGATTTGATACGGTTTTGCCTCTCGGTGCTTTTATCCAAAATAATCTCATCCATTTCTTTTCGCAGAACGAGATTCTGTGTTTCCTCTGCCTTTATGGTTATAGAAAGAATGAAAATGTCTATATACTAATGGGCAATTCCTTATGTTTTCAGTGATCTTGAGTGGTTCTTGTTTCCGTTTGAAAATTGCTTGCCATGGCTGTGTGTTTATTGTGGTTCTAATGTTCATATTATTGCAAACTGATGATGTTCTGGGTTGTAGGAATGCCTTTTCAAATTTTAAAGAGCTGGTTGAGAGCATCGGAATCGAAATGCCCTCAAATAATCTAGGTTATAACCTTTCATGGCCGAACTTGTCATTTTGTTAATGAATTGGGCTTTCCTTAGATGTATTCGGACCCATTATGCCTATTCGCATGTTCTCTTTGAGAACACTTTGAGCCCTGATGATCTTCCGTGTGATGCAATTCTTCTGAATCTTTGGTAGTTTGGATATCATTGTTTTGCACTACTTCTGATCGATTCATTACTTCCCCTTCCATTTAGTGTCCTTTTTATCAAGGAACGGATTGCATTGTTGATTTCAGTTTCATGAATTGTATCTTTGCAGGCCGGTCATCTAAATAACGGTATCATGCAAACAGTGATTTTTTGGCTAGAGAAGATGCACAAAAGTTAGTTATTGGACCCACTGGTGGGCAACTGTGTTAGTTGGGCATTTTCTCCTTCATCACTGAGGTCGAGGGTTCAAACTCCTACGTTGTCAATACACGTCTTAAGTGGGAGGTCATAGTGATAGGGTCTTATGCTAATCTCCCCCGAGATTTTACGTCTAAATAGTGATTTGTGACGACGTTCGACAATGCCTGGAGGTTGGTGTGATCCCCGTAAGGGAGTCTCCGGTAGTTCCTCGGTTACCAAAAAAAAAAAAAAAGCTAGATATTGGTTTCCCTAGGGTTTGTACCCATCATCCCTCTTTAACATATTTTCTATCTTGTGGTCTTTTTTCCTTAAACTAATACTTTTGGATCTATGGTAAATAATTTTGTGCCGTTCCAATTGGACTTGTAATTTATTTAGAACTTCTTTTTTTGTTTCAGTTTTGTAAAATTGAGTTTGTTGACCTGAGTATATCTTATCTTTTAGCCTTTTACCATTCTTATGCGATTTGGGAATTAAGGGCCTTAGTATTGCCAAATAGCTTTAATGTTCCATTTTCTTTCGGGTTTTTTGTGAGACGTCCTTATAAGTACAGCATCATAAGACCGATGTAAAACTTGCTGAAAAGTTTATGATTTGACCGGATTCAGAGTGAAAATGATGGGAGATTCCAGTTTTTCGGTTGCTTGATGTGGTGTTCGTTAGCAGTTATAAGCACTTAACTGTCTATTTATTCTCCTTTTTTGTTGCTCTGTTTAATTATTTATTGCTTCCACAATTCTTTTCCCCAGTTCGGGATTCTTTGACTGCGAAACTGGGTCATTCTTCCAAGGAGATCCAGTGGGTATGCTCGGCAAGGACATGCAAAAAAAAAAAAAAAAAAAAAAGCGGATGCACTTTCCTTCTTTTCTCCGCAGAGGCGTCAAAGTCTCTGTAAGTTCTATTTTGATCTCGGTTTCTTTTTCTTCATCCTTTCTCTTTGTTTGGCATGAATCTCACTGTCTCTTACTATATTCTCAATAATTTCAGGTTCATGACTTTGTATACGTTCTTGCCGAAGAGGATAAACAACTGGTTGCTTACTTAAACGATATGTTCGAGATTTCCAAGGACAATAGGATGGTTTTAGTACAATGGTTTCACAAAATTGATGAAGTGGGGATTCATTTGCCTCGGGATTTTTATGACAGAGATTTTCTTTTCTCTGTCTTCAAGATCTCAACATTGAATGTATAGATCGGCTGGCTACTGTCCTCAGTCCCCAGCATTTCGAGAAATATATGAATGAGGCTTGCAATCTTCGTTGGAAATATTTGTTTGCCACAACCTCTTCGAAGAAGATGACGTCACGCCTTTTGACATTACTCAAGTTGAAGGTTACTGGGATCAGGATCTCCTGAAACGTAGAATCCTTTTCCTCTACCAAAACCTCCTTGAAGATCTCGGCCAAGTGAACTTCCACGAGATGTGAAATGCAATGTTGATGAAGATGGTGGGATCAGACCTAGAAAGAAGTGACGCTATGTGAATGAAAGTGATAACGTTGAGATGCGTAGTTTGAAAGAAGGGTCTGAGCATAAAATTGTGAAGAATGACCCTCCACATCATTTGACTGTAGGTTCTGAAATCGAGGCTATCTCAAGACAGTGGCCATCGAATAACCTTACACATGTGAATTTACGGGCACATAGACTTTACCTAATCTGAAGGGATCTAATGGGCAAAAGCAAAATGACACGAAATCAATATTAGGATTAGTTCAATGACAATAGGCATAGAACATCAAAGCTTGACATCACTTAACCACTAAAACTGAATTCATAGAAACAAATATACAAAAATAGATTGGCTAAACCATCACCCAATTCACTCCTAGATGAAACTATTCAAAGAAACTATCAAGCTTACTTCCAGTTATCTATCCGAGAATAGATTGACGAATGTTAGTGAACTCTTTAAATAATTCAGACTAGGTAACATTGTCTTCTTCAGTTGCAATGTCCATCCCTAAGTGCGCCTCCGTGTGAGGGAAGTGTGAGGGACAACCTGAGAAACAACCACGGCAAACAAGGTTAAGAATTTTTTAGTGCAAATGGAAGCAAAGAAAAGAAACTACGTTAGGGTATAGGAAATTCCAATATGCAATCCAAAAAACTATAGTCAAATTAGTACTAACTGAAAAGAGGGGCCAATTCCCCCCCCCCCAAAAAAAAACCCAAACTTTAGATCCAATCCAAAATTTGCTCCGAATTTTTTTATCTCCTAAAAAATCCCAAACTTTAGGTCCAGTTCAAATCTATCCTGAAACTTTTTTCTTTTGTCTCAGAAAAAACCACAAACTTTAGCTTTAGTCCCAAATCTGTCCCGAACTTTTCTTTTATCTTAGAAAAAAACCCAAGCTTTAAGTTAAATCCCAAATTTACCCCAATTTTTTTATCAAAAAGAAAATCACCAATTTTTACTCTAATCCTTAATCTACTCCCATTAGCCCTCTATCCAAAAGTCACGGTTTTTAGTTCCTAATTTTTTATATCTCATAACGGTTTTATTGTAAAGATAATTTTTCATGACGCATTGTCAATGTGTATTTGTTATTGATGTGGAAATACCATGTTAAGTTAGGAACACGTGGTAGATTTGATAATAGATTAAAAATTTGTGATTTTTTTTATATAAATGGAGAGTAAAATCCCGAATTAGTACACTCGTCAACTATTATATGTCATCTAACTCAGCAATTTAACAGTAAAATTTAACGGAAACTAACAGAGGGTAAAATTATTATAGGTGTACCGGTTTATGATTTTTAGTGGTCAAAAATTTTAACTTGAGGTAAATTTGTCACATATATACCGGTTTTGATTTTTTTAATAAAATAAAGTTCAAAACATATTTTGGGATTGGACCTAAAGTTTAGATTTTCTTTAAACAAAAATATTCGGGGCAATTTTGGGACTAAACCTAAAGTTTGAGATTTTTTTTTTTTTTTGTGGAATTGACCCTTGAAAAGAGTGGCCATTGTCAACCTCAACTCATTTAAAAAAAAAAAACTCGGAACCCCAACTTTGTCTATGGCATTAAAAAACTCTTATTGTAGAAATCAATGGATCCTACAACCGGTATTGATGACATCCATTCATCATACTTCATTTCTAACTAACAATAAGCAAGAATCATTTCTTACATTACAATCGGACCATGAGAAGTACAAGCCCATCATGATAAGTTGAGATAAACAAGAGATTCCTCTCATAGCACAAAAGGAAGGAGAGGCTAAACCACCCCTACTACAACTTCATTCAACCAATCACTACAAATGAATCAACCAAGTCTCACTTAAATAACCCAGTTGAGATTTTCCCAAAATAAATAAGTTATATGATGCATAGTCCAATAGAGTTTTGGTAGCAACTTGCATCTAGAGGTGCCAAAATGGGCCTTAAACCCATAGATGACCCATTTGAAACATAAATAAATCATATATGAGTCACTTACATTTTGAAGAGACTAGTTAAATGGATTAAAAAATTGAAAGTTTAAGATAAACGAGTGTTAAATGGGTTGGACTTAGAATCCATTTCTAACCCAAGCGTCACACCCTCTCTTTCCCTCTTTAACTTTATAAAAATATTTTTTTATAAAAATCGAAAATATAATTATTATTATTTTATATTTCATTTTTCTTTTCTTTTTATCTTTCTCCTTTTTCTTTCTTTTTTTTCTTTTTTTCCTTTATTCTTCCTTCCTTAGCCAATGGCTCACGGTCGGCAACTGACCAAGCAAGGCATGAGCTGACCAACCTCAAGTGAGCTCGAGGTCGCCAACAACTAGTGAGGCCTCGACCTCATTGACTTCTTTCTAGCGAGGCTCAAGCTCGTCGAATCTGGCAAGGCCTTGCCGACAATTGGCAAGACTTAAGGGCATCGGCATTGGGCGAGCTCAAGCTTGCTAACATTTGGCGAGACTTGAGCTCGTTGGTGTCAAGTGAGCTCAATATTGTCAATCTAGCAAGACCAAGGCCTCTTTGATGACTAGCGAGACTCGAGCTTGCTAACATCGGGCAAGCTCGAGCGCACCTATGGCCGGTCACTGACTGTCGTTATGGCTAGCAACCGGCCAAAGAAAATGAAAATGAAAAAAGAAATCATTAAAAATTATACTTAAAAATTAAAAATAATTAAAATTTTGATTTTTAAAAATAAAATAAAATAAAGATTCTATTTTTATAATAAATAAAAAAACTAAAAGGAGTCGAGGACGAAATTTTAATGGTGTTTTTCATAACAAATGGCAAAAATTATTTTTCTAATTTATTTTTGAATTTCAAGCCAAAACTGAAAAAATTGTAATTTTCCTAAAAAAAAATACTTCTTGGAAAATATTTATGAAACAAATGAAGGCTTATTTAAAAAAAAATTATCAAATTTGTCCACTAAATTTATATTGCATGAAAGTGTTTTAGTAATACCATTTTTTTTAAAATATCATAAGAAATAAGCTTTCTTAAGTTTAGTTAAATGGGTATGATATGGGTTGGGTATGAGTAAAAAAATTTACACTATAATAAATTGGTCATAAACAAGTTAAATTGATCAATTGGGTCAAACCATTTATGATCTAACCCACCCATTTGACAAATCTACTTGCATCAAGCTTGTTTGATAACTTCTATTCCCACACATACCGAAACCAAACTCACATAACACGCAGCCACCCACTAAACATAAATTGGACTAATCTTTCGCCTCACACTTAAAGGTTATTTCTTTTCACTCGCTCGCTCACAGTACATTCATGTCAAAGCAAAAAAATCGGTTCTTTCGACGATGTGAGTGCTATGTTCCATTTAAACCAGAAAAACATGAAGCGGGCGACAGACAATGATCGATCCAATGAGTTCACTCTCATGCTCCGTCACTACTTGCATATTTACAGGTAATCGAACAACCCCACGAGATGAAGAAACAACCAATTCGGGATTTCGACTATGCATTCCACAACCAGCCCATGAGGGAGGGAAGAAGAAGGAAACTTGCTAGAAGAGAAAGAAACACACGAGCAGAGAGAGAGAGAAGTGCGACCGAAAGTCAAAGAGAGAGAAGCAAGTGAGTGCTGGAGCGGGGGCACTTGCTTCATTGGTGACGACAAAGTGTGACTCAAAGTCAAAGAGAGAGAGAGGTGAGTGAGCGCTGGAGCAGGGGCACTTGCTTCATTGGTGACGGCAGGGAAGCGGCCGCCTATCGAACAGTGGAGTAGCAACAAGCGCGGAGAGAGAAGTGAGTGAGCGTCAAAGCAAGGGCGGCCGTAATTGGCAACAATGGGGGAATGGCCGCTTGATGCACAGTAGAGCAGCAACAAGCAGGGAGAGAGAAGATTTGGGATTAGAAATTTTGAAACCTTCATCAAGAAAAAGAAATGGTGGTTCGTAGTCGCTAGAGAGGAACGGGAAAGTGCATGCTTTTTCTTTCCTTCTCAAAAGAAGGAAAGGGAAAGGTTTCATAAGTGCATTGCAAAGGAGAAAGAGAGAGTGTAGGCTAGGAGGAGAGAGAGCATGTACAACCTAGGAGAAAGAGTGGAAAGAAGGCTAGAGAGAAGAGAGAAGGGAAGAAGGCAGAAGACATCAAGTGGGCCCATGCCTCCACGTAGCGCCTTGTGAGTAGTCGGAGACCACGTTGGCTTGGCGATCTAGGATCACCTAATATTTTTTCCGAGTAGTCACATCCACATTTATTAATTTTTTATTTCCATTTTATACAATAAGTCCAAGAAAATTCATGTTTTATATATACACACACGAATGCGATTCCCACGTATGGTTGAATTTGAGCCGTTTGTAGTTTGTGTCTCTAGCTCAGCTAGAGTTAAAAAGCACAAAAATGAGTAAACAGAAAACCAAAAAAAGACGAATGGAAGAAAAATTAAATTCGAAGGCGCGATGATGTTTTTTCCTTCCTCGTTGATTTGCGGGAAACGGGAGAATTCGTCCCGATTGAAGATGTATTCGAATGCATTCAACAAATTACCAACTCTTTTTTTGCAAAGCATATATGGGTATGCACACTTCTCGTGTATAATTCATTCAAAAAAAAAAAAAAAAGATAGCGTGAATGGTAAAGATTGTAAAGGAAGTTTTGATTTTTGATTTTTCTTTATGCTTCCATTGATATACAAAATAAGTTTAAATAGATATACAATTACATGATGAGATTAAAATTGATTCCTTAATTTGAGGAAAGAATCCTCAAATTGAGGAAAATCTTTTAAATCCAAAATTTGGATTTGAATTTAAAATTTTGAGTGAGGCAGAAGAGATCAAGTTGCTTAATTTTAGGATGATATGTCATCATCCCCTCACAAGCTGAGCACAATTGGTTGAAGGTGAAGTTTGGTCTACAAAAATCTAATGCGATGAGAACTAGATTGTAGGTGATAGAGATTGCAGAAATGTTATCATACCAGAAGGTGAGTGGCATAAAAAGTGGGCAATGCAATTCACATAACAAAGAGCATAACCAAACTAATTCAACTGTAGTGCGAGCTAGACATTGTTATTGAGCTTCAGATGAAGAACATGCCACCATGACCTACTTCTTAGCACTCCAGAAAATGGGGTTTAAACCAAAGAAAAGATAGAACCCACCAGTAGAGCGTCGATCAATGGAGCAACTTGCCTAATTGACATCATAGTGAGTAGTGAGTTGGTGTTGGCCTAGACAAAAGTGAAGATTGTGAATGATTGTGCCTTTTAAATAATGTAAAATTCATTTGACTGCCACAAGATGAACCTCAATAGGTGACTCTAGGAACTGACAAACTTAATTGATGGCAAAAGAAACGTCTGGACACGTCAGAGTAACATATTGCAATGCTCCAACAAGACTCCAATAAAGAATGAAATCCATCAATAGAGGGCCATCAACTTGGCCAAGCTTTTGAGATACAACAGGCATTGGGACTAGTTTACATCCCTCCATATTTGCACACTTTAGAACATCCATAAATACATCAACTGATTGAGTTGTATGCCTTTGAAATTATGTGTTACCTGACAACAAGAAAATAATAAAGAAGTTTGAGGTCCTTTATGCAGAAATGATAACCAAGATATGAAATTAATTATTGCAATGCTGAAGTATCATTGTCAGTGAATATAATATTATCAATGTATAGGTGGAGATATATGGTTATGTGTCCTTGTTGGAAGATGAACAATGATGGATCAAAGTTGGAGATGGTAAGTCCAAAATCATTGGTATTGAATTAAACATTTTATAACAGGCTCAAGGGGCTTGATGGAGGCCATAAATGAATTTCTTCATATAACAGACATGATTAGGTTTGCACGGATCGACATAGCCTAGAGGTTGGGACATGAACACAATTTCCTACAAATCACCATGTAAAAATGCACATTTGACATTCAATTTTCGAAGTGGCCAATTGTGAGAGACCATAAGAGATAAAATGATTTGAATAGTGGTAGGTTTCACCACAAGACTGAAGGTTTCAATAATATCACCACTTGGCTGCTGATGAAGTCCTTAGCAACAAGGCGAGTCATGTAGCGATTAAGGGTACATTTAGGCCCTGTTTGGTAACCATCCAAACAGGGCCAAATTCTAATTCTTTGTTCCCAGAATCAGTTTGGGCCTAGAATCGCGTTTGGTAAAATTTTTGTTCTCGGAAACAGATTGGGAATAGAATCAAGAACAAAAAAAAAAGTTGATTCTTGTTCCGGGAACGAATTTGAGAATCAAAATCAAGAACTTTTCTTTTTCCCTTCGGCCATCTCGCGCCCACCATCCACCATCGCCCACCACCGCCCGCCGTCCACCGCCGCCGCCGGCCGCCGGTCCGGTGAGCTCGCCGGAGGCAAGCCCAGCCACTGGCGAGCTCGCTGGAGGCTTGCCCAGACACCGGCGAGGCTCGGCCTCCCCAAATCTAGCCAGGCGGGCCTCGCCGCCCCGGCGAGGCTTGCCTAGCCACCAACGAGGCTCGGCCTCCCCAGATCTGACGAGGTTGAGCCTCACCGGGGCTGGGCAGGGGCTGGGCAGGGGCTAGGCAAGGCTCGCCCAGCCTCGCAAGTGGCCTGGCAAGCCTCGCCCAGCCCCGGCGAGGCCAGCCTGGCCACCGGTGGAGCTCGGCCTCGCCAGATCTGGCGAGGCCGAGCCTCGCCTAGCTGCCGGCCTCACCGAGGGCCGGCGATGCTCTAGTGAGGTTACCGACCCTCGTTTGGCCGATCGCCGGTCCGGTGACTAGCCACAAGAAGAAGAAGAAGAAGAAGAAGAAGAAGATGATGATGATGATGAGAAAAAGGGAAAAAAAAAAAGGAAAAAAAAAAAGAGGAAAAAGTAAAGAAAAAAAAGTAAAAAGTAAAAAAATTATTTAAAAATTAAAAGAAATTGATTTAGAACAGAATTAATGAGCACGGTACCAAACGCAATTCTATTCTAGAATCAGAAATTTTAAACAATTACCAAACGGCTTAAAATGCTTAGAATCAGTTCCCGGGAACAGAATAAAAAAGAATCAGTTCTGATCAGAATCTACTCCTGGGAACAAAATCATTACCAAACGCACCCTTAGTAACATTTCTATTCCGGGAAACAATTTCTTTTTAGAAATAATTTTTTTCTACTTTTATTTCCTATAATAGTTTTTGAGTAAAAGAACACATTTTGTAACTATACAAAATTTCTATTCTCGCAATAGAAAAGAACAAGAATGCGTTACGACTTACAAATTTTTTGTGATGTAAATATTTTTATTTTTCAATAATTTTTTTAGATTTTTCTTTTTTCCTCTTTTTTTCTTCCTGTTCTAGTTGATGGCAATGATCGGTGACCAGCAATCGACGACCGATGTCTGCAACAGTAGCAAGAAGCAAGCAACAATCAACAGTAGTGACCGATTAGAAGAGGAAGAGGGGAAAAAAAGAAGAGAAAATAATGACTTATTCTAGAAATTATTCCTATATCTTATTTCTATTCATAATATATTTCCTAGCTATTTTTTTTATATTAGAGAATAGAAAAATTAGTTGATGTTACTAAACGGAATTCTATTCATTTTTTGTTATGGAAAATAAAAGAACAGACATTTGAAGAAATACAAACATTACTGAACGGAGCCTAATAGAGCCATCCGGATTTTGTTTATCTCAAAATATCCATTTGCAACCCACTATGTTCATAGTAGAATTATAAGGGACCAAACACCATGTTTGTTGCCATTGAAGAGAGGTAAACTCTTGATACATGGCATGGTGCCATTGAAGGTCCTTAACTGATTGGGAGTGACATGTTGGTTCCGAGATATGATTGGCAATAAGTGCAAGCAAAATGTGGGAAATGGCCTTTGATTTGATAATACTAGATTTAGATCTTATTTGCATTAGATGAGTGGAAGGAGGGACAGGTTGATTGTTAATAGGAGGAGAAAGGTTGGTCAAAGGTCTAGAAATGTTTGAAATCCCGATAGGTAGGGATTGAACTAGGGTATTAACAATGCTAGTGCTTCAGAATCGGTGGAGAGAGCCATGAGGAAGAAGAAGCAGAATCATAAGTAATGCTATTATGCAAAGCACTTTGATACCATAAAGACTGTAAAGGAAGCTTTAAATTTTGATTTGATCAATCTGGTCCATAACTTATTGCTAAATATCCAATATAATCCTTCTATACGCTCTAACGACAAATCAAGCATTATCCTATGACGTGGATTAACATGAACTAAGTTAAACTCCTAAAACTAATGGGTCAAATTAACATACCCATCTACTTTGGAAATTACCCAAAAAAAAAGGGTGTCAATATGTCGACATTGTTTAATGATGTGAATTATTATATCATAATTTGAGATAATATCTTACTTGGATAATTCACATGTGACTTTTTGTTTTTGCTCACCATTCAAACTGTACATGATTGGGAATTATGATAGTAAATTTCATGAACTTGTATTAATGGAAAGACAACATTAAACATATTCTTATAGTTTAGGAACTATATTGAACATTTACTAATAATTTAAGGATCACATTATACAAATTAAAAATCTATGAACAACATTGCACATTAGACTAAATTTCATGGACCATTTGCATCATTTCCCCAAGGACTCGTGTCGTTTTCTAGCAGCTCATGAGGGTGTGACGTCGCATGAGATAATTTTACAAATATCCCCAGCTGAGGTTGGATGAAGGGACTATTTTCTCGCGATTTTTATGAAATTCTTTCCCCTTTATAAGCTATTAAACAATCTATTCGCATCCATAGAAAATGACGTGAAACGTGGAATGTACGTACATACATACATACGCATATACAAAGATATACACACACATTGCCAGTCAGTGTTTCAAAATACTCATTAAGTATGCCAAACATGTCCTTTTGGGCCCAAAAGGATGTGTTGGGCCTATCTTGTAGTATCTCCCATTAGGCCATCGAATTGTTTTGCTGTTGGGCCGATATGCTCAAACATGCCATTTTGAATTTGGGTCAATGGGCTGAGCTTGAGAGGTTGGTGGGGGTATGAAAATCAAGCTTTGTTATTTCATCCGATTGATTGGATTGTCGTATGTCATGATTACAAATTGAGGCATCAACTCTTAGACAAATGAGAGGCGTTGGCTTTAAGGTTGGACATAGATTATTGATTATGATGAGGATGATGCCACTTTATTTTCTCTCACATAAAAGTGAAATGATAAAAAGTTATAGACTGCTCCTAACACGCCCTCAATTGAGTCTAAGAGAAACGAAGGATTTATGTACTCGAACCATCTTAAAGATATTTTTTGTGTAATCATAAGTTAAGATATAGTAAAGTTCAAATTGAGACGCTAGAGATTTATTTAATTTTGTATTGATCATTGCAACAATTTCAAATCGAAATTCTTCCTACCTTTTCTCTTCTCTCAACCTATGGCCGAGGCCTAGGGCTGTGGGTGAGTCAACCTCATCGACCGCAGAGACAAAAAAGTCTCACTCACAATAGGGAGGTCATGGCAAGGTTGGCCGCCTCAAATCAAGGTTGAAGTGTGGCGGCGAGGCTCAATCAAGCCTAACAACCATCGGTAGAGAGAGAGGGCACCTAAGATGAAGGGGTAGGACCATGAGGCACCTTGTGAAGGCTTGCGGGTTGGGGCCAAGGCCAACCTCGCTAGCCACAAGTGAAGGTGGCCATGGAATCCCCAGCCACAGGCGAGACCATTCTAGCTCCTAGCCAACAAGGCCATGGCTAGGCTGCCTTCGCCCAAATCTGGGCAAAGCCTTCACAACCTTCACCAATTACTGTGGAGGAAGAGAATAAGAAAAGTAGGAAGAAAAGGAAAATAAAAAATTCGAAAAAAATGAAATATTATTAAAAAATTTCCATGTCAACGTTGATCGGATAGTCAAGGCCAACTAGCGTCTACATCGATGTTGGTCAGCGTCCACATCAGAGCCGATCGACTCAAATTAGCCGAATGTACTAGATTAATACAAATATAAAAGGTTTAGAATTGAATTAACACAATTCTCATAGGTTTCAGATTATTATTTTTTGGAAAATTTTCCTTCTTAGAATATATATCTCTTTGCCATTTTGTGACGCTGATGATGCATAAATGAGAGCTCCCCACCTGAAAAAGAGATCTTTGCTTTTATTTCATTTTTTTTTCCTTTTGCTAAATTAAAATGGAAGAATCTATAATGATTGAAAGAGATTCTATAGTGCACCTATTCAAGTTTTCAAATGAATCGATGAATTATCTAACATTTCAGCAAAGCATAATGTGAATGTGTATGTCTCTTGTTTAGTTCATTAAGTCATGAAAGAAGCAACCCTTACACTTTCTAGCAATTTATCAATTATTATTGGAAGCGTATATCAAAAATTTGATACCTTCATTTGGGGAGATCACTAAGAGGAAGCCCACATTCGAGCCCGTTAATATATTTAGTTGAATCTACCTTCACTCAAAAACTTGAGCCAATAAGTTATTAGCCAACTATGATATATTAATTGATTTACATCACATCAATTCTCTGATGTAGGATTTCTCTAATATAACTTATTCACACGTGTATCATAACAATCTCTCCCTCACATATAAACTTAGTGTTAGGTTTGCTCCTCCTTAATTCAGGCATCCTTCTACATCAATTTCCTATAGGCCCGCGTTGCTACACGATAACACCTACTTGCCCGGAAACTGCAACCATGCGCTCTAATACCATTTGTTAAGTAGGTGATTCCCAATTGGAGAGACCAATGCAATTATGTATATTTGTAGTAGAATATGTGTAGTAGTGAGTGTGTAAAAGTAAATAAAAAATAAAATAAAAAGGTGGGGAAAGAAAATCAAGAGATATTAGAAGATAAATCAACATGATCTTTCATATCTAGCAAATTGAGAAAGATCAAGAAACAAATCAAATTGATCTTCCCACATCCAAAAAATCATGAGAGATTAGGACATAAATCAACATGATTTTCATATCATACAATTCCAAGTGGGATTGCATTTACTCCTATAAATAGAAGTCCTTCTCAACGGAGAAGAACATACAAAAAAGCAAGAATATCATAGTAACATAGCATAGCGGAAGAAAAAGTCTTCTTCTTCCAAGAGAGCTATCTTTGAGTAAGTTATTCAATTTGTGAGAAGTTTAGATTCACAAATTTAAGATAGTGAGAGATCCACCTTAGGATGAAGTTTTATCCCATTTATAATAGTGAAATTTAAAGTGGACTACGGTCCCATGGTTTTTCCCTTCGCCTTGGAGGATTTTCCACGTTAAAATTCTAATGTTATTTACTATTCATCTATATCGCTTTCATCTAATATTTTATCCTATTTACTTTTCAAAGAAATAGTAGCGGGAAAATTATCTGGGCCTTCTTCACAAATATCGTTCTTTTCCCAACAAATGGTATATATTAACAGGCTCAAATTTAGGCTCCCTCTTAGCGATCTCCCTAGGTGAAAGTATTTGATTTCTACCGCGCACTTCCAAGTGTTACCTCTCTCTTGTGATTACTAGTAAATTCAAGGTTGCGAAGCATGGGATGTCTTTAATAAAATCCACAATTGAAGTAGGATGATTGAATTATTTTTCCCAATACGATTCCAAAATCTTTTTCCTCTTTATAAGTTAGTAAAATATCTATCTCACCCACAGAAATGCATACATCACGGGGAATACACGTACATACAAACATATTATATATATATATGTAATCTCTATATGCATATCAAATCATTCTTATAAGTAATTTTAAATTCTGGTTAAGTATATCCAACACATTCTTTGAGATAGTTTGAAGATTGCAAGGTAATGTGTATCAAAACCAAATCTTTTTTAAGATGGCTTTAATTGGATTGAATTATTTAGTACAAGATTTGAGAAGAAGTAATTCGATATCAAGAGACTGACAGGGGAACTTGGCGATTCCTTACCACATAATACAATCTTATTTCTTACGAGTAACATACTATTATCTTGATAAATCACAATCATCAAATCTGACACCACTAAAAGAAAACAGAATTGTTGAAACGCCTAAAACTGTCGAGTGATTGGAATAGTCTGTACAACTAATGTAGAACCACACTGATCAAGGCTAACTTTTTCCCTGTAAGTAATACATCTAGAAAGAGCTTCATGCATCAGTTGACTGGGCAACCATCAACCTCTATGCCTTTGGCTGTTGGACATGCTGCTAGTTCACAGTGCTCTCCATTTGTTCCCCACCAAGTAATGCTTCTATTCTCCATGCCCACCGAAAAATATAAAAGCACGGCCATGAATGCCGTTCCTGCGTCCAGGGCTGCCGAGAGAACATAGTTGTATCTCTGCCACCATTGCTTTCGGTATCGGAAGATGAAGAAATTGAATATTACTCCAGCTAGAACCCAGGCATTGTAGTTTAATGGCGTAGCTGGTGGCATCATTCCTGTCGCCCCTAATAAGACTGGAAGATTAATGAGAGGAATCCAAGATTGCTTGGGAAACGCCTTGTGTAGCAGCCATACTATGATAGGTCCTACTGCACCTCCAAGGAAAAACCAGTTCATTTGTCGATAGTTACCGAGTGTTCCAAAGATCCGCCTAGGTCCAACCAACCCCCATATAACAGATGCATCGAAAAAAACCCGATCACCTGGACACGTCCAGGGACTATCCGGTGGAAGGAGATCATCTTGGCATATGTTGGTAACAGAGTTTAGCAGCCACCATGCCACTGCAATGTTGATGGTTCCAGCAAGAATTGTACCTATGAACTGTGAGGACACAAGGATAGAGTACTAAGGTCGTTTCGGAATTACTAGATGCCACACATACTTATTTAATAAGTAGCAACAAGAGGGACGATAGTTGACAATTAAGTCTACTAAGATTTGATTGCTAGCTCTTGTAAATGTGTCATTTCAAAAGATCCAAACTATGCACTAAGTTCTACTCACGTCTATAATTTCTATGAGTATTTCTTTCTTGCAAGTGCCTAGGATGTTGATCTCACTTTGGATGATATATGATGCTGCCATAAGCGACATGCTTCTTCGAAAATGCTGACAGCTTCATCTTAGTTTTGTTGTCTAATGGAAAGGCTAGCTTAAATCTTTGACCATAGAAAGTTTTGTGTTTTGTATTTGACGTTTCTTCACTCAAAATCGTCTTCCTAGAAGAGTGAAAAGAGTTATCCCGAAGATGGGAGATCTCTAATTATAGTAACGTATATTGTAAATATCACAAATGAATTCTCAAGTTAATACTCTCCTATCACGATTCAGTCACAGTTTTTCATCAGGTTTGATGAACAATTAATAGTTTTGAAATAGCAAGGAAATTGACCGATTTGCTTCTCTGGTTATTTTCCTCCAATTTATTATTATAAGTATGATACCTAAAACTTATGAACAAAAATATGTTACTAGTAGTTAGTAATTATATATAGGTTGTCCACATCAGTAGCACTAGATAAGTCAGTGGATCTGTATTGAGTTTGGTTGGCTTACTTTTAGCATAGTTGATAAACAATATCAAATGGTTAAGAGAAGTCAAAAGTACCTGAACTAGGAACATCGATCTTGGAGGTATCTTCATGTAGTGTCCCAGCTTAAAATCACTAAGAAAGGAAACAGCCTGAGCCATGCTAATATATCCATATGTTTTGAAGCAAACATTTGCTATAGGTCTTCCTGGCAATATTACGCCCATTATGTATTCTGTGATTATATTTAATCCCGGTGTCTGTAGATAGAAATAGATGATCGTTAAATATAATGTCTTCTTACAATGGAAATTAAGTAGAGCATAAATGTTATATAACTCTGGATCCATACCTGATTTGTTGTGGCAGTGATGATGCTAATGGGAAGGGTGAATACAAATGCAAGGGCACTAGCAAAGAGAAGCCCCCACCATGGCATTTGGACCTGATCATTCATTATGATGCATAGAAGAAGAGATACAACCAGATTTACAACAAGCAACAAGTGAAACCACCATGAGGGTATGTCTTTATATCTCCTCATCAATTTTGTGTGGATATCTGCCGTCCCTTCGTGAGAAGCACGATAGCGCTCATAGATTTCTCTGTTATAAGGTAATATTACATCAGTGGCTCTATGTCTCATGAATTCAACAAGATTAAGTACTTAACTGGAAAAATAAGGCCATTCTTCAGTATCTAGTTGTTGCATTTCTGTGTTATTAGTTATAAGGATAACCTTGGTTCACAGAAAATTTATTTGAAAATGTTAAGTTCAAATTCTTCCAAGGTTCCATTATAAGACCTTTACAATCTTGCCCTGGTTTTTTTCTTTCCGCATGCTGCTTGTCCTTCTCAAGTACTCAAGATAAATTCGTCTAATAAACGTATTGAGGTGAGAAGACAGTACCTGCCGTAGAAGAAGGCCACGTGAGTTAGTGTCGATGCAATGGTGGCAAAACCAAAGCCATAGGTGAGAGCAAAGAACGTGCTTAAATGAATTCGACCTTGCTCCTCATACTTTGGGATGTCCAACTCAAACTTGTCATTTACGATTGCCGTTATATTGTACGTCTGACCTTGCGCCGTGAACAAGTGTGAGGAGAAAATGGGGAATCTATTTGCACCATACACGTTAAACCCCCAATAGGCTATGGGGATTACGACATAGATTATCAATGCATATCCCACGAAAACATTAACTATGGCAAAAAAGGGGCAGATTAAGGGGCTGAACAGGAACGATGCCACTGCTGTCCAGTCGAGCGTCAAGGCTCCAAGTCCAAGGCCTCGCATACCTGAACCGATCTGCTGGGCGGTGACTGAGTTGGAGAACGCCCAGCAGACCCATGATATATTTGTGAGCGTGGAAAAGAGATATCCAGGGACAGCATACCATGTGAAGCTGCAGATCAGTGCAATGAGGAAGAATTTTGCCCGCGACATGCGTTGTTCATCCGTCTCATGTAAAGCCCTGCATCAATTTGAATAGATTGGCCTATTTCAGGTCGTGCACCAATTATATACATTATGTGCAAACTGTGGATACATTGGGACAGTTGTGAAATTTTGATATTATTTTGTGCGTCCATCGATTGACAAGAAGGAAGGACAAGGCGATCAACTTTCATATTTGTATAGTGTATCCTCTGAAACTATTCAGATCCTGCAGATAAATGACAATTTGTTGTTTATAAAGATGTCCAATACAAGAGCGACGGCTTTGGATTTTTCCATATTAAGTTGCGACCCTGCCTGCTACGCCACGCAACTGGTAGGATTTGCGCTTTCATCCGATGATACTAAAGCAGGGGATGAAAGAGAGCGGATGTTACAATCCGTATTTCCATTAGTCTCGTGGCTAAGATAGTTCGAGTTTGTCGTTGGAACACGGGGTACTTGAGAGCATTATAATAGTTTAAACGGTGGGGGCTAACTGGTGCATGTAGTTCCTCCCAATTTCAAGGTACTAGAAGCAGCAAGAAGTATAAATAGCGAATGGGATCTTATGAAACTGAGCCTGAAGAGGGCTTGATGGGGTCTGTAGTTTGATCAAGAGCTCTTGGTTTATCGTTCTGTACAAAGTAGATTTTCCTGAGTCTTTTTGTGTGGGGGGTGAAAACACCGTGAAATTTTTTATTGCTTAACTCGTGTAGCCTCAATTTCCACACTAAGTGACATGGTTTTGTGGGTCCCTAGTGCCTATCTAACTAACTTTTTCTCGAGAGAGATGGGGTTTACTCAAACCAGTTGAACTTTACTCAAATCAGCTGAACTTTACTCAAACCAGCTGAACTTTTCTCAAACCCGTTGAACTTTTCAGTCGTTGGAGTAAACATTACGGATTTCTTATGACCTCCGAGAGAGAGAGAGAGAGAGAGAGAGAGAGAGAGAGATGAGCTAGCCATACTGCATGTGACCCACATGTTCAAGTTGCAGTGACAGGTCATGAGAATTAAGTAGAAAACAAAAAAGTGATCCAATGGTGTCTAAAGCAAGTCGTCCTCGACTTTAACGCCTAGATTTAAGCAAGTAGACATCCTAAAAAGTCCTTGTCTAAAGCCACAGATCGCGGGCAGCTTCTCACGGTAACAACATGCGCGTTTTCATGGTACGGTTTGGAATTGTGGGCGAGAAAAAACGGAGTTTAAGCTCCGGTCATTCAGTGCCTGGTGGGTATAGTAACTCACGTTGGGTCTCTGTCTATGCTATCTTGCTATTAACATCTCCATAGAATACTCACTCCCACCAGTCGTATCTCTTTCTGTTTTCACGTGAAATCTGATAAGCAAGCAAGGGGAAGCAAAAGAGTGTGATTACCGGAACAAGGAGACCTGGACGAGGGTACCCGGCCACCACATGTGAGCTGGTTCCACCACGTATTTCCTCAACAGCCCCGCCCATCCGTATCCCAACACCTGCATATATCCAGATCCACTATTAAGAGGGTTCACCACCCATCTCGAGCTCCACTTCATGAGTTGCTACCTTGATTCTCTACGTCTAAGTTTCAAAATCGACCACAGCGTTCAAGATCTCTGTGCCGTTTAACAATTCCAATAACGAGGATCGAGACAGTTTCCAAGGAACCAACAGATAAGGCGGGCTCCTCGGGATATGTTCAGTTGTTTGAATCTTCACTTCAAAGTGCGCAATGAAATCAATACAGCCAATTGAAGTATGCATCAAGTTACAACATTTATGACAGTCATAAGCTAAATCGTCCAACATCTTTCTTGTCTCAACTACTTTGTTGCGAAGGGCGAGAAAGAGAGATCAAAATATTGAATGATCACCACTGGAGTAGTCAACAAAAGATTTACTTTTAGGATTTCGAAAGAAGTGAATGAATGGATGAATAGACTTTACCTGCGTCGTGATGATAAGAAGCCACCCGGCGAAGAAGGAAATGCCCCGGTGATAAAACGCCTTGATGATGTTCACTATCCCGACCCCGTAAGCCGACCCGGATCCGAACGCGCTCCCGGCATTGGCGAATATGGAGATGAGCACGTGCTCCTTCATGTTGAAGGGACCCGGGTTGAGCGAGAAGAGCCGGGGGCCGAGCCCGGGGATCTGGAACTTGGCCTCGGGCAGTGCCGCGGCCATGAAGCGGCCGATGGGGAGCGTGGCGACCTGGACGGTTATCTGGGTGATGACGAGAGGCTCCGTCCGGTAGGCGAAGAACTGGTTGAGGAAAGAGAGGAGGGCACACGAGAGGAGGCCCAAGAACCACATGCGGAAGGTCCAGATGGGCAAGCTCGGGTCGTCGGTGTTGGACACGGTGAGGCGGACCTCCTCGATGGGCGAGACGTCGTCCTTGTCAACGGTGCCGTCGAGTTCGAATGGTCTGGCGGCGGCGGCGGCGGCGGCGGCGGTGGGTGGCGGTGGTTGCTCCAGTGTGCCCATGATTGCGGGTGGCAGCAAGCCCGCTTTGAGAGAGACCGAGAGAGAGAGAGAGAGAGGATGGTTGTGGGGGTGATGGAGCTGAAGCTCTCGAGTACCTCTGGTTTTCTTTTTTAATTCATGGTGCTTCGTCCTTGACTTTTGGTGTGGAAGGGGTAGCAAAGATTCCGAGATTCACTATTTTTATATATTTTTTCACTTATAATTTTCATGAGTGTAAGTATAGAATCATGGAGTCTGACTACGCTGAAGAAGGGAGTCCAATGGAATATTCACTGGTAGGGAAAAATATATATTTATATTTATATACGACAAACCGACCGCAATTTTTGTGATTAAAAAAATTTGAAAAAAATACAAATTATCCATCGCAAATCCAATGAATCAAACTAGGAATTCTCTTGAGGATAATTAGATATGTTTGATAATTCTTTTAAAACTTAAGCGTGCATATTTTAATTGTGCATGTCTCGATCGATACCTTGAACAGACTCAAGTATTTTTTTTTTCAACATACATCATACACGCAAATTCTATATTTCTTTTTTGCAAGATTCGGCTTGGTATTTAAGTCCATGGCTACATCATGATAATTGGATTGAATTTATTGTCTCGAGAAAATGACTCGAGAAGTGCAAAGGGCCACTGGGTAGTGAGCAATGAGAAGCATTCATTGAGTACAGTGGAATCCTGTTTGTCGGTGCGAAAAGAAGTCATAGGTGTCGTTTTTAGGCGAGAATTAGTACCAATTTTTTTAGATCGATTCACATGTGTGTTATCAAATTTATTGATTATGTCTTGATCAATCTCCATGTTGCGATGTGAGTATAAATGCCCCACCTTTTGATTATTTCTTCTACTCTCGAGCACTAGTTTTGCCATTGGTTTTAGACTGTTGACTTCTTAGAAGTAGGGCTCTCCCAGCTGGACTAGAGCAGCCGGATCGGCATTTATTATTAAAAAAAATCTAAATAAAAATATGAAGTGTTTTTATTTTTTTTCAAATAAAGATTTCAAATGGATTTTATTTTAAATAATAGCTTAATCTAGCCGACAAAATATTCCGACCGATCAAGAATATTTGAACATAATTTAAATTTAAATTAAATAAGTCCAAGATAAATGAGATTTACAGTAAATATATATAAAAAAAAAAGAAAAAAGAAAAGATAATACAAGTGCGATTCCTATGCGTGGTTGAATCCGAGCCGTTCGTGGTTTACCTCTCCCGCTCAGCTAGAGTCAAACGGACATTAATAAGCCGGATCTGTATATCGCCACGAAAAGACCCAATTGGTGATGAAAAATCAAATCCAAAGTCGCGATAATGTTTTTCTAACTCCTTGAAATGACAGATTGGAAGTTGCTTATCGCTGCAATAATGGTGGTGGAGCCCATGGCTTTTTGTCCTCCGAAGGATAAAATTACACTCCTTATGTTCTGGCAATCTCTGATGGTGATGGTGCATTGCCTACCTCCTTCATTTTCCACCTTTATTAATTTTGGCTTAAATAGAAATGTCCTTTGTCGGATCATGGCATGTCGATTGCGCGTGATGGGAGAACTCGTGCCGATTGAAGATGGATTTGAATGCATTCAATAAATTACCGGCTTTTTCTAGGCAAGCATAGGTGGGTTACGTGGGTATGCATACATCCCGTGTAGGGTTTCATTTAAGGTAAAAAGATTATGCGACTTCGGCTAAATGCGCAATATTGTCCCTAACTTTTAATTTAATCATATGATCCATGAAATTATTATTAAATATTCGACGTAGTCATTCTATTCGTTCCAATAACATATCAGGTGTTATCTAATAACGTGGATTATAATACACCGAGCTGGACCTTAAAACTGGGTCAAATTAACATGCTCATCTACTGTGGAAATGACCGAAGAATAAAAAACAGGGGCGCTAACATGTCTAACATTGTTTGATGACATGAATTATTATAAACCATGTAACTATTTTATTTGGATAATTCATGCGTGACTTTCTTTTTTTCTTTTGCCCACCATTTTTAACTTAACATGATTAGGAGTTTAGGGATCCGAAACTTGGCCTCGGGTAGCAACATGGCCATGAAGTGGCCGATGGGAAGTGTGGCGGCCTAGATTGCGATATGCGTGATAATGAGGGGCTTAGTCCGATAGGTGAAGAACTGGTTGAAGAAAGAGAGGAAGCCACACGAGAGGAGGTCCGAGAACCATATGCGAAATGTCCACAAAGGCAAGGTCAGGTCATCGGTGTTGGTCACGGTGAGGCGGACCTCCTTAATAGGTGAGAGGTCCTCCTCGTTGACGGCATCGTCGAGTTTAGATAGTCTGGTGGCGGGTGGTGGTTGGAGCTCCAGTGTGCCCAAGATTGTGGATGGCAGAAACTGCACTCGAGTGGGAGACGAGAGTGGCAATGGCGGTAGCAGCAGCGGCGTCAAGGTGTCGAGTAGGTCTGGTTTCATATTTCAATGGCGATTGACTTCGGGGGAGGGGCACTGGCGGTGCATGCGAGGAGTCACATCCATTCCAAAGAAAACTAAGAAAATCCAAAATCTTGACCCCAAAACACAAGTTCTGGTATTAGTTTTCGCGGATAACCCAGGAGACCACGTCTTTCTCACCTTTGAAATGAGACAGACGATAATCCTACGACATAAGCTACTTAAGTGAGAGAATGAGGCTTATGTCATGTAAGGGTGCTTACAATACAAGAGTGCGGAATCATGTGTATCGATGCAAGATGTTGAATGATGAGCTAGAAAGGATATTCTCTTGTGGAAAAATAGAATGGAGCCAAAAAAAAGTTTTATATAGTGGGCCATTGTCGGTGCATGCGAGGAGTCCCATCCATTTCATGCAATTAAAGAAAGCTAAGAAAATCCAAAGTCTTGACCCCAAAACACAAGTTCTTGGTGCCAAATTCGGAACGAAAGAAGGGAAATTATGCAAGATTCATTTCGGTATTCGTTTTCATGGATAACCCAGGAGACCACGTCTCTCTCACCTTTGAAATGAGAGACGATGATCCTACGACATGAAAAGGATATTCTCTTGCGGAAAAATAGAATGAAGCCAAAAAAGTTTTATGGAGCGGGGCATTGGTGGTGCATGCGAGGAGTCCCATCCATTTCATGCAATTAAAGAAAACTGGGAAAATCCAATGTCTTGACCCCGAAACACAAGTTTTTGGCGCCAGACCAGGAAATCAAAGAAGGGAAATTCTGCAATATTTATTTCGGTATTAATTCTCACGGATGACCCAGGAGACCACGTGTCTCTCACTTTTGAAACGAGACAAGCGATAATCCTACGATATAAGCTACTTAAGTGAGAGAATGAGGCTTATGTCATGACGCTAGAGAAAGTGTAGAGAAGTAGGAGGTAACACAAGTGAAAAGTAAATTGGATAGGTCACTCGCCACTCGTAGGAATTCACCTAAGAGATAAGAGCACAAAAAGAAATCTTTCTTGTTCTCAAATCAAAGGCTAAATGAATTATCATTCAAAACAAGTCTACATTCTTATTCATCATCGCATGTTTATATAAAACAAACTTTGAACAACCCTCCAAATATGAGTAATTACTAAGACACTTTGGGAAGACAATAGACTCATAAACAAGGACTCTAGAAACTTTAACATATCGGTCCCCTTTAACAAATACCATGGCCAAACATTAATCACTACCACTCTACTCAATCAACTTATATGTCAACATCTATCGATTAAATCTTAAAGCATTGCACTCCAAGTGACTATTGTTGCAAAAAAACATCATTTGTACTTTCAGTAACAAAATTAATGACACTCCTAAGATTTCATATGTGCTATTCGAAACTCCAAGCTAATTAATACTTAATTCTATATCCTAAATATTATTGTCAAATATAGAAAATTTCGGATGTCGCAAGCAATCACACTTAAGTAATTGTTTGATTAGTTTCTCAATCACAAAACTAAATTGTAGATCAATTCGTGTTCAAATTATCCTTTGACAATTATGTATCGATCTATCTCTATGTTGTGATATCCTTTTAGAGTTATGCTACACTTATCTTGTGTGTCTATGATGTTGGATATTTCAATAATTTTGAAAATTTGAATGTCGTTATAATAGCTTTCATAGAAATTATGGGAGCCATGAAAGTTATTATTTCATATCAATTACGTAATGTTTTATAATAATTTAGTAGGGTTAATACCTTGAAAAACCCTAAACTGATAAACCTGTGACAAATATATCTCAAACTATTTTTTTAACCACCAAAAACCCCAAATTGGCACATTTTTGACAAATTTACCTCAAACCGGTACACTTGTGACAAATTTATCCTGTGTTAGTTTTCATTAAATTTTAATTAAGTCAAATGACACGTAACAGTTAATTGATATACCGATTTGGGATTTTACACTCCATTTGTCCTGATTACAATTTTTATGATTTTTTTTGGTATTAACCCAATTTAGTGGAGGATATAATTGTCACAAATTTATTAGTTTGTGGTTTTTTGTGGTCAAATAAATTAGTTTGAGGTAAATTTGTCATAAATGTACAACTTTAGGGTTTTTTATGGTTAGTCAAGGTAAATTTGTCACAAATATACCAGTTTGGGATTTTTTATGGTTAAAAATATAGTTTGGAATAAATTTGTCACATGTATACCAGTTTAGAATTTTTCAGGGTATTAACCATTTTTAAAAGGTTTTAGCAATCTTAACTGCAATCACTTTACAACAATTTTCAATTTAATGCAAGAATTGATGGTGGAAAATAGCATCCTCTTTCCTTTACTTACAATTGTTACTCTACATGTTATTGAAAAGTGACATACAAAACCGATAAAATCTCTACTCTTATTTCATTTTTCTTTTCTTTTTTTACCAGATTATACATACAATTTAATTATTCCCGATTATACATACAATTTAATTATTCCCATTATTACTATTATTCCATGTGAAGTACAGAAGAAATTTATTATATATTGGGAGAATAACTATTAGAGCTTATCACACCGAATTCCGTACTCCAATGAGCGAAATTTTTCTTAAAAACGATGTTTGCATGCCTATTTTCTCATCTTTTTCAACAAATTTCCAACAATTCTGATTTTCATATCATCTAAATTTTTGTAATATATGAAGTCTTCTAATTTTTTTCCCGTAGCATATGCTCCTTTGGAGCACAATGAAAAACATTGACAATATCCAAGAATCGGTTTGTACCATTTTCCTCGGGAGAACAAATTAGTTACTTTTTTGGTCCGATCCCGTAGGGCCTGCATGGTAACGTTTCTGTTTCTCTCAAATTTTGTTCTTTTGTTCTCAAAAAAAAAACAAAAATCTATTTGGTAAAACTTTTATTCATGGGAACAAAAAATCTATTTTTTTGTTCTCGGGAACAGATTTGGAACATAAACAAAAAAAAAAAAAAAAAAAGTAACTTTTTGTTCTCGGGAACAATTTCTAGAAATAAGCTAATTTTTTCTTTTCTTTTTTTCTTTTGTTTTTCTTGCTTGCTATGCCACTTGCCAATTGCCAGCCACCTCCGGCCGGCCGTGGCCACCATCGGCCAACCACCGCCCCACCGCCACCATCGTTTGATCGTTGTCACCGTCGCCCATAGTAGGGGTGTACAAAATATCGGGAACCACCCGGACCACCCGGAACCGGTGGTTCTTGAGGGAACCGGTCCGGTTCCCGGTTCCAATTTTTCGAATCCTATCGCCATTTTGATTCCTCCCCGAGCGTTGACACCCCCTCGCATCGGCCGCCACCCGCCATAGTCGCGGAAAATTGTTCCGTGACCGTTCTATGTTGAAAACCCGACCATAGACCTCCTCCCTTCCTTCCCAACTCATAGATCATGCCATTATATGTTGAAAATCAAAATTATTTTGCGTCAAGATCGGTTCCATGGATCCACCCGAGAATTGGACCGACCGGCAGTCCGATTCCCGGTGGATCCATGCAACAAACGGGTGGATCCCGGTTCCAATTTTTCGGAACTGGTCCTTAGCGGGCGGTTCTCGGTTCTAGGTTGGGAAGTGCCCGCCCGGACCATGCACACCCATAGCCCATAGCCCACCCCCGACCCCCGATGCGATGATCACCACCAACTGCCATTGCGGCCGCCCCACCACCAAGATCGCCCCACCGTTGTCGCCGCCCGACGACCATTGACACGGCCACCAAATGTTGTCGCAAAAAATAAAAAGTAGTACCAACCACATTTCTATTATTTTTCTATTTCAAGAATATAAATTTTGTGTAGTTACCAAATACCTTATTTTACTCATAAATTGTTTTCCAAAGTAGAAATAGAAAATAACTATTTTTTAAAAGAAACCATTCTCCGACCAATAAACGTTACCATACACACTCATAATGTCTATGAAGTTTGATTGTTTCTACGATTTAGATTCTCCATCTAGTCAAACCAACATAGTGAGTCAATAACTTGAATCCACATCACTATGAAAAATATAAATTGGGGTGAAAACCATGAAAGGACGAATGAAGAAAATCAAATTTCAAATGTGATGATTTTTTTTTTTTTACATCGAATGGACAGATTGAAATCGTCTGTGGCTGCCATGATGGCAGAGCCATGCTTTTGTCGGTAGTTAGCGATAAGCAACTCCAAGTCCAACCAAAAAATCAAATAATAAGAGAGAGAGAGAAATTTCCTCCATTGTAATCAAATGGCCTAGGAATAGTAAGTCCTCTTTGACTATTCAAGAACTTAGGGTGCGTTTGTTTCATGAAAAACTCAATGATTAAGGAAAATATTTTCTTGAAAAACACTTTATAATAATACAATTAGTTTTCTTTTGTTTTATATATATCATTGAAAACGTTCTTTCCTGTTTGACCTCATTAGAAAATGCTTTCTCTCAGATAATTTTTTTAAAATAAATATTTATTATTTATTTTTTTCCTTGTTGTCCTTCTCTCCCAGCTGCCTCTCCACCTAACCCATCGCCCCTTCCTCCTATTCACCACCATCACCACCATCTTCGACAACCTCACCTCCCTTTGTAGCGATTTGTCCACCGAAGCTCGGCCGAGCTCCAAGCACAGGCACAAGCCGGCGAGCCTTGTGTTAGGGTTTCATGAATCATGTATAGGTAAAATTAATAAAAACACAATGGAAATAAATATGATATATTTCTATAAATGATTCTTTGAAGGCACTTTTCATGCGTTTTAATAAAAAAAATTGAATATAAAAAGGGAGTTAAACGAATTACCTCTCGAAGAGCACTTTAAACGAATTAGTTCGGATGTTCTACAATTCGAGCCCCACAAACGTCGGGCCTCTAGTTCAAACACACCAACAATGGACGTCGAATGGAAGAGAGAATTTTCGAATAATCACCACTATAATCATGCTAGTAATCTCGTGGAGACAATCCTCCATATCCTTGATATTTTTAGCCACGACCCAAATGAGAGAAAATCTCTCTTCTTTCTCGCATCTCGAAGACACAAAATACACTCATTTCTCTATTTTCGGCAAACCATTTTTTTGTCCTCAATTATACAGCATTTTAAATAAAAAAAATTCTTGAATCAACAACGATTGCTGATCGTTTGCTCATGCACGAGCAGTTGGTCCACAATTGCCGACCATTCATGCACGATGCATGTGCATGAAGTCCCCTATATATATAAAGGACATAATCTTTATGTGTGCATTTGTAATACATTAACATATATTCACTTTTGGCATGCATGTGCATCATATGCACGTAGGCTCATAACTATAATACAATTTGATTGCAGTAATTACAAATACATTTGCAACATTATTTCTCTTTTATTCCACATTATCTTAATTGTTTATGGTGTGTGACATCCCTAGGTTCATCATTAAGCTGGTAGTAATACTTGTACTAACACATTAGTAATCCCAAAAGAATTAATTGTCCCAATTAATTTTTGGGTCCTATAAGTTATGATTGACATTTAGTAATATGTCATGACTACCCAGATAGTGTGAATACTTTAGGAACATAATGAATCTATTAGTTTTGGCTACAATGTAATTCAATCTATCTGTCTTACTATGTCCCAATCAAACAAAGACTATGGAATATTTGTCAAGTCACCAATTTAATCATATGTAAAAATCTAATTGACATGCATTTTATCCGAGACATAAACAATTTATTTTTGGTTACAACCCCGGTTGAGGATTTCAATGCAGTTCATTATTAGATTACATAGGACATCATTATTATACCTTGCATGTAACAATGAGACAGATTCCATATTGCGCACACGTGCAACTTCGTATATGAACAAACTATGACTATCAGGTATAAAAACGGATCAACGACCTAGCATTACGTGCACCTATGAACAATAGTTGTTCAACACACAATTTAACATTATGCCTCAGGTCTAAGGATTATTTACACAATACCAAAGCATGAACAATTAGACATTAACCACACTAAAAGTTTCTACATCGTTCATTGTTCCATATGCGTCAAGTTTAGTGAACTTGTCTAATACAAATACTCGTGCTCTTAACTCAGGCATCACAATACCCAATCACTTGTGACTCATCATTCCCTTAAGCATCCAATACTTAATGGTGAAGTTATGAACACACCGGTCTCAACAGGATTACTAATATCCACTCAATAATCCATCGACTAGGAACGATTTAAAGATTCAATCTAACTATGAACCATCACATATATTTTTAACATCTCAAGAATAGGTCTAGTTGCAACTAATCTTATGGAATCATTCATAAATATAAAATAATTTGACAAATGAATGAGTATATCATTGCCATTAATTAATTAATAATAATGATAGTACAACCAAAATTCCTAACATGTAACTATTACATAGTAGCTTTACGTATACATCCAACAATCTCCCACTTGCACTAAAGCCAATTTATCTGGTACCTCAAACCTATTTTGTCAATATGTCTTTTAAAAGAAGATTGAGGTAAGGCATTAGTGAAGGGATTTGCCATGTTTTTCGCTGATGTAATTTTCTGCAATGCGATATTACATTTCTCAATAATTTCTTTGATGAGATGAAAGCATCTCCCAATGTGCTTGGACTTCTGGTAAGACCTTGATTCCTTAGCTTGAGCTATCGCCCCATTGTTGTCACAAAACAATATAATCAGTTGCTCAATTGAAGGAACGACTCCAAGTTCAAAAATAAACTTCTTCATCCAAGCGGCTTCCTTTGCTTCTTCAGAAGTGGCTACATACTCTATCTTAGTGGCGGAATTGGCAGTTATGCTTTGTTTGAATGTAAAGATAAAACCAGATGTAGACTTATAATCATTAGGAATCTGTATAAGTTATAACTTTAATTTCTCATTTTCCATATATCAAGAATAAATCCTTAGTCTTTCGCAAATACTTAAAAATATTTTTGACCGCTATCTAGTGCTATTGTCTTGGATCAGATTGATATTTACTAGTAATACTTACAGCATGCGCAATATCAAGTCTAATACATAGCATAGTATACATTATGTTTCCAAAAGCGGATGCATATGGTATCTTCGCCATCCGCTCTCTTTCTTCAGGAGTGTTGGGACACATCTCCTTAGAAAGACGGATCCCTTGCCTAAAAGGTAATAATCCTCTCTTGGAACATTGCATGTTAAAATGTGCTAACACTTTGTCTATGTGCGTAGATTGTGAGAGGCCAATCAATCATCTTGATCTATCTCTATAGATCTTGATACCTAAAATGTAGGTTGCCTCTCATAAATCTTTCATGGAGAATTTATGTGACAAGAATAGTTTTATCAATGATATCATTGGTACATCTTTCCCAATCAAAAGTATATCATTGACATACAAAACTAGAAACGCAATTGCACTCCCACTGATCTTCTCGTATACACAAGGTTCATTTGGAGTTTTTATGAAGCCAAACGATTTGACTATCTCATCAAAACGGATGTTCTAACTTCTGGAGGCTTGTTTGAGTCCATAAATAGATCTCTTAAATCTACATACCTTCTGATTTTCACAATTGAATTCAAAACTCTATGGTTGTTTCATATAAATGTCCTCCTCAAGAAAACCATTTAGAAAAGCCATTTTAACATCCATTTAGAATATCTCATAATTAAGATGTGCAACTATAGCCAACACAATCCGAATGGATTTTAGTATGGTCACGGGTGAGAAAGTTTTGTCATAATCGATTCATTCTTTCTGACGATATCCTTTTGCCACCAATCATGCTTTGTAAGTTCCAATTTGACCTTTAGTATTCATCTTCCTCTTAAATATCCATTTACAACCAATTGGTACAATACCATCATGCAGGTCAACTAAAGTCCAAACATTATTGGAATACATTGAATCCATTTTGGATTTTATGGCTTTTAGCCAATTACCATAATCAATGTCCAACATCGCCTCCTTATGGGTTTAGGATCACCAGGTTGATCACTATTATTCATAATAAATAATGGTTAAATATGATCAATCAAGTGTCTATAACAAGCAGGTGGGTGAGACATTCTTGCACTTCTCCTAAGAGGTTGTGTATTAGAAACTCCCATTGAATCAGAAATTGGTATCTAAATTCAGTTGTTTGGTATTTCATTATTTTCTTCTTCTAATACTATTTTATGCCTAACACCACCTTATTGGACAAACTGATTCTCCAGAAAAGAAGCGTGCTTGCTTACCAAAATTTTTTGGTCTGAATGAAAATAGAAATAATATCCAAGAATTTCCTTTGGATATCCAATGAAGCAACCTTGTTCAGATCTTGCCTCCAATTTTTCCATTTTCAGCTTTTTCACGAAAGTTGGACAACCCCAAATCTTAATATGATTAAGATTAGGTTTCCTACTATGTCATATCTCATAAAACATAGTTGAAATAGATTTGGATGATATTCTATATATATATAGTTGTTTTAAGGGCATATCTCCAAATGGATATTAGCAAATCGGTGTAACTCATCATAGATCGCACAATATTTAATAAAGTACGATTTCTTCATTCAGATGCACCATTATGTTGTGGAGTTCCAAGAGATGTCCATTGTGATAAAATGTCATTCCTTTTAAGATAGTTTAGGAATTCAATACTAAGGTATTCACCTCCCGATATGATCGAAGAGCCTTAATATATTTTCTTATTTGTTTCTCAACTTTGGCCTTGAATTCTTATGTTATACGATAACTGTGACATCCCAATTTTTCAATTCTATTTTCAATAAATTAAGACGGGCATTTCGTTGGCACGTATATAGTTCATTTCCTTGAGTCGGCCACTCATGTAAAAACTAGTCTATCAGGTGAAGCCATTAAGAAATTCTAATACATCAAACTCGAGAATTTGACTAGGAAGCGATTTTTCGACCGAGCTAATCTGCAAAGGTCATTACGACACAATTAAAAATTGATTAGAGATCGGAGACAGGTCGACTCGACAGAGGCATGTGATCAAGTGTGGGTGATTCCACCAGATCGCACAATTCTTGTTGATTGGCATTAGACCGACTTTTCTATCGATTGGGTACCATGTGTTCATATTTGAAACCTTGATATTACCCCGACAACCGAAAGTCGCTAATGTTTCAAAAATGTATATTGTGGCTTGAGATGATGAACCACATGTCAAATACATGAAAATTTCTAAAGGCTATCCGGTAGGTTGGGCCGTGCTAGTATCGTGCCAAAGTGAAATTAATCGTGGAATTGAAATCGAATTCAGAAATTGGAAGTCTGGGTGTGTCACAAATCATTTTAGGATCATTGACTTATCTTTGGAAGATTTTTCATGCAATCAAAGTTTTTCAGCAATTAAATCAGAAAATGGTTAATTTGGCTCGAGAAATTAGTAGGCCCGCATTTGGTCGCGCTTTTGAGATTTAAGTTGGCTCTATGGACAAGTGAAGATGTGAATTGAAGTGTGGTGACATTGGATTAATTTTATGGACTTTAATTTGATTCAATTAGAAGAGAATCGAATGGAATTGAAGAAATTATTATACAAGATTTTATGCCTCGGTGGAAAATAGAATTGCACCCATTGAAGATTGTTGTGGGAGGATTGAAGATAGTGGAATGTGACATCATCAAGTGATGTCATGGTGGGGCTTGTGCGGCTAGGATCTTGACAAATGGAGGGTGGAGATTTAATCTCAAAAAGGGCACCAATCAACATCATCTTCAAGCTTAGGAAGAGAGAGAGAGGAAAGAGAGGAGGAGGGAGTGCGACCGGACTAGCCAGCCAACCGGACGCCGCCCCTTTGCCGCTCAACGCCGCCAGCTTCGTTGGAGAAGCTCGCTGCTGTCGTCGTCCGTGCACGTCGCTCGCGCACCGCGGCTGCTCGTCGTCGCACCATCTCCGTCGCCTCCAGCCTTCGTTCGCGCGGCCCCGAACTCCTGCCCCTCCGTCAAGCCACTGCCACCGTTGCTAGGGTCGCCGAGAGTCTCGCCGGAGCCGCCGCTCGCCGTCCAAGCCTCGTGCGTAAGGCCGCCGCTGCTCGCTGCCGCTCTGCACGTCTCCGCCTCCCTCTCACCTGCCCTTGCGTCGCAGCTGCTGTATCAGCTCGTGCTAGAGCCGTTCGGCCACCTCCAGCCACCGTTCGAGCCCCGCCTAGGTCCGGTTCGACCCCTCAACCTTCCCCGGTCCTTCTCCATCTCATCCAAACACCAGATCTACCCTTCCTCGGCCTCAATCCGCGATGGACAGCAACTAGAAAAAAAAATGGGTATGGCGGCGGACGTTTAGCCCGTTTTGGCCGCCTTCCCGAGCCCGGATGCTCGGCCCGCTTTGAGGAAAGTTGATCCTTGCGTTGATCCCATTGTTTTGGTCCGCTTAGTTCGCTAATCCGGTGAGTTTAACTCACTAAACCTCGCTTAGAGGGTTAATTATGCTTAGGGAGGTTTAGTTTACGTTAAATATTATTAGGTTGTTAGTTTAGGTTATTTAAGAGGAGATTAGATTAAAGTAGTGTTTTAATTTAAAGTGTGCTTAATTAAGGGTAAGTAGGTTTATTTAGAATAAGCCTTGATTTGACATAAATGGATTTACTTTTGATTTATTTAAATATCTCGAAATTATTAAATAATTTAATAATATATCATTATTCGAAATTATTAAAATATTATTATTTAATTATTTTCGTAATAAATTTAATTATTTAATAAATTCCGAAAATTTTGTCGAACCCTAAATTCTCATAATTTCATGCCGGTCGCTACTTTGTGTAGTCAGATTTTGAAATTGATGATTGGTTATTATAAATTGAGTGTGGATTGTAAAAAACATATATATCATTATTTAATTAATTTTCGGAATAAATTTAATTATTTAATAAATTCCGAAAATTATTTTGTGACTCTAAATTTTTAGAATTTCGTGCTGATCGCTGCTGTGTCTTTAGAATTTGAATTTGATGAATGGATGTGGCAAATTGAGTGTTGATTGTGATAAATATGAATTTTATTCATAAAAACCCAAGTGTCGGGTTTTGATGCAAAAATTGGATTCTAATGATTATATTAAATAGTGGAGTTTGAAAAAGTGAGATATTGAATTTTTGATTCGAAATTAGCATGCCCCCACATACGTGAGTAATTTCTGGAATATTTTTAATATGAAGAAAAATGGCGGGATCACTATTTTAAGTGGAAGCATTGATTGAAATATAAAGTGTCTAGGGGCCGAGTATACTTTGGCTGTGTGATAACTAAGAGGAATCGTCCTGGACTGTTGAGCCGGACTTGCCCTTATATGGGATGCCCACGCGGTGGATGCAGATCGCAGTTGATTTTAGGCCCATGCTCCTTCGGGAACGCCGTCAACGTACTGACAAAACCGCGCTCCAATGTGGGGAGGCGATGCCTGGCTATATGCTAGTAGATAGCCGAATAGTGAGTAGGCTATGCCATTGTGTGGTAGTGAATAACAATTGGAATGCATGTGTGTTGATGTGTCGGATTATGGGACGGAATTGTGTGGCATGGAATGGGACGTGTCATAATAATTAAATCTTATAATCAGGACCCCATGGTTATTGGTTATATGAAAGTGAATGCGTTCCGGTTGTTTAAGTTCTTATTACTGCATATGATTGAGTGATTTGAATTGTGCTAACTTGCAGGAAGGAACTGAGGCGAGGTAAGTCTTCTGTGTGATGTGGCTAGGCCACCCAGAGTGCATTTTCTTTCTAATAGGGGTTTAGGGGGTTGAACTCGCTGAGACATTGTCTCATCCCGGTTTGGGGATTAAAATTTCAGGTCCTTAGTGGACGGAGCGACCAGATAGCTTTGGTTGGCCTTAATGAATTGCAGAGGTGAAGTCATAAGGATTGGAGAATGTGTCTGACTTGTAGGTTGTAGGACAGTTCCTTTTTAAGAGCCGGTCTTTTGTAGACTTTTGGCTGTAGGCCTCTGTTTGTAATTCTGTTGAATTATGAAGGTGTGATGTTGTGGTTTTGCTTCCTACTTTTCTATCTCGTATTTCATTGTCATGGATTTTATAATACGTTCCACTTGCGCAATAAAATAAAATAAAAGAATGGGGTCGATGACACTACTTGGGAATGTCGCATTTGCATGACCATGACCGGATGTTGGCACGCTCGAGGTTCGGGGCGTGACAATAACTAGGGGTGATATGTTCTAAGGTGAGTAGATTCTAAAATTGGAACTTGGAACCTAGCCTGTTATAATCTGTTCTCTTTTTTTAACCTTGTACCCTACCTGTTTGCACTAGAACCTACCATGTTATTGTAGTCCTATTTCAAGCTCTATCATATTTGCACCTATTTTGCAACCAACCAATATCTTATACAACTTCGAATTTTTATATAAGCAAGTGAGAAAACAACAACATTATCTTCCTAATTTGTATTGAAATATTAAGCACGTGTTTTTAATAAGTATATGAACTTTTTAACTAAACGAAAACGAAGGATCCACGAAGCTAATTATCATAAACAAACATCATAAGGCAAAACAAAAATCCTAACATTGCATAAACATTAGCAACAAATATGGATCTAATGTTAGTCGCATTCCCACAACTACTACAAGAAGTTGTTCATTTATTTAAAATGATTAACAAATCTTTATTACAAGCATAACTCCTCCTTAGGCAAGCCAATCCATGTGGTACAAAATATTTAACAAAGACCTAAAATTCGTACATAAAGAAAAATCAACAAGACCGAGTGAGTTAAGATCACGCGAAGAGAGAGACTTGAGGGGGGGGGGAGGCGATTGAGTGAGTTAGGTCTTTTTTGTAGCCAGAAGCCAAACTAGTTCCAACCGATTCCCAAAAATGGAATTGGTTCCCAGATTGGTTCAAACAGGAATCTATTCCAGGACTTGTTTTTTGGGTGGTCCAATCCAGTTTCTAGGTAAACTCGATCCGGTTGCACACCCCTATCAATAACGTGGATTAACATATATTGAGTTGAACTCCTAAAACGATGGGTCAAATTAACATAGCCATCTACTTTGGAAATGACAAAGAAAAAAAAAATAAGGCGCCGACATGTCAAATATTGTTTAATGATGTTGATTATTATATCAAAATTTGAGATGAATATTCTATTTGCATAATCCACGCGTGACTTCTTTTCTTTTTTTTGCCATTCAAACTTCACATGATTGGAAGTTACAATGGCAAATTTCATGATTTTGTATTAATGAAAAGATGACATTAAACATCTCCTTATAGTTTAGGAACATTTACTAATAACTCAAGGATCACATCAAACAAATTAAAAGTACATGGACAACATTACACATTAAATCAAATTTTGTGGATCATTCATGTCATTTCCCCTTTATTAAGTTGAGGAATGACTCATATACATTTTTAGTAGCTTTTCAATTACATCTCTCTTGTGAGGGCGCAATATCACATGAGATAGTTTTACTAAATCCCTTATTGAAGTTGGATGAAGGGAATATTTTCTCGACATTTTTTGAAATTCTTTCCCCTTTAAAAGTTCTTTGACAATCCCTTTGCATCCACCGAAAAATTACGCACAACGCAGAATATAAGTACATACATAAATGCGTATACAAAATAAATATATACACACATATATTGAATGGTGCTAGTCTGTATTTCAATATACTTGTTTAAAATAGGCCCAATAGATCCTTTTAGCCCCAAAGTTGTATTGGGCCTATCTGGTAAGTCTCTCCCATTAGCCCACTAAGATTGTGCTGTTGTTGGGCTAGTCTGCTCGGACATGCCATTTTGGGTTTGGGTTAATAGGTCGAGCTTGAGAGGTTGGGTGGTGTTATGGAAATCGAGATTTGTTATTTTATCCGATTCATTGGATTTTTATGTCATGATTACAAATTAAGGTATCAACCCTTTGATCAATAACAGGCATTGACTTTAAGGTCGACACGGATTAATGATTATGACAAGGATGATACCACTTTATATTCGTTGACGTAAAAATCAAATTACAAGAAGTCAAAAACCACTTCTAACACGCCCTCATTTGAGTAAGAGAGAAATAAAGGATTTTACATATCCAAACTATCATACAAAATGATTTTTGCATAATGAAAAGATGAGATACAACAAAGTTCAAATTGAGATGCGAGAGATTTATTAAATTATGTAACGATTATATTGACAATTTCACATCGAAATTCTATCTATAATATGGGGATTATAAAGAAAAAAAACTTTTATGGTGAAGATTTAAATTCAAAATCCTCATCCGAGCTTGCATTTTGTCTAATATGACTGTCAACAATATTCGCAATCCAGAAATTTGATCTTTCTTGAAACGGCCTTAATTGGATGGGAGGATTTTAATTCAAGATATAAGGAGTGGTAATCGATCTTCTCACTACTTAATTCTTTTCTCAACATCAAGAGGCTAAGGAGGTAATTGGCAATTCGTGCCCACATAATATAATCTTTCTTCGAAAGGTGAATTCCTCGACATAGCAAAAACAGTCGAGATCCCTCCATCGGGCGTCAGCACGTCTCGAGCACGTCAGATGTTATAGCAGAAAAAGAAGAAGAGAAATGTCTTTGCCTACCCCAAGCACGGACCAGACCAGACAGAACTGGAGAAGAAGCAAATGTTTATGAATTTTCTGTCAGACAGGGACGTGACAGGTAGCGGCGGTTCCTTTCTGGGTCATATCCTCTGAAACGAACTCGCACGATGTCGGTCCTCGACGAATCTTTCTCGATGACAATTGCATCGTCAACTTTTGCAGCATTTTCAAAAGCCCCTTTTTAATAAACGGTCAACGGGCTTTCCCCTCTGGGAACGGGGTGGGAAGGATGTTTCTTCGAAACTTCCCAATTGTTGCGACGTTTTGTCTTCTGGGTTCTAGCTAAGCTCCCGGCTTTCATCTTGGGTTTCTCCGACAGCATTCTTTTTTCTTTTTTGCTTTCCCCATTTCCCCCACCTCGTGGTTTGTATTGTTCTTAATTCGGGTTTTGGGCTGTGGCGTGTGGCCAGAAAAGACTCGATCTTTAAGAAAAACCGAATAAGTTCTTCCCTTTTCGGGTGCGTTCTTTCTCTCTTTTGGGTTTGGAATCGGTTTCTGATGCTCGACGCGGGGTTCCTGGTGACATTTGACGGTGCCCATCTTGGAAAGGCCTCGGCTTTTTCTACGAGGTAAATGCAATTGTTGTCTTTCGTTCTCTGTTTTTGCCTTCCTTTTCTCGTTCTGTTCTGCTTGGTCTATGAGCATTTTGGGTGCAAATTGAATGGTTTTCGAAAGGTTTCCGTGCTTTCCAGGGTTCGTTTCGGATTTGCTGAGTTGCTTTTGGCCCGATTGCCGATCGTTTCTTGGTTCTTTTCGAACGTTGACTGATGGGTTTGATCCAAAGTTTCGATTGTGCATGGTTTTCTGCAATTCGGGATCTGTTTCTTTCTTTCCATTTCTGTTCCATCGATATTGGGATGATGAAATGGTGTCTGATCTGCCATTTGCAATTTGCAGGATAATATATTCTGGACTGAATTTAGGTGCGACGTTGCATGGTTGGACATTTTGATTGGTTATTTAGAGATTAGCTATATTGGTAATGGACGTAGCAAGAGAGGAAACAATCAGTTTTAGGGATGCAGAAGAAATGGATCGAGAAACCTCCACAGATACGCCTCTTAGAGAGACCACCCCCCTCTATAGAACCCATTATCCGGGGGCTGTGAGGCAAAGGGCCTATATATTTGATGGGCAGGGGAGGTTTTATAATAAGGAGTGGGATCTAGCTGAAGGAAGTGGCAATGAATTTTGTTGGTACCATGTGGAACTCCCGAAAGGAAACCAGAAGCTGTCACAATCCGCGCAGTATCTGATTGATGTTCTTTGCCCACCTTTGAAGCTGCAAGACATTCTGTCGCTAGTGAGTAATGGACCATTTTGCGGACACGTTGATGGGGCGCTTGTTTTTAGGATTAACTCGCCTGGTCCACCATCTAGCAACTTTACATTCAGAATTGCTGCTAGGGTTACGGAGAACTCGGTTATTACTGTGTCTCTAGGTCGGGTGCCTCGTTTGGGGTTCTCGAGGATGGGTGAATCTCTTCTCTCAGAAATTCCTAGCATAGAAAATCCCTCTCTCGCCAGAGATGAGCAGAAGGAAGGGAGTGGGATTGTGATAAAGGAGCATGTCCTCGAGTTCTTGTTAACAATGAATCACTCTGAGGAGGCTGATAACCCAGTGCCAAAATCCGTCTCGAATCTCCTTATTCACATTCTGGATACACATGTGGATCAATTGCAAGATGTAGTAACCAAACTCGAGATAGACCTGGATTCAGTGGAGCTTGAATTGGATAAAGGTAAGTTAAGCTTAGAGATTAAAGTTTTTGTTGATGATTCATCTCTCTCGAATACAAGCCGCTTTCCTGGGTGCGTGAGGGTTCATTTTTTTCTGCCTATATCAAATAGTAGGCTTGATGGCGGCAGAGGTTGCGTCATGTGCTACCACAAGTTTCTAATTGTCTTGCATCCTTAATTCATATAGCTTTGACAAATATCTCATGGTGGTATGCAGTATAGATCTGACAGCAATAAAATATTACAGTGAAACGTATCTCAGTCCCTGTGAGTATTAGGGACATTTGAGACATTCGAACATTGACTTCAAAAGGCTGCAAAAATGTGAATTTAGTAGATGCATGCATGAAGTGAAGGTTTGCAGTTTGATGGGTGCTTTTCTCTAGCTGAATGCCTGAAGTTGTTTAATAACTTCAGTTTTATCTCACTGAAATCTAGTTGACGGATATGATGATTAATCTATGTGAATCATCCTCTTGCATCTTTGCTATTGATAAAGTTTCTTAACTGAATTGATTCAATTTTGTGGTGCTGTGATCAAAATTTATGTGCATAGTTCTGTCCGTACAAACCGCATTCTTTCTGAAGTTGTAAGATGCGATGCTCTGTTTATTAAAGATTCTCACATTTAAAGTGACTTCTAGTACTGCAGTAGCTCACTTCAATAAGTGCATGTAAATGCTAACATCTTCTGCTGTCATGGGAAACCTTATGAAATGGATAATTAACGAATGCAGCATCTTAACAGCATGGAATTGTCTATACCTGTTCTGAGTGTTAAAGTTTGAGTTGCTGTGGTGGAATTGTCAAGAAAGCTAGATCAAGGCAGACGTGTGCCTCTACTCCTAGTTCGTCCACAACTTTTCCTGTTGGTCATGAACATTTTGATGTTGAGAGAAGAAATGATTGGGGACCTCTTTTCAAGATGCTCTCTTTAGATGATTTGCTGCTGTATTTTCAGTTCTGGAGCTAGTTTGTACTGTACATAATTGGAATTTTCCACTTAATTTGAGAGACAGGATTCGATTTACTTGTTCACAGGTGGTTCGACTTTGAAGAAACAAATGCTGGATAATAGGAGATTTCCAAAAATGCATCTTGATTTGCAGCGGCTCTTGCAGGTACTTCCATCTTCCATTCAGTATGTATATCTTAACATCTTGAAACCAGACACGGAATTTCTATGTGAACTATTGTTGCTGGAAGTGGAAGGCCATTATCTAGTCTTTCCATGGAGCCAAGCCAATACTTTGTAATCATTTCTCAGAAATAAATTTCACAAATAGGAAAGGAACTGGAAATGAATATCAGGAAAGGTCATTGAAAGTCCAAATACAAACTTAAATGAAATTATCTCATATAGGACCAGTTAAAACTTAACCTGACAATCTTTTGGCTGGTAATGAGAACATGATTCAGTTTTTTCTGATTGGAATACATGAATTTGTGTAGGTGATCGCCCATGGTGAGCAGGTATTCCCCCGTGTGAAAGAGAAATGTTCTTCGAAAGTGTGGTTTGCCAGCGAAGATATTGGCTCTCTTGAAGAGTTAATTGGACGTCTGAGAAGACTAAAGGAGAATGTGGGATTCATAGCAAACCGCGTGACGGCTGTCCAAGCTGGTCTAGATAGCTGGCAGGCTGAGCAGATAAATAGGAAGCTATATTATCTATCATTCCTTTCCATAATATTCCTTCCCCTATCAATCATCACCGGAGGTAAAAGCTCTATACTAGGATTCTGGTGTTAAGTTTGCTTTCATCATCTGAAGTATTTCGATCATTGACCTTAAGGAGGAGATTTTCACTTTTTTTTTCTACCCCCTTTTTTCTTACCACAGTTTTTGGCATGAACGTGGGAGGAGTTCCATGGACTGACCAAAGGAACCCAGCATTGAAGGATGGGTTCCGCAATGTGATGTTGCTTTGTGCGGGATTGCTATTTCTCGCGCTTCTCTGCTTCGTTTTCCCTGCTTTGTATAAACGCTTGACCCAATGGCAGAGTAAGAGGGTGATGCAGAGAAGTTGGTCCCTCAACAGGAAGTCGTTTCTCAAGAGAACCCACAGGCACGACGAAAGAGTAGGTTATTTGAGAATATGAAAGGAAGTTTCGAGCGGCGCTGGTATATATAAGGCGGTACATATTTGTCGATACTTGGCAAAAAGTTTTCCTCTCTGTTTGTAATTGCCAGTTTTCATCATTTTCTGTTCTATCATTTCTCTCATCAGTTTTTCTGGGATGGGTTTTCAAACATAGTACAAACAACACGGAAAGTCCCTCCTTAGTTGCTCTCTACACCCTTTTAGTGAAGTTTTAGGTCTATTGAATAATTTCTTTAATTGAGTTTTTCCCCCCTTCTTGTGGGGAAACTTGACCTATTGGTTGTATCCTTGTTGACAGATTGTACAGTCTCCTTTCATACAAATGTAGTTCAATTTTTTTTTCCCGGTAAGGAAATTGGGTTGTATTGCCGGGGCCATTGAGAAAGTAAGAAAAAACGATTTGTATGGGATGTCATGTTTTCGCCAGATGCTCTTTGACAAGGCAAAGCTGTTGCTTTTGATGAAGACGAGAACGAGTATTGGGTTTGAAGAGAAACTTTGCTTGCTCATTGCATAGTTTTAGAGCTAAGTCGGCCAACTTTCCAGAAATTGAACTCGAGATTAGTGCTAATAGACCGTAGTTGTCATTCTTGTACAGATTTTTAACTAATATTATTCTTACCTAATCTCTTATTCATCATGACCCTGTTGAATGTATGGAGTGAATACTTCACATTCATCACTTGGAAGCATGGATATATAAAATCCTGTTTCTCTCAGAAGGGATTTTTGCCCGCAAAGCGAAAATCTTTCACCAAAAAGAATTGATTTTTTGGTTTGGTTTATGAAATGGGTTCCTCGTTGATTATGTTAGATTATGGACAGGAAATTGCTTGGTGTTAAAGTGAAGCTTCGAAAGTAAAAAGTATAGGAAATGGTAATTGATCACCCATAAGCTTTGTCGCCAATCGTCTTTTGTCGATGATCATGTCATGTGATTGTTGAGTTTCCTGTGTCCTCATGAGGGCCCGTTTGATTCAACTTTGGGGAAATGCAAAGCCATTTCCCTAAGTATCCTTGAATGAATGGGCATTCTTTGAAGGCAAATGTGTTTGGAAGTGTATATTTTGCAAAGCAATTTTCAGGTGAAAAGAAAAAGGAAAAAAAAAAAAAAGGGAGGAGGAGATGCAGCTGCGTGATCGTGGGGGAGCGGCTTGTGGCGGTGGCGCTGGTGGTGGTGGGGAGGCAATGGTGGTGGCGAGGAGGCAATGGTGGTGGCAATGGCAGGGAGGCAGCTCGCCTAAGGTCGGCGACCTTAGGCAAGTGTTGCCTAAAACTGTGCGACCCAGGCGACGCTGCCTAAGACTGCCCGACCCAAGCGACGCTTGAGGTCACACGACCTCAGGCAACGTCACTTGGGTCGCATGGCCTTAGGCGACGCTTGGGTCACTCAACTTCAGACAGCGTTGCCTGGGTTGCGTGGCCTTAGGCGACGCCTGGGTCGCTCGACCTCAAGCGGCGGAGCTTGGGTTGCGCGGCCCAAGCGACGCCCAAGGTTGCGTGACCTCAGGCCACCTTGGCTGAGGTTGCGCGACCTCAGGCGAGGCTTCCCGGCAGCCAGATCTGGCCCCCTGACAGGCAAGTATCGCCCACTGTGAAGAAGAAGACGAATGGCGAAGAAGATGGGTAATGAAGAAGATGATGAACAATGACTCGGAATCACATCTCCAAAGTGGGAATACTCAAAGCAACCCCTCCCCAACATTGGGGATGCTGGCATTGGGCAAATGAGCATTTAAAAACACGTGCCAAATGTTGGAATTTTGTTTGTTAAAACAAAATGAATGCTTTTTACTTTGTTCTACATAGAAAATGTTGGAGCAAGTGGGTCAATTTAAAAATGTGGAGATTTCCTTTTTGTAGTTAAAGGAATGATTGGGTGGGGCTAGACCCCACCATATCTGCATGCGGGTGCGCGAATAATGGTGCTATTATTTGGCACACTTAGCACGCCTGCGCGCCCGCGGTTTAATTAGCATTAATCTCTTGCTATTTTTTTTTTAATTCAAAGGTTACCTTTTAATTTGAGAATTTTCGGAAATGAAAATTCGAAATTCTATTAAAAAAAAAGAAAAAACTATTATTCCGAATTTTATTTGTGTTTTTTCAAGACAACTTTTGAAAAAAAATTACTTATTCGGTTTTGCAATTTTTTCCGAAAGGTTGAGATTGTTCGGTTTTCGACATATTCCGAAGAGTCGTATTTGTTTATCCGAACAATTTTCTAAAGGTCGTGTTTGTTCATTCTTTGGCAATTTTCACGAAGAGTTGCAAGACTATTTCATATATATACTTGTCATTTTTCGGAAAGAAAAAAGTGTGGTCATTTTTCGAGTCTTCTTTCTGAAAAAACTGCAGTCAATTTTTCGATTGTTTTCCTAGAAAGATCTTGGAGAAATACTAGAATTGCTATCTAGTATTCTCATTCGAAACTTTGTTGTATCCTTGAGGATTTTTGCCGGTGACCATTAGCAAATAAATCCTTAAAGAGAGTGATATCATGCCTCAAAGTCCAAGTTATTTTACTCGATCCGATTTCATTGTTCAACCCATTTTCGAAGCCATATTTTCCAACACCAAACACAAAATATTTTTCCCAAGCCCCTTGAAAAAGCTGAACTAAATAGGGCCCGAGTCATTATATTAATCGATCTCTCAATTAACCGATCAAACCTCACCATTTGTTGATTATAAGGAGTTGGTTTACTTATTTATGTAAACAGATCCATTTTTAGACATTTTCATGCAGAGCTGGCCCTATTATTTCAACTCTTGTTAAAAGCGATGTATTTTATCAAACTAATTTATCCTTATTTAATCTGGCCGAGGATGTTGTCACATCTATAAAGTTCTCTCATGTGTTCTTTTAATAAATTCTCTCTCAAATTGATTGGATGAGACAAACACGACGTTGGCCCAAAAGGCTTAGAATAAAAAAGGAAAATTCTTGCTTGTTGGCCAAGACAGGAAAAAAAAGAAAAAGAAAAAAAGAAAGAAGCCGATTTTCGCCACTGAGCGGCCGAAACAGCGTCGTGGAGGCCAAAACGATCACGCAAATTCGCCCCAAAACGACCCCGCGCCGCCGTCGTCCAATCAGGACCGTCGCGGGGCCGCATCGGTCCGAGAATCGATCGGGGCCGTCGGATGCGCGTAACTCCTAGATCAGAGTCGAGATGAACGGCGACGCGCGGGCGAGCGTGCGCGCACAGGATGCGTCGTCTAGAACCTTCCGCTCGATCCCCATTTCTCGCCGCCCGTCGGGCTCGCGAATAAAAAGGCCGCTGCAGTTCCTCCTTCTTCCTTCCGCCATTAAACCCTAAACCCTAGCAGAGGAACCAGCTGCTCCGCCCACGAAGCTCCCCCTCCTCTTCTTCCGTCACTTCGGCTTTCTAGAGAGAGACAAGAGAGAGAGAGGGAGGGATGGCCACCGCGGCTCTTCTTCGCTCCGTGCGGCGTCGCGACGTCGCTTCCGCTCCTTTCTCCGCCTACAGATCCGTAAGTCTCTCTGCTCTTCCTCTTTTTTCTTTTTTTTTTTTTTGTCAATTTCGTGCGCTTGAATTCGATTTCGAGTGGAGAGTTGTTGAGCTGAGATCGAAAGCGTCTGCATTTCTGCCTTGTTTTTCTTTTCCTTCAATGTCGAGGTGACTAATCAGTCCGAGGCTTTCTGGGAATGGATTTTCGTTTCTTCGTTTGCTGTTTCTGTTTTTCCTTGTTCTTCTTCATCGTTGCTGCTTGAGTGTCTGGGGATGGTTCTTTGATCTTGCTGTGGTTACATCTCTGCGTCAGCTCTTTCTTCTTTTTTTTTTTTTTTTTTTTCTTTTTTACTTTCTGTTTTCCTGATGGAGATGCATGGAGATTTTTCGTGGGATGATCTTTGTCTATGGCGTTTTTCATCTGTGAATTCGGTAACAATTTTTTACTTAAAGATGATGGTTTTATCACGCTTACGATTGATTGCATGCATAAATCCTTATGTGCCTGCACACCACCACACGGATGCTATTAAGGGAGCTTTCAGCTAATGTCCGTGCTTCACGAGAGTCGGATTAAGCATTTCGTTTCTCCTTGACTCCACATCCTCTCCGTTTTTTGGACAGAAGAACTCAAGCCCTATTTTTGTTTAAAGTTAATTTTTCTATGTTTGTTCATTGGTGGAATGGCTTGTCTCGAATTTGTCTGGTTGTGATTTCCTCATCTTAGATTGATTAGAAATCTTTGAATGGTACATGTTTCCTGTTTTTACAATCCTTGATGCGTTTATCTATGGTAATCTTGCTGGGCTAGAAACTGGACAATCATTTCATCATTAAAGACATTCCATTGTGTGTGGGACTGTGAGGCCGAGTTGCACTCCAGTGATCTTCCATCCAAATCATGAACGGAAAATGAGTGGAATATGCATTCATTCGTTGTAGCATGCTCTTTCTACCTTGTGTCTTGGGTGGTCCTGGTCTGGCATGGCGAGTCTTATATGTGCATGACTTGAGGATTCTTCAACAATATTTATGATAATCATTCATGGCATCTCTTTTTTCAGTTGACTGGCCATGCCAAATCATCATGGACCGGCTGCCATATGGGTCAGAATTGGGCAAGTTTGTGCAGAGCATTCAGGTATAGAATAGATACATTGCCGTGTAACATTTGAGCTGTGAAGCGAGTAAGAAATTAACTCATCCTGTTTTCTGCCCATTCTACAGTTCAAAGCCGGCAGGTAGCGATGTCATTGGCATTGACTTGGGTACAACCAACTCATGTGTTGCAGTCATGGAGGGAAAGGTAAGAGCCAGAAGTACTGAGGATTAAAATTAGCTTGCTGTTTATAAATTATGATCGTTCTTCATTTCTGGATATCTTAGTTCGATGTTCAGACTATTAAAAATTGTTTTGCTCTCCTACAGAATCCCAAGGTGATTGAAAATGCTGAAGGTGCAAGGACCACACCATCAGTAGTTGCTTTCAACCAGAAAGGAGAGTTGCTCGTAGGAACTCCGGCCAAACGTCAAGCTGTCACCAATCCAGCAAACACTGTTTTCGGTACCAAAAGGTTGATTGGAAGGCGTTTTGATGATGCCCAGACCCAGAAAGAAATGAAGATGGTTCCGTTCAAGATAGTGAAGGCCCCCAATGGAGATGCGTGGGTTGAAGCAAATGGACAGCAGTATTCCCCAAGTCAGATTGGTGCTTTTGTTCTAACAAAGATGAAAGAAACAGCTGAGGCTTATTTGGGGAAGACAGTGTCGAAAGCTGTTATCACAGTTCCAGCTTACTTCAACGATGCCCAGAGACAGGCAACCAAAGATGCTGGCAGAATTTCAGGTCTTGACGTGCAGAGAATTATAAATGAGCCAACTGCAGCTGCACTTTCATATGGAATGAACAACAAGGAGGGGCTCATAGCTGTTTTTGATCTTGGGGGTGGAACCTTTGATGTTTCCATTTTGGAGATATCCAATGGAGTTTTTGAGGTATGTGTGGTTTTGACATGGTTTATACTTTTCAATTGCCTTTATAAGCCAGGGGTTTGTGGTGAAACTTCCATGCTTTTTTGTAGGTGAAAGCTACAAATGGCGACACTTTCTTGGGTGGAGAAGATTTTGACAATGCATTGCTAGACTTCTTGGTTAGTGAGTTCAAGAGAACTGAAGGAATAGATCTTGCCAAGGATAGACTGGCCTTGCAAAGGCTCCGGGAGGCTGCGGAGAAAGCTAAAATTGAGCTTTCATCAACGTCGCAGACTGAAATTAACTTGCCATTTATCACAGCTGATGCTTCTGGGGCTAAGCATTTGAATATTACTCTCACTAGATCAAAGTTTGAGAGTTTGGTGAACCACCTGATTGAAAGAACTAGGAACCCATGCAAAAATTGTGTGAAGGATGCTGGCATATCCACCAAAGAGGTCGATGAAGTTCTTCTAGTTGGTGGAATGACTCGGGTACCTAAAGTACAAGAGATTGTTTCTGAAATATTTGGAAAGAGCCCAAGCAAAGGGGTTAATCCGGATGAAGCTGTTGCCTTAGGAGCAGCAATTCAAGGTGGTATTCTTCGTGGTGATGTTAAAGAGTTGCTTCTTCTAGATGTGACTCCTTTGTCTCTTGGTATTGAGACATTGGGTGGTATCTTCACTAGACTCATAAACAGGAATACAACTATTCCCACCAAAAAGAGTCAGGTGAGATTCCAAAGAATCAGGTTACATGCATATAGTTCATAGTTCCTTGAGTTGCAATATTTTCTCTTTTAGGCACTTTGAGAAGAAGAATGCTTGGGGCTTTGTTTTACTATGAAGGGTTTCAATTGACATATTCTTTTTTAAGTGTAATAAATAGTGTATTGAAGTTTTGTCTTTCTGTTCTTGCAGGTTTTCTCCACAGCGGCAGACAACCAGACACAAGTTGGTATCAAGGTCCTTCAAGGTGAACGTGAAATGGCAACAGACAACAAGCTTCTTGGGGAATTTGAGCTCATGGGCATTCCACCTGCTCCTAGAGGCATGCCTCAGATTGAAGTCACATTTGATATTGATGCCAACGGTATCGTGACTGTTTCTGCCAAAGACAAAACCACTGGGAAAGAACAACAAATCACCATCCGTTCATCCGGTGGTCTGTCAGAAGACGAGATTGAGAAGATGGTTAGGGAAGCAGAGTTGCATGCCCAGCGTGATCAGGAGAGAAAAGCTCTGATAGACATCAGGAACAGTGCGGATACTACCATCTACAGCATAGAAAAGAGCTTGAATGAGTATAGGGAGAAAATCCCTGCTGAAGTTGCGAAGGAGATTGAGGATGCGGTTGCAGAGTTGAGGAAAGCCATCGGAGGTGATAACATTGATGAGATCAAGTCGAAGCTCGATGCTGCCAACAAGGCCGTTTCTAAGATTGGACAGCACATGACCGGTGGTGGTTCAGATGGTGGATCAGCAGCTGGAGGTGCTCAGGGTGGCGAGCAGGCTCCTCCTGAGGCCGAATATGAGGAGGTCAAGAAGTGAAATCTCTTTTTTTTTTGGACTTAATCTCCATCTCCTTTCTAAGGAAGTGATTTTCTATTGAGGTATTGTATTTAAATGTTGGAGGAAAAAGCTTAGGAAATTTTGGACTGGTGACATTGGAAATAACCACCACATCCGCACTTCATTGTTCTGCAGAAAGTGAAAGTCATTAAATTCTCATTACCTGTTGTATTTGCTTAATGTGGTAAAACTCTTCTTTGCGTGTGTAGAGCAGAGGGTTTTGGTGGCCTTTTAGCCTTTACATGTTCAAGCTACTGAGCAAACTTTCGGTGTCTAGGCTTTCATGGTCGATGATCTTTTTCGTTCCGAGGCTAGTGGGGTGAAAGATGAATTCCTTGTCTGCCACTGGCTGTTCAATTCTGTTGTTTGCGCGGATTGTGAGGGATCTTTTGATTCAGTCAATAGTACCTGCTTCTGCAGCAGTTTATTTTGGCCACCTGGGCAAGTGCCCTTCGGTAAAGGTTCTATTTGAAGTTGGTTGCATCTCGTGTATTGCCTAGGATTGGAGTTCTTTCTAGCCTAGGACGGTAAATTTTCCATATAAAAGTTACCCTTTAAATCAAAGTAGGCTATTCGTTGGAGGAATTTACATAGTAGACCACTCCCTTTCTCTCCCACTCTCAGCCGACGAGTGCTGGGAGCTTGCAACGAGCTGACAGTGAGAGTGGCGGGCTGCGCCGTGGGGTGTGGGGTTTGGCGGCTTGGTGTGGCTCCGTTGCCCAATGGAGGTCGCGGTTCAGGTCGTGCGGGCCGAAGGGGCAACATTTGCGAAGAGGGAAAATACTGAAGAAAGGGAGAGAGGAAAAACAATGAGGACGATTGAATCGGGCTGTCTAATTAGTCAGCTGCTTAACAGCTGATGTGTCCAACCCCAAATCTAAGATGGCTAAATTTGCCTAAAATTAGAATCTCAATCCTCTTTATTGCTTTTTGGGAAAATTTCAAAAAAGGACCCAAAGTGTTATTGTTTTCTCAAATAAGGGTTCGAAGTAGATTTTGTTTTAAATAAGGACCTAAAGTGGCCTTAGTTGTTTCAAAGAAAGGCTTGGAGTGGCTTTGGTTGTTTCAAATAAGGACTCGACCTTGCTGATCGTCGATTGGCAAAAAATTTTGACCGGTCAAGAGTATTTTTGTCATTTTGCATTTCACCTTTTTTTTTTTTTTTCTGGTTCTCCTTCTTTCTCTTTGCCAGTGGTCGACCGGCCACCGTTGATGCCCACAAAAGGCTAAGTGAGGGACAGCGTCGCTTGAGTGTGGTGACCCTCCCAAGTTCGACAAGGGTCGACCTCGCGGATGGCCCCAAGGTGAGGGTCGCCATACCTAGGTGAGGCCATCCCTCACCCAGCCCTATGTGGGCATTGCCAATGGCCAGTTGGCCACTGGCGAAGAGGAAGAAGAACCAACCAAAAAAAAAAAAAAAAAAAAAAATGGCAAATGACGAAAATACCCTTGATTGCTGGAAAGACGTGTCCTTATTTGAAACGAACATAGCCACTTCAAGCTCTTATTTAAAATAAATATAATCACTTTAGGTTTTCATTTGAAATAATATCCACTTTAAATCCTTATTTGAGAAAATGAAGGCACTTTAAGTTTTTATTTGAAATAATGTCCACTTCGAGCCCTTGCTTGAGAAAAAGAGGGTACTTTGGGTGCCTTTTTGGAATTTCCCCTTATTTTTTAGAATGAAATGGGTGGTCATCCGATCATTCTTCAAGGAGGAGGTACTAATTTGCGTACAAAATTGAAGGCATTGGGGATGTGAAAAGGAAGCAGTTCTCTCATATTTGCTGGGCAAGAGGTGGCGGACACCTTGCTTAGAAACTTTGGATCTTTTTTTTCTCTTTTTCCATTGTGTGATGAGATTGGCATTTTCTGCTAATCACGGCTCTTGATAAGGAGTCTAAAAGGGTTAACATTGTCATGTTAACTTTGTGCAGATTACTCTATCTAAAGGATTGGTAAAGATTTAGGCTAATGTCAAGCATATATCAATTCACTTATTTGAATGGACTCGTAAATTTCTACTAATTCATCACGAATTTCTTTCCAGTTAGGTGTCGTTAAGCTCTAATCTAATATAATTTAAATGTTTCTTAGCTCCAATTTAATCTACACATTGGAAAATATGAATATCCTTGTATATCGGCAAAATATATATGTGGAAGCGTATTATCCATGACAGAAAAATCTCATCAGCCAGTCGAGAAGACGTGTCATCATCTCTTTGGTTTTCAGGCACATTCCTGGTATGAATCTGACCCAAAAAAAAAAAAAAAAGTCCAGGTATGGCCTAGAATTGTAGGATGGACTGGACTGGACGGCTCCGAATAACGGGCCGGACTCTCAGTAACTAAGTCCGGCCCACACCCCCGATCCAGAATTCATGGGCCGGTGGCGGACCCGAAATCCTTTCGGACTCAAATGATCCATCCACGCGCCCCGCCTCCCTCCCAAGAATTTGCAGCCTCTTCCTTCAAAAAATTCAATGGTCCCCTAAAACCCTAAAATCAAAACTCTCAAGAACCCTCAAAGAGGAAAACTCAGCACCAGCTCCAACGAAAGCTTCCTTCTTCTCCTCCTTCTTCTTCTTCGCAGATTGTTGATCTCCGATGGGCACCAAGCGGAGCTCGAGCGGTGTTGAGGAGGCAGTAATCGACCGGGCGGAGGACGCCAATGGCGCCGCCCCCGCCGCCGCCGCCGCCGCCGCCGAACCGTCGAAGACGAAGAAGAAGAAGCTCAAGGGGAGCGGTGATTCGCCTGCCCCCGCGGCCGCATTGCCGAGCTCGGTGAAGCCCATGGAGAGGAGGAAGAACAGGAAGGCGCTCGACAAGGAGCGGCACCGCGCCGTCCCGGATGACGGGGAGCCGAGGCCCAAGCAAGTGGTGGCTGCGGAGAAAAGAGGTGGTGAAGAAGAAGGTGGTGGCGGTGGTGCCGCCGCGGCGGTTTCTACGAGCGGCAATCCGCTGCCCGAGTTTCACATTAGCGTTTTCGGGGACTTGGCGTCCGCGGACGCTTCAGTTCGGGAGGCGGCGGTGGAGACGCTGGTGACGGAGCTGCGGGCGGTTCAGAAGGCGTACGATAGGCTCGAGGAGAAGGAGCTGGTTGATGTTGGGGCGAAGTTGGAAGCTGAAAAGGATGATGGATTGAAGGACTGCGCGCCTTCAGTGAAATATGCCGTGCGGAGGCTCATTCGCGGAGTTTCTTCGTCGAGAGAGGTTGGAGTTGATGAATTTTTCTACTTTTTATCGAGTAGTTGCTCATGTATCAATCCACAAAGTGCCCTTTTTTTTCGTATCTTAACTACTCTGTCTGTTTGAATAGGTATGCTTTGCACGAAATTAGAATTCTTGAGTGACTACTTGAAATCTATGAATGAAGTTTCTCAGTCCGTCTTTCGTTTCCAAAGCGATGCAGCGCATGTTTCAATCTGAATTCTGGGTAGATGCACTGTTACGTCTGGCGACTCTTTTTTCAATAGCTGAACTTAAAAGACATACCTTTAGCTGTGTAGCTCCATTTCTTCCTGTCATTCGTTTCAGACAGTGGACGATCTGATGTGTTTTTTCTAAACCTTCTTCTCCTTTTTCTCATCGCATATACTTCAGTAAGATAGGACTTTGCCCTCTTTTATTTAGGCTTCATATTGCTGATAGCCGTTTCTGTTGAATCCATATTAGTCTGGCTGTCAATTGATGAAATCAATCTGCGAACATACTTCTTTTGGGGCACAATAAACAAACTTTTTATTTCCACAATATTATTTGTCAGTCCGATGTTTTGATGACTATAATACTGATTATTATCCCTCACATGATTTCGGTGTGTTAATGCAGTGCGCAAGACAGGGTTTTTCCTTGGGTTTGACTCTCTTAGTCAGTACTGTTCCTACCATTCGGGTGGAATCCTTGTTGAAACTTTCTGTTGACTTATTAGAAGTTTCTTCGTCGATGAAGGGTCAGGTAGCACTTTGTCCTTTTTATTCTTTTTGATGGATTCAATGTTCCTTCCATTAAAACGTAACATCCTTCATTCACACTGCAGGAAGTGAGGGATTGCCTTTTAGGCCGTTTATTTGCTTATGGAGCCCTAGCTCGTTCTGGAAGACTAGTCAAGGAGTGGCTTTCTGATAAAAGTACTCCATATATCAGAGAATTCACTGGTCTTCTTATTTCCCTTTCAGCCAAAAAGAGGTATCTGCAAGAACCATCGGTCAGTGTTCTTCTGGACTTGGTTGAAAAGGTAATTTAAGCTAATGAGTTACTCAAGATTCTTATAGCTTATAGATTTTTTGGAACCATTTCTTCTTACACTATTGATGAATTGTTGTCAATCTAAACATCACCGTGTAAAGCAAACTGATGTCAATCAGCACTTTCTGAAGAATCGTGTATCTATCGTTGGTAATGAATGTCTGCACTGGCATGTGTATGTGCTTGTTTACCCTGGCATTCTCAGATCTTTTATATTACTGAATTCCCCTTGGTTAGGTGTACTAGGCAACTAACTACTTTGGAACTGTAGTCACTTTACATTACGTGATACTAAGTTTGGCATCTTGCGCTTGGCAGGTTGCAAGTGGATAAAATATTTAGAGAGCCGGATAAAGTTCTTTTGCTGTTGATTGTTTCCATTATCTTGTTGAATATGATATTATCATATATAATAGATAGCTAGGGAAAGCTTCTTCTTCTTCTTTTTCTTTTTTCTTTTTTCTGAAAGAGGGAGGGGGGCCGTGGGGAGCCCGGAATGTTATAGGCCTTGGCTTTTGGACTGTTTTCATCTTCACTTGTTACTTTGCCGACAGACCTTGTCCCATTGGACCCCTTCCTAATCACTGGGCATTTGCTAAAACTTTCTATGCATTTTTTTTCCATGCATCAAAGAAAGGCCCCTGAGCCTATGCAGCTTCAGGGTTATTAGTATGTTTTCTTGCTTGGGGTAATTCTTTTGATCTGTTCTCTTTGTGGGAGTGGACAAGAAACCACGTGTGCTGGATGGAGGGTTTTATTCAGTCGAGGAGTGAAAACAAGGTGTCACACATGGCTCATGTATTTCTTAGTGATTTTGGATTAATTTCCTCGAGGTAGAAATGGAATGTGTTGCCTGGAGCCTCACCTATTTTCTCTCATGTTTTAATTGCCTAACTGTTGTCACACAGTTACCTTCTGAGGCCGTGATCAGTCATGTTGTTGGAGCTCCAGGCATTCATGAATGGTTTGCAGGGGCCACTGAAAGTGGAAATCCTGATGCATTGCTTCTAGCGCTGAAAATTCGTGAAAGAATTTCTGGTGATAACCCAGTATATGGAAAACTTCTGCCAAATCCATTTAGTGCCAGCAAATTTTTTACTTCAGAACATTTGTCTTATCTAAGCAATTGCTTCAAGGTAATTTTCAGATGTGTAATTTGTCCTTAGAAAATGTACAGGATAATTCAAATCATCATTATTGATCCTTTTAGGTTCTTTCCGTGCTCAATCTTGCAGGAATCTACATTTTGCCAACCTCGTGTTCATAGTGTGTGGCCTGTGCTGGTGAAACTTCTTTTGCCTGACCCGGTTTTGCAGGATGAAGATGCGGCAGCTTTCTCAGGCTCCTTAAAGAAGCAGAAAAAGGGCCGCAAGTCCAGTGCTTCTGACGAAGACACTGCAAAGAACCTGCAGTGCTTTATTGAAGTTGTGATCGAAGGATCCCTTATGTTGTCATCACATGATCGTAAACACTTGGCATTTGATGTCCTCCTCCTCCTCTTCCCAAGGATGCCAGCATCTTTTATCCCACTTGTTTTGTCATACAAGATTGTGCAGGGTTTGATGGATATACTTTCAACAAGGGACTCATGGCTGTACAAGGTTGCACAGCATTTTCTTAAGGAACTCTCTGACTGGGTTAAGTATAACGATGTTGACGATGTCAAGAGGGTTGCTGTTATTGTGGCTCTGCAGAAGCATAGCAATGGGAAATTTGATATAATTACTCAGACAAGGACAGTCAAAAATCTTTTGGCTGAGTTCCAAACTAAAGAAGGTTGCAAGCTGTTTATTCAGAGCTTAACAGATATGTTCGTGGATGATGGTCCTGCTTCTGAGGAACCCTCAGATCAGAGTCAAACAACTGATGACAACTCAGAGATTGGATCAAATGAGGATAAAGATTCTATTTTTGCTGGTGGAAACACAGATTCCTTGAAGATTTGGATTGTTGAATCTGTCCCTGGTATATCGAAGTACTTGAAACTGGATTCCGAAGCGAAGTTTCAGGTGCAGATAGAAATTCTGAAGTTTCTAGCTGTTCAAGGCCTTTTTACTGCATCTCTTGGCTCTGAAGTGACATCTTTTGAGTTGCAAGAGAAGTTCAGATGGCCAAAAGTGGCTACTTCAACTGCTCTCTGCGGAATGTGTATTGAGCAGCTTCAGTTGTTGCTGGCATCCGCCCAAAAAGGGGATGGCTCACGCGATTCAGTGAATGCTGCTGAGCCAAGTGATCTAGGCTCTTACTTTGTTTGGTTCCTTTGCACCCTACGTAACATTCCTTCTGTTTCACTCTTCCGGACTTTGAGCGATGATGACGAGAAGGCATTCAAAAAGCTGAAGACAATGGAAACTAGGCTATCTAGAGAGGTAGTGAACTTTTCTTGAATCAGTTTGATTTTAACATTGTTCAAAAGATGTTATAGTGAGACTTGAGTTTCACCATATCTCCTAACAAGGCCACACATGCTCTCTGAGATCCTTCATGCGATTTAATATCAAATTAGCTGTTATTTGTATAATGAAATTCAATTATATCCTTTGTTGGTTCATCCCATTGGTACTCATATTACAGATCTTTTGAATGCTTTGGTCTTGGCAGGAAAGGAGCAGTGGATCAGGCCCTCATGTACATAAATTGCATGCATTGAGGTACTTGCTTATCCAGCTACTCCTTCAAGTGCTTCTTCGGCCTGGAGAATTTGCGGAAGCTGCTTTGGAACTTGTTATATGCTGTAAGAAGGCCTTTTCTAGTCTTGATCTGCTTGAATCATCTGGAGATGATGAGATGAGTGGTGGTGATGGAGCGCCTGAATTGCTGGATGTGCTTGTTGATACACTGCTTTCTTTGCTACCTCAATCAACAGCGCCAATGAGGGCTGCAATAGAGCAGGTGGGTGATCTATTCGTAGATTTTTGTTGGTTAATTTTCTTTTCCCATTATTGTTCTCCCTTTGAAGTCCCTAGAGTCAGCTGAGGTGAGACTTATTTTTTGGATACCAGCTGTTCATTATTTGTTCTTTTTTATGCTTCTATGATATTATACATTGGCTTGGGAAGCTGTCCTGAATATCTCATCAAATCATCCTGTTAACTTTCTCACGGAAATCTAGAAATAATTCTTAGCTTTTCCTTCAATTGCAATTTGCATCATCTAGTTTCAAAATCTATGCTTTGAGCCATATATTTATAGATTTTTACATTTGGCACCTTGAGCCTTTAAAAAGACCTTCACTGCGTATTCTGCTGGGTTCAAACCAGGAGAACAGACTTGTGTGCTTCTGTGTGTACTCCTCTATTTAAATGATATGCATGGGACCTAGGGGATTGCAAAAACTTGTAGGGGTCAATGGAGAAACCTCAAGACATTCACCGGTGCATTATAATGTGAAATGCAGGTCAAGAAAAAATTGAGGAGGGACTTTTTTCTTTTTTTTCCTCTGATTTAGTTTTTGAAATCTTTATCGGATTGGAAAAAATTTGAAGTGTGCATAGTTCTTGCCAGAAAAGCATTCACGTTGCCAGTTAATGATAGCTGTCAGCGATAGTAAAACATATGAATTCTTGCTTCTTATTTGCTTTTGATATAATTTTTAGGTTTTCAAACATTTCTGCTCTGATGTCACCGATGATGGCTTGCGGCGGATGCTACGGGTCATAAAGAAAGATATAAAGCCTGCCAGACATCGGAATGTAGAGAGTGAGGATGAAGATGATGATGATGATGAGGATGAAGACTTTCTTGGGATTGAGGAAGATGAGGAAGTTGATGAAGCCGAGACAGGTGAAACGGCTGAGACTGATGACTCTGAGACAGTGGTTGGAGATTTGGAAAGTGGTAGGGAAATTCTGGAAGATTCTGAGGAGTCTGATGGAGGAATGGACGACGACGCAATGTTCCGCATGGATACTTATCTTGCTCAGATTTTCAAGGAGAGAAAAAATCATGCTGGGGGCGAAACTGCTCATTCCCAACTTGTTCTCTTCAAATTGCGCGTTCTGTCCTTGCTGGAGATGTACCTTCATGAAAATGCAGGTAATGTACACGAACAAGCAAGACAGATATCAGAATATGTATTGTTAATGTGTTTCTGCAGAAGAGCAAGGTTTTCGTTTCCTTCTTTTTCTTTTTTTTCTTTTTTGTTAATGGTAGATTTAAGGATAGTGCTATCCTCTATAGGTTTGAAAATAATTTGGTTAGTCCTCAAGACGTGCTCAGAGGGCTTTTTGCAACCTTTTGCTATCAGCATTTTCAGCACGTGCTTTAAATGGAAACAGGAGTTTCTCATGGTTCAAGAGATGAATCATATGAGGCGGTGAATTTCTTTGTTATTTAATGGATACATGGAGAAAAAATAGCTGCAGTCATTTGAAAAAGAAACATGAATCAGTCAGAATGTTTTCCTTAATGCTATTATTTATGGTATGGAAATCACTTACCCCAACTTATGGAGGTGAAATGTTAGAGAAGTTGACAGGAACATTGGACTTTATCATTGATGTTGAAGGCATCATTCTGTTAAACGAATGATTTCATTATCTTATGTAACTGTTGATCGTCTGGGCTGTGCAGGTAAACCTCAAGTTCTGATGGTGTACTCAAATCTGGCTCAAGCATTTGTCAATCTTCATAATGTGGAAGGTAGTGATCAGCTTGGCCAACGTATATGGGGAATTTTGCAAAAGAAAATTTTCAAAGCTAAGGATCATCCGAAAGGTGAAGCCATACAGCTTTCTTCTCTCGAGTCTTTGTTGGAAAGGAACTTGAAATTGGCTTCAAAACCTTTTAAGAGAAAATCTGCTGGTAACCCATCCAAGAAGCCGTCTGCCTCGCGGAATCGACACAAAAGGGTTACTTCCCTTGCACAGAATTCAACGTATTGGATATTGAAAATAATAGATGGAAGAAACTTTCAAGAATCTGAGCTGCAGAAGGTCCTGGATATTTTCCGTGGTGTTATGGTTGGTTTCCTTGACAGCAAAAAGTCACAGATAAAATCTGAATTTCTGAAAGAAATATTCAGGAGAAGGCCATGGATAGGGCAAAATCTTCTCGGCTTCCTTCTTGATAAATGTAGCTCTGCAAAATCAGATTTTCGCCGAGTTGAGGCCCTTGATCTGATACACGAGATCTTGCGGTCAATGGTACATCCAAATGCAGATGAACAGCAGCAGGAGAGGTCAAAGAAATTAGTGAAAAGCCATCTGAAGAAGCTTGGTCACTTGATAGGGGAGATGGTAAAGAACATGCCGAAGAAACAGTCAAGGCGTGCTGAAGTCCGCAAGTTTTGTAGCAGGGTCTTTCAAATCGTGTCGACCCTTAACCTAACAAAGCCTTTTCTAAAGGATCTGGCCCCTGAGGCTCAAGCTGCCTGTGAATCTCAACTTAGTGAGCTGTTCACCAATTTCAGAAAGATAGAACGGTAACCGAAGGCATTTTAGCAGGTATTCATACAATCAGTTCATAGCAGATACCTGGAGAAATAATCTGTCACTCGCCAGGCCTGTACTTGATGCTAACATATAAGCACACACGAGTTTCGGCTGTTTGATCAATATGGGCACCAATTTTTGGCGGCAGCAGTCTTACATCCTCAAGCCTTGTTGCCTGCTGCGGTACTCGTGTATCCTCAAGCCTCATCGCTCCCAATAGAGTATTTGAAAAGTCGCAGCAGCGTCTCACCGCAGTCTAGTGGTGGTTGGTTATGGTTTTGTACTTCACTTTTTCTGTGCATTAAGCTTTTCTGAGTCCCATCGAGGTTGGAACTTTTTGGTTGCCAAATTTTGTACGAGGTCGTCAGCACGACTTTCATTTTGTTGTCTTGCAACTGATTAATTAAAATACGTTATGGCGAGGTTATAAAATCACATGTTCATTCGCATATTCAATGCATCTCCAGGTTCACTTCTGCGGTACCGTAATTTGAATGCCCCTTTTCCGAGCCGTCAAGAACGCACACGGCATTCCAACTTTCAGTCCTTGTAGTTCCTTGATGACAATCGAGCCTTGCTGTTGGGGTTCTGGTGATCTAAGAATCAGCAGGACGTGCAAAATGGACGTGTTCTCCTCTCTTTTGTCATTGCTGAAAGAGTGCATGTTTTTATCGCTGTTTCAGCTTATATTTGCCGATAAATAATGGTGGATTCCAACGCGATAAAAAATGAAACTTTACGTGTAGAAAAGAAAAATTAATTAACCGATCACTTTGATCTAAAATTGTTTTATTTTCTACTTGCTGATGCGATTGATAACACCCAAAGTCACATGAAATTGTTTGGGAACTCGCTTTTCATTGGCAAGGGACAAAAGTACAGTTGCTTTCTACAAAGAAAGATATTTTACAAAGACGTCTAGACGAAGGGAAGGAAATAAAACTAAGGGGGTCTTCGACCGAGGAAAGGACTTGGTCGTTCACCGCTTGTGTGTTTTGCTTTGCTGCTACATGAAGAGGAAGGGGTCCCAAGGCCAGCAGCACGTATCCAGCAGGCAACAACAGCATAATGCTGCAAGGCTGTATTCTCAACACACACAAAAAATTTAGAAAAAAATGGGAAATCACCATACATAGATAGATATAAACGCCAAATAAATAAAAGAACATATAGACAACTTCAAGAAAATCGCAGGGCCTGATTTTTAGTTTACCATGCGTCTAGGAACCCGGTATCGGTCCTTGGCGGCGGATAAGCCCCGTAAGCATACGGAGGCGGCGCCATCACCGGTGGTCTACCATACACACCTGCGCACCAACCACGATGTATAACCATTAATAATTTGACGATGGCTAACGAAATTCGAGGCTTGATCTCTAGGGTGCTGAGGAAACAATACGAAAGCGCAAAACTAGCACGAAGGCGATAGAGACTGATGAGACCTGAAGCAGGATATGGATAAGCGTATTTGATGTCCCTCATCCTCGCGAGCGTTGGCCAAAGTCGGTCTCTTGAAAGGTGAACAGCCCGTCCTAATATATGCTGAACTCGATCCAGAAGCTTGAAGAGTATATCGGGACAGGAGGAATCCAGAGGGATCCACGATACCGCCGACCTGTGATTATTGTCGGTTTCTTTTCTTGGGTTGGCAAGGGTAATGATCAAGTGCACTTCTTCGCAAGCATGGGACAGAGATGAACCAATACCAATCAAAAAAATTCAAAACGAAGTCCTGGCCCCAGTGTAGTCTAGTCGTATTGCGAACTGAAATGGGTCGGCCGTGGTTGAAGTGAAATGGTGGGCATGATTGTACACGAGTCTTTCGCCTATCTGCCTGTCGGTCAGTGCATTTCTTGATCCCACCGCTTCATGCACCGAGCGATCGTGTCCCTAGGAAATGCAAATGGGAGGGGCCAAACTGGCCCAAGCATTCAATGAAAGGCTCGGAAGATGAAAGGCGGAGAAAGAAGCCCATTAGTAACTTGATCAGCTCCAGATAGTGACAAGAGTCTAGGACAAGGAAAAGGAAGCAAAAAGCAGCTTTTCCTTGACCCAAACGGAAGAGCAAGTCTCTTTCTATATCATTTCTTTATCGACTGATCGTGCCAACTGCTTGCAGAATACCCTGATTGACAAGTAAAAAGATATGTTCCGTCTTGGAATCACTCAGCCGGACGTATTAAGTTATAAATATCCTGTGGATGTATTCTACTTAGCCCCTGATCTTGGAAGATATTCGGTCAATCAATTGTTTGATCAATTGCTTCGAATGAATGTTCGACAGGCAGAGTTTTCTTGCAAATTTTTTATGTAACGATCGCGACCGTGCGTGGTCACTCCAGGCGAACTAACCCCCACAAAAGGGCGCCACGCCTCCTGCGAAGCATGTAAGCGAAACAGCGACGACTGATCAAGCTCATTAATCAATTCGGTAGCGCATCGCCCTAAGGAAAACGACTCCCATCCCTCATGCTGTCGTCTTTCCTTTTCCTCCTCTTTTGTTTTTGTATTTTCTTTTGGGGGGTTGTCGATGACGAAGGTGGTGGGGATCCAAAGGAGGTGATAAGGGCGCAAAACCATCGAAAAGGATGGCTACACGTGGAGATGGGGGAATATTTGAGCTGCCAAAAAACATGGTGCTGAAGCCTTCTCCTTTTCACGGGGTTGAATCTCTCCTTTTTTTTTTAAGTGAATGCAACTGCTGCCCAATCCGCTGCACACCCGTCACCAGCAGACAGCATCAAGTGCCAAAAAAATGCAGGGGAAAAAGATCACGCATTTCTAATCCTGTGCTCTTTGTTCGTTTGCTCGGAGCAAGAGAGTAAAGAAAAGATATTTGATCGCGGGAAGGAAAGGATCAACATGGGAGATCTTTGAGAGGGAGGTTTCTGTCTCTTGTGTGGCTTTCCGGTACAGATCAGACGTTGGCTCGAAAAGACAGTCTTACTAATTTGCTAATGACCAAGGAGGGAGGTTTAGTTTGATTAAATTCCTGTACGGCTCTTTATGAAAAGCTCAAGCTTTTCTTTTTTATCAGGATGAAAGCTGAAGCTTTGTTTCAAATGATATGGTAAATAAACTCTGTGCCCTGTTCATAGACCAGAAGCTTCTTCTTCTCCTGTAGTTTTGCCTCATTGGATCCCAGTTAACATCAGCATCAAGTTTCATCTGTTGTTAATAGAGCTCGAGAGAGAGAGAGAGAGAGAGAGAGACGAACTTTTTGACTTAAGAGACTCCTAGGACTCTCATCTACCCATTCAGGGCCTGGCACCTATCTAGTAGGGGTCTATAGATGCATAACAGGTCCATTGCTAACGATACATCAACCAACCAACTCATTCTGTCCCTTCGTTGATTCTTCACTGAAGCAACCTGACTCAGCCTCTACTTCCTCATCTGACCTTCTGGCTTTTGGCGATAATGTTGCTGATCTTCCCACTAGGGGGAAATGCAAATCATGCACCAGAACCTGACAAGGCCCGTTGTCAGCAGCCGCCACCTACACCATATTTGGGAAGTTGGGTACTTTGAGGCACCTAAAGATGAACATGGAAGTGCAACTATTCGGCAGTCACATTTAAACAATTGAAAATATCGCCATGGAAGATAGAGAGATAGAGAGAGAGAGAATTAAGAAATGGGGAAGTGGTGGGACCAGGATTGAAAAATTAGGTCCTCAAATTTGGTAATAATCAGCCCTCCATGATCCCTTGGGGAGGAGTCTTCTGTCTTGCACATGCATTATTGCATCCCACTGGGTCTCCACAAGCAAAGCAGAATACTAGGTTTCTCTCTCTCTCTCTCTCTCTCTCTCTCTCTCTCTCTGAAAGCTATCCAATCCATTTGACTTTTTCCCACCTCTGATAAGATCAACCACAGGTGGGTTAATCAAAGGGTTGGTGCTTAATTCCAGGCTTGTGTTAGCTGATTCATCTAAAAAACCAATTTTTTTTTCATGCTCTTGGTGCGCTTTCTTGGTTGTGGAATCTACTCACAGGAAAAGGCGAACAAGGTTTCTGACAGGCACAAACTCAGAGGCGGTTTTTGAGGGCATATCATGCTCAGGTAGATTTGAGATCTAAGCACTAAGCTGCTTCCACCAGATCGAATCAGAATTCAAAAGTTAGCAAGAAGAAACCAGCAAAAATAGAGAGATTATTAGACTATTATCAACAGAGTAAAAAGCTCATTCCGATCTCTGCACCAGTGCGTACAAAAACCCAGGAAATATACCATAAATATCAAGAAGACATCAGTAACTCTTACTACTATGCATAACTTACAACGGTTCTTGATTACATACCATACGACATGATCCATTATACCTTTCCTCTTGAGAATCACAGTGAGCCTTGTGAAACTTTCGTACCAATCACCTTACCCTCCTGATTCAATACGGCACCACCACCCTGCCTCATGTCGGCGCTCACCGCTGCCATCCCCTGATATTGCGGCGGGGGCGGCACCACCATCCCTCCGGCCGCCGTGTAGAACACCTGCCTCCCGACACCGCTGTCGTAAGGCAACTGCGCATAGGCCACGGTGTCCGCCCCGCCGCCGCCGCCGCCGTGCCTCATGGCTCCAACGCCAAGCCCTTCCGAGCTGGCCGCGGCGACCCTGTGCAACTGGGTCTGTGGCGGCAGAGAAGGCGGGGCTGCTGCCGACAGCGGCGGCGCTTGGGATGGCGGATGGACGACGTTGTACACGGGCTGGTCCCGGTAGACGTCGGGAGAAACCCTTTGCGGGAGGGTGTAGTACCCTTGACCCGCCGCCATCTGCCGCACCATCTGCGGTGGCGCGTGGTATATGGTTCCCGGAGCAGGACCAGGGATCATGTACATCGGCTGCTCAGGCGGACCCGTCACAGCCGCTGGGAAACCACCCGACGGCTGCTTCTCCTGCTGCCAATACCCTGGAGGAGCCGTCGCAGCATGCGGCACAGCTGCCGGAATCGCCATCTGCTGCGTTTTCTCCTGCGCCAGCTTTTGCAAGTAGTAATTATCAGCTCCATAACCACCGGCATTCCCCACGTTGTCCTCGCTCTTCCTTCGGTACATGGCGGCTTCTTGCGCTGGGCCTCCGCCGCAGCTGATCTGCATCCGCTGCAGCTCCTGCAACTGGCGCTGTATCTCGAGCGGGTTCACCCCGTGATCCGGCGCCACGACCCGCTCATCGCGGGGAATCCCGACGCGACCCTCCTGGACGGCTGCCACCACCGGGTCCGCCACAGCCGCTGCCACGGCCGGCGGGGCGCCGGCGACCACCCCTTTGTCCAGCCCGAAGAGGAAATCGACATTACTGGGCGGGGGCTTGGCGGGCTCCTGGACGGCAGGACCGGAGTTGAGGGCCTCGACGAAGCGCTCCCGATCCGACTTGGGGTCGGCGGCGGCGGCGGCGGCGGCCGGATGGTGGGGGCTGTGGACTTGAACGGGGAAGAGGAAGAGGCGCATGCGGGCGGGGCGGGAGCAGGCGCGGTAGAGGCGGTCGTACTCGTGCATCATGTGCTCGAGGTCGTCGTCGGTGGTGACGGAGATGAGGGCGTCGAGGTCCTCGCCGGGGAGCTGGTACTTGAAGGACACCCCGTCGGGGAGGTCGCAGAGGGTGGAGAGCTTGGAGAGGAAGGAGGAGAGCTTGATGTGGCGGTCCACGGACAGGATCTTGGTCTCGCCGCCGATGTACGACAGCTGGTTGTCGTGCGGCCGCGGGTGGATCTTCCCGCCGTAGCTGCACATGAACTTGGCCTTGTAGCTCCCCCCGCCGGCCCCGGCGCCGGCGCCGCCGCCGCCGCTGTTGGGCTGCTGGTCGTCCCAGGGGGCGGCGTCGAAGTCGATCTCGCGGGATCGCGGCGAGGAGTTGCCGGAGTCCGGATACGACGGGTATGCCGGATACGCATCCATCTCTCCTTCTTCTTCCTCCTTCACTTTCTTCCTTTGCTTGCTTGCTTTTAGAGAGAGAGAGAGAGAGAGAGAAGGAATGGAAATGAAGATGAGCAGGAGGAGAGGAGGAAGATGTTTTTTTTTTAAATTTTTTTTTTCTTTCCTCGTTTCTTGTCTGAAATATATATATTTTTTTTGCCTTTTCTTTTGGGCAATGATAAAACGACGGGGACGGTTCGTGGATGCGTTTTCGCCACCCAAGTGGGTTCGAGACACGTGGCTGAATCGATGATTGGACGGAGTTGGGGGAGGGGGGGCGTGGGTAGTAAGGTCAGAGCAGGCAACTGACCGAATTTTCTTCGCCGAAAACGATTGGCAAAGAGTGAATAAATGAAATGCGGTGGGACAAAAAAAAAAAAAAAAAAAAGTTGGGATCTTCAGGTTCGATCATTCATTGCACAATTAAGTGGAGTCTTAGCGTCGTTCAAGCCGTTAGCGATGGACACCAGTAAAATGCATAGAAATATCTTATGAGATGGGATTTGAAAGAGTGTAGATACAAAATCGATTATATATTGTTAAAACTATTATGCACACCGGCCTCAAATAATGCATCGGGATTTCGAAAATTCAAAAACCGTGCGATCAGTTGAGATTATACACAAAACATGACAAGACGGTTTTGAGAGTTACTATTAACTATTCTGCATACTGAAAGTGAGAAGAAGGGAGTCCTCACGTGCAAATTTATACGGTCCGTAAGAATTATGCATGTCGGCGTATTCATTAAACCGAAGGTAGATACTAGATAGAGGGTTAGAAGCGGCGAGACCACCTCTATTTCGATCCCACGTACCCAAATTTCGCGGGTCAAATCATGGGGGACGCAGCACCGTCACCCAGATGGACTCGAAGATTGGATCGGACGGCGGTCGCAGCTCCATTCGGATGAGGGGGACGAGCCGCGACTTTTGGGGCAAAGTGGTGGGACCCCCCTCCACAGAGGAGAGACGTGGGCTGACTGGGATTTTTGCACTGAGGATTAAGGAAAAGGGGGAGGCCTGGAGGATCTTTGCCCTCTCGTGTCGTGAAATTCTCTTCTTCCCGCGTGTGAACGCAACCGGGAATGCCCGGTTCCCGGTTGGGCCCAGTCGTATTTGGGGCCACCAACCAGAATTTTCTCCCCAATTCTGGGCCCCAGTGGGTCCCACCGTCTTGAGCAATCGGATTATAAATAAAAAAGACAGAAAAGCTCGGGGCATTTTCATTTTCATTTTCTTTTTAGAGAGTGTGATTCGTTGAAAAAACGCACGCAGTGGAAATCTGATACCTTGATAAGATATTGTAAAGAGGAAATTCAAGTCTAAACTCATCAACAAATTCAATTTGACCCACATTCACTTAAACTTAAACTAATAAATAATTATTAAATAATTACTCTGTTACATGCATGAATCTGGAGAAAGCAAACCTAATATCGACGTCACACTTGAGGAGTTGAGATACACGTGCGAATCGTGTTAGAATAAATGTCAAATCATATATAATGGAGTTATTGATATATCTTAATTGGGTTATAACTCATTATTGGCTTAAATTTTTAAGTGCAAAGTAAATCCAATTGAATATATTAACAAATTAACAAATTCAAACTTAAAATTCATTTTCCTGATCTCTTTAGGCAAAGGCATCATATCTTTTCTTCATGTTCCTAACATGATTAGTATATTCTTACTTTCACTGGTTTCAAAATTCTCCGTTGAACTAATTATCTTGCTTTTCTCCCCCATGATAAAACAAAAGTCGAATGTTGCAATTTGAGAGACGTTGGATTTTAGGAGGAAAAGCTAGAGCTGTAAGCTTTGCGGCAAGCAGTACAATGCAATCGATCATGCCATAAGTCCATTTTCATAAAAGGAAAATCTGGGTTATTGATGAAGACTTTCTGTGAACAAATTATTTCACCAACATGAATGTAACTATGAATTTCTTCACATGAAACATGTAATGCCTAAGGAAAAAGGACAAAGGACAAAGGAAACAATATGATTTTTTTCTGAGATTGGTGCGTGCGTCCCAAAATAGACGCAAAGAGGAAGTCTTAATCATCGCGTCTGGACAATAGTCATTGATTACATAGGACAAATTCGAAGTTGGTGCGCATGGGCTCCAAGGAGTCTTCTCTTTGCAAAATTCCTACTGTGCGGTCGTGTAACAATTTCCGAGAATTTACCCAAATATTTAAGGCGTGCAGGCACTGTATTTAAAAAAAATTTTGGCCCGTTAGATAATACAAGACGTAGTTATTATTATTTTTTTAAATTAACAAGAATGCCGATTAGTGTGTACCGCACTATTTGAATATATCAGAATCGTCAAAATATATAAAACTAGTGTATATATAGAGAGAGTGTTTCGAGCACAAAATATCTAGATTTATATATTTTGCGTAAAACAACAAAAAAGCAGGTCCGTATTTGTAAGAAACTTGGAAAAACGGCCTAGCTATGCAAGGAGTAGAAAATGAAATGGTATTTCGAGACAAAAATAAAAGTTCTGTTTAAAGTGAAATCTCACCTTACACTTGGTTCATCTCAAGTTTATGTGTAAGAGAGTTCCATACAGTTTTCTTTATTACTAACGAGTTATTAATGTAAATCCATAAATAAAGTAAACAAAATGAAGCTTTTTGAGCAATGAGGGATAATGAGAAAGCACAGAAAACTAAGTCTACTTTTTCCACGACATACCTTCCATGAACGCAATCATGAGCTATGTGTGTGTATGATCTGTAACTTCACAAAAAATTATCAACCGTAGTGTTTATTTTCTGAATGTTTCAATTAAAATATGATGACTTTACTGAATGTTTTAGTGAATATGATAGAATCGAATTGGGTTTCCCATTTCAATCAATTAGACTCGGGGAAAAACTCACAAAAGAAAATTTTCCGTTCGGAATTTTCTGGCTTGATTGATTGCACCAAATATCCAATCAATCGATCAAGCAGCTACACCAATCGAGCGACAACAACATAAAGTCGTTATTTCGCTCGCGGACGAAATTTCAGGGTCCGGTGAGACAAGAACCGTGATGGGATTTCCTCTCAATTCATATCTTCAAGCTTTATGAACGTTATTGCTTCACTTCAACATACATACAAAGACAAGAATGATGGCCAACTTGACTTATATCTGAGAATTTTCAACTATTGTCCCCATGTTTCATTTCTCAAATGGTTTCCTACATGCACTATAGATCCTCGTTGCTTCCACGGCAACCCCAGATTGGTCTGAAGTCTGATGGTCACGTACAAGAAAAAGAATCCGATTTAATATACAGGTTGATCCAAAGAATTTTGTGCATTATCTCTACTTGACAGTGATCAACCAAACCCTAATGATATTTCTTCGGCTTTGGCGATAATACAGGCCCACCAGATTGCTTTTCCCTCAAGATTACAGGCTTGACTAACAATAGTGCGGATTCTCTATTTTATCATGATCATTGTAACCTTCTTTTTTTTATTATTAGAAGATGGATGGAGAGAGGTTAGAAGAGATTAGTCGGGCGCTGAGTAGGTACTACAAAGCTAAGCTATTGACTTCGAAGGACCGCGAGGGGAGAGGTTTGCACAGGGATCGACGAGGATCTAGCTGTCATCGTACTAATCACAGGCGATGACACAGATGTTTCCACCGTCGTCGTCAAGTTATTTATGGGGCGCATGTTCCATTTGACCAAGCTCTAGCTAGCAGTCTCACTTGTTCAGGCAGTAATGGCCCTTCCTTCTGGGGCCATGCACATGTGAAACTAGTTTCATGGGATGTAAAGTAGTTTGTGTGCTCTCGTGCCTCACGAACTTCATTTTATATTGAGGAAAATTATACACAAATGATCCATAAATTTTTGCTCAATATGCATTGTGGTCTATGAATTTTTATTTATTTAATGTTATTCTTGAATCTTAGCTCAATGCGTAATGTGATTTCTGAATTTTTAATTTATTTGATATAATCTCTGAAATTTTATACATGTTTAATTTAACTTTAGAATTATATGAAGACATTTAATATTATCAAGGGATAATATTGGGTCAAAATTTATAGATCGCATTACACATGGAGTCAAAAATTTGGGTACTATTCGTGTCATTATTTTCTCTGACAAAATGGGTCTGGCTTTCTTTTTCTCTTTTTTTATTTATTTATTGCAATTGAAGTTGTCAACCATCTATCTACGCTAGATCTTGTTTCACCTTTTTATGCAGTGTTATTAGTGCACCGAGGCATTAAAAAGAATATGGGGTTGCAAAGTCTCTTCATCGCGAAGAGACTCAACACGTGATTTGTCGGTCTTCCGAGATTAATGCGAGGACCATTAAGGTTAAGAGCATGCTAAACAACCGACCCATCACACCGTCATTATCATGGGGGAAAAGCCCAAATTGAAGGGATGTGAGTGATTAGAGATTTCGGGTTCAATCCTTGAATGATGACTCTACAGTTCAGGCTTTACAGCATGTTCATTATCATGAGAACTCGAAACGTATTAGAAGTGCTATCGATGTCACGTTTGAAGGTCGTTCCATTTTAGGCTCGCAACTGTGTAAGTGAATCGATGGAATATGGAATCAAAGTGAAGTGCAGGAACTCATTGAATTCAGACGAAGTCCAAGACGAGAATGATGAAGGCGTGTTTGAGCCGCGTACGGGGTTTGAGGGGCCAGCTGAACTGCCCCCGCTCTTTCCCTTTTAGAAAATATCGCAGGAGAACAATTGTTTATCAGGTTTTGGAAGACGTATCGAGACTAGTTTATGAGAATCTGTCTGTAATGATAGGATAAGATCCGTTGAGGAGCTCGCTCGCAGTGCATTTCGTTGCGACACTTGATAACGAGTGTCGTAGTCCGTTCTTGACATGGACTTGCATCGTTCTTTTTTTCCTTGCACCATTTCCCACGGCAATTTTTTCTTCTTTGGCCCCTCCATAAGTCAGTCAGGACAATCATCACGTGTTCAACCTTGCTCCTTTATTGCTGCAAGGTTTGAACTTTGAACTGTGAAACACGCCAGCGAGCGGTCGTTCTATTTGTTTATGAATTTCATTATTTTTTTTTTTTTTTTTTTGACAAAGGAACCTTTCCTTTGAATCGGTTTACTTAGCAGCTGATATTTTGCTCCTTCTTTTAGTAGCTAGCACTTAAGGGACGTTTGGTTCACACGCGGACTATAGGGTTAAATGAACTCCAATTAGTAGGTGCATTTCTTTTGGGTGTGATTGGTAAGTTTCAAGGAGATGATGGTAATTTTGGATATAAGCTAGCAATTTCGCGTTACCCGACTCTTATTATTTCATTAATGACTTTTCTGATCAAGTTGGTAAATTGAAGGATTTGTAGAATCATCTCTGATCCGGCCCACTGAGGGGGAAGAGGTGACATGTTTACCATCAGGGATGAGGGCAAGAATTAACAGGCAAATATCATATCATACAGTTTCCTACAGGAGTAAAACTATTAGCCAAGCAAGAAAACGGACAAAACTTTGGCACATCAATTCACCAGATATGAAAGTGCTGGCTATCGAACTCAGACAAGAACAATGATGATTTGATCAATTACCAAGAGAGATAACATTGATTATCATACATCCATCAAAGTCACAAACTTAGCAACAAATCAGTTGAAGTCGAAATGAAAGTGCAACCGAAGCGAACCATCTTGCCTTGCTTGAGGGTCTTACTTTTGGGATTGGCTTAGCTTGAGTTTGGAAGGATTTTGACTTTAGATGATTGTTTCCGTTTGAAGTTGTACTTGAATTGGAATTTTGCAAGACCGTATCACGCACCACGCCAGGAGTCTTTACACTGCTCACTGTGAAATCAGATGATTCTGATTTACGACTTTGTTTGATTTCTTGCGTCAGTTCCAAGCATGCTTTAAGCTCTCTTATATATGAGACATTCTTGGAAATGTCCGCAGCAGCTTTGTCCTTTTCACCTTCCCTTTCCTGCAAATGCAATGTTTATCTCTTCAGGTGAGATCCTTGATTAAGAACAAGCAACTAAAATGAGGGGTGGAGCATATCAAGGAAAAGTGGAGATCAAGGCGAACACATATAATCAAATCTCACCGTGAAGATTGTATACTGCCGGACCAGTGCAGCTGCTCAATTGTGCTTATTCTATGTAGTTGAGTAGCTTCTGCTGGGAGCAGAGTAACTCCTGCATTGTCACCGCTGTCTTAAAACTTTTGGTCAACATGGTCCAGTTTAGCTTGGACTATTGAAATCTTCGAGTAAATAGACATGAGAATTTTGTTTTGGGCAAGTGCGTTCCCGGAATGCCAACTTAAGACAGCTTCTACCAAACTTTTGGCGTATGGCGGTATTTGCCACGTTTATCAGCGAATTCTGCCCCTGGGGGGAAATGTAGACGATTGTCGGCAGGTGGGAACATGAATTTGGGTGGAAGGACTGGATTTGGTGGTGAAACCTCACTGGCACAGGAGAGTTGTGCAGGTTTTGCTTCAGAAGTGGAATGCTTTCGAACCCACATGACAAGGCAAAGTTGGCTTCTCTGATGGTGTCACTCTCCCCTGGGATGCCAGTTTGCCAGGGAAAGTACACCCCAAGTATCAAAATTTGACACGGGTGAAATATAAGTGGCAAAATTTCCAAAATATACATTTAAGTATATTTTTTTTTGAAATTAGACACTTAAATGCCAAGATTTCAAAAATCCTATGTGGCATTTTTTAAATAATAAAAATGATTTATGTGGCTTGCCAAAATATTCATTCAACAATCAATGTACAAAATGACGTGATTTTCCCCCAAATTCATTAATTAAATTAAATTAAAAACCTAAATTAAAAAGAGAAGGCATTCAATGAAGGCCTCAGGGCTCTTGTCTTTGCCACCCCACCATCATCAGAAAGGGCTAGCGAGGGTCGGTTGAGGTTGTCAACTTGGCCAACCGTAGGCAAGGGGTCACGACCTGCCCCAGATCTGGCGACGGTTGTTGACCCTTGCCTAGAGGGGCCAAGGGCCGCCACTAGTTGTGGAAGGGCTAGGCAACGACCTCACCCTAGCTAGCGGTGGCCCTTGGCCTGCCTAGGTGAGGGTCAACAAGCCTTGCCAAATCTATGGGAGGGCCGCAACTTCTTGCCCTAAATCTAGGCAAAGGCCTTTGGTCGGTTAGGGTCGCCAACCACTAGCTAGGGCCTGGTGACCCTGGCCTGACCCTCGCCCCATTGTCATTGACCCTTTTCGGCGACGGTGAGATGGCCGCAACGAGGGTTGTGGAGGCCCTCGCTAAATGCTACATCCTTTTTTTTTTTTTTTTTTTTTTTTTGTAAATTTAATTAATTAATATGTATATTAAAACTCAAAGTTGGGGGTAAACCAAAGTTGTTTTGAACTTATTTAGTCACATCGGCGCCGCATGGATAATTTTTTTCAAAAGAATTTAGTAAAAATTCTTGCTATAAAAAGTCACATGAGCCATTTGATCAGAAATTTTTGCCGTTGGCATTTAGGTGTTCATTTCTTCTCCAATTTTGGCATGTAAGTACACCTTTTGGAAGTTTTGGCATTTATATGTCCACCCATGTCAAGTTTTGATATTTAAGGTATCCGACACTCTATATTTTGTAGTTGGACTCTTTCTAAGGCTCAGGTTGGTACAAGATTATGTGTCAAGCAGTTGATCTTAGGATCATATCCAACTTATTGAGCATTAAAACCTGTTTCTTCCCTAGGCATATTGCGTGGAGGTCTTATTAGGATACAAGTGTGTGGAGTTGTGTTAGGGAAGTCTCACTTCAAAAAATTATTATGGTGTAGAGCAATTAATATATCCAAATTGACCCATAATCATTAACTTAGGCATTTGAGTGAAGCTTGTTAATATAGACTTGGGCTCTATCTTGGCCTTTTATCTACGTGAAGGTATTAGACTTCTACTGTGCACTCCCAATAAATGGTATCATAACCGATGGTTGTAGTTTTTGGGCAAGTAGGCTCTATGGTGCAGCATAGCAGGCCCGTAGGGATCAAACTTCAGATAGTTGATGCAGAAAGAAACCTAAATTAAAGGGGAGAAGACTCACTGAGCACACATGTAAGAAGAAAATTGTTAAGATACACGCATGTGAATTATGTTAGAGAAGTCCTACATCGGAGAATCGATATGATGTGGAACAGTTAAAATATCATAGTTGACCAATAACTAATTAGTTTTAACTTTTAAGTGAAAGTTGGTCAATAGATATATTGACAAACTCAGACTTGAGCTCTCTCTTGACTTTCTCATCATGTGAAGGTATCGAATAGTAAGTTGTCTCAACTTGTGATAATGCTACCCTTGCTCAATAGGTCTTACCACAGGGTGACCATAACCCTAGGAGGACAATGGCGATACATAAATCAATATCGTAGCTCAATAGGTTTGACAATAGGCAACCCCTGCCTCTAGGAGGACAATGGTGATTCATAAATTGACAATGGGGATACATAAGTCAATATTGTAGCTAAATAGGTTTCACAATAGGCAACTGCCGTCTCTAGGAGGACAATGGTGATATAGAAATTAATATCAAATTGAATGTCAGTGATCTCATCACTTGACTATCCAATGAAGTTTACTTGTCCATTATCTTAATAGAATATTTAATTACCAAACCACACATTTATTTAAAAGTTTAACTTTTAGGATAGTTGACAATGGATTTATAAAACTTCACATGGTACCGGAGTAAGAAATTCCGAATTCAAATCTTCCCAAATCCCATTTGTTTATCCAATTAAATATGTTCATGCTTAATAGTAGATAAAAAAAATCAAATCAAGCGTGAGAGGGAATAATAGAATATTTAAATATTAAATCATGTCTTCAAATAAAACTTAAACTTTTAAAATAATTGGCAGTAATCCTACAAAGGACTATTCGTACATTTCTAGCTAATTTGACATAAGAAATTTCACTTACAGCTACAACAAGTAACTCATTATGCAGCTTATAAAGGGAAAAAAGACTCATCAAGCAAATGATGTACATCAATGAACGCATTTGATACATCATTTGATCCATGTACAGAGCTTTCCACAAGGAAAATGTTTTTTATTCCGGCAACGCAGCATGGGCACAATCTTGATCAGCACTTAAAGAGCGTGCATCTGCATCCAAGCCAGGGGATGCACACCAACTACCTAGCCGATAAAAGGCTTATATAATGCTTTAATCGGAAGAGTGGTCAAGCTGGAGCTAGGTGTGCGAGTTCAAAATCCCTAATATCTCTTATACTTATTCATAATCGGCAAAACAAGACTCGAAATCCCGAGATGACGAATCATGAGTCAATAGCTCCTCGGTCGCTGCGGGTGGCTGCGGAGTTGCAGAGAAATCACATTCTGATGAGCTGCATTCTGGTGAGAGAACTGGCAAAGATTCCTATTGTCACAGGAAAAAAAAAAGAAAAAAGAAAAACAAGAATAATATTAGTTCCCTAAACATGATATAATGATCTTTAACGGGCACCATTTTGATGCTTCCTCGACCTTCAGAATCTTTTCAGGTACTGTGCTTTTGGCAGTTACTAATGCATTGGAGCAACTTGTGTTCATTTCATTGGGGGTGTTGCAGATACTTCTGCTACCTTCTTGGAGCATAAAATGAAGTCGTCAACCATCTATGCTAGATCTTGTTTCACCTTTTTATGCGATGATGTTACTGAATGAGGTATTAAAAAAATATGGGGTTGCCAAGTCTCTTCGTCGCAAAGAGACCCAATATGTGATTTGTCAGTGTTCCGAGATTAATGCGAGGACCATTAAGGTTAAGAGTATGCTAAACACCCGACCCATCACTTGCCATTATCATGGGAAAAAGCCCAAATTGAAGGGATGTGAGTGAGTAGAGATATGGGTTTTAAACCTTGAATGATGGCTCTACAGTTAAGGCTTTACAGCATGTTCATCATCATGAGAACTCGAAACATATTATAAGGGCTTTGGTGTTCTCCATTGTTAGGAAATAAGCAATTCTCTCTTTCACATGTCAATTCCTGTGTGAAGGTTTTTTTATGCAGATTGCAACTGTACAAGTGAATCAATGAAAAGTAAGCAAAAAAAAGTGCTGAACTCATTAAACTCAAATGAAGTCCAAGCCATGAATGATGAAGACGCGTTTGAGCTGCGTGTGGGCTTTGAGGGGCCAGCTGAACTGCCCTTCTCTTTCCCTTTTAGAAAATATTGCACGAGAGTGTACTCGACTACGATTGTTTATCAGGTTTCGGAGGACATATCGCGACTAATTTACAAAAATCTGCATGTAACGATAGGATAATTTTTCATCTGATGTTGAATGTATATGTGACTCTTTCCAATGCATCACATTGCAACACTTGATTTATTAATGTTGCATTTAGTCCGTTCTTGACTTAGACTAGCATTGTTATTTTTCCTTACACCAGTTCCCACGGCAATCATTTTTTTTTCTATGGTCATTCATAAGTTAGTCAGACTATCATCCCATGTTCAACCATGCTCCTTTATTTCATTGATTGTTTGAACCTTGAAACATGCGAGCGAGCAGTCACTCTATTTGTTTATGAATTTCATTATGTATTTCTTTGAACCAGCCTACTTAGCAGCTAATATTTGCTCTTATTAGTACCCAGTACTTGAAGTAAATTATTTCTAGCATTCTTTTTGCACATCAGCTTTCAGACATGGACTGCCACATTTAATGAGCTCAATTAATAGGTGCATTTCTGGAAACTTCTAAATTACCGATAAACTGAGTTCATGGTTTCTTCACACTTGATTGCAAATATTTTGAGGAGGTAATGCTTAAATCCAAAATAAGATAGCAATTCTGCGTTGCTTAGCTCTTTTGTAGTATCATCTCTGATCTGGCCTATCATGGGTGAAAAATTCACAAGTTTACCATCAGCAAGTTGAGGGCAAGAATTAACAGGCAAATATTAACTCAAAACAGTTCCCTGAAAGGGGTACAACTATTAGCCAAGTTAGAAAACTGACGGATTCTGGCATATGAATCAGCAATGACATACGTTTTCTTTTGCAGCACAATAACAGCCATGTCAGATTTTTCATTCTTGTTGTATCTCAACACACTCGTCCATACAGTGAAAAAAGTGTTAGATTCCATTAGCAAACATGCACCGACCAATTCACCTGATATGAAGTGCTCGCTATTGAATTCAGACATGAACCTGATTATCATAAATAAAAAAGAGAGACTGCATTAATTAGCAAACATCCATCAAAGTCACAAACTCAGCAACAAACCAGTTGAAGTTGAAACCAACTATCTGGTTTTGCTTGAGGGTTTTACTTTCCGGTTTGGCTTGGCTTCAGTTTGGAAGGATTTTGATTTGAAATGTTTGGTTCGGTTTGAATTTGCACTTGAAACAGAACCCTGCGAGCACTTATCAGGCGCCATAATAGGACTTTTTGCACTGCTCGCTGGGAAAACAGATGATTTTGATTTGCTACTTTGTTTGATTTCTTGAGTCTGTTCCAAGCATGCTTTAAGCTCTCTCATAGAGAAGACATTCTTGGAAATGTTAGCAGCAGCTTTGTCCTTTTCACCTTTGCTTTCCTGCAAATACAATGTTTATCTCTTCAGGTGAGATCCTTGATAAAGAACAAGAAACAAAAATGAGGCGTGAAGCATATCAAGGAAAAGCGCAAATCAAGACACACACAGATAAGCAAATCTCACTTTGTCCTTCACCTTGGATACTAGTCTAACAGATGGTTTATTTTGTAGATGGACTCTGTCTCGACCTCTAGAAGCTTGGATTGTTACTGGCTCACGTGTTAAGCAGTTGATCTCCCCATAATTTTCGACTAATCCAGTCACCTTGGCCTTGGATGCCAGTCCATGTCCATTATGTAGTTGGACTCTGTCTCGACCTCTAGAAGCTCGGGTGGGTACAGGAGCACGTGTCAAGCAGTTGATCTCAGGATATTCTTCAATTGGTTGAAACATGAAAATAGGAGCAATATTTTGTTCCTGTGAATTGTCTTGAGCATGAATACTTGTTTCTTCCCTAGGCCTATCGTCCACAAGTCTGATGGTAGGTTGTCTCAGCCTGTCAGCATGCTCCCCTTGCTCAATCGGTCTGTCTGCAGGCAGCCCCCACCCCTGGTAGGACAATGGTGATACAGAAGTTAATATCAAATTGAATACCGGAGTTCTTGTCACCTGACTATTCAACGATCCAATTTTTTTCTTTTTTTGGTTGGAAATCCAATGATCCAATTAACCAGAGAGGAAAGTACATTTGTTGCAGGAAAAGAAACCGATAAACTCCCATTGATACACTCCACATAGGCACACACAGTCCAACATGATGCTACAGTGCATGTTGAGAATGCTATCAGAGTAATTCAGAAGATACTAACTGTCCAATCCACATTATCTAAGATCCATATAACATTTCCCAAAAAGACCCAAAAGAAAGTTTACCTGTCCATTATCTGTCTCAGGTTCTGTTCCACTACTCTGTTGGCAAATTTCATCCATGTTCCAGTCAATAACATCTAATATATAATTGATTAATCCATCCGTCTCAATCCTATCGACCACATCTCCTTGCTGGTCAGATTGATCCAAATTGTCATTTGCAATATGGACATAAGAAGGAGCCCCCATGTCAACGAGATGTGGATTAGAGGAGAGGTTCAGATTCATTGGTGGGCATAAGGCCTCTGCAAGTTGATTCATCGTGGCTTCGATAATGTTCTGTTTATCAACGAAGTAAACATTGGTTATCAGCTCCACCTGATGAGCTTTCACACTGAAAGCAGACCACAAGGCATATTAGTGCTGACCTCTGGAATGTTACTCCATGCATTGTCATTGCCAAAGTTCATTAACAATGATACTGATCCAGCTTCAACAGAGGTTGAATCATCGATGAACTCATCTCTTTTGTTTATAAGGCGGCAAAGCACAAATTTCTGCTAAACATTCCAAGAGAAAATAGGAAATTTTGCTGAATTACAGAAATCACATGCCACGAAAGCGACAGACATCCCAGTACACATAGGCGAATTTGTGAACTGGAAGGTGGACAAAAGTGGAAAGAGAATGTGAAAAATCAAAACAAATAGAAAACAGCCAGCAATGGTAACTGAACAATGATCAATTCTAGCTTCAAAGCAATCATCTAAGTGCCAAGTCTTCCCATCTTTTCAAATACAAAAGCTGGCGGGGCATAAAATATTAACAGGTGCACCAGGGTCCAGATGCAACCTAAGCAAACAATAATCTCAACTAAAAGGCCCTTTCCCGCACAATCCCACCATTTAAACATCACAAGCTCGGTACCTGATTTTATGAAGTTCCATCATAACTCATGGAAGTGAGCATCATGAGCATTTCACTGTTCAACTTTCAGTTCAAAAGAGAATTATGTAATATTGGGTACCTGGTCAAGAAAGTTGGCTCCATAATTGTCATGTAGGCAATACTCATGCATTACCCATACTGTCTCTTTGGCGCTTGAACCCTCGTTTTCTATAAAAACTAAATTCCTCATGGTCCCAATCAACCTATTAGTACTTTTGGCATTGATCTTCTTCTCTTGACCGGTTGTTTTCCAATGACCGGACGGAGTTTGTCGGTCGTACTTACTATTCTTTCGAGTCTTGAACAAAAGACGAGAGAAGAACCACCACTCTGCCTCCTTCGACCTCACAATTGAGCGTTCTACAGATACACGGAGGTCAGTGAGCTTAAGGCCAGAGCAGTGTTGAAAATTAATGCCAACTAGGAAAAGCCATCAAATTGTCTTTGAATGATCATTTCTTTTTCCCATTGCACGAGACAGTAGTACACGAGCCATTTCAAAGTCAGAAAACGAAGCAATCTCGACCTTCAAACCTAGTTTAGTCACCATGCTATAAACACCAAGATTTCATCACCCTCAAACAACAAAGTAACTTGAAGAGAATGTCACGTTTACCTCTAAATAGGCGGGGTAAATGCCAAGGATCGAATTTGTGCACAAAAGGGGTCTCTGGAATAATGCAGGGGTCATCTCTATATCCAAGGACGTGTCGTCTCAAGAAATGATTGATGAGTTCCTCATCGGTGGGGCGAAACCTGTATCCTACAGGCAGAAAACAATCTATATGTTCATAGAAAACATCAACGGGAATGAGGCAGGGCATTTTTGAGTCTCGACAACTTCACTCTCAAACTCAATTTTTAGTGACTTTAGTCGCTGAATCTGAAGCAGAGTGATCTCTAAAACACTAGTTTGAGCTTTGTAGATAGTGTTTCCGGATGCTCCGCCAAAAGCATTGATTTGACCCCCACGGACCAGTGTCTTTATGCAGTCCTTCCCTTGCTTCAGAAGGGAACTTTTTGTAACCTGAAAGATACAGTAACGTTGACAAGATAGCTGAGATCGACAACTTTGCCTTCGTGGAAGCTGTCGAGTGGCTAGCCTTGAATTTCCATTTTGCAATGGCTTGAATACATGTGATTAACCGAACTTCTCATTCTTGTTATTTGTATCTGTTATACTCGGACCACAAGAAGTCATATTTCCTTTTTCAGATCCAAGACCGTTCTTGCAACTACTTTAATATTTCATGATTGGTTGGTAACGCCACTAACTTTTCTTTCTCCATCCTGTTATTTTTGTACAAAGAATCAAATCCAATCAAAACAACAGTCTGTCGAATGGGCGTGAACCCAATACTAAATCCATACACCTCGTTTATACAAAGAACGTGTGCGGGAAACAACCAGCTGGGAGAAAGCCGAACAACTATTTGTTGGCAAATTCGGGATTAGCAATGGCACATACTGCTATAACAAATAACTCGTTACACAGCGTATAAGAAAAACTCATTAAGCAAGTAGTGTACATCAATGAACACATTTGATCCATGTACATCGTTTTCCACAAGGAAAATATTCTTTCCGGTGACACAGCATGGGCACACTCTTTATCAGCACTTGAAGAGTGTGCATCCAACGTGCCCTCTTTATCAACACTTGAAGAGTGTGCATCCAAGCCAGTGGATGCACACCAATTACCTAGCCGAAAAAAAAAAAAAAACTTATGTAATGCTTCCTTCGGAAGAGTGGTTGTGCTAGAACTAGCCATACGAGTTCAACATCCCAAATATCTCTCCAAGGTGTTCGTTATCAGCAAAATAAGACTCCAAATCCCGATATAATGGATCATTAGTTAATTGCTCCCCGGTCGCTGAGGAGGGCCATGGAGTTGCAGAGAAATCAAATCCCAATGAGTTGCAGTCTGCTGAGAGAATTGGCGCTGGTAGTTGCAGTACATTTTCTTTTAAAGATTCCTATTGTCACAAAAAAAAAAAAAAAAAAAAATAGTTTTTTAACATGCCAGAATGATCTTTAACAGGCACCATTTTAAGGTTTCGTCTGACCTTTGGAATCTCCAAGTGCTATGCTTTTGGCAGTTACCAATGCGTTGGTGCAACTTGTGTTATTGACTTCATCAGGTGTGTACAGATACTTCTGCTGCCTTCCTGAGGCATAATAAAAAAAATTGTTTGGTTGACTTCATTGGGTGTGACAGCTACTTCTGTTGCCTTCTAGAGGCATAATGGAGACATCTTTTTTGGCCTTCTTGGTCTTTGAATTTTTCTTACCCCGGTTATCAAGGTTTTGCTTCAAGTGGTACAGAACGAAGTCACCCTGATATAGAAAGACAAGACAAGTTAACAATTTGTTCGAGTCTAATCACTAATCTATGAAAGTAATTTGTGATTTAATACCAAGAGAAAAAGAAGAAACGACCTCAAAGAATTAAATATCAGTCAATATAACAACTTCGTTAACACTCCATTCAACTCATAATACTCCTTTCAGGAAGAGACTCCTTGATCAGCTTCAAAATAGAGAGAAAGGAGCTATAGCAACAGCAAGATTTGGCCAAAAAAAAAAAAAAAAAAAAAAAAAAGAGGAAAAGAAAAGGGTCAGGGATTTTTACTTGCTAAGATTATGTTAGTTGGAATCCAATCAATAAAAGTTTAAGAGTTTAGTTCATCTCAGGGCAAACAAGCACAAGTCAGAGCAACTAAAAGTAAGATGCTTAGTCTCAACTATAGAAAATTAAGTCAGACAACAAAATAAAATAAGAAGGCCTCTTGAATGAAAGCTCATGGAATAAAGAACATTTGTTTATCAACGTTAATCGTTCATAGCAAGAAGATCGAGTACCTGGTCATTAAGGGCGTTGTCCATAAGATCAGCATTTATGTGATAGTCATGAAGTAACCATTTTGTCTGGGCATTTTTGGAACTTTGATGTTTTTGAAAACCAAAATTTTCTTCAAACCTAAAATGTTCATTTTGTCTTGTGTCCTGATTTCACGAGTTTCGCCGGTTGGCTTCCAAGAGCCATGATCATTTGTCCTTTTAGTTCATTTACTTTAAGGGTATCTATCTTGCAGATGGCAGAAGAAGAACCATCCATCATCACCTGAGTTTATACTTGATAATTCTGCACAATTCCACAGCGGAAAATCTTCAAAATACAGAAGCAAACCAACAGACACAGAATCCCAAAAGGGAATAACATTGACCAACCATGAACTTATCACGTTTTTTAAAGGATGAAAAGGACAGTTTCGATGGTGTCTTACCATTAATCTTGCTGGGTAAAACTCAAGGTGGCAATGGATGGACATCAACCTCAGGAATTATCTGCTCGACCTTTTTGTCACTGAGTATTTTCAACTTCAAGTAATGATTGACAAGTTCCTCCTCTGTTGGTCTGAATCGGACTCCCACTGGCAGATCAACTAATGGAATTTCCATGCTTTCCATCTCAAAATGTTAAACTAGCTAAAATGCTAACTATAAGGGAAAGAGAAGAAAATTTGAACAGAGCAATACTAACTTGCTTCAGATTACTTCATGTCGGAGTTACATCCATGCTTATTTATAATAGATATGTTATGAGCTAAAACCCCTGCTTTCCACTGGGTCTAACCTTACAATGAAGTTGTTCAACTGTTTGGTGGATCCCACATCTTAACCTCCACTTAAGATCAACAAGGACTGTGGGAGTAAAAGGTGGAGGGAGGGAGCAGAAAACTCTTAATTTTTTTCCACTTGTTTTGACTCATATTAACAAATAAAATGCCCATGGCTTAGCAAAAAAAGAAAAAGAAGCATAAAAGTCCATCACAAGCCTCGAAAGCATTTGCATACGGGCAAAAATATTATAGTCAAGACATTGGGGATTGCCGAAAGGAGAAAAAAAAACTGTTCTAAACTGAAAATTTTCCGACTTTTTCTCCAAGTTTCAAAACTTCTTTGGAAATTTTACTTCTAAAAGAACTGTCCCCAACCGAAAAATTGCAGACTTATTCTCCAAGTTTCGAAACTTCATTGAAAAGCTTACTTCTTTTGGGACCCTACCATGAAACTACCGAGTCAAAAGTCATTCCCTCAAGGTCTACAGCTAAAAGCAAGTCGTCTTGAGCTCCCTCATGCGTTAGTTTCAGCTAAACTTCCCGTAAGGAGAGTATTTATCTTTTAGGAGTCCTAGTAAACTTTTCAGGACTGAAGTAATCAAAATTGCTCGTTATCCGTGCTGAGTTATTATTCTTTTGAATCGTCTGCATAGTATGAGCTCACTAGGTTTCAGTACTAAAATATATATGCCCGTGACGCAACCCTCCTACAAATCAACACATAAGCACCCTGATACAGATTAGCGTAATTTTCAAACAAGAACAGAGGACAAAGCCACAAAACAAACTAGGCATAATCCTACATTCAATAAGTTGTACTTTCTTATCTTCTAAAGTTTGCCATCACTTGAGAATAATCAAACATCGTCTTGACAATTTTCTTTTATTTGCTAAAGCCACGAGTTACTTCATAGCATAAAGATAATTAAAACCAGCATGCTCCATTAAACTTGACAGCTGAAATAGGACTGCGTCCACAGAAAGAGTGCAAACTGTGAAGAAGCCACATTCAAACCAATCATCTTTAGTTCAAACTTCTGATGGCTTGGATGTTTAAAAAAGTGTTCCTATGTGATGAAATATTTCGTCAACAAAGTCACTGTCATGCTAACCTTTTCCAGAAAAGCCATCTTGTGAAATAAAGGAAGGAGGCTGGCCGGTTGCTACACATGGGGAGATATCTTTAAAAGAATGCTGCAATCAAGGGACAAATAATTACATGAGAGCTAAAACTATAAAAGTCTCACGCTTAAGTGTTGAGAGATTCCTGAATCGCCTTCATGGTGAATTAATACATCGCCCATCCAATCTTTTTCCCCTTCATTTCAATGTTCACTTTATGCAAATAGACAAGGCAATAAACCTGCAGATTCACCATAGAGCAGGCATGAATCTCTGATAGTAAACAACTCAGAGCATTTCAATTTTCTAAGAAGGATTTAAAAGCAACAAGAATTGTGTCATCTGCCTCCTGAATTCGTAAGAGGGAGAGGGAAGGCGGAGGGGAAGAGAAGAGACAATCACAACCTACTGGGATCATGCTCAATATCATAATTTCCGAACATAAAGGCGCGAAAGAGTTGAAACCATTTTGAAAAGGAAAACGAAAAAGAAAAAATTCCAGTCATCAAGAGCCATCCAGCAACAGTCGCATCTAAAGGAATTGTTGCATAGGAACCCCAGATCAGCCGCGGCTATCTCAAGTGAAGTTCAAGACTATCAAAAGCCCAACATACTTTTACAGTTTCTCTTTTCTCTAAAACAAATCAATAGGTCCAACAATGAAAAAAAGCAGCACTTCCAAACCCATGTAAAATTTGCAATCTTTTCTAGATTTTCGCAACATATAGCACTGTGCAAGTTAGATCCAATTCAGCCCCGGAGGCACCGCCACAAGAACACGAAACAGAAACCCCCCAAGAGAAGCAGAGATCCGGACACTCACTCCACGCGAGTGAGGAAAACTGCACAAGCCCAGAACGAGAAAGATCGAAGTCGACTTTTACCTGCAGCGGCAACTCCCACCGAGACGCAGGCAAAGAAAGAACCGTTCTGGATCTTGGGAGAATACGACCCATGAAGGACTCGTCAATCATTACTTGTGATTTCGAGAAGAAACGGCGTCGACATGAACAAAATCCCAAGTAAGATTGACGAGTGATTCAGGGATCATATTGGGTCGTCACGAATCTCGAACACGAAAAAGATGCGAGCAAAAAGATGAAATCTTTGATGTTGCGGGCTGCTTTCGACGCGCATCCCCCCACTGTTCTTCTTCTCCACATTGCCTCCCCAGAGATTTATACAGCTTTTTTTATTTTGGGAAAACAATAATGGGCAACGTGATTAACAAGGTGTAGGTAGTACCATTCTTTTTTTTTTTTTTTTAAATAGTGATCCTCGAATTAATACTTTTAATAAGAAATTCGTATAATTCGATTCGAAATAGATATGAGAAAGTTCTATGAAATTGAATAACTCCATGATCATGTCAACATAATATTTAATTTGATCTCATACACCTGTTATTATTTTGTATTGCATGCGTTTATAGAAATCTTTAAAAGCAGAGCATATGTGTGAATTACATATAAAATGAAAAATGGAGAAGAACCTTTTTTTCCCCTAAATTCAGTGAAGTGTCTATTGAGTCACTCTTTAGAAAAAGAGAAAATATCATAAAAAATCTTGAACCATGTCTATCATGATATATCAAAAACTCCTACCTATGTCCGTTGTGACATGTTTATCATTAAATAAATTTGTGACATAAAATACCTTAAATTTATATTTATATGACATATTTATCTTCCATTAAGTTTTCATTAGATGATTTTTCAGCTAAAATAACGTCATTTTCATTTAAGGCATGCGGACACTATATCAATATTGTTTGCGTTTTTGCATCCATGCAGGTAAATTTTTAATTATTCTCAATGATAGAACTTTTGATAGAGGGTAAATATGTCATACAGGTACAAGTTTCGGATTTTTAGTATTACATAAAAAAGTTTTAGGATAAATGTGTTACAGTAAGCATTCAATTGTTAGGTTGTAATCTTTTTATGAGATGTATCTGTCTAAATTTGAATCTTATGTAGCGCGTTTTAAACTTTTGCACAATTATCCATATTTGGGACCACCTGTAAAAATGATTATATGAGATTTTATTTATTTTGTTTTTAATTTATTAAAAACCTAGCCTGGGCATGTTATGCTCGATCTGTTATGTGGGCCGGTAAGAACAATTATGTCACAAGCGTGCTTGACATGACACATGAAAGAGCTGGGCCTTCATAGGCTCCCCAAGCACGGCCATGGCCATCTTTAACGATCGACAATTTCAACACATTGTTGGACCCCTTTTTTTTTTTTCGGTAGAAAGATGATTTTCATCACCAATTTATTACTGAGACGCAACTAAGTTCGGAATCATTACATAATAAGACTTATAATAGGAGGCGAGGAGAATATAAAATTCAATTGTGAGGAAGGTGGTTGTCTCAATGAGCTTTTGCGATCCAGTCAGCAGGTTTGTTGGCTTCTCTAGGCACATAAGATACCGAGACTCTCTTGAGATGGCCAGCAATACTTTGTAGTTCTCTAAAATTGGTTTTACCATCCATGGGCTCGGTGCTAAGCCCATTAAGCTCTCTACCGCAGATTTGCTGTCAGATTCTACTTTCATCTTGTAGTTTAGTTGAAGTGTGGAAGGGCACTTTCTCTTTCTTGCCTTCACCAATTTAGATAGATCCACGCGGAGGGCTAAAGCCTCCATTTTTATGGCTGAGTTGTAGTCGATTTTCTCTGCAAAGCCGTCTCCGAGGACTCTATTTTCATCCCTGCAGATCTCGGCAACCGATTCCGTCCTTTGTTCTTCAGTCCACGATGCATCCACGTTATGCTTTAGGGAGCTCTTGTCTGGCGATACCCATTTTGCGGTCATGTCTGCGAATTTGTTGCTCCAGCACATTGTTGGACTTGCAACGTAATCAAAATATTCTCACTTGTTAAACAAGTATTTAGAGCCTTTCTTTAGTAGTCTTGGAATTAGATTCTATTCTAAATCCTAAATTCTAAACCTTAAGGAAGATATTCACACTTTCTGAGGAAGTTGATGGCCTTCCTTTGGAAGTCTTGGAGTTTGATTCTATCCTACGAAAGCCAAAAGATGAAATATTTGCACTTGTTTAGCAAGTTTCAAGGCCTTCCTTTGGAAGTCTTGGAAAAAGTTGGATTCTATACTGCCAAAGCCAATAGAGTTTTAGTTCTTTCTTTTTTGGAAGTTAAAAAATTAGCACTTGTTTAGCAGGTTTCAAGGCCTTCCTTTGGAAGTCTTGGAAAAAGTTAGATTCTGTACAGCCAAAGCCAATAGAGTTTTAGTTCTTTCTTTTTTGGCCTTTTTCTGATTGATGCAATCTGGCTAGAAATGGGATCATTTGACAGTCCAACTTCCAGTCTACCAATTACATCAATTTCTAGCCAGATTCCACAGCATTCATTAATCGTTCTGCCAATTACATCAATCATTTGACAGTCCAACTTCCAGTCTACCAATTTGGGATCACCGTCCATGAGGATAAAATTTAGGGAGATACCCTGAATAGCATAACAACATTTATTGAAGTACTACATCTTAATTACCGGAAAACACGACCTGAAATACAAGAAGAAGCACGTCTCTCAAACTTGACAAGCACAAATTATTAAACTACATATGTTTCCTTCACTCTAAAGGCCACACCCACAATACTAAATACATCACAAGTAAAAACCCACACAGTTGCACACACTCCTTCCAAATCATGATCGATCATTGGCAAACGTCGTAACAAAGAATGTTAGACGCAAATTGCGCAACCCTAAGATCTCCATAACCAGAACAAGAACATACATAATTGAGTAGAAAGATTAACGCATCTGAATCCATCGAACATAGAACGGAAGCAGAAAAAAGGGATTACCCACATATAAAGGGGATCCACGCATCAAGTCATTCTCCTCTATTGCCCTCCGTATCACTGGCTCAATGAGGCGGCTCCCCTCACGTGTAGCGTTAGGTAAACGCCCCTTATGTGAGAATACATGTGAGAATTAGAGTTAGAGGAGAGACTTGAGCACTATTTATAGAGTTTCTAGCCAGTCCCCCTCATTACGAGCCAGGCTCAACTCGGCCCACACTAGCCAGCCTATATTAGACTAATTAAGAAACCTTCTATCTCTCTTTAGACCAATCCTATTTTACGGTAATCGTAAAAACAGTAAATTACAATATCAATTAATTTAGTCCACATTAGGAAAACCCTTACATTCTCCCACTTGGACTATATTAATTGAAATCGTACTGTATGTGCACACATTTGGTCCAGAGATAATTCTTAATAGTCAATCCTATCCCATAAAGTCTTAAACACCGAATCATGGTGGTAACTGCGTGTATACACACAGAGCCTTCCATGGTCATGAATGTTTTCAACTTTATTGATATGGATTCAATATGGTAGTGTGTCAAACGGATAATGTCTCTCATAGAGAGATCCCATTTGTCAGTCACCATTCTCTTACCTTAAGTGTCACAAAAACTTGTGCCACAAGAGAATCCTTTATGGTTCCAATGAACCCACATATGTCTTGTCCTTATGGTTAACATTTTTTTTTATGTATCACAAGACATATGCACAAGGCTAATAACCGGATGCCCGGATGCCCCTAGCCTTCACTCAAGGTCTATACAATCCATTGAGACTTTATCAATATGTATTCAACATAATAACAACACATTCAAAATATTTTATTGAATGCAAAAATTGATACATATCAAACCGTTACTAAGTGTAACGAACCACAGATGTAAACTTTATCAGAGTAAAGCCAAAATAGCTCTCACTAAATAACAATATCTGAAGATACTTCTAGGCCAATGTTAACGATATGTTACTAAAATACACATGGGCGTAGGCCTTTAGTTAGTGGATCTGCAACCACATTATATGTGAAAATATATTATATTAAAACGTCACCTTTCTGTACTGGTTGCTTTTAGTAAAAAATTTTGACTGCCATATATTTAGACCCATTGAGACCTCTCGTAGTAAATAAATAATACTAAAAATTTGTTATCTCAATACAATCGTATGGATCTATCTATAAAGTTAAAACGATCAACTCCTTCATGAGGTTCTTGAGCCTAAAAGCCCAAGTAACAGCATAAAAGAATGTTACCAACACTACTTACATAGTAGAAGATGACATAAAACTTTATTTACTGCACTTACTGCTAACATAAATATGTATTGCGTTATTGATTGCATGTCATTAGAATAACCAGCAAAGTTTACATCTAAATACTCTACTAACTATAAGAATTGAACATGTCTATAAATTAGCATATAATCTCTCGTCTTCTTTAAGTACCTTAAAACCTTCTTGACAGTAACCCAATAATCATATCTTGGATTTGACCGATATCTGCCTAGAAGTCCCGTCACAAAGACAACATTTAGTTTAGTGCAAATTCGAGCATACATTATACTTTTAAGTGCACTGACACAAGGTACTCCATTTAATTAGATTTTCTCAATATCTAAATAAGGACAATGTGATAGATTTAGTTCATCACCCTTAACAACAGGAGCAATTCCTGGCTTGCAATAATGTATATTGAATATTTCCAATATACAATTAGCAAATGTCCTCCGAGAAAATCTAATATAATATGGCAAAAATAATTTTTACAAATCTTAGTACAAATGATATAAGATGTCTCAAGGTCACAACTTGTAAGCAAAATATTATATACATAAAGTATGAGAAAAAATAAATTTCCTCCCACTAACCTTGCAGTATATTGAATTATTTTGTTCCCAATTGAACAAAATAACAACACTATGAAACTTTAATAATATTGTCTGGAAACTTGCTTAAGACTATAAATAAGACTTTTCAGTCTACACACAAGTTTACTTGAAACATTTATTGCAAAATTCTCCAATTGCACAATATAGATTTTGTATCTATTTGGCGTAACTTTATATCAAAATAAATAAATAAATAAATAATGCCGCATTCACTCGAAAGAATTTTTTTTAAAGAAATAGTTATTTTTTCACTATAAACAATCCACCCTTTTTTCAGAGTGAAAACTTTAGTTACTAGTTTGGCTTTAAATTCCACAATCTTTCTTTGAAAATTCTTTTAGTTTTGTATACCAATTTGCAACTAATGAACTTATAGTCTTTAGGCAAGTAAGTTAGTTTCCAAACACTATGATGTTCCATAGATTGTATACCGCATTTTATGGCATCTAATCACATACTTAATTGAGGATAAGAAACAACATTTATTTATGTCGATAAATCAACCATGTAGTGGATATTGTGGTCATACTCTTAGGAATAGACTATATAGTCTAATGGAATAACTGATCGTCTTTCCCTAACAAATCTCCTAAGTAAAGCTATAACCACTTCATTCTATACTTGAGAGGTTTGAAAAAATTTCATCATAAACTATATCAAGAATAGTATCTTGAACCTCATCAAGTTTAGTCTATGGTACAAGAGATTCCACAATTATCTGTATCACAATTATCTATTTAGGCAAAGACAAAGACACGGTGATTTTCCATCGTACTATTATCCTTAATAGTCCGAGAGCAGCTATCCTCATCAAACTGTAGAAACTTTATAGTATGTGATACCATAATTCTTGTATCTTCTTTAGGGTCATAAAATCAATACCCTTTTGAACAATCTAGGTAAGATACAAAATAATTTCAAGTGAATCTTTTGTCAGGATTTTCAGGCATAGTAATTAAGTTACCACCCTAGAATCTACCAAGTATTTGACAAATGACCCTTTAAGCTATTTCGCATTGTCATATTTGCAAAAATACTCACGGCCACTGTTAAGCCTAATAACCTTTTAAGACCTTTATCTCGGTCATTTTCCTTAAATAGAAAACTTTTGGAAACAACCTTTTAATCATATACGAGATGTATATGTCATTAGGACTTAAACACAATCTTTGCAGATATGTCCTAATTTTAATATCAGATAATACATAATTTCAAGCAACTAAGGCTTCCGTCATCTTATAGCAGTGCAGTCTACAAGCAAACCTCTTTTCAAGTGTTCTAGAATGGAACGCTTTATGGATAATAAGCAAATTCAATTGCTCTTTTCTCAAGCAACAAATCATATGTCCATAACTTAAAATTTGAAGTAGTAAAAACCTCAATAATAATGAAGTTATTAATTACAGAAAATGTGACTAAAAATCAAGCAATATATATAATTAGCATCATGTGAGCATTGTGTAACTTGACGTATAAGTATACATCTAGAGAGTTACATGCAAAATCACATAATCACATTTTGGCAGAATACATGACATGCAATTGTACACTCCCCACATGATAAGGGTTATGCGAATATATTCCAATCTTTGTGAATTCATCACCTTTGAGCATATGAATTATTAGGATCAGTTACTCCTCCACCACACTATCATATATCCTTCCATGAACTAATACACAATCACCTCCTTTGGGAGTATAACTAGGCATTAGACCAGGAGACATCCCAATCAAATATACGGGATCGAAATTTCTCAAACCCAATCAAGTGTGCCACTTTGGCGGTCACAACTCAATTGAATTCTTGAAATTCTCTCTATGACAGCCCGATTTTCCAATTTTAATTTCAATAAATTTAGACGGACATTTCGTTGGCACGCATATAGTCCATTTCCTTGAGTCGGCCACTCATGTGAAATCTAGTCTATCTGGTGAAGCCGTTATGAAATTCTAATGCATAAGACTTGAGAATTTGATTAATAAGCGACCTTTCGACCGAGATAATCTGCAAGGGTCATTACGGCACAAATAAAAATCGATTAGAGATCGGAAATAGGTTGGCTCGACGGAGGCATGTGATCAAGTGTGAGTGATTCCACCGGATCGCACAGTTCTTGTTGACTGACACTGGGCCGACTTTTCTAACGATTGGGTACCCTGTGCCCGTATTTGAAACCTTGAGATTACCCCAACAACCGAAAGTCGTGGCTTGAAATGATCAACCGCAAGTCAGATGCACAAAGATTTGTAAACGCTGCTCGGTAGATTAGGATGCGCTAGTATTGTGCCGAAGTGAAATTAACCGTGAATTTGTGATTGAATTCTGAAATTGGAAGTCATGGTACGTCACAAAGCTTATTAGGAACATTGGATTAATTTGTGGACTTTAATTTGGACTCAATTGGATGAGGATTGATGGAAATTGAAGTGAGGGAATGTGCAAGGACTTGGACCCCGGCGGAAAATAAAATTGGACCCATTGAACTAAGTTGTAGAGGAAATGAGTTAGTGGAAGATGACATAGGATGATGTCATGGTAGTTGGGCCAAGAGAAGGAGATTTGGACAAGTGGAGGGTGGGGATGAGGCCTTGGAAAGGTGGGATGTCACTTCCCCCTTATCCCTATCATCTTCAACCTTTTGAACTTGGAGGAGAGAGAAAAGGGAGAGGAGGAGAAAACCAGCGGATCCGCCAAGCTCGTCCGCCCCCGTCGCTCGCACGTCGTCGCCGCTTGTCGCCACCGGAGTCCGCCGTCGCCGCTCGTCCGTGCGTGGCCGCTCGTCTTCCCATGCGCCGAGCCGCTGTGCCTCCGTCTCCGCCGCGAAGCCTCGACGTCACAGCTCCAAGTCGCGTGCCATTCGTCGTCGCCGAAGCCCCGTTGCCACCGCTCCTCCGCCCAAGCCACCGCCGGTTCTTGCTCGAGCTACCGCCGGTCCTTCACCGCCGTTCCTCCGCTCGTTCAGCCGCCGTCCGCTGCCCTTCGAAGCTCGGTTAGTGCTGGAAAAACCAGCAAGAACCAGCTCCTTCCAAGCTTGTTTTGGCCCCCTATTAGTCCTCATTTGGTGTTGATCCGTGTAGGTTTGTCGTCGGCGTCGTCGTGCTCTTCGCCGGAGACTCGTCGGAAAGCGATTCCGGTGAGTTTAACTCACTAAACTCCGATTAGCGGGTTAATCATGTCTTAAGTGTGTTTAGTTTAGGTTGATTGAGATTAGGTTGTTAGATTAGTTTATTTAAATATGGATTAGATTAAGTGGTTTTAATTAAAGTAAAGCATGTTTAAATCAAGGGTTAAGTGGGTTTATTTTAAAATAAACCTTGATGTGACTTAAAGGGATTTATTTAGGATTTAAATAAATGTTTCAGAATTTTGGATTATTTTAATAATAAATCATATTCCGAAAATCATTAAAATATTATTTATAAAAAAAACTTGAAAAATTATTTTTGGCCCTAATTGCTCAAATTTCGTGCCGATCGTCGCTGTATACTTAGAATTTGAAATTGATGAACGGTTAATGCAAATTGAGTGTTGATTGAGGAAAATATGGATTTTAATTAGAAAATCTCAAATGTCGGGTTTGATATTGAAATTGAGTTCTTAAAGATTAATGTTGCAATTGAAATATGTGAATGACGTGTGACGTGCTTTAAATTGATTATGAATGGTGTTATGATAATTGTGAGAAATTGTTTGGAGCTATTAAGTGGGAATTGCCCCTATATGGGATGCCAACGCGGTGGATGCGGGTCGCAATGATCGATTACGGGCCCATGCTCCTTCGGGAACACCGTCGATGATGTCTTGACGAAGCCGCGCTCCAAGGGGGGAGGCGATGCCTGGCTTTATGTCAGTAGATAGCCGAACTGCGAGTAGGCTATGCCCTTGTGTGGCGCCGATGAATGATTAATTGAAATGCTTGCTGTGAATTTGAAATTATATGAATTGGATTATATCCCGATAGTCCACGTGCGAATTATAATTTGTACTTGAGTGTTATGAACTGTACTAATCTGCAGGAAGGCTAGAAGGCGAGGTAAGTCCTCTGTACTACGTGGCTAGACCACTATGGGGCGTATTTTCTTTCTAATAGGGGTTTAGGAGGGGTGAACTTGCTGAGACAAAGTCTCATCCCAGTTTGGGGAAAAATATTACAAGACCGTAGATGGCGGGACCCCCAGAGAGGAATGGCATCCCGGTGCAGATTATCGAGCAGGTGCACAATTTCCCTGACCCCGGGAGCCACTGGGTCTATGAGTTGATCAGGACTACTGTTTGGATCCAGGAGACAGAAGATGTTAGAGTACCCCATAGGTATAGGGCTTGGTTCCGTTTTGGGGCCAATGGCTTTAGGATCGGTCCGCTTGACAGTTTTGACATCCCTCTGGCTGTGATGGATGCCATCCTGGGAGAGGGCGTAGCTGACCTGCCTGACGGTAGGGTGGAGGACCCATCGCCTGTGGACCCGGTGTTGTCTGATGTGGAGGATGTGGGATCGACGAACGAGTCCGACTAGTAGTTATAGGACCGTTCCTCTTTTTGGTGGACTGATCCATGATATGTAGGCTGACCCCCTTTTGTTGATGCACATAACTTTGACCCATTTTTGGTGCATATAGTCTCCGGATCCTGTCCGTGTATGTAAGTCCTGGATTGACATTGATGTATGAAAGTATGATGTTTGATTTTGACTTGATCTTCCTATTGTCCTATCCTGTGTGTGTTTATGATTTTACGAGAGTGCTTCTTAGTACGTTCCGCTTGCGCATTAATAATTAATTTGGGGTTGGCGACACTACCTGGGAATGTCACATTTGCATGACCATGGCGGGATGTTGGCGCGCCCGTGGTTCGGGGCGTGACACTCTCATACCAGAGATATAAACTTTACTCCTCACATACACCATATACATGTGATTTTAACTTTAGTGATAGGGATAACATATCACCAAAATCACATATCATGCTAATTACATTGCTTTATTAATTAATAAAAATTAATCATATATATACAGTGAACCTGAAAAACAGATTCCAATGAGATCACTGATTACAGTAACACAAGAGAATTCTCATAGAAGCAAGCATCTTGTGCACCCCGATTACTGATTACTAAAACAACATTAAAAGAATACCGATCCAAAGGATCATTTACAAGTTAACATCAATAGCAATACATGGTACTCCAGATTGATAAGCTTGATAACTAATCAGCTATTGCTCATGAGTTTCATACGGCAAAACATGACTCCAAGGCCAACAACTGATTTATTAATCAATTTTAGGTAACAAATATCATTACTTCAACCAGTGGCCTATAAATTGAGTCAAAGCACATAACTAAATATCTAAACTATAACAATAGATACTATTGCTCTGCATAAATATTGTCATACTCCTTAACCATAAAAATATTCAACTTGATAGACATTAACAAGTGACCAGATGAGTTTGTGTACAATATGCAGTAACTTAATCGACATGCATTACCCACATTCAGCAGATGTGTTAATCGGTACAATCAGTTTGGTCACGAGTTCTTAAGACGTCCATCATTAAAAAAATTACTAGCGTGTCAAGGAGTATGCTTGAGTAACAAAAATTTCATGACTTTTACTATTTCTCATTATCTCAAAATATATTAAATTACTATCTCATAATGATTGTATGTGATAATATACCTATAACCCAACACTTGTATTTCCAAAAACACAGAAAAATACAAGGAAAATACGCAAAAATTCATTTAAAATACACGTATTTAGCGTTTCGTATGTATTTTTACATCCATAAAATTATCAAACATATAAAATAAATATACCACGAGATAGGAAATCACCATATGAGTTCAACGCCGCCAGCCACGTGCCGATTGGAGCCTCCACGCGCCCACACGCGCCTCCTAAGTGCGCGGCACGTGGCCGCGCATGGAGCCGTGTGCAGCCTCCTCCGGCGACGCGCTGCCGACCGTCTTGCTCGTCTCATTGAGCCCAATGCGAATTTGTGATTTAATTTAATTTTTATTGAACAAAAAATCTCAAAAATCACAAATTATGGCAAGATCTGTACTAATTATGGCTAATTCGTACAAATTAGGACAAAAACTGTATGCGTTCAAGTTCTAGGGTTATGGTTGCTCTGATACCACATGTTAGACGCAAATTGCGCAACCCCAAAAAGTTCATAACCAGAACAAGAACATGCATAATTAAGTAGAAAGATTAACGCACCTAGATCCATCGAACATAGAGCGGAAGCAAAAAAAGGGATTACCCACATATAAAGGGAATTCACGCATCAAGTCCTTCTCCTCTATTGCCCTCCGTATCACTGGCTCAATGAGGCGGCCCCCCTTATGTGTAGTGTTAGGTAAACGCCCCTAAGGTGAAAATACATGTGAGAATTAGAGTTAGAGGAGAGACTTAAGCACTATTTATAGAGTTTCCAGCCAGTCTCCCTCATTACGGGCCAAGCTCAACTCGGTCCACACTAGCCAGCCCCATATTAGACTAATTAAGAAACCTTCTATCTCACCTTAGACCAACAATGTTTTATGGTAACCGTAAAAAACAGCAAATTACAATATCAATTAATTTAGTCCACATTAGGAAAACTCTTACAAAAGTCCGTAGACATTGCTCCAATTATTGTCAAACGTCGTAGCAGAGAAGCCCTCATTCACTAAATTGTCTATGGGTCCATAGACAAACTCATCCCCATCACTGTTAACTGAGAAATTTAGAGAAGACAACCATCTTTCCTCTGCGCCTACCTGTGACTGATAGGCTGGAGCGGTGTCGTGGTGTGATGGATAGTCATCCAGTGGCTGAAATGGAGTTAGCATATCCACAAACTCTCCCGGTGATATCTGCATAAATTATATAAAACAATCCATCTTAAGTATATTTCCCATCCTACCAAAAAAAGTATATTTCCTTTTTTATTACAAAAACAATCTTGAAGTATGAAACGAACATAGTCCCACAGATGTTGCCTATTGATAATGCAATCAAAAGTATTATGGCCATAGATAACCAATGACTTTCTGTGACTTCGTAATGCTCTATAGGACTTGAGACTAAATTCGATTCTAATCAAGTCCTACAACATAAAACATGTGTCTCTCACCCGGGGTTAAGCATCAGCAGCTCCTTGGTTATCCGCAACTTCACTGTTGGGGATGTTGCATAAGCTCGGCAAGTCCCCTTCTTGATTCACAGCGGGGCCTAATACATTGCTAGTGCATGTGTAAAGACTGCTTGAATAGCCCTCAGGGCTGATTGCTGGAGCATGACCCATCATCAGACTCGTCTTTCTTCTTCTTGATCCGACTTGCCACATAAGCAACATTAGCAATAGAGAAACAACCCGTTAAAGCATGTTTCAAATGTTATTTATAACCGATTGTGTTGTGCAAATGAATGAGAGCCAAAATGTTACCTCACCTTCTTCGTGATTATCGCCCAAAAGCTTGGAATTTAGGTGATACTCGTGCATGACCCAGTTGGTCCTTTTGCCTTCAGGCAGGCGCCCTTCATAGAACACCAATGTCTTCTTGATTCCTATCAGCTGGTTGGTGTCCTCACTCATGATGCGCCGTTCCTTGCTGGTCACTTTCCAGTAACCAGCTACTGTCGTGCGGTTGGCGCGCTTGCTCTTCAAGTACTTGCGTTTCACACAGCAATAGAAAAACAGTTCCTTACTGTTGAACATGTGACCGAAAATGTTCAGCAACTCCCAAGGTTCGAACTTGCATGCGTCGATCTCTGGGATTATGTTGTAGTAGGGTTCATCAGGTTGTCCAAGAATCTTGGGCTTCAAGTAACGAAGCAGAAGCTCCTCATCAGAGGCATGGAATCTGAATCCTGGAGGGAGTAAGCTCATGACTTCTGAGATCGTGTCTTCCATTTGGATACCCAAATCGTGCAAGCAGAGAGAATAAGAACAAGACCGAAGGACAGATTTTGAGTGTGGGTTTGAAGAGCGATTGGATTAACATTGACCAAGTGCGCGTACTTTATGGGGTGGAATCGTGCATTGACTCATTGACTGATATTGCTTTGTATGCTATCTCTTTCTCTTTTTATGTTCGCCTTCCTTCCAATTGAGTTGTCTCGCTTGCTTGAAAAGTGGAAAACCACACTGTTCATGATGACTGGACCCCTTGTCCTATGTTTGAATATTTTTCAGAATACCTTATGAAGATGAGTGCCGAACCCCATGCATGATCAAGAATGTTTCATACGACGTGCCAAAGTCTAAGCAGCCTCCTGTCTCTCGGCATGCATGAATCTTTCTTTCAATTTCTAAATCACAACTAGGGTTATGTATTTTGCATTAGTGGAGCAATTTTCTATTAGATAAGATGCATTTCTTACTGCAAGATTTTGTGATTTTTCTCTAATTATTAAAGTATAATCAAGATTAGGCCCTGCATGTTTTCGTTCCTCAAATTTGTTCCTAGAACAGATTTTTTGTTTTTTTGTTCCCGGGAACAAAAAAAAAAGAATGCGTTTTGGTTGCGAATGGATTATTAAAGTATAATCAAGATTAGTAAGTATTGATGTCCACTGCAATAGAATCACAAAGTTTTGCGAAACCTTAGAGTGGGGATTAATCCAATTGGAACAGCAATGAAGTTAGGACATCATAACATACATACGTGAACATATGTTTGATTTTAGAATCACAAAGTTTTGCAAACCCTTAGAGTTTAATCCAATGGAACAGCAAAGAAGTTCCGACATCATAACATACATGCGTGAACATATGTTTGATTTTATGGTTTGGTATGTAGAAGTTTATGGAATTATATGAATGCTCTTATTCCATCATGCCAGGAATCTTATCCTACGGTCAGAGTTTCATCTTGTTTCATTAAATTTGTTGGGAAATAACAATGTTGCACACTTTAGTGATGGAGACTAGACCATTCGTGTCCTCATAAGGAAATTATAAATAACAAAAACCATTTGGACTTTCTTCTTGAAACTCTAAGCCTTGTTCCCAAAGGTTTGCACTTTCTTCCCGGACCCACACGCGATGGTACTTTCAGTTAGATATTTCCCTCCACATACTTCATTATTAACTCCTTTTCGTTAAAAAAAAAAAAAAAAAAAACTCCTTTTCGTTTACTATCTTGTTTACGATTTTCTAATACATATATTTATAAATAATAATAAAGTTTGGTAGAATGGAATGCTATGGTAGAGTCACATCCTTTCGGCCCTTTCTTACTTCTCACTTCTCTTAACAATAATTAGACATGTTCCTTTATAATAATTAGAAAAAATTATCATCTAATTTCACTTAATAAAATGTTTCTAGAACAATATAGCAAAATCAAATTTTCTTTATGTGTTATTCATGGAAAAACAACTTGCGCGTCCAGTCCACTGTCCCGGGTACTATATTGGAGAAATGATTTGCTTCAAGACTTCATATTAATGGGATAATTGTCCAAAAAACCCTAAATATATTGGACCGCAGTTAATTCAATCTTAAATCTTTTGATTTTACTAGTTTTGTCCTAACATTTTTACGATTTACTAATTTAGTCTTAAAAAATTTAATAATTTGCCAATACAATTCTTCCTACCAATTTTAGTTAGAAATCGCCAATTTGACGGTTTAGCTAGCACCAATTGTCCATTACAATTTTGTTATTAAAATTTACGAATTTTTTCATTTTTTCCTTTATCATTTTTTCTTCTTTTTTATTTTTTATTTTTCCTTAATTGGATTTTGGTAGGTGAGAGGGTTGCAGCCCTCGCTTGTTGGCCAATGATAAGTGTAGGATTTTTCAACGATTCGTATTAATATGAGATTCCTCAAACAGAAACTAAGTTCTAAGTTTGATGGCAACACATATATGATTGCTACAGGGTGAAACGATTTATATATTTATTTATATCTTTCATTTGTCAAGTTTCTCTTTATCCATTTCCCCCTCGAATTCTCATAGAATTGCATGTTTTAGGACTTATACTAAATATAACTTTATATGTGCGCATGGCATTGATTTAATAATTTAACTACTATATTAAATTTTTTTTTTTAGAGTTACAAGTATGAATAGATATTTGAAAACATTTTATGATGCGGTCTTGCTCTCAAGTTTTTTGAAATCTTGTAATTAGAAAAGCTTTAATTAGAGATGTTGTGGGTTTTTCGATTGAATTCGATCAAATTCACATCTCTATAGAGAGTGGTACTTTTCTGCATTATGCCTTAGTTGTTCATTGTTGAAAATATGTGTCAAGTTCCTAATTCAAGTAGGTTTCCTATTTAAGTGGTTATCTAATTTGAGTAGGTTTCATGTTTTGGTGTATAAGAAGAGGATATTTTTCATGAAAGGTATCAAATAGGTCATTTCTCGTAAATTACCCTCTAAAACAATTTAATAGTATTATTCAAAATGGGGGTTGCAAAATATTTGAGTGTTTAAGTGACTCGAGTGTAGTTGTAATATCTATTGTCTCATTTTATCTATAGAGGAATTCCATGCTGCTCTTTTTATAGACTTTAGTCACTCTGACCGAACTAGGTAAAACTAGTGTATGATTTATTTTCTTATTTTATTTATTTTATTATTTGATTACTTGTTTCTGTAGAAATTGGTATCCGGGCCTAAATTGATTGAGTTGAAGCAAATTGCTGGTAACAAAAGAAAGAAAAGTGAAAATCAATGTATTTGATGGAAATGATTTTATTTTTGGAAGATGTAGGTTGATGATTACCTTTATGTGAGAACTTCCATGTACCTATGTTTAGGGAAAACTAGATTTAATGGAAAAAGCTGATTGGGAATTACTAGATAAATAGGCATTGAATGTTACTTGATTGACATTGACTCGTAATGTTGTATTTATCAACAAGGTCTACTTGATGCGTTTGATTGAGATTGATTTTGAAGATGAGGTACACCCTTTGATACAATGATCCTCATTTTCACTAGTTGGAATACTACTATTATTGTTGTTAGCAATTTTTCTAGGTTAAGAAGCTTGACTTTGATGAGGCTTGCAATTTGGTTCTAAGTGAGGACATCGTAGAAAAGAACTAGAGGTAGAGGGAGAACTAGCACTCATGTTAATGTGAATTTGAACAAATCTAATTAGTTTAGGACTAGCAGTGTTGTCAGTTGGAGTTGTAATAAGATGAGGCATCCTAAAAAGGATTTCCTTAAGTTGAAGAATGAGAAGGATAAATGAATAAGAGTTAAATCTATTGATGACTTTGTAGCTATAATTGACTATAATTCAAATAGTGCTAACTGTGTCTTGTTTGTCACCAAGAATTCATGATTTAATAGATGTATTATGGATTATGGTTATTCATTTCATGTGACACCAAACAAGAACCGGTTTTCTATTTATCAATGTGTGGATAGTAATAAAGTGAAATTAAGAAACAACGCTAAATGTGATATTATGAGTATTGGCAATGTTACAATTAAAATACATGATGGTATTGTGTGGATGTTGACTGGAGTGAGGCACGTCCTAGAGTTGAAGAAGAATCTAATTTCCTTGAGTGCCTTGAATTCGGCCGAATGTTGGTATACTTTAAAATGTGGAGTTTTGAAAGTTGTTCTGGTGCTCTAATGATAATGAGAGGAATCAATCACAATGGCTTGTACAAGATTTAACATGAAATAGTCGTAGATTTTATCACAAAGACGTTGAATGCATCTATTTGGAAGGCTGAATTATGGTATATGTGTTCAGGGCACATAGGTGAGAGAAGTCGTAATGTTTTAAGTTAAAGGAATCTGTTGAGTGGTTATGTTGTTGCTTAACTATATCTACCTATTGGATCTAACCATTTACTATTTATATCCACCTATTGAGTATAACCACTTACCTCTTATATCCACTCGTTGAGTATAACCACTTGTTGCTTATATCCATTTGCCAAGTATAACCACTTGCTGAATATACACACTTGCCGAGCATGCCCCATTTGTTGATTTTCAAAATATGTCATTATTCCTTGCATGAGAAATGAAAGCGAGTAAGCATGTCACTATTATGTGATAATTAAAAAGGTAAGCTAATGATATCCTTGAAAGATGTTGTGTATTGGATGTTGATTGTTGAAATGAGTGTTTATTTTATTGTTGATACAAGGGTGGTCATATGATTATGAAGTTATCATGTACACTGTTATTGTATGATGAAATATGGAAAGTGTTCTATTGCTCACATATTAGTGGCAATGTTGTCTCGAAGTTAAGATGTCCCAAGTAGTATTCGAGATGCCTTGGGACTCAAGATGTCCTATGTGTCGGGATATTTCGAAGTTGAGATGCCCCAAATATTGGGATGCCAAAGGAGTCGGGATGAAATGAAATGCCAATAACGAGTATCATGATTGTTTATGTGCATATGTTCACACATGTCTATGAACGAACTAAATAGTGGTAATCATGCATCATAATATGTTATACCATTTGCTTGCATTTGATTGAATACTTTTATGCAATGTTGTTAATGAAGTAAAGATAGAGCTATTGCTTATGCATTTGGCATACATGATTATTTTGTATTGTCTCGAAATCATGTTGTTTATTGGTACTGACTTGAGTGGTAAGATAATCTCCTATCTTAGATTTAGAAATTTCATTAACAAGCTTCGTCTCACCCCTTATTTTCAATTTTGTAGGATGGATGACCCTCCACATTGCAAGTTTTTGGTGGTCAATCCATAGAGAATAACTTGAATTTCGAATAGGCAAATTTTTGGTGGAGGAGTGGCATGATGGTTTTAGGTGACCAAACCCTTCCTAGAACTTTTTGTAATGTATTATATGTGTTGGTAACTAGTGGTGTTAATATAAGAAAACATAAGTATATTAAGTAAACTTGTGCGATTTTTTTGTAAGGGATGTTATAAAAATTTTAATTGTACTTTCACATGCTAAATATGATTACGAGTTATATTCGTAAAGAATATGTGTCGCGCATGATGTTCTGGGCATTTTGGATTAGATTGTAATTTTTTTTATGAGATATATTTGTTTAAGTTTGAGTCTTATTTATTGTCTTTTATATATACATATATATTTTGCATAATTATCCCTACTTGTTGACTTCCTATGAAAAAAAATGATGTAGGAAAAATTTATTACAATTGATATTTTCTTTGTTTTTTCATCAACTAATTATATTTTTAAATAACTAAAAAAATATAGGAAAATAAATCAAATGTTGGCCGACACAGTCGGTGATTATCATAGATCGTGCCCAGCATGAAGCATAAAATTGCCCAATCTTCACGCGATGCCCTAATACGGTCGTCGCCATTTATAATTGTGGGAAATTTTAATACCTCGATAGGCTTACCATGGATATAATATCCAGGCTTGTTGAGGAAGTTTCGAAGGCCTTGCTTCGGAAGTCTTGGAAAATATTCACACTTGCTGCGCAAGCTTCAAGGCCTTCTTCGGAAGGCTTGGAGAAAAGTTAATTTTCTGTCCTACCAAAGTCAAAGATTTCACTTTCTTTCTTTCTTTCTTTCTTTTTTCTGATTGATCCGACCTGTCCCACTCCCCGCTTTCAGATTCCACAGCAATTGTTAATCGTTCTGCCTATTAAATCAATCATTCGACAGTCCAACTTCATGTCCACCAATTTGGGACCATCATCGATAAGGATAAAAGTTAGGGAAATGCCTGAATAACATAACGACATTTATATAAATATTACACCTCAATTAGCAGAAAACACAACCTGAAATCAACCTATTAAACTACATAGGTTTCACGTCACTACAGAAGCCACACTCACAACACTAAATACATCACAAGTAAAAACCCACACATTTGCACACACTCCTTCCAAATCATGACCGACCATTGTCATACGTTGTAGTAGAGAAAACCTCAAACATTGTCCCAGCCCAAAACGAAGTCTAAGAGCGACAATCCTTCCTCTGCTCCTACCTGTTATTGATAAGTTGGAGAGCTGATGTACTTTGACAGGGAGTCATTGGAGGGAGCGAAATCACTAACTCTTTCATTGACATATGCATTCAAAACATGTATATTATGTCAAACGATCCATCTTAAGTATTTTTCTTTTCATGTCACTGAAATAATCTTGAAAGTATGAAATGAGACTAGTTTCACAGATGCCGTGTATGTGATGGTGCACTCATTAGTAATTTGGCCGTAGAAAACCAATTAGTGTGTGTGTGTGACTTTGATATGCTCTATAGGACTTGGGACTAAATACAATCCTAAATAAGTACTACAAAATAAAACGTCTCTCACCTTGGGGGTGTTGCGGAAGCTCGGCAAAGTCCACTTCTTGATTCCCGGGGGGGTCTAATGCGCTGCTATTGCATGTATAAGGGCTGCTTAAATAGCCTTCAGGGTTGATTGTTGGAGCGTGAACCATCATAGGCGTCTTGTCTTTTTTGTTCTCGATCCGACATACCACGTAAGGCAGCATCTGCACGTATATATGCATGAGCAACATCAGTAATAGAGAAACAACCTGTTACTAAAAAGCATGTCTCAAATGTTATTTATAACCAATTGCGTAGTGCAAATTGATGAGAGCCAAAATGGTATCTCATTGACATAGGGGCTCCATCTGACATCCATATCACAAACAACAATCAATTTGAGAAGCTAAAATATATGGTAAATAGGATTGAAAAGGGTGAATCTATCAACGAGTTCTTAGATGCTATTAGCTGTAACGTGGATGAAATTTGCTAAAAAAGCAATGGAAAAGAAATTGAGATTATAGGGAAAAAATGAAAAATATCGAGAAAATTTTATAAAAAATTGTGAAAAACCATTTAAATCATTGTTGGGCATAACACATAGGACCGTCGGCACTAACTAGATTGTCACATTATTAATTTTCAATTAAAATTAACCGAAATGATTATATTGACAAATTATTAAATAGAATTGAATTGATAAATCATCAAATATTAGGAATAAATATATAAAATTAAAAGATTTAGAATTGAATTGTTTGTCGTATAATATTTTTAAAGCTTTTTAGATAATTATAATATGAAATCTCGAAGCAAATCGTTTCTTCAATATATTATTCTAGTCGGTATACACATAAGTTGTTTTTTCAATAATGACATATAAGGCACTAATTAGATCGCCATATTAGCAATAATAACGATGACAATGGTCCGGCTTCAACGGAAGCTGAAGCATTAATGAACTCATCTCGTTTGTTTATAAGGTATCAAAGCGCAAATCTCCAGAAGCAGAGTGACTTTTAAAAAAATATATGTTTTAAGCTTTATAGATGGTGTTTCCAGAAGCTATGCCAAAAAGCATTGACTTGACTCCCTGACTGATCAGTGTCTTTATGCAGTCCTTCCCTTGCTTCAGAAGAGAACTTTTTTGTAAAGTAAAAAATAGAGGAATTTTGACAAGATAGCTGAGATTGACAGCTTTGTCTTCGTGCAAGCGTTCGAGTGGCCAGAATTGAATTTCCTTTTAGCAATTGCCTGATTGCATCTGATTAACTGAACTACTATTTCTTCTCGTTTTCTGCATATGTTAATGCTTGGACCGCACGAAGCCATTTTCCATTTTTCCAGGTCCGAGGCCGCTCTTGCAACTGTCAACGTTTCATAATTGGGTGGTAATGCTACTCGCTTTACCTTTTCCATCCTGTTATTTTTGTCAGACTCAAAACAGCGCGAGAGGGTAAAAAAATTGGAAGGGATGAATCCAATCCCATCACAACAACAGTCAACTGAATGGGCATGAATCCAATACTAAATCCATACACCTCGTTTATACGGACATTGTTTATGTGAAACAACCAACGGGAAGAAAGCCAAACAACTGTGTGTACATTTTTTGGCAAATTCAGCGTTAGGCATTTCACATACTGCTATAACAAATAACTCAGTATACAGCTCGTAAAAAGGGCTCATAATGCAAATAATGTACATCAATGGACGCATTTGATTCGTGTACATTGTTTTTCAAAAGGAAAATATTTTTTTCTGGCGACACAGCATGGGCACACTCTTTATCACCACTTGAAGAGTGTGCATCCAACCAGTTACCTAGCTGAAAAAAGCTTATGTAATGCTTTCTTAAGAGTGGTCGTGGTAGAACTAGCCATGCGAGTTCAACATCCCTAATATCTCTTCGAGATGTCTATCATCAGCAAAATAAGACTCCAAATCCTGATATGACGGATCATTAGTCAATTGCTCCCCGGTTGTTGTGGATGGCTGTGGAGTTGTGGAGAAATCACACCCTGATGAGTTGTAGTCTGGTGAGAGAATTGGCGTCGGTGGTTGCTGTATATTTTCTTTCGAAGATTCCTATTGTCACAACAAAAACAAAATGAAACATTAGTTTCTTAACATGCCATAATGATCTTTAACGGGCACCATTTTAGGGTTTCTTATAACCTTTGGAATCTCTCGAGGTACTATGCTTTTGGCAATTACCAATGGGTTGGTGCAACTTGTGTTGTTGACTTCATTGGGTGTGTTACACATACTTCTGCTGCCTTCTTGAGGCATAATAGAGAAACTTGTTTCGTTGACTTCATCGGGTGCATGACAGCTACTTTTGTTGCTTTCTTGAGATATAACGGAAATACCTTTTTTGGTCTTCTTGGTCTTTGAATTTGTCTTACCCTCGTTATCAAGGTTTTGCTTCAAGTGGTACAAAACAAAGTCACTCTGATATAGAAAGACAAGACAAGTTAACAATTTGTTCAAGTCTAATCACTGACCTCTGAAAGTAATTTGTGATTTAATCCCAAAAGAAAAAGAAAAAAGGACCTCAAAGAATTAAATATCAGTCAATATAAAAATTTTGGTAACACTCCATTCAATTCATAAGACTCCTTTAAGAAAGAGACTTCTTGATCAGCTTCGTGCTACAGCAACAGCAAGATTTGGCCCAAAAAAAAAGAAAAAAAAAGAAGAAAAAAAAAATAAAAAGGTCAGGAATTTTTACTTGCTAAGATTGTGATAGTTGAAATTCAGTCAATAGAAGTTTAACTAAGAGTTTAGTTCATCTCAAGGCAAACAAGCACAAGTCAGAGCAACTAAAAGTAAGATGCTCAGTCTCAACTCCAGAAACTTAAGTCAGGCAAGAAAATAAAATGAGGCCTCCTAAATGAAAGCTCATAAAATGGAGAACATTCGTTATCAACGTTAATCATTCATAGCAAGAAGATTGAGTACCTGGTCATTAAGGGTGTTGTCCATAAGATCAGCATTTATGTGATATTCATGAAGTACCCATCTTGTCTGGGCATTTTTGGGACTTTGATGTTTTCTGAAAACCAAAATTTTCTTCAAACCTAAAATGTTCTTTTTGTCTCGTGTCCTAATTTTGCGATTTTCTCCTGTTGGCTTCCAAGAGCCATGATCATTTGTCCTTCTAGTCCTTTTACTTTGAGGGTATCTATTTTGCAGACGGCAAAAGAAGAACCATCCATCACCATCTGAGTTTATACTTGATAATTCTGCACAATTCCACAGCGGAAAATCTTCAAAATACAGAAGCAAACCAACAGACACAGAATCCCAAAAGGGAATAGCATTGACCAACCATGAACTTATCACATTTTTGAAAGGATGAACTGGACAGTTTTGACGATGTCTTACCATTTATCTTGCTGGGTAAATCCCAAGGTGGTAATCGATGGACATCAACCTCAGGAATTATCTTCTCGACCTTTTTGTCGCCAAGTATTTTCAACTTCAAGTAATGATTGACAAGTTCCTCCTCTGTTGGTCTGAATCTGCATCCCACCGGCAGATCAACTAATGAAATGTCTGTGCTTTCCATCTCAAAATATAAAACGAACTAAAATGCTAACTCTAAGGGAAAGAGAAGGAAATTTGAACACAGCAATACTAACTTGCTTCAGATTACTTCATGTCGGAGTTATATCCATGCTTATTTATAATAGAGATGCTATGAGCTAAAACTCCTGCTTTCCACTTGGTCTACCCTTAGAAGGTAGCTGTTCGACTGTTTGGTGGATCCCACATCTTAACTTCCACTCGAGATCAATAAGGACAGTGGGGGTAAAGAACGGAGGGAGGAAGCAGAAAACTCTTAATTTTTTTCCACTTGGTTTGACTCATATTAACAAATAAAATGTTCAGAGCTTAGTAGAAGAAGAAAAAGCAAAAAGACGCATAAAATTCCATCACAAGCCTTGAAAGCATTGGCATACAAACAAAAAGAATTATAGTAAAGATATTGGGGATTGCCGAAAGGAGAACAAAACTGTTCTAGACTGAAATTTTCGGACTTGCTCTCCAAGTCTAAGAAAACTGTTCTTATTTGAAAAAGTGTACACTTGTTCTCCAAGTTTCAAAACTTCGTTGGAAAGTTCTCTTTCCGACCCTACCAAGAAACTTCCCAGTCAAAAGTCGTTCCCTCAAGGTCGTTGTCTTGAGCCCCCTCACGCGTTAGTTCCACTGAAACTTCCAGTAAGGCAAGTATTTATCTTTTAGGAGTTCACCTAAAATTTTCAGGCCTGAATTAATCAAAATTGCTCGTCATCCATGATCAGTTCTTAATCTTTTGAATTGTGTACTGCATAGTAGGAGTTCATTAGGTTTCAGGACTTAAATACATGTGCCTGTGACGCAGCGCTCCTACAAATCAACACATAAGCACCCTGATACGGAATAGTGTAATTTTCAAACAAGAACAGAGGACAAAGCCACGAAATAATCTAGGCATAACCCTACATTCAATAAGTCACACTTTCTTATCTTTTAAAGTTCAATATGACTTGAGAATAACCAAACATCGTCTCAACAATTTTCTTTTATATCCTAAAGCCACTAGTTACTCCATAGCATACAGATAATTAAAACCAGCATGCTCCATTAAACTTGACATCTGAAATAGGATCGCATCCACGGAAAGAGTGCAATCTGTGAAGAAGCCACATTCAAACCCATCAGCTTCAATTCAAACTTCCGATGGTTGGGTGTTTAAAAAAGTGTTCCTATGTGATGAAATATTTCGTCACCAAAGTCATTGTCATGCTAACCTTTTCCAACAAAGCCATCTTGCGAAATAAAACAAGGAGCCCGGCCGGTTGCTGCACTTGGGGAAATGATTCCCTCATTAATGCTGCAATCAGAGGACAAATTATTACACCAGAGCTAAAACTATAAAGGTCTCGCGCTGAAGTGTTGAGAGATGCCCGAATCGCCTTCATGGTGGATTAATATATCACCCATCCAATCTTAAGGTACATGAATGTCAATATTGTTTGCTTTCTAGCATTCATGTGGCATATTTTTAAAGGAAAAAACCACAAAAAATCCCAAATTTTTTTTCAAAATGACAAATTTATCCCAATTTTTTTTGTGACATGAAAAATCCCATACTTTACTAATCGTGACACATTTATTCCACCAAAGGCATTTTCATCTCATTATTATTATTATTATTATTATTATTATTATTATTATTATTATTATTATTATTATTATTATTATTATTATCATTATCATTATCATTATCATTATCATTATCATTATCATTATCATTATCATTATCATTATCATTATCATTATCATTATCATTATTATTATTATTATTATTATTATTATTATTATTATTATTATTTATGTTTTTCCTTTTTTCTTCTTCTCTCTTCCCTCCCCCGGCCATGGCGGAGGGAAGCCGGACTCAGGTGAGGGTCGCCCTCGCCGACATCGGGCGAGGGCGGCTCTCGACTAGGTTGGGCGAGGGCACCCCTCGCCCGCCCTCACCTGAGTCCGGCTTCCCTCCGCTATGGCCGGTGGAGGGAAGAGAGAAGAATAAGAAAAAAAGAAAAAAAATGAAAAGATGAAAATGTTCTATAATTTAGGGTAAATATGTCACAAGGATAAAAGTTTGAGATTTTTTATGTCATGAAAAAAAGTTTGGAGTAAATGTGTCACTGTTAGCAAAATTTGGGGTTTTTCATGTCACAAAAAAAAAAGGATGAGTACACTATTAGTGTTATAAGTTGTATACGGTGCTCACTTTGGTGCCAAAAGTTTCTGTCGAATCACTTAAGTGCCAAAAACTTTGAAAAATGATCATTTTAGTGCCAACTCCAATCTAATTGGTTCGAAATCCAACGTTGCACTTTTTTTTTATTAATTTTTAAAGCTAATATGGCTCGCCGCAAAATACAGTCAGTATCTTAACACCAAAACGACGCCGTTTGGTGTCTCCCCCAATTCAAAACCCTAAATCTTCGGCTAGTTGTCATCCTCGATGGCCCCTGCACTTGACGGCCGCAGCTCCAAGCCCGACCTTGACCCCGACGATGACCACTTGGTGGCCGTGGCATTAACCCCAACCCCGACCTCGATGATGGCCACTCGGCGGCCACGGCTCCGACCCCCAACCCCAACCTCGACCTCGACCCTGACGATGGCCACTCGGCGGCCGTGGCTTCAACCTCGACCTCAACCTCAACCCCGACCCTGACCCCAACCTCAACGATGGCCACTCGGCGGCCAAGTCGAAGGCCGTGATCTAGTCGGTGCTTGGGGAGGCCGTCAACGAGTGCGCCGCCATTGATGTTTCCCTCTCCAACTCCGATCTCCCCAACGAGTGCCTGGCCTGCGTCTTCCAATACCTAGGCTTTGGCGACCGGGGCTGGTGCTCCCTCATGTGCCGTCGAGGGCGTCCGAATAGTGCCAAGCAACAGTGGCCGAGCGAGTGACTGCAAAAGCTAAGTGACGACGGCCGAGTGAGCTAGGTCAGAAAAATCCTAATTTCAATCCCCAAATAAAAAAAAAAAAATTCCCAAATGAGTTAAACGGCGTCGTTTTTGTGAGGCCATCCATGTAGGATGACAAAACGACGTCATTTTCTTAAGGAGGACCAAAAACGACGTCGTTTTAAAGCAACTAGAACTTTTTAAAAAATATAAAAGCCACGTAATTAATCTGGCCAGAATCTCTCGCCGGTGGCACCAAAGTGATTGTTTTTTCTTCGATTTGGCACTTAAGTGATCCGACAGAAACTTTTGGCACCAAAGTAAGTGCCGTATATAACTTATGGCACTGATAGTGTACTTCTCCCCCAAAAAAGGATACATGGATCCTTAGAGTGCCAAAAATTTACACAAATGGACACTTAAGTGTTAAAATCGAAGTAAAATAGATCACTTAAGTGTCACTGGCGAGAAAATCCCGTCAAAACACTGACGTGGTAATTTTCCGGTGAGCTGCGCACAAAACGTCATCGTTTTGTATGCTGATGTGGCTAAACAGTGACAAAACGACGTTGTTTTGGTATAATTCAAATTTTAATATAATAATTATTTAAATTAAATATTTAAAAAATTAATTAATTAATTAATTTGAAAAAGGGGGGTGGAGGAGGAGGAGGGAGGCAGCTAAGGGCTAAGGGCCCCTCATCGCCGCCGTCGATTGCCTTCCTCCTCCTCCATTTTTTTAAATAAATATAAATTATTATTTTGTTTTAAATTTAATTTAATTAATTTTTATATTATATTAAAATTCAAATTATGCCAAAATAACGTCTTTTTTATGTGTTTTTGTTGATTTGGCATTCCATCGAGAAATAAAATAATGCCATGTATGATTTCTGGCAAGACTCATCAGATGTAGCACTCAAGTGTCTTTTTGTGCCAACTTTTGGCACTTGAAGTGATCTTTTGCGAAAAAAAAGTTTGGGATAAATTTGTCACTTTGAGTAAAGGTTGAGGTTTTTGGTGGTTTTTTTTCCCTATTTTTAACTGTTTTCATTGACAAGATCCTTGACGGAAAATAAATGTGCCACATGGGTATAAATTTGAGATTTTTGATATTACATAAAAAAAAATTTTAGTAGAAATGTGTCATAGTAAGTATAATTTATAATTTTGTGACTTTAACCTTAAAAAAAAAAAAAAACTATGGCTGAGCAATCACATTTTACTTGATTGTCCCACATAATTCAAATCCTCCTTTCATTTTTGCTTTCATCCATTTTTCCTTAGTTATAACTTCTAAAAAATGAACCCATTTCTATTTACAATATTTTCAAACTTTCGATTCGCAGGGGACCTAAACTAGCGGCAACACCCAACCACTTGCAAAGACGTTTCTTAGGTGATGATCCAATGTTTTTGGAAGATGTTTAACATGGTAGAGCTCCCTAATAAAACTTGTTCCAAGTTCTAGTTTACAAGTTATAGGTTCTAAGTTTTAGGTTTACTAAGAACTTAGAATCTACTTGTCAAAATAGCTTCCTTATATTTTAACCTACATACTTTAAAACTTAGAATCTACGGTCCCCTATCAATCCGATTCTCCAATTCCAAGTTCTACCGTGAAACCATGCTCACCCTTACAAGACACAACCATGGCCATCTCTAACGATCGACAATTTCAACACATCGCTGGACTTGCGATGTATAAAAATATTCTCACTTGTTAAGCAAGTCTTTAGAGCCTTTCTTTGATAGTGTTGGAGTAAGATTCTATTCTAAACCCTAAATCTTAAACCTTAAAGATGAGATATTAGCACTTGTTGAGGAAGTTTATAGCCTTCCTTTGGAAGTCTTGGAGTTTTATTCTATCCTACCAAAGTCCAAAGATGAAATATTCGCACTTGTCTAGCAAGTATCAAGGCCTTCCTTTGGAAGTCTTGCAAAAAGTAAGGTTCTATCCTGCCAAAGCCAATAGAGTTTTAGTTCTTTCTTTTTGGGCCTTTTTCTGATTGATCCGATCTGTCCAATTCCCACTTCTAGCCAGATTCCACAGCATTCATTAATCGTTCTGCCAATTACATCAATCATTTGACAGTCTAATTCCCAGTCCACCAATTTAGGATGACCGTCCATGAGGATAAAACTTAGGGAGATACCCTGAATAACATAACAATATGTATTGAAGTACTACATCTTAATTAGCACAAGACACAACCTGAAATACAAGAAGAAGCACGTCTCTCAAACTTGACAAGCACAAATTATTAAACTTCATATGTTTCCTTGTTTCACTCCAAAAGCCACACTCGCAATCCTAAATACATCACAAGTAAAGCCCACACACTCACGCACACTCCTTCCAAATCACAATAATCATTTTCAAACGTCGCAGTAGAGAAGTCCTCAGACATCGGTCCAATCTTTGTCAAACGTCGCAGTAGAGAAGTCCTCATTCACGGGATTGTCTTTGTGGACAAACTCATCCCCATTGTTGTTAACTGGGGAATTTAGAAAGGACAACCATTCTTCCTCTGCTTCTGCCTGTGACTGATACGTTGGAGCGTTGTCGTAGCGTGACAGATAGTTATCCTGTGGCTGAAATGGAGCTAGCAAATCCATGAACTCTTCTGGTGATATCTGCATTCAAAACGTGTAGATTATATAAAATAATCCTTCTTATGTATATTTCCCATCCTACCAAAAAAATAGTATGTTTCCTTTTTTTGTTACTGAAACAATCTTGAAGTATGAAATGAACATAGTCCCACAGATGTTGCTTATGTGATAATGCAATTATTAGTACTTTGGCCATAGAAAACCAATGTCTCTGCGACTTTCTTATGCTCTATGGTACTTCGGACTAAATCCGATCCTAGATATGTTCTACAACATTAAACACGTGTATCTCACCTCGGATTGAGTATCAGCAGCTCCTTGGTTATCAGCAATTTCAATGTTGATGGTGTTGCGGAAGGTCAGCAAGTCCCCTTCCTGATTCACAGAGGGGTATACATTGCTAGTGCACGTGAGAGGGCTTCTTGAATAGCCTTTGGGGCTAATTGTTGGAGCGTGACACATCGTCGCTTTCTTGTTTTTCTTGTTCTTGATCCGACATGCCACATAAGGCAGCATCTGCAAATATATGCACCAGCAACATCAGTAATAGCAAAACAACCCGTTACTAAAAAGCACGAGTCAAATGTTATTTATAACCCATCGTGTTGTGCAAATGAATGAGAGCCAAAAATGTTACCTCGCCTTCGTTGTGATTACTGCCCAAATGCTTGGAATTTAGGTGATACTCGTGCATGACCCAGTCGGTCCTTTTGCCATGAGGCACGCGGCCCTCGTAGAACACCAACGTCTTCTTGATTCCTATCTGCTCGTTGGTGTCCTCGCTCATGATGGCGCGTTCCTTGCCCGTCACTTTCCAGTAACCGGTTCTGGTCGTGCGGTCGGACCGCTTGCTGTTCAAGTACTTTTGCTTCACTCGGCAATAGAAGAACAGCTCCTTCCCTTTAAGCATGCAATCGAACATGGCGGGCAATTGCCACGGTTCCCATTCGCATACATCGATCTCCGGAATTATGTTGTAGTAGGGTTCGTCGAGTTGTCCGAGGATCTTGGGCTTCAAGTAAAGGAGCAGAAGCTCCTCATCAGTGGCATGGAATCTGAATCCTGGAGGGAGTAAGCTCATGGCTTCTGAGGTCGTGTCTTCCATTTGGATACCCACCTCGTGCAAGCAGAGAGAAGAAGAAGAAGAAGACCAAAGGACAGAGATTTTGTGTGTGTATTTGAAGAGAGATAGGATTAACATTGGCCAAGTGCGGGGAATTTATAGGGGGGGAATCGTGCCTTGACTCATTGACTGACGTCACCGTGTATGCGTTTTCCTTCTCTCTTTTCCTTTTTTTTCGCCTTCCTTGACAAGTGAAGTTGTCTCGCTTGCTTGAGAAGAGTAAAGACCACACTGTTCAGTGACGAATGGACCCCTCGTCCTATGTTCGAATATTTTTTAGAATGCTTTATAAAGTCGAGTGCCGAACCCCATGCATAATCAGGAACGTTCATCCGACATGCCAAAGTCTAATCAGGTTCCTCTTTCTCGGCACGCATGAGTCTATCTTTTCAACCCATACATCAAAAGTAGGCATCTATATTTCGCATCAACGGAGCATTTTTTTCATTGTAAAATTCTGTGATTTGTCACTAATAATTAATAATAATAATAATCAAGATTAGTAAGTATCGATGGCCGCTGCAGTATAATCATAGAGTTTTGCAAACCCTTTAGAGTGGGAATTAATCAATCGGAACATCAACGGAGTTCCGGCATATCCTAAGACACATGCATGAACATATATTGGATTTTAAGATATGATATATAGAAGTTTCTGGAATTACGTGGATGCTCTTGTTTCATCAAATGAGGAATCTTATCCTACGGTGGAAAGAACAATGTTGCACACTTTAGTGATCGAGACTAGATCATTAGTGCCCTCATAAGGAAATTATAAATAACAAAAACCTTTTGGACTTTCTTGTTGAAATTTTAAGCCTTCTTCCCAAAGGGTTGCACTTTCTTCCTGGACCCACACGCAATGGCACTTTCAGTCAGATTTTTTCCACCACATGTTTCCTTTTCGTTTGCTATATTTTTTGAGAGTTTCTAACACATATATTTATAAATAATAATGAAGTTTGATAGAATGGAATTATGTGGTAGAGTCACATCTTGTAGACCCTTTCTTACTTCTCACTTCTCTTAACAATTTTTAGACATGTTCCTCTATAATAATTGCAAAAAAAAAAAAAAATTATCATCTTATTTCACTTAATATAACGTTCCTAGAGCGACATGGCAACATCGAATTTTCCTTATGAATTATTCTTGAAAAAACAACTTGCATGTCCATTGTTCTGGGTATTGTATTGAAGAAACGACTTACTTTGAGGCTTCATATTAATGGGCTAATTGTCCAAAAAATACCCTACACATATTGAGCTGCAGTTAATTTAATCTTAAGTCTTTCAATTTTACTAGTTTTGTCTTAATATTTTGACGATTTATCAATTTAATATTAAAATTTTTAACAATTTACCAATATAATTCTTTTAAATAATTTTAGTTGAAAATTGCTAACTTGTTGATCTAGTCAGTGCCAACCATCCAACATGGATGGTTAGTGCTGTTGTAAACGGTTTTTACAATTTGTTATTAAATTTTTTGAATGTTTTTTTCTTCTTTTCTTTTTCTATTTTTTCTTAATTGGATTTTTGGCAGGTGAGAGGGTAATGGCCCTTGGCTATTGGCCAGCAAGGACCAAAACCCCCTTGCTCAAACTAGGTAAGGCCATTGTGGACATGATGTCTTGCACCCTCACTTGTGGCTGATCAGAAGTACGATTAAGGAAAAAAAGAAAAAACATAAAATTTTAGAATTTTTTTAAATCACAAAAATTGTCCACATCATCACAGCATGCATTCACAATAGTGATTTCAGATTAAAATCAGCTGAAAAGACTAAATTAACAATTCTCAAAAGGTTTATAACTAAATTGACAAATTCTTAAAATACTTATGACTAGATTGGCTAAATTGAAGAATTTAGAATTGAATTGGCTATCGGTAGGACTTTTTGGACAACTTCACCTTGCATAAATATGAGATTCCTTACCAACCAAAAAACATAAAGTAAAGATTCCTCAAACTAAAACTAAGCTCTACGTTTGATGGCAACACATATGTGACTGCAATAGCATGGAACAATTTATATATTTATTTTTATTGCTAAGTAAACTTTCGTTTGTCATGTTTATCCTTTTTCATTTCCCTTTTAAATTCTCATAGAATTGTAGGTTTTAAGACTTATAATGAATATAACTTTTTATGTGCGCATGGCATTGATTTAATAATTTAAATACTATATTAAATTTTATTTTTTCAGAGTTATAGTTATGAATAGATATTTATAAACATTTTATGATGTGGTCTTGCTCTCAAGTTTTATGAGAATCAATTTTGTAATTACAATCGCTTTAATTAGAGATGTTGTGGATTTTTCGATTGAATGCGATCAGATTCATATCTCTATAAAGAGTGGTACTTTTCTTAAACATATAGTCATTTTGTCAAGGATATTTGCCTTGGCAATATGCCTTAATTGTTCATTGTTGAGAATATGTGTTGAGTTCCCAACACAAGTAGGTTTCCTATTTAAGTGATTACCTAATTTGAGTAGGTTCCTTGTTTTTCGGTATAATTATTATCCATATAAGAAGAGGATATTTTTCATGAAAAGCATCCAATAGGTCATTTCTCGTGAATTACACCCTGAAGTAATCCAATAATATTATTTAGCCGGGAAATTTGGGGTTGCAAAACATTTGAGTGTTTAATTAACTCAAGTGTGGTTGTAATATTTGTTGTATTGTTTTATCTATTGAGGAATTTTGCTACTCTTCTCATAGACTAAGGTCACATTGACTGAACCACATAAATTTGATGTTTGATTTATTTTATTGTTCTATTTATTTTATTATTTGATTGCCTATTTTTGTAGAAATTGGTATGAAGTGAATTGATGGTAATAAAAAATCGACATATTTGATGGGAATGATTTTATTTTTAGAAGATGTAGGTTGATGATTACCTTTATGAGAGAATTTGCACTTACCAATGTTTAGAGAAAACCAAATTTAATTGAAATAAGCTGATTGGGAATTACTGGATAAATAGGCATTGAATCTTATTGGACTAATGTTGACTCGTAATGTTGTATTTATCAACAAGGTCAACTTGATACGTTTATCAACAGTGTGGCGTTGGTTGCTAAATTATAATGAATTTAATGTGGTTGTTAGTCAGTTGAGTTTGATTGATATTGACTTTGAAGATGAGATACACTCTTTGATACTATTATCCTCATTTTTTAATAGTTGGAACACTACCATTGTTGTTGTTAGCAATTTCTATAGGTTTAGAAACTTGATGTTTGATGAGGTTCACGATTTGTTTCTAAGTGATGACATCATAGAAGATAATTTTATGAACTTATGCCTATTGCTTTAGTCGGTTAAGGTAGAGGAAGAACTAGTATTCTTGTAAATGTGAATTTGAACAAATGTAGTTAGTTTAGGACTAGTGGTGTTGTCTATTAGAGTTGTAGCGAGATGGGGCATCCTAGAAAGTATTTCTTTAAGTTGAAGAACAAGAAAGGTAAATGAATTAAAATTAAATCTGTTAATGACTTTGCAGCTGTAGTTGACTATAATCCGAATGGTGCTGATTATATCTTGTTTGTCACTTAGAATTCATCATTTAACAAATGTATTATGGATTGTGGTTATTCATTTCATGTGACACCAAACGAGAACCGGTTTACTACATATCAAGGCATGGATAATGGTAAAGTGTAATTGGGGAACCATGCTAAGTGCAATATTTTGAGTATTGGTAATGTCAAAATTAGAATAGATGATGGTATCATGTGGACATTGATTGGAGTGAGACACATTTTAGAGTTGAAGAAGAATCAAATTATTTGAGTTCTTTGAATTCGGCTGAATGTTAGTATACTTCAAAAGGTGGAGTTTTGAAAGTTGTTTAAGGTGTCCTTGTAATAATGAGATAAATCAAGCATAGTGCCCATACAAGCTTTAGTGTGATATTGTGACATCCCGATTTTCTGATTCTGTTTTCAATAAATTGAGACGGGCATTTCGTTGGCACGCATATAGTTCTTTTCCTTGAGTCGGCCACTCATGTGAAAACTAGTCTATCGGGTGAAGCGTTAAGAGTTTCTAATGCATCGACTCGAGAATTTGACCGGAGAGCGACCTTTCGACCGAGCTAATGCTGCAAGGGTCATTACGACACAAATAAAAATCGATTAAAGACCGGAGATAGGTCGACTCGAAAGAGGCATGTGATTGAGTGTGGGTGATTCCACCGGATTACATAATTCTTGTTGATCGGCACTGGACCGACTTTTCTATCGATTGGGTACCCTGTGTTCGTATTTGAAACCTTGAGATTACCCCGACAACCGAAAGTCGCCAATGTTTCAAAGATGTACATTGTGGCTTGAGATGATCAACCACAGGTCAAATGCATGAAAATTTCTAAAAGCTACCGTGGGTTGAAATTTCTGCTAATATCGTGCCAAAGTGAAATTAACGGAATTGAGATCGAATTCGAGAAATTGGAAGTCTGGGTGTGTCACAAATCATTTTAGGAACATAGACTTATCTTTGGAAGATTTTTCATGCAATCAGAGTTTTTTTAGCAATTAAATCAGAAAATGGCTAATTTGGCTCGAGAAATTAGTAGGCCGCTTTCGGTCGTACTTTTGGGACTTAAGTTGGTTTTATGGTCAAGTGATGATGTGAATTGAAGTGTAGTGACATTGGATTAATTTTACGGACTTCAATTTGATTCAATTGAAAGAGAATCGTTGAGAATTGAAGAAATTTGATGTACAAAAATTGGACCCCGGCGGAAAATGGAAGTGAACCCATTGGAATGAGGTTGTGGGAGATAGTGGAGTGTGATGTCATGGATGAGGTCATGGTGGGCCATTGGTGGGATTAAAGAAAAAAGGAAAAGAAAAGGGAATGGTCCCATCCCCCTCTCTCTCTCTTCATCTTCATCTTCTTCCTCCATGGTTGAACCGTGCAAGGGGGAGGGGCGTGCGATGCAGGGAGGAGCTCGGCCAGCAGCTCGCACATCGTCCGCCGCCGTCGCCCGTCGCCGTTCGTCCGCCGCCCACCGCTCCGCTCGCCCGCGTGCGTACAGCTCCGCCTTTCTTCTCTCCCTCCGTTTGCTGCTCGAAAATTCCAGATCTGGTCGGACGCCCAGCAGCAAGCCCGAGCAGCCATGGCCGTCGTGCACCGCCAGCCGGAGCTCCTCGCCGTCGCAGTTCGCCGCCGTCCGGTCCCTCGCCCGCTCGCCAGCTTGTGCCGTTGCCTCGCCGTTCCGCCTCCGCCGAGTCTCCAGCACCATCACCTGCGTCGTCCAGCTGCTGCCGCCGCCGCCTTGGCCCACCGGAGCTTCGCCTTGCCTCCGCCGCCCTTGGCCGCCTCAACCGGCGCCGGATCCGCCCATTCTCGGCCTCAAACCGCCATGGACAGCAGCTGCAGAAAATGGGTATGGCAGCCCCTTCGTGGGCCGTTTTGGCCGCCTTCCGGAGCCCGGATGCTCAACCCGCTTTGAGGAAAGTTGTTCTCCTCGGCGTCCCTGTCGTTTTGGTCCGCTCGGCTCACTAATCCGGTGAGTTTAACTCACTAAACCTCGCTTAGAGGGTTAATTATGCTTTAGGTGTGCTTAGTTTATGTTAATTGTGATTAGGTGGTTAGTTTAATTTATTTAAGTGTGGATTATATTAATGTGTTTAATTAGTTTAAAGTGAGTTTAATTTAAAGCTAAATGAAGGTTTATATTAATATAAGCCTTGATGTGACATAAAGGAATTTACTTTTGATTTATTTAAACATTTCGAAATTATATAATAATTTAATATTATATCATTATTCGAAATTATTAAAATATTATTATTTAATTATTTTAGGAATATTTTTAATTATTTATTAAATTCCGAAAATTTTGTCAGGACCCTAAATTCTCAGAATTTCATTTCTTTGTGTATTCGGATTTTGAAATCGATGGTCGGATATTATAAATTGAGCGTGGATGATGAAAAATATGAATATTATTATCTAGTTAATTTTCGGAATAAATTTAATTATTTAATAAATTCTGAAAATTATTTGGGAACCTTATTCTCTCGAGAATTTCGTCTGATCGTTCTTTGTGCTAGTAGAATTTGAAATTGATGATTGGTTGTGATGAATGGAGTGTGATTGCGATTTATAGGGATTCTTTATGAAATCCTAAGTGTAGAAATTGATGAGAGATTGGCGTGATTGACCACCTATTATTAGAGTCGTGCCCGATGAAGAGTGAAATACCACCTAGGAAGAAAGGTCGTGATTTGCGAGGCCGAAAAACCACCTACAAGAGGTCGTGCGATGAGGTAGTGAAATACCACCTATTAGAGGTCGTGCCCGATGAGGCCGTGATAAACCACCTATGAGAGGTCGTGCCCGGTGAGGCCGCGTGATAAACCACCTATGAGAGGTCGTGCCCGGTGAGTAGTGATAAACCACCTATGAGAGGTCGTGCCCGGGGCCGTGATATGCCACCTATTAGAGGTCGCGCCCAATAGGGCCGTGAATTGCCACTGTTAAAGGTCGCGCAAGTGGGGCCGTGATGCCACCGATTCAAATTTGCCGAGTAGGGGCCGTAGTTGAGAGCAATGATTGATTTGCTAGAATGACATGTAATCGGCGAAAGTCGATTGATCGTTGAGACGATCCAAGTGGTTGAATGGTTTGATAATGTGATTGTGCCGGGGTTGTTTGGTTATCATAATTGCACGTGGTTGGTTTATATAAATTGTGCTAACCCGAGATAAAGGCTAAGGCGAGGTAAGTCTTACGTGTGATGTGGCTAGGCCACCCGGGCGTATTTTCTTTCTAATAGGGGTTTAGGGGTTAAACTTGCTTAAACGTTGTCTCGGTGGTTATTGAATAACCATTTCGGTCCCGATGGACGGAGCGAAAACGATAGCTTTGGTTGGCCTTGAAGAGTTGGAGAAGTGAAGTCATAAGGATTGGAGATCGTGTCCGACTTGTAGGTCGTAGGACAATTCCTTTTTAAGAGCCGGTCTTTTGTAGACTGTTGGCCGTAGACCTCTGTTTGTAATTCGGTTGAATTATCAAAGTGTTATGTGGTGATTTTGCTTTCTGCTTTTCTATCCCGTATGTTATTGTCAGGGGTTTTATCATACGTTCCGCTTGTGCAATATTAAATGAATGGGGTCGGCGACACTACCTGGGAATGTCGCATTCGAATGACCATGGTGGGATGTTGGCGCGCTCGAGGTTCGGGGCGTGACAGATATAGTCATGGATTTTGTCGTAGAGATGTCGAATGCATATATTTGGGAGGTTGAATTGTGGTATTTGTGTTAAGGGCACATAGGTGAGAGAAGTCTGAATGGTTTAAGTGAAAAGAATTTGATAAGTGGTTATGTCGCTGCTTAACTATATCTAGCAGTTGGATATAAGCAGTATTTATATCCACTTGTCGAGTTCAATTACTTACTGTTTATATCCACCTATTGAATATGACAATTCACCACTTTTATCCACTCACTAAATATAACCACTTATTACTTATATCCATTTGCCAAGTGTAACCACTTGCCAAATATACACATTTGCTTAATATGCCCATTTGTCAATTTTCAAATAAGTCATTATTCCTTGCATGAGAAATGAAAGGAGGTAAGTATGTCATTATTATGTGGTCATTAAAAGGGTAAGGTAACGACATGCATAAAAAGATGTTGTGTACTAGACATGGATTGTTGAAATGATTGTTGATTTTGTTGTTGATGCGAGGGTGATCACGTGATTATGAGATTATCATGTACACTATTACTACGTGATTAAATATGGAAAGTGTTATAAAAATATTTATGTTGCTCACATATTAGTGGCAACAATGCCTCCAAGTTAAGATATCCCAAGATAGGGGTGTGCATGGTCCGGGCGGGCGGTTCCCGACCTAGAACCGGGAACCTCCCGCTAAGGACCGGTTCCAAAAAATTGGAACCGAGATCCAAGTTAAGATATCTCGGGTGGATCCGTGGAACCGGTCAGCTTGGTTGGTCATGGCAAGGCCGTCGACAATAGCAACGTCCCCAAAGCAGGGAGTTATTGCAGCATGAAGGAAAAATAGAACAAGCTTGGCGTCGCTACTATTGGGCTTCCCGAATCAGGGCGGCGGCGAAATCGACGTCATCGTCAGAGGCACCCACGTAGTGAAGGAGAGAGAAGCTCATCGAGGCAAAGACTTCCATTGTGCGGGGTAGCAATTCGTTGGTCGGTGTCGCAATTTGGTGAGGTGGAAAAATAGCGGTGAGGTGCTGGATGGATGATGGTGTGGAGCTTCGGTGAGGAGATCGGTGGAGTTATGGTGTCAGCAGCAAGGTGAACCAGCAATGGACAGGGGAAACCGGAGTCGCAGGGGTTGCAGGGATCACATGGAGGGGCGGCGGAGCAGCGATGGAGGCGTAGCGACCAGTTCGGGATCTGTTGGCGTCGATCATCACGGCTGTAGGGGTTGCAACGACGTTGGATTGCTGGCGGAGGGGCCCGAAGTAGAAGCAATGGCGGTGGTGCTTTGATGGAAAGCAGCATAAGCGAAGGTGATCGCAGTGATGGACAAACGGGCGAAGGGCGCTCGCGGCTGCTGGCGTGGTGGTCGACGCGAAGGCGAGTTGTGGCGTCGCGAGTCACTGCTGGGTGGAGCAGAGGCTGTGGCGCCCGGCGCAAAGGGGCGGACAGTAGTGGCAGCGGCGTCAACACTTGGGGAGGAATCGAAATGGCAATAGAAGGAACCGAGGAAGAGAGAGAGAGAGAGAGAGAGAGAGAGAGAGAGAGAGAGAATCGAAGACGAAGAGACAGTGAGATGAGATCTAGGGTTTGTTTTAGTAATTTTTTTTTAATATTAAAAATTAATCGGTCCGGTCCGGGTGGGTGGGCGGGCGGATCCGCCCATGGAACCGGGAATTAGACTAGTACCCACTAGTTCCCATAAATTGGAACTGGAAACTGGATCGGTTCCCTCAAGAACTGCCGGTTTCGGGCAGTTCGGGCGAATCCCGGTTTTTTTGCACACCCCTATCCCAAGGAGTGTTTGGGATATCTCGGGAATCGAGATGTCCCATGAATTGGAATACTTTGAAGCTGAGATTTCATTTAATGAGTTTCGTCTCACCTCTTATTTTTCAATTTTGTAGGATGGATCACCATCTACCACTGCAAGTATTTGGCGGTTGATCCATAGACAATATCTTGACTTTTGTATAGGCAAATTTTTGGTGAAAGATTGGCATGATGATTTTAGGTGAACTGACCCTTCCTTGGACTTTTGTAACATATTTAGTGTTAATATTAAGAAACATATGAATATTTAATAAAATCGTGCGATTTCTTGTAAGGAATGTTGTGAAAATTTTAATTGTACTTCCGCATGCTAAAATATTCGGAAATAATAAGTGTTGTGCATGACATTCTCGGACAGCTCAGCTTAGGTTGTAATTTTTATTGAGATATATTTGTCTAAGTCTTGAGTCTTATTTATTATCCCTTATATTATTTTTTCTTAATTATCCCTAACTTCCTAAGAAAAAAAAAAAACATGTAGGAAAAATTTATTACTATTGATATTTTCTTTTTTTCATTAATTAATTATATTCTTAATTAGCTAAAAAAATTATAAGAAAAGAAATCAAACGTTGGCTGACAAAGTCAGTGATTACTATAGGTCATGCCCAGCATGACGCATAAAAGTGCCCGGCCTTCACGGGACGCCCTAGTACGTTCGTGGCCATTTCTAATCGCGTAATACCTCGAGAGGCTTTCCATGAAAGATCCTCACTTGTTGAGGAAGTTTCAAAGGCCTTGCTTTGGGAGTTTTGGAAAATATTCGTACGTATTTCGCAAGTTTCAAGGGCTTGAGAAAAGTAAATTTTCTGTCATGCCAAAGTCAAAAGGTTTCGCTTTCTTCTTTACCAAAAAAAAAGATTTCGCTTTCTTTCTTTCGTTCTTTGCTTTCTCTGATTGATTCGACCTGTCCCACTCCCCAGTTCTAGCTTCCACAGCATATGTTAATCGTTCTGCCATTTACCCCAATTATTCGTGTCCACCAATTTGGGACCATCATCAATGAGGACAAAAGTAAGGAAAATGCCTTGAATAACATAACGCTAGTTATATAAATATTCTTGATTAGTAGAAAATACAACCTGAAATCAAATTATGAAACTACGTAGGTTTCCTGTCACTCCAGAAGCCATTCAGTACTAAACACATCACAAGTAAAAACCCACACATTCACACATGCCCCTTCCAAATTATGACCGACCGTTGTCATACGTTGTAGGAGAGTAAGTCCTCCGACATTGTACCAGCCAAAAACGAACTCAAAGAACGACAATCGTTCCTTGCCTGTGGTCGATAGGTTGGAGAGCTGATGTAGTTTGATACATAGTCATCCGGTGCGTTCAATGGAGGGAGCGAAATCATTAACTCTTTTAGTGACATCTGCATTCAAAACATGTATATTATATCAAACAACCCATCTTAAGTATTTTTCTTTTTATGTTGCTGAAATAATCTTAAAAGTATGAAATGAAAATAGTCTCACATATGTCGCGCATGTGGTGGTGCAATCATTTGTGAATTTGGCCATAGAAAACCAATGAATGTGTGCGACTGTGATACGCTCTATAGGACTTGGGAATAAATCCGATCCTAAGTAAGTTTTACAGCATGAAACATGTGTCTCTCACCTCTGGTTGAGCAAAAACAGCTGCCTGTGGCTGATGGTTTGGAGCATTGTTGTAGTCTAATTCACGGTCATCCAATGTGAGCGACTCCATTAACTCTCTCACTGACATCTGCATTCAAAATATGTAGATTATATAAAACGACCCATCTTAAGTATATTTCCGCTATATCTATATATTTGGTTACATAAACAATCTTGAAGTAAGAAATGAAAATGATGTTGCTTATGTGATAATGCAATCATTAGTCTTTTGGCCATAACAAGCCAATGAATCTCTGTGACTTTGATATGCTCTATAGGACTTGGGACAAAATCTAATCCTAAATAAGTTCTACAAAATAAAACGTCTCTCACCTTGGGTGTGCTGCAGAAGCTCGGCAAGTCCCCTTCTTGATTCCCAGGGGGTTCTAGTACATTGCTGTTGCATGTGCAAGGGCTGCTTGAATAGCCTTCAGGATTTATTGTTGGAGCATGACGCATCATCGGCTTATTGTCTCTTTTGTTCTTGATCCGACATACCACGTACGGCAGCATCTGCATAAATATGCGTGAGCAACGTCAGTAATAGAGAAGCAACCCGTTACTAAAAAGCATGTCTCAAATGTTATTCACTACCAATCACGTTGTGCGAATGAATGAGAGCCAAAATGTTACCTCGCCTTTGTTGTGATTATCGCCCAAATGCTCGGAATTTAGGTGATACTCATACATGACCCAGTCGGTCCTTTTGACGTTAGCCACGCGGCCTTCGCAGAACACCAGCGTTTTCTTGATTCCTATCTGCTCGTTGGTGTCCTCCCTCATGATGGCGCGGTCCTTGCCGGTCACTTTCCAGCAACCGGCTCTGGTCGTGCGGTTGGGGCGCCTGCTGTTCAAGTGATTGCGCTTCACACGGCAATAAAAAAACAGCTCCCTCCTGTTGAACATGTGATCAAACATATCGGGCAATTGCCAGGGTTCAAATTCGCATACATCGATCTCAGGAATTATATTGTAGTAGAGGTGGCCAGGTTGTCCAAGGATCTTGGGCTTCAAGTAAAGAAGGAGGAGCTCCTCATCGGTGGCATGGAATCTGAATTGTGGAGGGAGTAATCTCATGGCTTCTGGGATCGTGTCTTCCATTTGGATACCCACCTCGCGCGAGCAGAGAGAAGAAGAAGAAGACCAAAGGACAGAGATCTTGTGTGTGGGTTTGGAGAGCGGCTGGACTAACTGTGGCCAAGTGCTTGCACTTTATAGGGTGGAATCGTGCCTTGACTTATTGACTGACATTACTTTGTACACTTTTTTCTTTTTCTTCTCTGTGTTCGTCTACCTCCACAAGTAAGTTGTCTCGCTTGCTTGGGAAGAGTAAATCAAAACTAGGGTTTTTATACTTGGCATCAAGTCTTCACCACTAGTTGATCATTTTTTCTTGTTAGATAAACAGCATTTTTTATTGTGAGATCTTGTGATTTGTCTCTAATAATTGAAGATAATCAAGATTAGCAACTATTAATATTAACTGCTATAGGATCATAAAGTTAGTGTACCCTTTAGAGTGGGGATTAATCCTATTGGGACATAAACGAAGTCCCCCACAACCTATCATGCATGCATGAAAATATACTTGATTTTTTAGGTATGATATATGTAGATGTTTTTGGAATTTCATGTGGATGCTCTCATTCCATCATATAACGAATCTTATCCTACGGTCTTATTTCATTAATATTGACGGTGAAAAACAATGGGGCACCTTTAATGATTGAGACTAGATCATTAGTGTCCTCTTATGGAAAATATAAATTACAAAGACCTTTTTGGACCTTCTTGTTGAAGCTCTAAGCCTTGCTCCCAAAGGTTTGCACTTTTTTCCGCGGACCCACATGCGGTGGCACTTTCAGTTCGGTCCCCCCGGGCCCCCAAAGAAAAAAAAAAAAAGGTTTCATTATTCACTCCTTTTCGCTTACTATATTTTGTTTACGAATTTCTAATAGATATATTTATAAATAATAATAAAGTTTGGTAGAATGGAGTTCTGCGACAGAATCACATCATCTCGACACTTTCTTACCTCTCACTTCTTTTAACATTAATTAGACATGTTCCTTTATAATAACTAGAAAAATTTAATCAACTCATTTCAAAATAACAACATCAAATTTGTCTCTTGTGTTTTCTTGGGAAAACAACTTGCAGGTCTACAGTCCAGGGTATTGTATTGAAGAAAAAAATTTGCTTTGAGACTTCAAATTATAATTGTCCCAAAATCCTAAATTTATTGTATCGTGGTTAATTCAATTTCAACCTTTTCAATTTTTCTCATTTAATTGTAACATTTTTTTTAATGATTTGCCAATTTACTTTTAAACTATTTAATAATTTGTGAATAAAGTCATTCTAACCAATTTCAACTAGAAATTATTAATGTGATGGTCTAGTCAATGCTGACCATGGTATGGTCAATGCCAACATAAATGAAATTTGCAATTTTTAATTAAATTTTCTCAATATTTTTTATTTTTTCCCGATAGTCTTAGGTTTAGTTACACCGCTACCTTGGCAAATTTCATCTACGTTACAATTAAAAGCATCTAAGAACTTTCGATAGATCCATCCTTCTCAATCCTATCTACCACATATTTTAGTCAGTCAAATTGATTGTCATTTGTGATATGGATGTCAGGTGGAGCACCCATGTCCACGAGATATTTATTACAGGAGAGGTTCGGTTATCAGTTCCATTTGGATGAGTTTTTACACTTAAAGCAGACCGCAAGGCATGTTGGTACTGGACCTCTGGAATGTTACTCCCAAGTGTTGTCATTGTCCAAGATCATGAACGATGGCATCGATCCAACTTCAACAGCCGTGATAGCAATGATGTCTCGTTTGTTTATAAGTTGGCGAAGCACGATAATCTGCTGAACATTTCCAAGAGACAACAGGAAATGTTACCTAAATTACGGAACTCACATGCCCAGAAAGCGTAGCCTTTCCAGTACAGATCGGCAAGTTTGTGAACTGGAAGATGGACAAAGGTCGGTAGAGGATGTTGTGAAATATCGAGACAAATAGAAAACAGCCAGCTGTGGTAATCATAAAATAATGGCCAATTCTAGCTTAAAGGCAATCATTTAGGCGCCAAATCTTCCGATCTAATCAACTACAAGAGCTTGTGAGGTATAAGTTCAAACAGGTGCACCAAGGTCCAGATGTGACCTTAGCAAACAAGAATCTGAACTAAAAGGCCTTCCATTTCCCACACAATCCCCCATTAAAACAACACAAGCTCATTACCTGATTTTAATGAAGTTCCATCGAAAGCCATAGAAGCAAGCAACATGAGCATTTCACCGTTCAACTTTCAGTTGAAAAGAGAATGATGTAATATTGGGTACCTGGTCAAGAAAGTTGGTCCCGAGATTGCAGTCATATGGGTGATACTCATGCATTACCCATACCGTCTCTTTCGCGTTTGAACCCTCTGTTTTCTATGAAAACTAAATTCCTCATAGTCCCAATCAACTTATTAGTACCATTGGCATTGATCTTATTCTCTTGACCGGTTGTTTTCCAATGACCGGAAGGAGTTTGTCGGTCATACTTACTACTGTTTCAAGTCCTGAACAAGAAACGAGACAAGAAACACTGCTCCGCCTCCTTCGACCTCACAATTGAGCGTGCTACAGATACATGCAGGTCAGTGAGCTTAGGATAGAGCAGTGTTGAAAATTGGAGATTGCCAGCATTTGCATACCAATATATATATATATATATATATAGACATTGGAGATTGCCGAAAGGAGAAAAACTGTTCTAAACTGAAAATTTTTGGACTTGTTCTCCAAGTTTCAAACTTCGTTGGAAAGTTTACTTCTCTTTCCGACCCTACCATGAAACTTCCCAGTCAAAAGCCATTCCCTCAAGGTCGTTGTCTTCAGCTCCCTCACGCATTAATTCCACTCAAACTTTCAGTAAGAAGAGTACTTATCTTTTAGGAGTTCAACTAAAATTTTCAGGCCTGAATTAATCAAAATTGCTCGTGATCCATGCTCAGTTCTTAATCTTTTGAATTGTGTAATGCATAGTAGGAGTTCATTAGGTTTCAGGACATAAATACATGTGCCTGTGACCCAGCACTCCCACAAATCAACACATAAGCACCCTGATACAGAATAATGTAATTTTCAAACAAGAACAGAGGACAAAGCCATGAAACAATCTAGGCATAATCCTACATTCAATAAGTCATATTTTCTTATCTTTTAAAGTTCAATATGATTTGAGAATAACCTAACATCGTCTCAACAATTTGCTTTTATATCCTAAAGCCACTAGTTACTCCATAGCATACAGATAATTAAAACCAGCATGCTCCATTAAACTTGACATCTGAAATAGGATAGCATCCACGGAAAGAGTGCAAACTATAAAGAAGCCACATTCAAACCAATCGGCTTCAATTCAAACTTCCGATGGTTTGGGTGTCTAAAAAAGTGTTCCTATGTGATGAAATATTTCGTCACCAGAGTCATTGTCATCCTAACCTTTTCCAACAAAGCCATTTTGCGAAATAAAAGGAGGCTGGCCAGTTGCTGTGCTTGGGGAAGTGATTCCCTCATTTCTTCAAACGAATGCTGCAATCAGGGTACAAATTATTACACTAGAGCTGAAACTATAAAAGTCTCGTGTTGAAGTATTGAGAGATGTCTGAATCGTGTTCACGGTGGATTGATACATCACCCATCCAATCTTTTCCCCCTTCGTTTCAATGTTTGCTTTATGCAACGTAGAGAAGGCAATGCGCCTGCAGATTCACCATAGAGCAGGCATGAATCTGTGATAGTAAACAGCTCAGAGCATGTCAATTTTCCAAGAAGGATTTAAGGTGACAAGAATTGTGTCATCTGCCTCCCAAGTATGTAAGAGGGAGAGGGAAGAAGGCGTGGGAAGAGGAGCCAATCACAACCTACTCGGATCGTGCTCAGCATCACAATTTCCAAACATAAAGGTGCAATAGAGTCGAAACCATTTGGAAAAGGAACAAAATTTCAGTCGTCAAGAGCCATCCAGCAACAGTAGCATCTAAAGGTATTTTTACATAAGAACCAAAGATCAGTTGTGGCTATCTCAAGCGAAGTTTAAGATTATCAAAAGCCCGACATACTTTTACAGTTTTTCTTTTCTTTAAAACAAATCAAGAGTTCCAAATTTTTTGAAAAAGCAGAAAGAACGAGGAATGTTGATTCATAATTCGGGTTTGATATAACATCTCAAGTTTCATCTGTTCCAAGGTAAAATTTGCAATCTTGTCTAGATTTTCGGAACATACAGCAATGTGCAAGTTAGTTCCAATGCAGACTTGGAGGTACCGGCACAAGCACACGAAACAGAAACCTTCCTAGAAAAGCAGAGATCCGGAAACTCACTCCACCCGACTGGGGAAATTGCACAAGCCCAGAACGAGCAAGGTCGGAGTTGACTTATACCTGCAACTGCTGCAACTCCTACCGAGACGCAGGCAAAGAAAGATTCGATTTTGGATCTTGGGAGAATACGACCCATGAAGGATACGACCCATGAAGGACTCAATCATTACTTGTGATTTCCACAAGAAATGGCGTGGACATAACTAAATCCCAAGTAAGATTGACGAGTGATTCAGGGATCATATTGGGTCGTCACGAATTTCGAAACAAGCAATAGATGCAAGCAAAAAGACGAAGACTTGATCTCGTGGGCTGCTTTCGACGCGCATCCCCCCACTGTTCTTCTTCTCCCATTTTCTCCCGCAAAGATTTATGGAGCTTTTTCTCTTTTTCAGAAAAGATGGTGCTAACGTGGTTAACAAGACGTAGGTAGCCATCATTAATAGTGATCATTGGATTAATATTCCTAATAAAGAAATCTTATGACCCGATTTAAGGTAAAACTGAGCAAGCTCTATCAAATTCAATGACTCAATGATCATGTCAACAAAATATCAATTTTGATCTTTGTATATCTACTATTACTTCATATTGCATGCACCTATGAAAATTTTTTGAGAGTAGAGAATACCTAGGTAATTACATATAAGCAAAAAATGAATGAGAATTTAGGATTGCTTTTTGTGTAAGTATATGATCAACGTAAATTGCGGTTATCCTTAACTTATGGTGCTTGATGTCAACTTCTTCTACTATTATAATATTAAGTTAAATGTTATCATCAATTGGTAATTTGTTTATTACGAACTGATGACAATTTTTTAATTGAATGTTCTTTTCATTACAAATATTTTTCTTACATTGTGTTAATGTATCGTTGGACTAATGCACACGCTTCAATTTTCCATTAAGTTGGTGAAATATACAGTTGGTCACATTATACACAACGGCTTGGCGACATAATTCAGCTCCTCCTCCTTTTCGTATCCACTCATTCATTTTCCCTTACTTATACTCTCTTATAACTTTTCAAAAAATCCCAATTAGTGTATATGATAGTTCTAGTCTTCAAATTCGCAATGAATGTAAATAAGTGGCAACACCCAATCTATTTCCCATACGGTATGCCAATTCCAAAGAATTTTCTTTGACAAGTTCTAATGTTTGAAAGATGTTCAATGTTATAAACCTGCGAGAAGAAGGCCGTTTGCACGATATGCACTACGAAATTAAACTTGAAATCTAGTGATGGGACGGGTTACTTGAAGAGACATCAACACAAACATCCCGCTGAAATGGTCAAGCGCAGGGGAGCTCCTCTGCCTTTACTATAAGAGGACATTGACATTTATAGCTTTCTTTTAAGATTTATTTGTTTGAGTCTTCAATGTTAAGGTGCGTTTGTTTGCATTTGTTCGGTACGGTGTTTTTACTTTTTAAGTAGTAATTTTTTTAGTATATTTGTCCAAGTTTGAGTCTTACGTACTATTTTTTGCATTTACTAATTTTTTGCATAATTATTCCTACCAGTTGTCTTCCTATGAAAATATGATGTAGGATAATTTATTACCATCTACATTTCTTTGTTTTTCCATTTATTAATTCTATTTCAAATTATTTTAAAAAATCATTATAAAAAGAAATTAAATGTTTTTCCATTTGACCCATGGCACCCTCGAGGCACCCTAAATTGTTTCTTCATGAACTCTCTCATTTACAGTTCAGGACTCTCTAGACAGGCTACGGTCTCGGATATCTTTTCCAGTCAAGGCCAAGCCACTAAGGCCATCATAGATTCATGGACATGTACTCTTCCTGTCCTCTCGCAGCACCCTGATCGTTTCCGTTGGTTGGAGCATTCCTCATGGGCCTTCTCAATTGCGTCAGCGTGGGAAGCTATTTGACTGAAGCGCAACCCGGTCCCATGGTCCTCCTTCGTCTGGAACAAGACACTATCCCCTTGCTACCGTTTTCACCTCTGGCTTATCACTAGAAACCGGTTGCCCACTCAGGTGTTTCTGCTCTCTTATGGTAGGATTGCGGAGGGATCTTGTGCCTTTTGCAATCTAAGACCAAATTTTGTTGACCATCTGTTTTTTGGTTGCATATTGCTAGCCTCATATTTTTTTGGGCTGCTTGGTGTAAACTCCCTTGGCAAAATAACTCGTGGCTGGAAAATTTAAATTGCACCAACAAATTCAGTGTATTGCTCAGTTTGCTTTTGGGGCCCTGTGTCACCTAATATGGACGATGAGAAACATCTTCTTTCGGGACCAAGTCCTGTTCGCGCCTACTTTGAAGAAGCATCTCATTAAAGCCATGAAGGACAAGGCTATGTCGTTCAGCCTCATTGCGGACACGCCTAAGAACAGGAGGATTCAAAGAAGTTGGGGGCTGGATCCCTCTATTTTTTCTTCCGATGTGTTAGATCTTTCCTTGTAAAGTTTCACCGAGGGTTGCCTCTTTTTTGGTTCTCCCCTTTTCTTTTTACTGTCGGCACCCTTTCGCTCTTTTTGACTTGTTTGTCTCCAAGAGTGTAAGCTTTTTGATGCCGAGATCTCTTTCTTGTAAGGTTCCGTTTGGTTAAAAGTTAATACTAATCTTACCTTACCAAAAAAAAAAAAAAAAAAATGTTGCAACGTAAGCTAACATAAACAGTCATTATCACAGGTCGTGCTTGGCACGACTCGTAAAAGTGCCAGGCCTTCACGGGCCGCCTTGGCACAGCCGTGGCCATTACTATTGAGTGGGAAATATCAATATATCGTTGGCCTTTCTTTCCATGTATGTAATGTTCACACTTGCGGAGGAAGTTTCAAAGGCCTTCCTCTGGAAGGTCTTGGTGTTCAGATTCTATCCTGCCAAAGTCTATGTTCACACTTGTCACCCAAGTTTCAAGGCCTTCCTTTGGAAGGCTTGGAGAAAGTTGAATTTTCTATCCCACTAAAGTCAAAAAGATTTCACTTTCTTTCTTTCTTGGCCTTTTCTGATTGGTCCCACCTGTCGCACTCCCACTACCAGATTCCACAGCATTAATCGTTCTACCAATTACATCAAATCAGCAGACAATCCACCTTCACATCCACCAATTTAGGATCATCATCAATGAGGACAAAAATTAAAGAAATACCCTGAATAACATAACACATTTTATTTAAGTATGTTACATCCCCATCAGCCGAAAACACAACCTGAAACAAAAGAAGAAGCACGACTCTGAAGCCAGGACTCGCACGAATTGTGAAACTACGTGTTTCACTTCACTTCAGAAGCTACACTCGCAATACTTGATACATCAGAAGTAAGTAAAAAAGAAAAAAAAGGCACGCTCACGCACACTCCTTCCAAATCATGCTCCACCATTGTAGGATGTTGTGGAGAAGTCTTCATACATTTCCGCAGCCCAACCGGAAAGGTTTGCTGAGTTGCTGCATGGAGATAGGATGCGTCCATAGTCGAACTCATTCCCGTTGTTGTCATATGAGAAATCAAAGAAGGACGACCATACTTCCTCTTCCTCTGCTCCTGCTCCGGCCTGTGGCTGAAAGGTTGGAGTGTTGTTGTAGTCTGGTAAACGGTCGTCCAGTCGCTGAATTGGGTATAATGAATCCATAATTTCTCCCATTGACATCTGCATTCAAAACATGTAGATTATATAAACCAACTCATCTTAAGTATGTTCCCTTTCTTTTTCTTTTCTTTTTTTGTTACAGAAACGATCTTGAAGTATGAAATAAACTCAGTCCCACTGATGTTGCTTGTGTGATAGTGCAATCGTTAGTATTTTGGCCATAGAAAACGAATGAGTCTCTGTGACTCTGATATGCCCTATAGGACAGTGGGACTAAATCCGATCCTAGATAAGTTCTAAAGAATAAAACAAGTGTATCTCACCTCGGGTTGACTATCAGCAGCTCCTTGGTTATCAACAACTTCATCGTTGGGGGTGTTGCAGAAGCTCAGCAAGTCCCCTTCCTGATTCACAGGGGGGTCTGATACATTGCTAGCGCATGTGAGAGGGCTACTTGAATAGACTTCTGGGCTGATTGCCGGAGCATGCCCCATCGTCAGTTTCTTGTCTTTCTTGTTCTTGATCCGACATGCCACATATGGTAGCATCTGCAAATATATGCATCAGCAACATCAGTAACAGAAAAACAACCGTTACTAGAAAGCATCTCTCAAATGTTATTTACAATCAATTGCGCTGTGCAAAGGAATGAGAGCCAAAATTGTTACCTCGCCTTTGGCGTGATTACCGCCCAAACACTTGGAATTTAGGTGATACTCATGCATGACCCAGTTGGTTCTTTTGCCCTGAGGCACGCGACCTTCATAGAACACCAACGTCTTCTTGATTCCTAACTGCTCGTTGGTGTCCTCACTCACGATGGCGCGTTCCTTGCCGGTCACTTTCCAGTAACCGGCTCTGGTCGTGCGGTCGGAGCGCCTGCTGTTCACATACTTGCGCTTCACACGGCAATAGAAGAACAGCTCCTTCCTGTTGAACTTGCGATCGAACATGGCGGGCAATTGCCATGGTTCTGATTCGCATACATCGATCTCCGGAATTATGTTGGAGTAGTGTTCCTCGGGCTGCCCTAGAATCTTGGGCTTTAGGTAAAGGAGCAGAAGCTCCTCATCAGTGGCATGGAATCTGAAACCTGGAGGGAGTAAGCTCATGACTTCTGAGATCGTGTCTTCCATTTGGATTTCCCAACTCGTGCAAGCAGAGAGAAGAAGAAGAAGACCAGAGGACAGAGATTTTGTGTGTGGGTTTGGAGAGCGGTAGGATTAACATCGGCCGAGTGCGGGGAATTTATAGGGTGGAATAGTGCCTTGACTCATTGACTGGCATCACTTGGTTTACGTTTTCTTTTTATTTTTTTAATGTTCGCCTTCCTTCAGAAGTGAAATTGTCTCCCTTGCTTGAGAAGTGCAAGACCAAACTGTTCATGATGAATGGACCACTTCGTCCTACGTGGGAATATCTTTTAGCATACTTGAGGAAGCTGATTGCTGGACCCCATATGCATGATCAAGAGCGTTCATACGACATGCCAAAGTCCAATCAGCCTCCTCTTTCTCGTTTCTCAGCCCATGAATCAAAAGTAAGGGAAATTATCAAAAAAGTCTTAAACTTATTACAATTGTGTCAATTTTAGTTATAGATTTATTTTGTTGATCAATTAAGTCCAACATTTTGCAATTGTGCCAGTTTAGTTCTTTCAGCCAAAATTAGTCGGTCAGTGTTGATGTGATAATTTTTTAATAATTTTTTAAAGAAAATTTTTAATTAATTTTGATCTTTTTTTCCTTCTTTTTTTTTTTTTTTTTTCTCCTCCCTCCTCCTTGCAACTAGGGCGGTCGGGCAAGCTCACCTTGCCGTCTATGGCAAGGGTGAGCTCGCCTAGCAACTGGCAAGGCGAGCCCCTGCCAGATCTAAAGAGGGGGCCCTACTGTCACTGGGTCCACTGACGATGAGGTCCCCCTTGCCAAATTCGATAGGGGCTCGCTTCGCCAGACCCAATGACGGTAAGACCCCCCTCATTAGATTTGGTGAGGGCTCGCCCCACCAGTGGTGATCGAGGGAACTCACCTTCGCCTAGTGACGGTGAGGCAAGCTTGCCTGGCCACCTTAGTCTGGCAACTAACCAACCCTCGGCCAGTCACTGAAGCCAAAGGAAGGAGGGAGGAGAAAAAAAAAAAAGCAAAAAAAGATAAAAATTAATTAAAAAATCAAAAATAAAATATTATTTAAAAAATTGTTACTAGTGCAGGCCATCGGCCACATTAATGCCGGCTAACCAATTTTGGCTGGAATGACTAAATTGGCACGATTATAAAAGATTTATGACTCAATTGGCCAAAAAAAATAAATTTATGATTGAATTGACAGAATTACAATAGGTTTATGACTTTTTTTGGTAATTTTCCCATCAAAACTAGGGTTCTGATCATTTCTTTCATTAGATAATTGAGATTAGTAAGTACGAATTGTCACAGCTATATAACCCTTTAGAGTGGGGATTAATCCAATTGGGACACTAACAAAGTTCAGACGTCCTTAAATGCATGCATGAACATATACTCAACTTTAAGGTATGGTATGCCGACGTTTTTAGAATTTTATATGGACGCTTTTGTTCCATCAGACGAGGAATCTTATCCTATGGTCTTATTTTATTATTATTGAAAGGGAAAAATGATCGAAATTAGACCACCATTGTCCACATGTGGAAAATATAATTACTAGAAATCTTTTTGGACCTTCTTGTGGAAGTTCTAAGCCTTGCTCCCAAAGGGTCGCACTTTTTCTCCGGGACCCACATGCGATGGCACTTTCAGTGAGGTTATTCTTTCCCCCCACACATGTTTCATTATTTACTCCTTTTCGCTTACTATATTGCTGACGAATTTATCGTACATATGTCCATTAATAAATAATAAAGTCTGGTAGAATGGAATTCCGATGTATAGTGACATCGTCTCGACGCTCCCTTACCTCTCGCTTCCATTATAATTATTAATTAGACGTGTTACTTTATATTAATTAGAAAAAAAAATTAATCATCCCATTTTACATAGTATAAATGTTTCTACAACAATATTGATGTCGGAGAAAGTGTAGAAAGATAGGAGGTAAAATAAGTAAGAACTAAATTGGATAAGTCACTAGTTACTTGTAGGAATCAATCTAAGAAATAAGAGCACAATAAAAAAGCCTTCTTGTTCTCAAGTTAAAGGCTAAGTGAATTATCATTCAAATCAAGTCTACTTTCTTATATATAGACACGCTTGGAACAACCCTTCAAGCATTAGCAATTACTAAGACTCTTTCAAAAGACAAAATGACTCAGAGAATCACCAATTAAATAAGGACTTTGGAAACTTTAAACAACATTTACTAAATCTTGAAAATATAATAAATAAATGTTGTTGGCCGTAGGTATCCATAACTTACTTGATCCAATGAATGTGGACACCCTTCAAATGCGTGGCTATTGAAGTATCGGTATGGTTACTAAAGTATCGGTAACTATGCGATTAGTAACACTTTCATATAATCAATGTTGTCTCGGAATGCTCCGGCATCAAATATAGCAACATGAATTAGCCTTACTTATGTGTTATGCTTGGAAAAAACGACTTCTGCCTCCACTATTTTGGGGTGCTATATTGAAAAAACGATGTGCTTCTAAGCATCATATTTAATACGGGATTTCTCAAACCGAAAGTAAACTCTTAATTTAAAAGCAGCCCATATGTGATTGACACATAGTGGAAAAATTTATGTTTTTTTTTTTTTTTAATGATATTCAGGATCCGCCGGAGCCCCCTTTCGCTTACCCTATTCGGGTTCACACAACCTGCCAATGCCCGGTGGCACTAGCGAATCTCACCGCAAGTCGCTAAATAGGGTTCACACGACTTGCCATTACCCGGTGGCACCAGCGAGTCTCGCCGCAAGCCGCTATTTAGATGTCAACCTAGAGGGGGGCTAGCTCATGACTCCAACACCAGGGCCCCAACTTAAGACACTTTAGCAACGAGAGAGCTCGAACTCTCGACTTCGGTGATGAGAGAGAGAACACACATCAACTGCACTACCTGGAGTTGGGTGTGGAAAAATTTATGTTTATATTTATATAGCTAAAAAAACGTTCATTTGTCACGTTTCTCCTTTTCCGGTTCCCTTTTAGATTCTCATAGAATTGCAGGTTTTAGGTCTTATATTGAATGTAACTTTATATGGGCGCGTGGCATGGATTTAACTGTATAACTGATATATTTACTTTAATTTTTTTGAAGTTATAATGATGAGTAGATATTTGAAAAACAATTTAACGATGCCGTCTCACTCTCAAGTTTTACGGGCACACTCCCTCTTTTCGCATGGCTCGATATCCCGAGAGAAATTGGAGTATACTCTCCATTTTCCAAGCGTTCCGTAGTTTCCGAAAAGAGTATGTCAACAATATTGCATTGCAACGTACGGCTAACGAAAATTTTTTTAGTATCGTCACCAAGCAATCTTTCATTCTTGAGGTTGGAGGCGGTCGATGAGCAAAATGGCATCACCAGGTACCGCCCCAACCATCCCAAACCGGTCCTCAGAAAGTACGAGAAAATATCACGGCTAGCCCCTTAGAGTGATCCTCCGAGGCAGCCGCCGGTGCTTAGATTAGACACATATGCTCAGTGATCACGAGCTCATCACTGCTTACTATGATAAGCAAAGTAACAGTAAAGAGGCGGGAAACAATCAGGAGACCTCGGTAAAGCCGAATGTATGTCTTTACATTGAGAGTAGCTGCTCGATCTCTATCCTCGTGCTGTTGTAGTTGTTCACCGTGGGACTTCGACAATGGAGATTGAGGCATGCATGATGATTCATGTGGCTCGTCGAATCATTTTATATGACGAAAACAAGGGCGCTTGTCGTATCATTTCCCTTGGGCATTGAATTTAACGAGAGAGGTTACGCCTCAGGCCAACGGGGTTGATGGTTGGTGATGCTGTCGCTTGTCTTTTCTCAATTTGCCATCCGGAGCGCTCGAAGTCAACGCACGCTTGAACTTGCGAAGGAATCACTTCCCGACAGTCGTCCACCGTCACTCCACAACCCCCCAGTGAGTTGTTCCTCGAATCGAATAGCAATGATTGAGAACAAGGAAGCTTAGTCGAATTCGAAGGGACGCAGTGTACGAGACCGCTCAAATTGTTGACGCGGCCGGCAATTTCAACGTCGACTTCACAGTTGCAGTCCCTTCTTTTTGTCTGGACGTGAAGGCCCCCCAAAACAAAGAATTTAAGCGGTGGTCGAAAGCCAAGAGCCAAGCGCCATCGCTTTCGCAAGACTCCGCATTGTCTCTCTCTCTTGCTCTCTCTCACCTTGTCCATTTCCACACCAGACTCGGTCGTTGTGGAACTCTTTACACACCTGGCGAGAGAAACAGAGGACCCGGGATTTCTCTGGGCCTTCGAGTGATTTCTTCTTTCAAGGTATGAAAGGGGAGCGAGCTTTCCGACCATGCGTGACTTTGGTCTGCGAGGAATATCTGTCTTGCTGGAGAACTAACTGCCAACTTGCGTGTAATGGGTGTTTGATCATTCGCTTGTTTGACTGACCAGCACTCTGTCTCCGCTGTCAGCTTCTTTTTTGTCCGTCTTCTCCGCATTTACCAGTTTGCAAGTTGGTTTTCTGGTCGAGAATTTGTTGGAGGTAATATGTTTGAGAGAGAAGAAGTAGTTGTTTGAAGTATTACACCAAGAGAGGCGTCGAGTTTGGAACGATCAACGGTGTTATCTCCAAGTGGAAACTCTAGAGTTTTTATATGCACGTTATTGGGCTTTCCCATACCGACCAAAATAACCATACTTTTACCTATTGGGCTTGTATGTGAACATATTATTTTGGACTATATTAATAATATATCCAACAATCTCCTCCTATGTTCACCATACAACACAATCCAATAAGTTAAGTCAATGTAATGTTCATACAAACATGAATCATCCACATTCAGTCTAAGATAATCAACTCGGATCGATTAAAGAGTATTCCAGCAGGAAAGTATTAAACTAAATCATCATGTGCAAACTAAATAAGTGAATCATTCTTATCATGAATCTGTTCTGAGATTAAAAATCCAAATCCCAAAATAAATCTCGATTTAGTTCACAACCAATATATGCATATTAATCAAGTATAAATAGGCCAGTCAAAATAGTCTAAGGCCTTACAAATATAAGAAACAAGCATAATAATGTCCACAAAATAAAAATAGCAAAATGCAAGTCTCAAGTAAATGGACTTCATCAAAATAGGCAACAACAGGTAAACTGTCAAGTCCCTACACGCTTTAAATGATATATATTCATTCATCAAGTAAGTCATCCTGATAAGGATCCCACTCATTAAGCTCTCCTCCATCTCTGCCATCCCTTGTGGAATGTCAAATATGAATTTCATATTATCATGAATTCAATCATTTAAATAAAAATTTAGCACCATTCCATCGGCAAAGAAGAACATATATTGATGTCATAAAGCATCATAATATCATGTCATAAGCATCAAGCCAGTTTCATAAATTATGAACAAGACCTAAACAATGTGATTTACAAAGAGCTATCAACTTAAGTTTATTTGTAGGAGAATAACTATTGTCTAATTTTAAAGAACAAGACCAATAGTCAAGTAACTTACAATAACCTAGTCATGTAATATCAAGTTTCAATTAAGAACAAGACAAATAGGCTTCTTATATAAATAATTATTTCTATGTTTCAATTTGGAATGTCACAATTACTGATTTCTTAAAGTCAAATAATCTAGTATCAAGTTTGGAATGAGATCATTTAACCAAAAATGATAATCTAATCTAGTTGAATTGTATCATAAAGTTTGGAATGACACAATTTTCTCGTATAGAACATTTGAATTAGGTTAAAGTCATCTTTATCAAATTTGGAATAAGACAACTCACCCTCTTCAAATTAGTTAGCAACTCGTGAACATCAATGAAACATATAAACTGTGCTTATCCTTGTAGCCAATAAAGAAAGATTCGATAATTCAAAACACACAATTAGAAAGTAAGTAAATGGTAGTTAAGACTTGCCTATATGGTCTTTAACCCCAGTTCCCCCACTGTTTTGAATAATCGATCTTTAGGCATACCTTTGGTGAGAGTATCGGCTATGTTATCCTTCGATCTCACATCGATCAAAGTGATAACCCCTTGTTCTCTCAGATAATTCAACAACGCATGTCTCAGTCTCACATGTCTTCTCTTTGAATTAAAGAGAGAATTATTGACGACTTGGACAGCTGCCCGATTATCACAGAATAGGCTTAAAGAATTAATCTTTAGCCGAGTTAAATGAATATCCATAATCAGATTCTTTATCCACTCTGCCTCCTCACCGACTGAGGCTAAAGCAAAAAGTTCCAATTCCATAGATGACAATACAATACAAGTTTGTCGTTTGGATTTTCAAGTAATAGTAGCTCCACCCAAAGTGAATACATACCCACCAGTGGACTTACTATTTCCAATATTTGAGCACCATGAGGCATCAGAATATCCATCCACAGTTGGAGGATAACCAGAATAATAAAGAGTATAATCTTTAGTACCTTTTAGGTATCTCATTAGCCTATTGAGGGCATCCCAATGCTCTTTACTAGGATTACTAGTAACACGACTCAGCATGCCAACTGTAAAGGCTATGTCGGGTCTAGTGCAACTTATAGCAAACATGAGACTACCAATCAGTTTTGAGTACTTTAACTGATCCACGCTGGTCCCTTCATTAGGACTCGTCTATTCTTATAATCATAGGGTCTCACTCGGTTTACACTTATCGTATCCCCAAGTAGAAAGTAGCTGCTCAATATAATGAGTCTGGCTAAGGGAGATGACTTGCCGTTCAAAGCTTACTTTCATACCAAGAATGATATTAGTAATACCAAGATCTTTCATGTCAAATTCTTTAGCTAAAGTAGCTTTCACGTCACTCACTACGTAATGATTGGAACCAAGAATTAACATGTCATCAACATACAAGCAAATGATGACTATCTTATTTGACATACAACGATGGTAAAGGCATTTATCTGAATAACTAGACTAAAAGCCATAACTCTTTACCACTTTATCAAATTTAAGATGCCACATCTTAGATGCTTGTTTAAGACCATATAGGGATTTATTTAATTTACAAACTTTGTCCTCAAGACCTTTCATAACATATCCTTCCGGTTGTTCCATGTAAATTTCCTCATTCAAATCCCCATTTAAGAAAACTGTTTTTAAATCAATTTGATGGACTACAAAGTGTTCAATAGATGCTAAAGCAAGAAGAATTCTTATAGTTGATAGATGACACACATGTGAATAGACATCAAAATAGTCTATTCCACTCTTTGTTTATAACCTTTAGCTACTAAACATGCTTTGTATCTGGCTATTGATCCATCAATATTCAGTTTTTTCTTCAACACCCATTTACAGCCTATAGCTTTAGCCCATTTTGGCAAATTTACTAGCTGCCAAGTGTGATTTTGTAGCAGAGAGCTCATTTCATCATCTATGGCTTTTGCTCAAAGTAGAGATTCCCTAGATCTCATTGCTTCCTGATAGGAGAATGAATCATCCTCAAGATAGTAAGCAACAAAGTCTTCACCAAAACTTTTGGGAATTCTCTCTCTTGTAGATACTCTAACTGGAGTTGGTTCAATAGCCAACCGTGTGGAATTAGTGTCAGAAGGGCCTGCTTCAGATTCTACAAGAGATTCTGAAATCATATCTGTAGATCTAAAAACATTCAAGCCTTGATCTCTGATAAACTTGTTTTTAAAGAACACTGCATCTCTAGATTCTATCACTGTGTTAGTAGATAGATCTAAAAACCTATTTGTAGCGCTATCTTCTGCACTACCTAGATATACACAAGTAATAGTTCTAAATCCCACCTTATGTTTCTTAGGATCTGGTATACTTACATAAGCAATACAGCTCCAAGTCTTATGAGTATCATATCTACAAGGGCGCTTATGCCATATCTCATAAAGTGTCATGGACAACTTAGAGTGCGGCAACCTGTTCAAGATGTGATTAGCAGTTATAACTGCTTCTCCCCAGTAGGAGGAAGGCATGCCAGCTGTAAGTAACATAGAGTTTAACATTTAAGTTAACGTTCTATTATTACGCTCTGCAACACCATTTGATTGGGGTGAATAAGGAGCAGTAGTCTCAAGTATTATACCTTCTAAAGCACAAAATTCCTTGAACCTTGACATAGTATATTCTCCTCCTCTATCACTTCTAAACCTCTTAATTTTCAAGTTGAATTGATTTTCTACTCTAGACTTGAAAATCTTAAATTTTTCAAAAGCCTCATCTTTTGATTTCAACAAATAGACATGACAATATCTAGAAAAATCATTTATGAATGTTATTAGATACTTCCGACCACCTTTAGTAATGTAATTTCTAAAATCACAAATGTCATAATGTATTAGCTCAATAAGTTGTGTGCTTTTGGAAACCAACTTAAAGGGTTTTCTAGTGATTTTAACTTGTGCACACACTTCACACTTATCAAATTGAATAGAAGTATCTAATGGAATGTTAAGAGTTTTAGCTAGATGTTGCATTTTCCTGTAATTCACATGTCCAAGTCATTGTGTAACAACTTTGGATCGATCAAAGTAGAATTCACATGGTTTATGCTATCAACATTTAAACTTAACATATACATACCATTAACCATGAATGCACAACCAAAATAATATGAGTTAATAGGTAAAGTTATTCTACCATTCATAGTTGAAAAAGACATACTAGCTTTATCAAGTAAACTCATAGATATTAAATTCTTCTTAAGTAAAGGTACTACTTTAACATGTTTTAGAGTTAGTAATTTACCCGAAGAAAGCACAAATTTGCAGTTTCAGCATAAGTCACCTTTGCCTCACCACTATTGCAATTTTCCACAGTATCTTTCAGTTATGTAACATCAATGAGTAATTTCTTGTCATTTGTAGCATGACAAGTAGCGCCACTATCCAACCACCACTCAGAAGAGACGCTGGCATTTCCATTCTTCATCATTCCAATGAAGGCTCGAGGCTCAGATCATCTAATTAGCATATTGGCCTTATTATGTGGTGTGTCATTATTTGGCTTCTTCGGCAACTTACACTCGCTACCCAATGACCCCACTTTCCACGCTTATGACACTTGCCATTCTTCTTCTTTTTGAAGATAGTCTTTTTGGCCTCTAACTCAAATATGATTCACCTTTTGGTGACTTGGACTTTTTCTGAGGTTTATTGGAGTGTGAAACTAAGTTGATTCCCACTTGTTCCAAACTCTTCCTAGTGATATTTTGATCATCAATGTGAATATACCTCTTTAATTCATTTAGTCCCATCTGTACCTTCAGTCTATGCATTTCGGTCTTGAAAGAACTCCATTCAGTTGGCAGTTTGCTCAACACAAGACCGACAAAGAGATTATCGAACATGTCAGAATTATCATCTTTCAACTTGTTCTTTATGTTCTCAAATTCAACTAACTGAGAGGTGATGCTTGAATTCATAGTGAATTTAAAGTCAAAGAATTTCTCCGCTATGAGGGTTTTAGATAGCCCCTCTTGTTTTTGGAACTGAGCGTTCAAGTGATCCCATATCTCTTTCACCGTCTTATACTCACTATAAGTCATAGCCAAATTAGGATTTAGAGAATTCAACAAGTAATCTCTACAAAAATCTTCATCTTTGTTCCATTGATATTCATTAACATCTTTGGTGGTAGATGCAAAATCATTTAATACACTATAAAATATGTCACGTTCTTTCATGCCAAATTGAACATGTAATTTCCAGCCATGAAATTCAGTAACATCAAAAGATTGCAACTTTATAATATCATAACAACTACACTTTGCCTTAGAAAGAGTGCACCTTGAAGTCCTCAGAGCAACAAAGTTGAATAACTCCCCTAACCTTGATAAAACCGCTTTGTAGAGATGGAATTTGCCAAAACAAACCCCAAAAACAGACCTGGAGCGCCCAAAAACCTTAGGATGGACTGCCCTTTGTCGCTGAAACTTGCCGAAAAATTTCACCCCCAAAATTCGCTAGAAATTTTGCATATGGAAATTTTGCCCCCGAAATTTGCTAGAAATTCAGATGGAAACTTCCGTGCCGTAACTTCTCCGTCGACCTCCAATTGATGTGAGTGACCACTCAAAACGTTGATGCAAGTGACCACTCAAAACGTTCGTATCGACGAGTAGATCAAAGCCCAAGTGGTTTCACCCTCTAAAATTGACTATAATTTTTGGGTTTTTGAAATTAAGATTTCGGTCACCCGAATCTTCAAACTCAAATCCCGGCCAATATCATCGTCAAAATCGAAAGTAAATTACAGCCACGAGTTTGTCTTGATGAAATCTTCAAGAAGACACTTTACTCGCTCAAATCCAACACACGAACTTAATACTTCAAGATTGTTGGAGGTAATAGGTTTGAGAGAGAAGAAGTAGTTGCTTGAAGTATTACACCAAGAGACGTCAAGTTTGGAACGCTCAACAGCGGTGTTACCTCCAAATAGGGAAACCCTAGAGTTTTTATATGCACGTTATTGGGCTTCGCCCATATGGACCCAAATAATCATGCTTTTACTTATTAGGCTTGTATGTGAACATATTATTTTGGACTATATTAATAATATATCCAACAGAATTCATATCTTTTAATAGAGTATGAAGCTATTTGATCCTATGACTACCACAAGATTCGGTGGTTACTAACATTATTTTGTCGTCCGGTCTTTCCCTTTTTTTCCTGGTAGAATTACTTGGACATGGGCAAGAAGCGTGTAATGTTACCAGCTGAGGAGCTCGACTTGTCTGCTGTCAAGTATGAGCCTGAAGTTATCGACGGTCAGTCTTATATCCTCCTGCATGTTCCTTTATTATGCTTTTCCTAGCAGTTTCTGCAAATCGACATTGTGAGTTTCTGGATCATGCCAAAAACGAGTTCGCCAAAATCCTAACTTGGGCGAGCCCTCTTGGCTGACTTGCAGCTCCGCATCTGACTGGTCTCATGTTCAGGCTGTTTGTCAAGATACTCGAGGCACCACTAATCGGCCCTGCTATCATCTCCAACATGAAGAAAAAGAACGGAATGGTCGAGGTGCGGTTTTGTTTGGTCTTGCCTACTGCATTCTTCGAGCAGATTTTCTTGCTTTGATGCTGGACGATTGAATGTGACTGGGCTTTTTCTTGTAATTGGCAGCTTCTTAGGAGTACTGTGATACCAGAGCCCCCAATGTATAAACCTGAATATCCTCCTCAAGGTTTTTCCCCTTAACTGGTTAGCTTTGGTGGCTGCCTTGTGTGTTGACATAAAACGGTGGGAACCAACCTATTTAACTGAATTTGGGAAAAGCTCTGTCAAGATGTTTCTCGCTGCTGAACAAACTGCAAATTTTTCGTGGGATCAGTATATTGGAAATCTTAAAACTTGTTATGAAAGTGTAATCAAATCTTAAAACTCATCAAATTGATACAATCGAATCATTACATTAACTCCATTCAATTTGACTAACATTAACAACTGACGTTGCTTTTTATTTTATTTTATTTAAAGATTCGTTTTACATAGCGATAACGTAGCTAAAACATGAAAGATAAAGCTAAAACATCTTACTTTAGTCCAAATCTAATTTTTCATACCAATTTTATTTAAATTAAATTAAAAAACTAAACTAAAAAAAGAAAAGAAAAGAGAGAGAGGACTTGCTGCCGCCGCCTTACCGTTGCCAAGAAGGGCCACGATAGTGTGGGATGGCCAGTGTCTAGCAACCTCGCCAATCGTAAGAGAGGCCTGTAGGCCCTCTCCCAAATGAGGACATTAAAAATTAAATTTAGACCAAAATGAAGTTATTTAAGCCACGCCATTACCATATAGGATAGAGAAAATAATTAAAAGAGCAGCATTAGTATTTTCTATTAAAAAAGTTAGACGGAGTTAATGAAAGAATTCGATTTCACAAATTTGACAAGTTTTAGAATTTGATTACATTTTCTGTAAATTTCAGGATTAAATTATATTTTCATGATAAGTTTTAGACCTTTAGTGCATTTATCCCATTTTTCTTTAATTGAGAAACTAGAGGAAATTGGTTCTAATTCATGGCATGCTTTCTACTTTTACTTGAAAATTCCTCTCTCTCTCTCTCTTCCCATCACCACTTGAAAATTCTTCTCTCTCTCTTCCCATCACTTTTCTCAGTAATTTTCGTGCTCTCCCCAGCTTTTCTCTTCCCTATTATTTTCAGCCAATGCATGCTTTGCAGTGCATTCGTTGGCAATCAAATGCACTGAATAGGGAGAGTAAGAAGAGGGCACACTTGGCATTAGCAGATCAACCTGCAACATACAATTGATTCTAGTAGAGTGCATCCTTCCCATTAAAAATATATGCTATGATGAAGCTATTAATGTCTAGATCCGGAGCCTGGTACCATCATATTGTATGAAGATGGAAAACCTGAAGACCGGGTAGAATTAGCGTTGAGATGTCTTCCGGAGTATGATCCTGCCAACTCCTGGAATGGGGATCTCAGTCAATTTCACTACTGGAAAATACGGGATTATGCCTATGGTTATCGTTCTAAACTTGTAACCCCATCCATGGTAAGTCCATGTCGGTACCTATGAGGAGTCTCTTTATTTTCAGCTAGAGCAAGACATGACGTCTTACTGTCCATTACTAGGTGGCAGAACGGATTATTACGGTCATCGAGGAGTTTAGCCATAAGAAACCTCCAGCTCCTTTACTAATTTCTTTTGATGCTGAGGAAGTCAGGAAACAAGCTGCTGCTTCCACAAAGAGGTTTGAGGAAGGTAGGGCAATCTACCGAAACGTGAGCTTAACTCATTGAAATGTTTGCTTTTGCACCTTGAAAGAACAGTTCCTGCTTCGTGTGCAGTGCACTGCCAGTCGTTGGTGCAGGGGAGGCTTGATAAATTAATGTCACTTCTGATGCAGGGAAGCCATTATCAATCTTGGATGGGATTTTCATGGCAATTAAGGATGACATAGGTTGCCACCCCTATATAATGAAGGGTAAAAAAAATTGGTTGAAGTCTTCGTCGTTTCTCCAAAAATTTTCCCTATTTTTTTAGTCTGTGTATATGATAATTTCCATTGACAGGTGCAACAACTTGGATGGATGAAACTAATTCAAATAATGAAGATGCAGTTTGTGTTTCTCGATTACGTAGCTGCGGTGTAATCTTGGTGGGTAAAGCAAATATGCATGAGTTGGGCATGGGTACAACTGGAAACAATCCTAATTATGGGTGAGTTTTATTATGTGGAAATCTTGTAATTCACAAGCTAGAGTACGAGAAATGCGGGCAAGAAAGTTTAAAGAGTACCAGGAAATCTTCTATGGATCAGCAGAATCATTTCATCAATTGCTATGCTGGCACGTAGCTGATGTATCATGAACTTGTCAAAATTGACATTCCTTAGAAATTGTCCCTCATCTTTCATCAGAATTATTTACATAGATCACTACATTGAATGTAGAGTAATGTTGTCAATATTTTGTTCTTGATGTGAATCAATCTTCCAGTGGAACTTTGTTTTAAAGGTGACTTTTTCTGGCGGAATTCTGAAGTGCTTCGAGATTGCTTATTGTCGACCTTGTCATGCTTAACGTGGTTTCATTTTATTTTACTAATTAATTTGAAGGAAAAAGAATGTATTTCCACGTCCCACATAATCAGCCAGTGATAATACTGCTCATTCTAGGGATTACGGTATTTTTCTTCTCGCAAGAATGTGTCTTCCTTCTCACTCCTCTCCTTTTTCTTGTGCAAAATGATCTTGAAATGGTTCGTCTTTCTTCTCTTTTATTCATCAACAAATGTTATATTAACCACTCAATTTGACTTATCTCATTCGGTTGCCCTCCTTCTTACATATATATGAATTGGCACAAGTCTGTTCTCAATCCACACACACTCCATTACATGGTTTTTGTTTGCAAACTTTTGTCATAAAATTTATTGGTTATGTATCTGCAGAACAACAAGGAACCCTCATGCCCCAGAAAGGTATACTGGTGGATCTAGCTCCGGACCAGCAGCAATTGTTGCTTCTGGAATTTGCTCTGCTGCACTTGGGACAGATGGTGGAGGTTGTACTAGAGTTCTACTGTTTGGCTTGTGCTTACCATGTATTATATGCTGACACTAACTTCACATAAAAAGACAGGTTCAATTCGAATACCTTCTTCCCTTTGCGGAGTAGTTGGACTGAAAACAACATATGGGCGAACTGATATTAGAGGGTTAGATTTCAAACTTTTTCCTTCTACGAATGCTAGGGACCTAGTGCAGGCTTCAGTACACAAAGTTGTGAATCATGGTGATATTGTGTTTGTTAAAGGGTTCTGCCAATCTATGCAGTTCGCTATGTGAGTCTGGGACTGTGGAAATTATTGGACCAATTGCATCATCGGTGGAAGATGTCATGCTAGTGTAAGTATTCTGGACTTGCTGGATGTTAGGCGCTGCTCCCTCAGCTCATCAGAGGTTTAATGTTTATAATGTCATTATGGAAATCAACAATTTTTGTGGTTGTAGGCATTGAATCATCGTTAATTTTTTGGTGTTGGCACTTTTTCTTTGCCACTTGTCTTGACTTATTAGCAGATGAGTTTGTTTAGAGGAAACTTTCAGTTTGAATCACAACATTAGGAGCATTGTCTCTTCCTATATTCATTGTCATGGGGTTCAATTGTTGTCACGTAGGTCGGAACAGATTTTTTTTTTTTCTTTTCTGGTCAAAGGGTTGGAACAGGTTAGCATGTAAGTTCAGTTTTTTATTTTCAGATAACACTGCAAAAACAAAGACATGTTAAGAACTTCTTTGACTAGGGTAGCATGTGATTTCTCTCTGACTTGGCAGTAACAGTACAAACTGTGAAGAAAAGAACAGTAATGGAAAACTTGGATCTTTGGAATTTAAAAAGCTGAAGTGAATTCTATCTCATGTGATCGTGTGAAGTCCTCATAATCAAGGACCTGAATGTCTTTCACAGTTACTTTTGCTTCTTTATGAGACTTTACCCGGTGATCTCCAGCAGATCACACTTGCCATTATTTAAAGCTCTCCGCAGTCTAAACCACCAAAAGGATCATAAGATGTAGTCCTTAGGCATCACAGTAGGGCTTATCTGCCTTAGTCGAAGCAACAACCACACAGATCTCTGTAACAATATGACGTTTGTGGCTTCAGTTCTGGCTGTTTTCTTGATGTCCTTATCGTTTAACTTCAATCGCATCTTTAGTTTCTCTTATATATCGTACAATTCTCATCTTGGCAATGTTACACCAGGTATGCTGCAATCCTGGGTTCCTGTCCTATAGACAAAAATACTTTGAAACCTGTAAGTCTCTTATCTTCATTAACCAAAGAATGCAGCTATGCCTGATTTATGACATGCACTTTGGAGAAGTACACGTTAATGCTACCAATTCAATTGGTCTCTTGCTGCCAAGCCTCCTTTTTATGCAGGTTGTGAGCAGACTAAACTGCTTTTGCATGATGACTGTCATAATACTACTAACATGTGCTAGTTCTTGCAGTCACCGCCTTGCTTGCCAAATTTTCCATCTCTTGAAAGTTTGGATGCCGTGGGATCGTTGCGTCTTGGAAAATATGCTCCGGTAATAGCAGATTCCTATATGTTTTTAGCTTTCCTTGTATTTCTTTTTCCCCTTTCCAATACATAAACAAATTAATGGTTGCAGTGGTTCAATGATGTTCATTCAACTGATATCTCCGACAAAAGTGAGGATATTCTGAATCAGCTATCCAAGATCCATGGCTGCGAAGTAAGTTCTGCTTCAGTTGAATAGGCCTTCCAACATTACATAATTTTTCCACAGAGTACTGTGTCTCTAAAGCTTAAAGCAACTTTAATCTTTCCTTATTTGTCTTGTGTTTTGCACCTTCTATCCGTATCCCACTAATGAGTTGGTTCTCCTGTAGAGTTCACTGCACAAGGCATGAATTCTGTCTTTTTACTCATATAAATTGCTAAGTTCCTAATTTGACTTATATGTGTGCAAGGTGGTAGAGATTGTTATACCTGAGCTGCATGAGATGAGCACTGCTCATCTAGTTTCAGTTGGATCCGAGATGTTAACTGCATTGAATCCTGACTGTGAGGATGGGTAAGTCCACCGCTCTAATGTACCTGTGAAATAGCATCATCGTCGATCTGACCAGAAATGGACACAGCTGAGTAGGGAATATTCGAAGGTGATGTTCATTCTCTGTTATTGGTATTTTATTTTGGACTGAATATCATGTTCTCTTTTCTCAGGAAAGGTACAGAGTTGAATTACGATTCGCGGACTAACATGGCACTGTTCCGGTCATTCACTGCATCGGATTATATTGCTGCCCAGTGTCTTAGGTGAGCCAAAAAAAGAAGAGAAAATTGCATGTTATTCTCAACATGAAATACTTGCTCCCATCATGTAAATATATAATGTCCTCCCACTGTCTTCATCAAGGCAGAGGTCTGGATACCTGTACTTATTCATGTATAGTTTTTAGATGAGCTATATCATAGCTGAAGCTAACAAAACCGTTGAACCTAGTTTATTCAGTTTAGGTATTCGTCTTCCATGTGGTCATTTGAAAATGCATTCGCAATCTCATTCAGTTCTTTTTTATAATATTCTAAGACATGGTGCTCATGCTGATATCTGATTTCAGGAGAAGAATGATGTACCATCATATGGAGATCTTCAAGAAAGTTGATGTCATAGTGACGCCAACTACTGGGTAGGTCATGGTGTGACTAGCTCAAGTTGGTGTTTACCTTCAAGGATACAGTTTCAATGCTTGATGATGCGTAATTGGACTTGCAAGCCTGATCTAAGCATAGTTCTTGTCTTTTCAATCACATCCAAGTTTGAGAAGGAGCAAACCAGTAGTACGCATAGTTGGATTTAAATTTGTGATCCCTGCTTCAAGACCTAATCAGAATCACACCATTCAAAATTTGAGTTTTCAGTCATTCAATGTTACCTCATTCTTCTCGTAGATTTTCAACTGACACAAATTTTTTTATTACAGAATGACAGCACCTAAAATACCTCCTGGTGCCCTCAAATATGGTGAAACGGATATGCAGGTTACAGGTTTGTCAGTTGCATTATTAATCTCTGGTTTGATAGTAACCATCTTTTTGCACAAATTGCATCGAAACCATAAGTTTCGTGCACATGCTTGCTTTAATCGCTATAACAAGTTTTCAGATATTCAATGTGACATCCTTCCTGAGTGAAAATTCTCATCTAGTTTATGTGCACACTCTCTCTGTTTCAGGTTCCCTCATGCGATTTGTCGTTGCAGCAAATCTTCTAGGTCTCCCTGCCATTTCTGTCCCTGTGAGTGACGCTGGGTTTGCGTATGCAGTTTTGTGTGATATTTGTGTCTCGAATCCTTTTCTTCATTTGCACAGAAACTGTCACTTTAGATCGCCAACAGATAACATCATGCCAAGAAATTGAGCTATAGCTCATTGAGCCAGCTGAAGAACAAATGTCATTAGCCTTCCAGCTTCACCTTTTGCAACTGCATTAAGTCATATTATTCATCAACTCTAGTACAGTCATATCTAGCTCATCCCGTTACTTTTGTTGTGAATTTTACAGATCGGGTATGATAAGCAAGGCCTTCCAATTGGTTTGCAACTGATGGGCCGTCCGTGGGGTGAAGCTTCAATTTTACGCCTGGCTTCTGTGGTTGAGGTATATCTTTTTTTCATTTTGCGCACTTCAAGTAATTTGAGAGAAGGATGCCATCGTTTGCCTTTCTCTCTCTTGCTTTCAGGAACTCTGTGGATCTAAGAAGAGGCCTGTGTCTTTCTACGATGTTCTGAGGACAAGTTGAACGCAGCTTAGGCTTAGCTTCTGTTGCTGACTCATTGGTTGGGTTTTCAAGCAAGCTGGGAGATTTTTGTAGTGACTTTATTGCTCCTGCTTTAGCAGAGACTTCTCTGTTTTAATGTCAACTCGGAAAGGAAATGACATAGTTATCTGTGTACTTTTGTGCTGGATGTTGGCTTATCTGAAGCCTAATTACGATATGAAGATTGGATTTTTTTATTAGATAAATCATTTATAGACAGTGACTTTCTGTTTTTCTTTATTAAATCCATGGTTTTATTATCGTTTATTTACATGTTCGCTGCAAAAAATGGTTAGATAATTCTCGTTTCTTCGTACTTATTGTGAGATATTTGAGCTGTAAATCGAAAACAAAACTATTAACAGGTGTCAATAGTAGGCGGCAATGGTAGGACAAGACTTGGTTGATAATAATAGAGTTTGGTGACTAATGATTAGAAAAATAACAAACAACTCGAAGAGAATTGCTACTTGCTAAGGAAGTCAGCGATAGTAAATATCAGTTGTTGAGGAGAACTCGAGATGAAGTCATTGACATTGACATATAACTTTTTCTAACTACAAATAGGATTAGGAAATTATTTATTTTAAAAATAGGATTATCATGTTATCTTTTTAAAAAATAATAACTATTTGTGATTATTAATTGTAGGGTTTAAATAATCACATTGTACTCTTTGGACCAATCAAGTGGCTTCACTTATTAAAGCATTATGAATGTTGTACATGATTGGAGGAATAATCTGTAAACAAAGACAAGAACATCAGGACCAGCAGTCGTATTTCCTTTGAACAACAATTTCTGAACAATTCAGGATGGAATATAGGCAAGCTTACGGAGGTCAGAAGCGAAAAGATCAGGTAGTTCAACAAATGAGGTAAAATAAGAACAGGGGAACTGGATATAGGAAGTAATTTAAATAGGATTTTGTATTTGAATATACTTCGAGGGCTTCCTCCCTCCTATCGCGCGGAAGTAAATGGACAGATTTTTCACGAACTTGAATGACAAAAGAAGAGGAAATATACTCCGGCCAAAAAGATAAAAATTGAATCTTAGATTAACTTTAGCTGATGCCCTTCTCTGATGAGGTCATAGTAAGCTGAAATCAGCTGTTGAACCTAAAGTGATCTGCTGTCTTGCTTGATGGATTGAACATCCGAGCTAAATTAGGCATGGTGTGATTGGTATTGGCCATATTGTTCTCTAAAACGATTAGACAATAAATGCTGGCCTAGAGTCAACAGCTTAGGCATCACGTGGGTTATTCTGTGGCTAACGAACTGCCGGCTTGTGACACAGGCAAGATGATTCATGTGGCTCGTCCAATCACGTCACATGACAGAAACGAGTGCGTGTGGCGTGTCGTTTCAATTGCGCATTGAACTTAATAGGTAGATATTACGCTCAGGTCAACGGGGGCGATGCCTTAATTTGCCTAATCTCAATTTACCGTCCGGAGCGCCCCGAGTCAACGCTTGAACTCGCGGAATCACTGCCCAGTCGGTCGTCCAGCCTCCCTCCGCACAGCCGCCCCACAACGAATTGTTCCTCGAATCAGATGGCCATGAGCGTGGCGAGCAATGATGCTCGACCCAATTCGAAGGGGCGCGATGGACGCGCCTGCTCGAATTCTGATTCCGCGGGTCATTTCATCGATGACTTCACTGTCGCAGTCCCATCTGTTTGGTTTGGACGGGAAGGCCCCCGTAAAACATAATTTAATACGGTGATCGAAGGCCAACGGCCGGCGCCATCGCTATCGCAAGACTCCGCATCGTTTCTCCCTTTACTCTCTGACCTCGTCCATTCATACACCAGACTCGCTCGTTCTGGAGCTCTTTCCACATCTGGCGCGAGAAACAGAGCACCGGGGAATTCTCTGTGCCTTTTTGAGTTATTTCTTCTTTCAAGGTATGCGAGGCAAGCATCGCGACCGTGCGTGACTTTGGTCCGCGAGGGATGTCCATCTTGCTGGACAGCTAATTGCGAACTCGTGTGTAATGGGTGTTGATCATTTGCTTGTATCACTGATGAGCACTCTGCGTCCACTGTCGGCTTCATTTTTGTTAGTCTTCTCCGCAGTTACCAGTTCGCAAGTTGGTTGTCCGGTCGAGAATTCATTTCTTTATTGGTTTTTAACTTTCATTGAACAGAGCAACAGAGATGAAGCCATGATTGATCCTATGTTCCTATGACTACCTCAAGATCCGTTGGTTGCTAACATTTTTTAGTCGTTCGGTCTTTCCCTTTTTTTCATGGTAGAATTACTTTGACATGGGCAAGAAGCGTGTGATGCTGCCGGCCGAGGAGCTCGACTTGTCTACCGTCAAGTATGAGCCTGAAGTTATTGACAGTCAGTCCCATATCCTCCTACATGTTCCTTTCTGATGCTTTTCCCAGCAGTTTCTGCCAATCGACCTTGTGAGTTTTCGGAACATGTATGGAACGCGTTCGCCAAGATTCTGACTTGGGCGAGCCCTCTTGGCTGACTTGCAGCTCCGCATCTGACTGGTCTTGCGTTCCGGCTGTTCGTCAAGATACTCGAGACACCGCTAATCGGCCCTGCCATCATCTCTTACTTGAAGAAGAACAACGGAATGGTTGAGGTGCGGTTTTGTTTTGTCTTGCATGCTGCATTCTTCAAGCAGATTCTCTTGCTTTGATGCTGGACGATTGAATGTGACTGGGCTTTTTCTTGTGATTGGCAGCTTCTTAGGAGTACGGTGATACCAGAGCCACCAATGTATAAACCTGAATTTCCTCCTCAAGGTTTTTCCCCTTAACTGGTTAGCTTTAGTGGCTGTCTTGTGTTTTGACGTAAAACAGTTGGGAAGCAATCTATTAAACTGAATTTTCGGGATAGCTCAGTCAAAATGTTTCTGGCTGCTGAACAAACCGTAAGTTTAATACAAAATTTATTAAAATTAAATTAAAAAACCTAAATTAAAAAAAAAAAAAACGAAAAAGAGAGAGATGACTCACCGCCCCCACCCAACCATGGCCGGGAAGGGCTGGGATGGCTTTTTTTATTGTGATGGCTGGTGGCTGACGACCCTCGCTGGCCTCAAGCGAGGCCTGCAGGCCCTTGCCCAAATCAAGGCCTCTCCAAATCGAGCAAGAGTTGCCGAACATCGCCTGCGATCAGCGAGTGTCGCTGGCCATCCCCCACCATCGTTAGCCCGTCCGAGTGATGGTAAGACAGTGGTGGCAAGGGCTTCACCTTCCCTCCCTCCCTCTCTTTGTCTCTCTCTTAAACTTTGGTTATTTTTTAATGTAACTTAAACAAAATTTGTATAAAAAATAAAATTTGGACCAAAAACATGTCCTATAAGCCACGTCGTTATCACATAGAATAGAGAAAATAATAAAAAAAATTACGTTAGTATTTTCCATCAACAAAATTGGACAGAGTTAAGGGATTATTCGATACACCAATTTCACAACTTCTAGGATTTTGTTGCACTTTTTATAAGTTTTAGGATTGAAATATTCTTTTGTGATAAGTTTTAAAATTTTCAACGTAATGATCCCGTATTTCTTTAACCAAGAAACTAGAGCAAATTCGTTCTAATTCATGGCATTCTTTCTACTTTACCTTGAGAATTCTTTTCTGTCTCTCTCTTCCCATCATGGCTATTTCGGAAAGCCATTATAAGTTTAAAAGAGACGCATTTTCTGAAGTAATTTCGTGCTTTCCCCTGCTTTACTTTCCCCTAGTATATTCAGCCTATGCATGCTTTGCAGTGCATTCATTACGTAAGAAGAGGGCACACAGGGCATTAGCAGATTAACATGCAACTTAGAATAAATTCAAGTAGAGTGCATCTTTCCCATAAGAAATAAATGCTATGACGAAGCTATGAATGTCTAGATCCGGAGCCTGGTACCATCTCATTGGATGAAGATGGAAAACCTGAAGACCGAGTAGAATCAGCGTTGAGATGTCTTCCGGAATATGATCCTGCCAAGTCCTGGAATGTGGATCTCAGTCAATTTCGCTACTGGAAAATACGGGATTATGCATATGGTTATCGTTCTAAACTTGTAACCCCATCCATGGTAAGTCCATATCAGTACCTGTGAGGAGTCTCTTTACTATTGGCTTGAGCAAGACGTGAAGTCTTACCGTCAATTATTAGGTGGCAGAGCGGATTATTATGGTCATAGAGGAGTTTAGCCATAAGAAACCTCCAGCTCCTTTACTAGTTTCTTTTGACTCTGAGGAAGTCAGGAAACAAGCTACTGCTTCCACAAAGAGGTTTGAGGAAGGTAGGGCAATCTACCGAAACGTGAGCTTAACTCATTGAAACATTTGTTTTTGCACCTTCAAAGAATGGTTCCTGCTTGGGGTGCGGTGCACTGCCATTAGTTGGTACAGGGGAGGCTTGATAAATTGATGGCATTTCTGATGCAGGGAAGCCATTATCAATCTTGGATGGGATTTTCATGGCAATTAAGGATGACATAGGTTGCCACCCCTATATAACGAAGGGTAAAAGAATTGGTTGAAGTCTTCGTTGTTTCTCCAAGAATTTTCCCTATTTTTTTAGCCTGTGTAAACGACAATTTCCATTGACAGGTGCAACAACTTGGATGGATGAAACTAATTCGAATAATGAAGATGCAGTTTGCGTTTCTCGATTACGTAGCTGTGGTGTGATCTTCGTGGGTAAAGCAAATATGCATGAGTTGGGCTTGGGTACAACTGGAAACAATCCTAATTATGGGTGAGTTTTATTACGTGGAAATTTTGTAATTCACAAGCTATTCACAAGCTAGAGTACCAGGCATGCGAGCGAGAAAGTTTAAAGAGCATCTAAACATGCAATCGATGTTCTATGGATCAACAGATACATTTCACCAATTGCAGTGCTGGCATGTTGTTGATGTATCATGAACTTGTCAAAATTGACATTCCATAGAAACTGTCCCTCATCTTTCATCTGAATCATTTACATAGATCACTACATTAAATGTGGAATGGCGTTGTCAATATTTTGTTCTTGATGTGAATCAATCTTCCAGTGGAACTTTCTTTTAAAGGTGGCATTTTCTGGCAGAATTCTGAAGTGCTTCGAGACTGCTTACGTGGACCTTGTCATGCTTGACACCGTTTCATTTTTTTTTTACTAAATAATTTGAAGGAAAAATAATGTATTTCTACCTTCTGCATAATCAGCCAGTGAGCTCATCCTAGGGAACACAGTATTCTTCTTCTCGCAAGAATGTGTCTTCCTTCTCACTCCTATCCTATTTTCTTGTGCAAAATGATCTTGAAATGGTTCGTCTTTCTTGTCTTCTATGCATCAAGACAAATGTTATATTCGGTTACACTCCTCCTAAATATATATATGAATTCTCAATCCATACACACTGCATTATATAGTTTTTGTTTGCAAACTTTTAACAGAAAATTCATTGGCTATTTATCTGCAGAACAACAAGGAACCCCCATGCCCCAGAAAGGTACACTGGTGGATCTTCCTCTGGACCAGCAGCAATTGTTGCTTCTGGAATTTGTTCTGCTGCACTTGGGACAGATGGTGGAGGTTGTACGAGTGTCCTACTGTTTGGCTTGTGCTTACTATGTATTATATGCTGACACTGACTCTACATAACGAGACAGGTTCAATTCGAATTCCTTCTTCCCTTTGCGGAGTAGTTGGACTGAAAACAACATATGGGCGAACAGATCTTAGAGGGTTAGATTTTAAACTTTTTCCTTTTATGAATGTTAGGGACCTAGTATAGGGTTCAGTACACAATATTGTGAATCGTGGGGATATTGTGTTAGAAGAGTTCTGCCATCCTTTGCAGTTCGCAATGTGAGTCCGGCACTGAAGAAATTATTGGACCAATTGCATCGTCGGTGGAAGATGTTACGCTAGTGTAAGTATTCTGTACTTGTTAGCTGGATGTTAGGCGCTACTCCCTCAGCTCAATAGAGGTTTAATGTTTATAACCCCAATATAAAAATCAACAATTTCTGTGGTTATAGGCATTGAATGATCATCAATTTTTTGGTGTTGGCACTTTTTCTTTGCCATTTGTCTTGACTTATTCAGAGATGAGCTTGTTTAGGGAAAACTATGAGTTGGAATCACAGCATTTGGGAACATTTTTTCTTCCTATAACCATTGTCGTAGGAATCAGATTGTTGTATCATAGGTCGGAACTGGTTAGCGTGCAAGTTTAGTTTTTGACTTTCGGATAATGCTGCAGAAATAAAGACATGTTAAGAACTTATTTGACTAGGGTAACATGTGATTTCTCCCGACATTGCAGTAACAGTTCAAACCGTGAAGAAAGGAACTTAATGGAAGATTTGGATTCTTTGGAATTTGAAAAGATGAAGTGAATTCTATCTCATGTATTCATATAAAGTCCTCATAATCGAAGATCTGAATGTCTTCACTATTACTTTTGCTTCTTTATGAGACTTTACCCAATGACCTCCAGCAGGTCACACTTGCCATTATTTAAGGCTCTCTTGCAGTCTCAACCACCAAAAGGATCGTATGATGTAGTCCTTAGGCATAACAGTAGGGCTCCTCTGCCTTAGTAGAAGCAACAATCGCATAGAGATCTCTGTAACAATATCATGTTTGTGGCTTGAGTTCCGGCTTTTTTCTTGATGACCTTATTGTTTAACTTCAATCACAATTTTAATTTCTCTTATATATTAAATAATTCTCATCTTGGCAATGCTACATCAGGTATGCTGCAATTCTGGGATCCTGTCCTATGGACAAATATACTTTGAAACCCGTAAGTCTATTATCTTCATTAACCAAAGAATGCAGCTATGCCTGATTTGTGACATGCACTTTGAAGAATTACATGTTAATTCTACTAATTCGATTGATCTCTTGCTGTCAAGTCTTCTTATTATGTAGGTTGGGAGCAGACTAAACTGCTTTTGCATGATAATTGTCATAATACTACTAACCTGTGCCAATTGTCGCAGTCACCGCCTTGCTTGCCAAATTTTCCATCTCTTGAAAGTTTGAATGCCGTGGGGTCGTTGCGTCTTGGAAAATATACTCCAGTAAGAGCAGATTCTTATATATTATTAGGTTTCCTCGTATTTTTTTTTTTTTTTTCTTTTTTCCCCTTTCCAATTACATGAATAAAGTAATGGTTGCAGTGGTTCAACGATGTTCGGTCAACTGATGTCTCTGACAAATGTGAGGATATTCTGAATCAGCTATCCAAAACCTATGGCTGTGAAGTAAGTTCTGCTTCAGTTGAATAGGCCTTCCAAAGTTAAATAATTCTTCCATAGAGTTGTGTGTCTCTAAAGCTTAAAGTAACTATAGTCTCTCCATATTTGTCTCGTGTTACCTCCTATCTTTTTTCGCACTAATGAGTTGGTTCTCTTGTTGATTTCACACTGCACAAGGCATGAATTCTGTCTTTTTATTCATATAAATTGCTGAGTTCCTAATTTGACTTATATGTGTGCAAGGTGGTAGAGATTGTCATACCTGAGCTGCATGAGATGCGCACTGCTCATCTAGTTTCAGTTGGATCCCAGGTATTAACCGCATTGAATCCTGACTGTGAGGATGGGTAAGTCCGCCGCTCCAATGTACCTGTAAAATAGCATCATCGTCAGTTTGACCAGAAATGGACACAACTGAGTAGGGAATATTCGAAGGTGATGTTCATTCTCTGTTATTGATATTTCAGTTTGGGACTGAATATCACATTCTCTTCTCTCAGGAAAGCTAAAGAGTTGAATTATGATTCGCGGACTAACATGGCACTGTTCCGATCATTCACTGCATCGGATTATGTTGCTGCCCAGTGTCTTAGGTGAGCCAAAAAAAGAAAAAGAAAAGAAAATTGCATGTTATTCTTGACGTGAGATACTTGGACCCATCATGTAAATATATCATGTCCTCCCACTGTCTTCAACTAGGCAGAAGTCTGAATACCTGTACTTATTCATGTCTAATTTTTAGATTAGCTATATCATAGCTGAAGCTAATAAAATCGTTGAACCTAATTTAATTCAGTTTAGGTATATGCCTTCCATGGGGTAATTTTAAAATGCATTTGCAATCTCATTCAGTTCTTTCTTCTAACATTCTGAGACATGGTGGTGATGCCAATATCTGATTTCAGGAGAAGAATGATGTACCATCATATGGAGATCTTCAAAAAAGTTGATGTCATAGTGACGCCGACCACTGGGTAGGTCATAGTGTGACTAGCTCAACTTAGTGTTTCCCTTTGAGGATCCAGTTTCAATGCTTGATGAATTGTAGTTTGACTCGGCGAGCCTAATCTAAGCATAGTTTTTGGCTTTTCAATCACATCCAAGTTTGAGAAGGAGCAAGCTGGTAGTACACATAATTGGATTTAAATTTGTGATCTCTGCTTCAATGGCCTGGCAGACCTAATCATAATCACACTACTCAAATTTTGAGTTTTCAGCCCTTCAATGTTAGCCTAATTCTTCTCGTAGATTTTCAACTGACACAAAATTGTTTATTACAGAATGACAGCACCTAAAATACCTCCTAGTGCCCTTAAATATGGGGAAACGGATTTGCAGCTTACAGGTTTGTCGGTAGCATTATTGATCTCTGGTTTTATAGTAACTATCTCTTTACAAATATTGCATTGAGACGTTAAGTTTCGTGTACTGTTTGCTTTAATTGCAATAACAAGTTTTCAGAGATTCAATGTGACATTCTTCCTAGGCGACAATTCTCATGAAGTTTATGCTCACTCTCTTTGTTTCAGGTTCCCTCATGCAATTTATCATTGCAGCAAATCTTCTAGGTCTCCCTGCCATTTCTGTCCCCGTGAGTGATGCTGGGTCTGCGTACGCAGTTTCATGTGATTTTTGTGTCTGGAATTCTTTTCTTCATTTGTGCAAAAACTGTCATTTTAGACTGCTGATAGCTATCATCATGCCAATAAATTGAGCTATAGCTCTTCGAGCCAGCTGAAGAACAAATGGCATTAGCCTTCCAACTTCACCTCTTGCAACTGCATTAAATCATATTATTCATCAGCTCTATTGTGAATTTTATAGATCGGGTATGATAAGCAAGGCCTTCCAATTGGTTTGCAACTGATGGGCCGTCCATGGGGTGATGCTTCAATTTTACGCCTGGCTTCTGTAGTTGAGGTACGTCACTTTTCATTTCGCTAATTTATTTAAGTAATTTGAGGGACGCATGCTATCATTTGCCTATCTTTCTCTTGCTTTCAGGAACTCTGTGGATCTAAGAAGAGGCCTGTATCATTCTACGATGTTCTGAAGACAAGCTGAATGCAGCTTAGCTTCTGTTGCTGATGTTTCTATGCCGTTGATTGTATGGGTTTTCAAGCAAGCTGGGAGATCTTTGCCGTGACTTTATTGCTCCTGTTTTAGCAGACTTCTCATTATGATGTGAAGATTCGATCTTTTATCAAATAAATTGTTTATAGAAAGTGACGTTCCCCTCAAAATGTTGATTCTTCATTGAATCCACAGTTCTACTATATTCTATTTACATGTTCATTGCTAAAATGGTTAGATAATTCTTCTTTCTTGGCATTAATTGTGAGATATTTGATCTGTAAACCAAATACAAAACTATTTCCAAGCAGCAATGGTAGGCGGTGATGATAGGACGCATGACAGATTTAGTTGAAAATAATAGAAAGTGGTGAATAACAGTCGTAATTGATTAAAAGAATAGTCAACAACTTGAAAAGCGCTGCTACTTGCTAAGGAAGTTATCAATAGAAAACATAAGTTATTGATGAGAACCTATAATGAAGTCATTGACATGGACATGGATCTTCAAGGTAGTGATATTTTCGGATTTGTAACTTTTCTTAGATAAGTGTTATTAGACAATAGGTAACTATTTTAAGATTTTTGTAACTTCTTGTGGATAAGTGCTTGTGGATAAGTGTTGGTGTAAATTACTTGTTTTAAAAATAGAATTAGTATGTCATCCTTTTAAATTTAATACCCATTTGTGACCATTGATTGCGGGCTTTAAATAACCACATTGTACTCTTTGGACCAATCAAGTGGCTTCACATTATGTACGTTGCACTAGATATGACAGAGCATATATGACATGATTACAGGAATAATCTGGGACGAAGACAAGAACATCAGGACCAGCACTCTGATTTCCGTTGAACAACAACTTCTGAACAATTCAGGATGGAATATAGGCAAGCACACGGAGGTCAGAAGCGAAGAGACCACAGAGTTTGATGAATGAAGTAAAATAAGAACAGAGGCACTAGATTTAGGAAGTCATTTAAATAGGATTTGCATTTGAATATACTTCGAGGGCTTCCTCCCTCCTTTCGCCTGGCTCAATCGCGAGAAAATTCAGAGTATCCTCTCCATTCTCTGAGCGCTCAACAATTTCCAGAAAAAATGAGATCGAAAGTGAACCGACAGGTTTTTCCCAAACTTTAATGAAAAGAGAAAAAGAGGAAATGTACTCGGGGACATATAAAAAATTGAATTTTTTATATGTCCTGCTTTGGTTCATCCGATTCCTAACTTTAGGTGGCACTCGTTGACCGTCGGTAGATGAGCTATGAATTTGCAGGAAACGCCCTTGACTTAATGAGCACCGCCCTCTGCTCACCTAACCCGGAACTACAATCTTGTCCCTTCCCTCTATTTTCCGTCTAGTTTTCTGTTTTGCTAAAACCGAAAATGAGTGGCATTCCATCAGTTAAGAATATGGCATGGCAGTGTACGGCTCACAAAACAATTTCAGTATCCTTCGCGCAATCTTTTGTCCGTCGAGCAATCTTTTTTCCTTGAGGTTGGAGGCGGTTGACGAGCAGAATGGCATCGTCAGGTACCATGCCAACCATCCTGAACCGGTCGTCGGAGGCAACCACCTGATTTAGACGTATGCTCAAAGAACAGGCTGAGCATTGGTTAATGTGATAATGAACGTAACAATAAAGAAGCGGGCCCGACGGGTCCTTCGACCCGAAAAGATTGGTAGACCTTGATAAAGCCGTGTGTCAGTCTCTATAATGGGAGTAGCTCTCAATCAAGCCGAGCCAAGTGTAGGTCTTCATAATTGGAGTTAATTCTCGATAAAGCCAAGTGTCAGTCTCTATAATGGGAGTAGCTCTCAATAAAGTCAAGCATAGGTTTTTGTAGAAACCTCATACCTTCACCCGAGGAGATCATCTAGAAGGAGCTTAAGTCCAAACTCATTAATATATCAAGGTAAACTCACATTCACTCAAAAACTTATGAGCCGATTAGGATATATATTAATTGCTCTAGATTATACTAATTCATATGAGATTTCTCAATCAACTCATACATGCATCCTAACACAATTCCCTTACAAAATTCCTTTACAGACAAGAAACGCGTGCGCATGTCGTATCATTTCACATGGGCATTTAATTTTTATCGTAGACATTACGCTCCGGTCAAAAATCACCAAGTTGGCGATGCTGTAGCCCGTCTTTTCCTCAGTTCGTCATCCGGAGCGCTCGGAGTCAACGCTTGAACTCGCGGAATCACTACTGCCCGACGGTCATCCAGCGTCGTTCCACACACCCACCCGCACCTCCCCCAATGAATTCGTTCCTCGAATCACGCGGCAATGACGGTCGATCCGATCCGAAGGGACGCAGTGGACGGGACTGCTCGAATTGGACGAAGACTTCAGAGTCGCAGTTCGCTCTTCTGTTTGCTCGGACGTGAAGGCCCACCTAAAACGAGAATTTAATACGGCGATGGAAAGCCTACGCCTGACGCCATCGCCATCGCGAGACTCGGCATTGGTTCTTTCTCTCTGACCTCGTCCGATTTCTACACCAGCCTCGCTCCCTGTGGAATTTCCCAACCTCTTTCCACATCTGGCGAGAGAAACAGAGTAACCCGGGATTTCTCTGCGCCGTCGAGTGGCTTCTTCTTTCGAGGTACGTGAGGCGAGTAGAGCGATGGTGCGTGCTTTTGGTCCGGGAGGGATGTCTGTCTTGCTGGAGAACTGATCTCGAACTTGTGTGTGATGGGTGTTTGATCATTTGCTCGTTTGATCGACGAGCACTTTGTGTCCCCTGTCGGCCCCATTTTTTGTCCTTCTTCTCCGCGGTTACCGGTTTGCAAGTTGGTTGTCTGGTCGAGAATTCACGTCTTGTTTGTTTATTTTTTCATTAAACAGATTAATGGAGTGTGAAGCTATGATTGATCCTATGTTTCCTATGGCTACCCCAAGATCCGTTGGTTTCTAACATTGTTTTACTCGTTCGGTCTTTCCCTTTTTCCTTCCTGGCAGAATTACTTCGACATGGGCAAGAAGCGTGTAATGTTACCAGCCGAGGAACTCGACTTGTCTACGGTTAAGTATGAGCCTGAAGTTATTGACGGTCAGTCCCATATTCTACTACATTTTCCTTTCAAGTGTTGATGCTTATCCTCGCAATTTCTACAAACCGAAATTATGAGTTTTTGGGTCATCTGAAAAATGAGTTTTGCCAAGATTCTAACTTCGATGAGTCCTTTTGGCTGAGTTGCAGCTCCACATCTGACCGGTCTGACGTTCCGACTGTTTGTCAAGATACTTGAGGCACCACTAATTGGCGCTGCTATTATCTCTTACATGAAGAAAAAGAACCGAATGATTGAGGTGGGGTTTTGTTTCGTCTTGCACAATGCATTCTTCGAGCAAAATTTCTTTCTTTAATGCTGGATTATTGAATGTGACTGGGCTTTTCTTGTGATTGGCAGTTTCTTAGGAGTACTGTGATACCAGAGCCACCAATGTATAAACCTGAATTTCCTCCCCAAGGTTTTTCCCCTTAACTAGTTAGCTTTAGTGGTTTTCTTGTGTACTAACATAAAACAGCTGGGAACTAATCTATTTAACTGAACTCAGGATAGCTTAGTGGAAATGTATCTTGCTGCTGAGCAAACCATAAGTTTGCTGAACTTTTTTTTTTCCAACTGAGAAACTAGAGGAAATTCCTTCTTGGCATGCTTTCTACTTTTACTATTCTTCTCTCTCTCTCTCTCTCTCCCTCCCTCTCTTCCCATCACTTTTCTGACTATTTCAGAATGACATTATAAGTTTAAAAGAGAGGCATTTTCTGAAGTAATTTTTTGCTCTCCCCTGCTTTTCTTTCCCCTATTATTTTCAGCCTATGCATGCTTTGCAGTGCATTCAGTGCAGGCAAATGCAATGTATAGGGAGAGTAAGAAGAGGGCCCACTGGGCATTCGCAGATAACATGCAACTCAGAATAGATTCAAGTAGAGTGCATCCTTCCCATAAGAAATATGAGTTATGATCAATCTATTAATGTCTAGATCCAGAGCCTGGTACCATCTTATTGGATGAAGATGGAAATCCTGAAGACCGAGTAGAATTGGCATTGAAATGTCTTCCGGACTATGATCCTGCCAGCTCCTGGAATGGGGATCTCAGTCAATTTCGCTACTGGAAAATACGGGATTATGCGTATGGTTATCGTTCTAAACTTGTAACCCCATCCATGGTAAGTCCCTATTGATACCTATGAGGAGTCTATAATAGCACTCTATTATCAGCTAGAGCAAGACACGAAGTCTTAATGTCAATTATTAGGTGGCGGAGCGGATTATTACTGTCATCGAGGAGTTTAGCCATAAGAAACCTCCAGCTCCTTTACTAGTTTCTTTTGACGCTGAGGAAGTCAGGAAACAAGCTGCTGCTTCCACAAAGAGGTTTGAGGAAGGTAGGTCAATCTACTGGAACATGAGCTTAAGACATTGAAATGGTTGTTTTTGCACCTTCAAAGTATGGTTCCTGCTTGGTGTGCAGTGCACTGACATTAGTTGGTGGAGGGGAGGCTTGATAAATTATTGGCATTTCTGATGCAGGGAAGCCATTATCTATCTTGGATGGGATTTTCATGGCAATAAAGGATGACATAGGTTGCTACCCCTATATAATGAAGGGTAAAAATGGGTTTACGTCTTTGTTGTTTCTCAAAAAATGTTCACCATCTCTTTAGTCTGTGTATATATGACAATTTCTATTGACAGGTGCAACAACTTGGATGGATGAAACTAATTCGAATAATGAAGATGCAGTTTGCGTTTCTCGATTACGTAGCTGTGGTGTGATCTTCGTGGGTAAAGCAAATATGCATGAGTTGGGCATGGGTACAACTGGAAACAATCCTAATTATGGGTGAGTTTTATTACGTGGAAATTTTGTAATTCACAAGCTAAGTACGAGGCATGGGGCAAGAAAGTCTTAAGAGATTTTTAACATTCAGTTGATGTTCTATAAATCAGCCAATTCATTTCACCAATTGCTGTGCTGGCTTGTTGCTGATGTATCATGGACTTGTCAAAATTGACATTCCATAGAAATTGTCCCTCATCTATCATCAGAATTAATTACATAGATCACTACATTGAATGTAGAGGTGTTGTCAATGTATGTGTCTGATGTGAGTCAGTCTTCCAGAGGAACTTTCTTTTACAGGTGACTTTTTCTGAAGGAATTCTGAAGTGCTTTGAGACTGCTTATGTTGACCTTGTCATACTTAAAGCCATTTCATTTTAACTTCTCCTATCAGTCTATGTAACTACAAGTTAATAACTGCGTTGTTTGGATATGTCACATACACTAATTTTTGAATAAAAAATAATTCATTCCACGTCCACATGATTGGTCAATGATAATACTGCTCATCCTAGGGACTATAATAATTTTCTTCTCATGAGAACGTGTCTGCCTTCTCACTCCTCTCCTCTGTTTTTTTTTTTCTTTTGGGTGCAAAATGATCATGAAATGGCTTATCCTTCTCATCTTTTATTCATCAAAACAAATGATATACCCACCACTCAATTTGATTTATCTCATTCGGTTACCCTCCCTCTTTCATATATACGAATTGGCCCATGGCCATTTCTCAATTCGTACACACTGCATTATATGGTTCTTATTTGCAAACTTTTAACATAAAATTCATTGGTTATGTATCTGCAGAACCACAAGGAACCCTCATGATCCAGAAAGGTACACTGGTGGATCTTCCTCTGGACCAGCAGCAATTGTTGCTTCTGGAATTTGTTCTGCTGCACTCGGGACAGATGGTGGAGGTTGTACTAGGGTCCTACTGTTTAGCTTGTGCTTACCATTTTTTTATTTGCTGACACTGACTTCACATAACAAGACAGGTTCAATTCGAATACCTTCTTCCCTTTGCGGAGTAGTTGGACTGAAAACAACATATGGGCGAACAGATCTTAGAGGGTTAGATTTGAACTTTTTCCTTTTATGAATGTTAGGGACCTGGTATAGGGTTCAGTACACAAAAGTGTGAATCATGGTGATATTGTGTTCATTAGAAGAGTTCTGCCATTCTTTGCAGTTCGCTCTGTGGGTCCGGGACTGTGGAAATTATTGGACCAATTGCATCATCAGTGGAAGATGTCACGCTAGTGTAAGTATTCTGTACTTGTTAGCTGGATGTTAGGCGCTACTCACTCAGCTCAACAGAGTTTTAATGTTTATAATCTCAATATGGAAATCAACAATTTTTGTGGTTATAGGCATTGAAATGATCATCAATTTATTGGTGTGGGCACTTTTTTTTCTTTACTGCTTGTCTTGACTTATTAGGGGATGAGTTTGTTCAGGGAAACCTTTGAGTTTGAATCCCAACAATGGGGAGCGTTATTTCTTCCTAAATCCATTGTTGTACCATAGGTTTGAACAGGTTAGCGTGCAAGCTTATTTTTCAACTTTCAGATAACTCTGCATAAACAAAGACATGTCAAGAACTTATTTGACTTGGGAAGACTTTGCAGTAACAGTTCAAACTGTAAAAGAAAGGAACAGTAAAGGATTAATTTGGATTCTTTGGAATTTAAAAAGCTAAAGTGACTTCTGTTCCATGTAATCGTATAAAGTCCTTACAATTGAAGATCTGAATTTCTTCACAGTTACTTTTGCTTCTTTATGAGATTTCATCCAGTGACCTCTAGCAGGCCACACTTGCCATTATTTATAGCTCTCCTGCATTCTCAACTGCCAAAAGGACCATATGACGTAGTCCTTAGGCATAACAGTGGGGCTCATCTACCTTAGCAGAAGCAACAATCACACAGAGATCTCTCTAACAATATCATGTTTGTGGCTTGAGTTTTCGGCTGTTTTCTTGATGTCCTTATTGTGTAACTTCAATTACTTCTTTAATTTCTCTTATTTATCATATAATTCTCATCTTGGCAATGCTACATCAGGTATGCTGCAATCCTGGGATCCAACCCTATGGACAGAAATTTTTTGAAACCTGTAAGTGTATTATCTTCAGTAGCAAAAAATGCAGCTATGCCTGATTTATGACATGCACTTTGAAGAAGTACATGTTAATGCTACTAACTCGATTGATCTCTTACTGTCAAGTCTTCTTTTATGTAGGTTGTGAGCAGACTAAACCTCTTTTGTATGATAATTGTCATAATACTACTAACCAATGCCAGCTCTTGCAGTCACCGCCTTGCTTGCCAAATTTTCCATCTATTGAAAGTTTGAATGCCGTGGGGTCATTGCGTCTCGGAAAATATACTCCAGTAATAGCAGATTCCTATATGTTAGAAGGTTTCCTTTTCTTTTTTTTCCTTTTCCCCCTTTCCAATGACATGAACAAATTAATATTTGCAGTGGTTCAATGATGTTCATTCAACTGACATCTCCGACAAATGTGAGGATATTCTGAATCAGCTATCCAAGACCCATGGTTGTGAAGTAAGTTCTGCTTCAATTGAATAGGCCTTCCAAAGTTACATGATTATTCCATCGAGTTGCATGTCTCTAAAGCTTAAAGTAACTCTTGTCTCTCCATATTTGTCTCGTGTTTCTCTCCCACTCTCTTTTTCCTTCTAATGAGTTTGTTCTCTTGTTGACTTCACTGCACAAGGCAAATTCTGTCTTTTTGTTCATATGGATTGCTGAGTTCCTAATTTGACTTATATGTGTACAAGGTGGTAGAGATTGTTATACCTGAGCTGCATGAGATGCGCACTGCTCATCTGGTTTCAATTGGATCTGCTATGTTAAATGGATTGAATCCTGACTGTGAGGATGGGTAAGTCTGCTGCTATAATCTACCTGAAATAGCATCAGCATCTGTCTGCCTAGAAATGGACACGAAGGTTATGTTCATTCTCTGTAATTGATATTTCATTTCAGGACTGAATATCCTGTTCTCACTTTTCTCAGGAAAGGTACAGAGTTGAATTATGATTCGCGGACTAGCATGGCAATTTTCCGGTCATTCACTGCATCAGATTATGTTGCTGCCCAGTGTCTTAGGTAAGCCAAAAGAAGAAGAAGAAGAAGAAGAAAAGAAAAGAAATTGCATGTTATTCTTGACATGAGATACTTGTATCCATCAAATATATCATGTCCTCCCTGTCATCAACTAGGCAGAAGTCTGAATATCTGTATTTATTCATGTCTAGTTTTTAGATTAAGTGCATCATCACCTAGTTTATTCAGTTTAGGTATATGTCTTCCATGTGGTCATTTGAACATGCATTCGCAATCTCATTCAGTTCTTTTATATAATATTCTTAGACCTGGTGGTGATGCTGATATCTGATTCCAGGAGAAGATTAATGTACCATCATATGGAGATCTTCAAGAAAGTTGATGTCATAGTGACGCCGACTACTGGGTAGGTCCTAGCGTGACTAGCTCAACTTGGTGTTTCCCTTGGAGGATACAGTTTCAATGCTTGATAATGTGTAATTGGACTTGGCAAGCAAAATCTAAGCATAGTTTTTGTCCTTTCAATCGCTCAGCAAGCCAGTAGTATGCATAATTGGATTTAAATTTGTGATCTCTGCTTCAATGGCCTGGCAGACCTAATCAGGGTCACACTCTATTCAAATTTTGGGTTTGCAGTGCTTTGATGTTAGCTTAATTCTTCTTATAGATTTTCAACTGACACAAAAATTGTTTATTACAGAATGACAGCACCTAAAATACCTCCTAGTGCCCTTAAATATGGCGAAACAGATATACAGGTTACAGGTTTGTGAGTTGCTTTATTAATCTCCGGTTTGATAGTAACCATCTTTTACACAAATTGCATTGTAACCATAAGTTTCATGCATAGTTTTAATTGCAATAACAACTTTTCAGATACTCTATGTGACATCTTCGCAAGGGACAATTCTTGTGTAGTTTATGCGCACTCTCTTTGTTTCAGGTTACCTCATGCGATTTGTCATTGCAGCAAACCTTCTTGGTTTCCCTGCAATTTCTGTCCCTGTGAGTGACACTGGGTTTGCTTATGCAATTTCATTTTTGTGTCGGGAATTCTTTCTTTCATTTGCACAAAAATTGTCAATTTAGACTGCTGTCGGCTAACCTCATGCCAAGAGATTGAGTCATAGCTCATCGGGCCAGCTGAAGGAACAAATTGCATTAGCCTTCCGTCTGCACCTTTTGCAACTGCATTAAGTCAATGTATTCGTCAACTCTAGTAAAGTTATCTCTAGCTCACCTGTTTACTTTTGTTGTGAATTTTACAGATAGGTTATGATAAGCAAGGCCTTCCAATTGGTTTGCAACTGATGGGTCGTCCGTGGGGTGAAGCTTCAATTTTACGCCTTGCTTCTGTAGTTGAGGTATATCTTTTTTTCATTTCAAGCGCTAATTCTTTTGAGTAATGCGAGAGACGAATACTATAGCTTGCCTATCTGTCTCTTGCTTTCAGGAACTCTGTGGATCTAAGAAGAGGCCTGTATCATTCTATGATGTTCTGAAGACAAGCTGAATGCAGCTTAGCTCCTGTTGCTGATGTTTCTCTGCTGCTGCTTGTATGGGTTTTCTAGCATGCAGGGAGATCTTTGCAGTGACTTTGTTGCTCCTAATTTCGCAGGGACCTCTCTGTTTTAATGTCAATTAGGAAAGGACAGTTATCTGTCTACTTTTGTGGCTAGACCTTTGCTTTTCTAAAGATATGCTTTTTATCAGATAAGTCATTTATAGACAGTGACTTTCCCCACAAAGATGTTGATTATTCAATGAATCCACCCTTTCACTGTCGTTTATTTACAAGGTTACTGCTAAGGTTGTTAGATAATTATCGTTACCTGGTTTTAATTGTGAGATATTTGATCTGTAACCCAAAAACAAATCTATTTCCAGGCGGCAACAGTTGGCGGTGGTGATAAGAGCAAGGGCATTAGCGCTCACAGGTAACCAAAGATGTTGGCAGGGGCATCGACTTGTGATGAAGTCTAGTGGCCAATGTCGGCTGGTGGTAGACTGGTAGCCTGTGGCAATGATGGTGGCGATGTTTTGAGTGGTTATTGTTGTTTTGGCTTGTGATGTTCTGTGGCGCTGGCGAGGATTAGCAGAAGTTTAGTGACCTCCCACTGCCAAATGAAATGAACTTCTAGCAACTAACTTGACCTCAAATAATGTCTATGCTCCAATGGTTAATAGCATCCATTCGCACATGTTTAAAGGACAGCTCAACTTCACCAAATGTTGATGTCTACCTACCTTCCGGGGACAAATTACATGTGTGGAAAGTATAAGAGGTAACGGGAGCAAGGGGAAAAAAGGCAAGCAATTCGTGTCACTATCGTACAATTAATGAGGTAATGACGATCTGATTACAATATTCATGTGTACTAATGGGGAGGTTGATCGAGTGGCTCCCAGGACCAGAGTCTTGCGGCCATGAACACTCAATCCAGAGTCTTGCCGCTGCCTCAGATACTTAGCTTGAGCTTGAAGCTCAAGGTAGGTAGTCATGGTCGCTTGCACTTTGTGATTTTTATGGCCATGGATGCTTGAGCTTGAGGTAGCAAGCAATGTCATTTGCGTCGGTAGGTTGAGGACTTCATTTATTCTTAAATTTTCCATTCTACATATTGTTTTCATGAAATTTTGTAATCTAATTGATTTATTTCAATTTTAATTTATCTATCACCAATTATTCTTTTAGTAATTCACGTTAGCAATAGTAGGTCCAAAAAAATATTAAGAGATTAATAGGAGTACGAATAGTAGGACTTTCAAATATGTATTGGAGGTTTTTTTGCAAAAGAAAAGGGATAAAGGAATGGATTTAAATTTCAGGTGAAAAATAAAATGATCAGAAGGATGACATTTTCCAAAACCTAACTATATGATATGACTGCCATATAACTGTTCATGAAAGTCCTGGCAATTGGATCCACTCCTTCTTGCTATTCTACAGCTCTCCCTCTCTCTCTCTCTCTCTCTCTCTCTGAGTGATCAGACGGGAATTCAAGGAGAGATCTGATATGCCTTCTCCCGATGCCGCCAAGAAAAAGGAAGCGCCTTCTCTCAAGTCACATCCTTCGCTCTTCCCATATGCCGTCTTCCTAACCCTTCTTCGCTCACGTTGAAAATTTTATCATTTTTTTTTCAAAATTTTTCTAAATATTTTTTTCTTTTCTCTTTCGAATCTTTAACCTTGGCCAATAAGGGTGAGCATGGTTTTAGGATAGAACCTGAAACCTAAAAATTGGACTTGTGGGAAATTGTAAGTTTCAGGTTTTAAGGTATGTAAAGTAGATTCCGGATTTCAAAAAATGAGATATTTCTTTCGATGGATAGGTTCCAAATTTTTAGTTTGAAGAACTTGGAATTTGTAACCTTTAACCTATAATTTGAAATAAGTTTTAATATTTTTCTTAATTCATGTTTTCGCGTGATCTTGTGATATTGTCTATTGTTTAATAATAAGTGTATAATCTGAAAATACTAGTTTAGACTTCTCTTTTATGACTGAGACTTTTACTTTATTAATATAAATATTTTTTGTGTATTTAAATATAAGTTATGGTAAGCAAATTATAGTAGTAAGTGATGATCATTAAATGTTTTAATTCACTACAATCATTCATTTAATTATAGGTGGAACTTGAGTAGACTTTGGAACTTGTAATAGGATAAGTTTCAAGTTCTAAAGTATGTAAGGTAAGTTCCAGGTTCTGTAAGATGATGAATCTGTTCGAGCGGATAGATTCTAGGTTTCAAGTGGAATCTGTTTAGAACTTGGTACCGCTTGGCAAGTAGGGTTGCTGGCTAGGATCAGAAAAAAAGGAAAGAAAAGCAAAATAACAAATTCAATTTTTTTTTTTTAAATATCCATATCAACATTGGTTGTGCCACATAGGACAATCGACGTCTACGTCAGTGATTTCCTATTAAAATTGGTCGAATGATCTTAATTAACAAAAAATGTGAAAACATTTAGGTTTTAATTGGTACAATTAAAATATTTATGATTGAATAGTTAAATGTATAATATTTTTACAACTTTTTTGGTAATTTTTCCTTACAAGTGCTATGCCATATGGAATTTCCAGTACTTGGGTGAATGTTATTAAAAAGTTATGATGCTCATGTGATAAATTAGAAATTATGACACTTAAATGAACACTTTTTATAAGTAAGGACACTCAAATGATAACAAAAAAATTATGGTACTTAAATGAGCAACGTGAAATTATGGCACTTGTGGTGGTTTTTTGGGATATTTTACAAACTTTTGCCAAATCAGATGCGGCCATGAATATCTCGTTACGTCGAGAAGCGTCAACTAATTTGAAGAATCTTCTTCCTCCATCCAATGTGCACATGCTGAAGCTTCAGCTATTGGAAATATAACATATTAGAGGAAAATACATGACACTACTTGTTGTAATCAAAAAAATAATAACTCTGATAAAGCGATAATAACTCTAATAATGACCATGTCAATAAGCAAATAAATTGAACAAATCTTCTCAACAAGTGAAGAGTACACCAATGTAAACCAAATATAGACTAGCAATATTGTTATAAAAATTTAACAAAATTAAATAGAATGTCAACTACGGCTAACCGAATCTCTTTAAGGTGATTACATCTTGCCAATGGTGCTAAGCAACTTGATGAATTATGTTTCCCAAGATACGACACCTCAAATCTATTAGAATTAGCACTATGCAGATAGAACTTTGACAAACATTTCTCAAAACTGGCACACTTAGATAAAATTGAAGTGAAGAGATGCGAGGTTTATCTTCTTCTTCGAATGAAAGATAGTTCAAACAAATTTATAGAGTTTTGAAAAGTCATGTATAAAAAGATATATGAACTAAAGTGATGCATGAACTCAAGAGTTACATGAACTCAAGAGATACATGAACTTAAAAAATACACAAACTCATCATGTAACTATTTCATGTCCTCCCGCTGTCTTATGATTTGAGGACTAGCGTGGCACTGTTCCGGTTATTCACTGCATCAGATTATGTTGCTGCCCAGTGTCTTAGGGGTCAAAAAAGGAAAATAAAAGAGAAATTGCATGTTATTCTCGACATGAGATATTTGCACCCATCATGTAACTATTTCATGTCCTCCCGCTGTCTTTAACTAGGCAGAAGTCTGAAACCTGTACTTATTCATGTCTAGTTTTTAGATTAGCTATATAATAGCTGAAGCTGCTGCAACCGTTGAACCTAGTTTATTCTGTGTAGGTATACGCCTTCCATGTGGTCATTTGAAAATGCATTCGCTATCTCATTCAGTTCTTTCTTAAATTATTCTTAGACATGGTGGTAATGCCGATATCTGATTTCAGGAGAAGAATAATGTACCATCATATGGAGATCTTCAAGAAAGATGATGTCATAGTGACGCCAACTACCGCGTATATCACAGTGTGACTAGCTCAACTTGGTGTTTCCCTTCGAGGATACAGTTTCAATGCTTGATGATGTGTAATTGGACTTGGCAAGCCTGATATAAGCATAGTTTTTGTCCTTTCAATCATCCAAGTCTGATGAGGAGCAAGCTGGTAGTATGCATAATTGGATTTAAATTTGTGATCTCTTGTTCAATGGCCTGGCAGACTGAATCGGAATCGCAAATGTTAGCCTAATTCTTCTTGTAGATTTTCAACTGACACAAAAATTGTTTATTACAGAATGACAGCACCTAAAATACCTCCTAGTGCCCTTAAATATGGGGAAATGGATTTGCAGGTTACAGGTTTGTCAGTTGCATTATTAATCTCCAGTTTGATAGTAACCATCTTTTCACACAAATTGCATTGAAACAGTAAGTTTCGTGCACATGCTTGCTTTAGTAGCAATAACAAGTTTTCAGATACTCAATGTGACACTCTTCACAAGGGAAAACTCTTGAGCAGTTTATGCACACTCTCTTTATTTCAGGTAACCTCATGCGATTCGTCATTGCTGCAAATCTTCTAGGTATCCCTACCATTTCTGTCCCGGTGAGTGACACTGGGTTTTCTGTATGCAATTTCATGTGATTTAGTGCCCAGAATTCTATTTTTCATTTGCACAAAAATTCACTTTAGGCTGCTGACAGCTAACTTCATGCCAAGAAATTGAGCTATAGCTCATTGAGCCAGCTGAAGAACAAATTGCACTAGCCTTGGCACCCTTTATTATTGCATTCAGCCATTCTATTCATCAACTTTAGTACAGTTATATATAGCTCATCCCATCACTTTTGTTGTGAATATTACAGATCGGGTATGATAGGCAAGGCCTTCCAATTGGTTTGCAACTAATGGGCCGTCCATGGGGTGAAGCTTCAATTTTGCGCCTAGCTCTGTAGTTGTGGTATATCTTTTTTCATTTCACGCGCCAATTCTTCAAGCAATTTGAGAGACAAATGCTATCACTTGCCTAGTTTTCTCTTGCTTTCACGAACTCTGTGGATCTAAGAAGAGGCCTCTATCATTCTATGATGTTCTGAAGACAAGCTGAATCCGGCTTAGCTCCTATTGCTGATTCTTCTCTCCTGCTGATTGTATGGGTTCTGAGGCACGTGGGGAGATCTTTGCAGTGATTTAATTGCTCCTGATTTAGCAGAGACCTCTCTATTTTAATGTCGATTCGGAAAGGACTTAGTTATTTGTATACTTTTGTGGTTAGATTTTGGCTTTCCTAAAGCTTGATTATGATACGAAGATTCGCTTTTAATCAGATAAATCGTTTATAGACAATGACTTTCCCCCAAAGATGTCAATTCTTCAATTAATCCACATTTTCACTGTTGTTTATTTGCATGGTTACTGCTAAGGTGGTCATATAATTCTCGTTTCCCAGTTCAAATTATGAGACATTTGATATGTAAACCGAAAACACAGCTATTTTTCAGCGGCAACAGTAGGCGGCGATGAAAGGAGCAGGGGCATCAGTGCTGACAGCTAACCGAAGATGTTGGCAGGGGTGTCGACTTGTGACGATGTCTAGTAGCCAACGTCGGCTGGTGGTAGACTGGTAGACTGTCGCAATGATGGTGGTGATGCTTTGAGTGATTATTGTTGTTGTTTTGGCTGTGATGCTCTGTGGCTCAGTGGCTAACTTGACCTCTTATAATGTCTATGGTCCAATGGATGATATAATCCATTCGCACATGAACTATTATACTTACCATGTTGATATCTACCTACCTTTCGGGGACAAACTAACATATACGGAAAGATTAAGAGGTAAAGCGTGTAAGGGGAAAAAAGGCAAGCATTTCATGCCACTATCGCCCGATAAATATGATAATGACAATATGATTGCAATGTCCTAATGGGGAGGATGATCAAGTGGCTTTCAAGACCAATCTCATAGCCATGTGTCACGGTCCGTGAATCGTGACACTTGTGAGTGGCGCTTGGGTTATCTGGTGAAGAGTATGAGGCAGAAGGGTAGAACAAAACTGATCCGTGAGAGTGGGTCAGGATGGTTGGTGCTAGGAGTTCTGGGATAGAATGATTATATTACTTGGAAGCTCTGAAGGCGGGGTAGGCCTCCCGTGCACAAACTGATCGGAAGTTGATGTTGCTCTCTTGACGAGGTCATGGCAGGTTGAAACTAGTTGTTGTGCCTAAAAGAGAACTGTTGTCTTACTCGATGGACTAGACGTTCGAACGAAACTGGGCGTGGTAGGATCTCGCACGAAGAATCATTCACCGCATCGTTCGTGGAACAACTATAGAAAGAAAGTTGGCCTGGCGAATTCCGCTCGCTAGGCGCCCGCGAGTCATTCCAAGGCTAAGGAAACTCTCGGCCCATGACAATTGGTATCAAAGTAGGAATCTCTCCAATAAGCGAGTGAGCAAGTCGAGAGAATCGGACTTCTCGCTCAAGTGCGGGTCAAGCGAGATAAGTCCTAGTAGATGGGTGCTAGGATGAGTCGCTTCTCGCCGAGCGGAATGCAAGTTAGAGAAGAATCGAACCCTTGCTGAATGGGGATAATGTTCCTGGATCGATTGGTGAATATGAAGAAGAGGTCTACTATCACGTTTTCAACAAGAAAAGAACCTCCATTGGTCTGCTGCGGTCAAGATGCTGGTTAGGCTGAAACGGTGTTGCCAAAAAGATGCGGTTAGCGAAAAATGCCACACTTACCAAAAAGCGCAAGTGACTGAAGGGCCAAGCAGCTGAGATCAAAAGAGGCCACCAATGGAGCAAAACCTATTTTGTTGGGCGAGCGTGACCATTCGATGTGAATTCCCAAAAGTGGCACATCAATGGTTAATTTACACAAGGAAGCGATACGGCAGATCGCAATGAGGGCGTTGTGAATTGAGTGAGGGAGAATGTCACGATCCGTGAATCCTCTCGTACTCGTGACACTTGTGAGTGGCGCTTGGGTTATTTGGTGAAGAGTATGAGGCAGAAGGGTAGAACACAACTGGTTTGTGAGAGTGGGGTTAGGACGATTGGTGCTAGGAGTTTTGAGATAGAAGGATTATATTACTTGGGAGCTTTGAAGGCGGGGTAGGCCTCTCGTGCACAAACTGGTCAGGAGCTGATGTCGCTCTCCTGACGAGACCATGGCAGGCCGAAATTAGTTGTTGTGCCTAAAAGAGAATTGCTATCTTACTCGATGGACTAGACGCCTGAGCGAAGTTGGGCGTGGTAGGATCTCGCATGAAGAATCATTTATCGCATCATTTGTGGAACAGCTATAGAAAGAAGGCTGGCCTGGCGAATTCCGCTTGCTAAAAGCTTGCGGGTCGTTCCGAGGCTAAGGAAACTCTCGGCCTGTGACACATGACTATTCGATTCAGAATCTTGCAACCACCTTGGATGCTTAGCTCAAGCTCGAAGCTCAAGGTAGGTAGGCATGGCTGCTTGCTTGAGCTTCGACATTATTATGCCCATGGATGCTCAAGCTCGAGGCAATGAGCAATGTCATTTGTGTTAGTAATTCTAGGACTTTATTGTTCTTAATTTTTCCATTTTGCCAGTCATTTTTATGAAATCTTTTGATTTGTATCGATCCATTTCAAATCTCTTTTCAACTTATTAAACTTATATGAGCCTTCATGTCACCGATTCTTCTTTTCATTAATCTACGTCATCAACAGTAAGTCAATAAGAAAAATTAAGAGATTGGTAAGAGGACAAATATGGTGACTTTTCGCAAATATATTAAGGGATTTTGGAAAAGAAAAGTGGTTAAAAAATGGATTTAAATTTCAGGTCAAAAAAAAAAATTGATCAAAAGGATGACATTTTTCAAAATCAAACCATATGATATAACTGTCACATGACTGTTATATGAAAGTCCTAGTAATTGGATCTTCTCCTACTTGCTATTCCATATCTCTCTCTCCCTCTCTCTGAGTGATCTGAGGGGAATTCAGGGAGAGATCTGACATGCCTTCTCCCGATGCTGCCAAGAAAAGGGAAGCGCCTTCTCTCAAGTCGCCTTCCTCGCTCTTCCCGTACGCCGTCTTCCTAACCCTAATCATCCTCTTCCTCTCCTCCACTTTCCTCACTTCCCCTGCCTCCCCTCCTCCTCCCCCTCCCAAAGAGAAGGTCTCCCGATCCTGCAACCTCTTCGACGGCCGATGGGTCCGCGACCCGGAAACCCGGAAACCCATGTACGACGAGACGTGCCCGTTCCACCGGAACGCCTGGAACTGCTTGAGGAACCAGCGAGAGAACATGGTCACGATCAATTCTTGGAGATGGGTCCCCAAAGGTTGCAGCTTGGACCGGATCGACCCGGTTCGGTTCCTGGGTCTGATGAGGAACAAGAACATTGGGTTCGTGGGGGACTCTTTGAATGAGAACTTCTTGGTTTCGTTCCTTTGTATACTGAGGGCGGCCGATGCGGGCGCCAAGAAGTGGAAGAGGAAAGGGGCGTGGAGAGGGGCTCATTTTCCCAAGTTTAATGTCACGGTTGCTTACCACAGGGCGGTGCTGCTGGCTAAATACGAGTAAGACCATTTATTGGTCAGTGGTTTTGTTTTTTTCTGTTCATCTCGTTGCATTGTTGAAGAGATGATCTTGAGTGATTGATGTGGCCATTGTTTTGATGTTCTATGGGATGAATGTTTTCAAGTAATAGACCGTTATTGATGAATGTTCATGTCTGTTGCATATTTAATTAATTAACAAAGCTCCCAAGTATACTCCTCCCCAGTTGCTTTTGTTTTCATCAGACAAGCTTCTTCTCCATCAGAACTTTTATCAATTTTCTGGAATGGAATTTGGTTACCACGTGGTGCCTCTGCACCTTATTCCTATGTACAGACTTTGTTTGTAGAAACTGCTGTTTAACAAGTGTAAAGATTTCGAGAGAGAGCTTCTGACTTTTTCTTAGAGGTAGTTGTCAACATTGTTGTGAGAATGTGCTAGAAAAGCCTGAGGGGTATGCGATTGATGGACAGCATAAACCAGCAGATTGCAATGCCATAATCTGGAAGAGTTGCTAATTGATGCTGAGTCTAACTCAAGTATCTGCAATTAAGCTATAAAGATCTCTTGCTTTTCGATAGCTGGAACTGGAAGTGTTAATTTTAATTGATCACCTAGTGTATAAAATATCAATGTCGCTTATTTTCTTTTAAATAAATCTGCATCGTACTTGCAACCTCACATGCTTATAACTGATTAATTGAAGGTGGCAGCCGAAAGAGTCCACTCTGGCTGAAGGACAAGGATCAAAAGGTTTTTATCGAGTAGATGTGGACATACCTGCTGATGATTGGGCCCACATCAATGACTTCTATGATGTCCTTGTTTTCAATACTGGTCACTGGTAATTTCCCTCCGTTGCTTAGTTTTGTTCACTAAGATCAATCTCTTTGATGCTTTTGCATCCTTGGTGTCTTAATGCTTTCATTTCTTTCCGTGCATTTTCTAATGAAATGTGTGGGCTTTGCCCTTTAAATATCTAAAACATTTAGGCTGTGTAGGTGATACATGATTACTCTGCTTAGTTTTAGGATTTTGTCTGCCGTGAAAACCATCTTCTCCTCATTTCTAAGTTAGTTCATGTCATTTCTTGTGTGTCTAGATGTGTAGGGTAACTGTTTATGCTATCTGTTTATGCTATCTTTAACTTTGTCAGGTTGGATCAACTGGTGTATTCCAGTTATGCCGTATTTATTTTTAGTTTTATGAACTAAATTGAACTCTGTGAGTACTTAAATGGGTGGTTTAAGAAGCCTTATTGTCAGGTTGGATCAGTGCTGAGATTAGTGAGTATGGTATCTGAAGAAGACAAGAGTAAAGGAAAAAAATAAGAGAAGTCTTAGGAGAAAAGTTAAACTCAGCGTTATATTTCACATTGGTGGTTTTTTGAAGAAGGAAACTGAGATAATATAGGTTGGAAAATAGTCAAAAGTGTCCGCCAATCTTTACACTGTGGTTCTCATGAATGTGAATTGCCGCCATTTCACCAATAGCCTCTTTAAGAACTGTTAATATTAGTCACTTGTTCGTGCCTGTATAAGCCTTTCCCTGAACATTTCTTATATGGAACTCTTTTTCCTTTGATAGGTGGGGTTCTGATAAGTTCCCGGAAGAGACACCTCTAGTCTTTTATCAGGCTGGACGCCCCATCTTCCCACCACTCAAGATGTTGGATGGACTCAGAGTTGTTCTTGAGAATATGGTTTTGCATATACAAAGGAAAATCCCCAATAAGACCCTCAAGTTCTGGCGGTTACAGTCACCGAGGCATTTTCACGGTGGAGACTGGAATCAGAATGGCAGTTGCCTGTTCAATGAGCCACTCCTGGATTCTCAGGTACGAAAATACAATTTTGCCCTCTTTGCGCCACACTGCTCTCTCATGCTTCTGTTCCAGCATGTTAGCTGATCAAGTACCATACTTAAAGATATCTTGCATGTCAAATAACACATTTAAGTAAACACTTTCCATAAATTTGTGCTTGCTCTGCCTCTGGATGTTTTCTTTTTGTTGAGCTACTTTGAGACTTCTCTATATATCGCAATAATAAGATCAGTTCTTACTCGGGATTGGGAACTAACAACTAGACAGCTTGATATGTGGTTTGATCCCAGCAACAATGGGGTGAATAAAGAAGCAAGACTGCTGAATGATCTGATCAAAGGCACGCTGCGAGGATCGGATACTCAGTTGCTGGATTTGACACATTTGAGTGAATACAGAGCTGATGCCCACCCAGCAATTTGGTTGGGAAAGAAGGACGCAGTAGCTGTTTGGGGCCAAGATTGCATGCACTGGTGCTTACCAGGTGTGCCTGATACATGGGTCGATATTTTGTCCCAGCTAATCCGTCATGGCTTGGAGAAACAGTGACGAACTAGGAAGCATCATGCAATGGTGACTGTTGAAGATGGTGATGAAGCTAGCTGGTTGAATTTTGAGAAGGCGTTTCACACCTAATCATGTGAAACTATCTTGGAAATTCTTAAATTATTTGCTGGTAGACTTGCAGCTGCTCCATGACTTGCGATGAACTCGGAACTGACGATTTTAAAGTGAAGCGTCTGCTTCATAGCTAGCGACAAGCTTTACCAGTCAACCATCGAGACACTTCAACCGCAACATGTTAGGAAACCCGAATCCAAGGGTCTCCATTGTTGCCGGTGTGCTTACCTTAACCATGGCGGTCATTTTTTAAAGCTTATGGCTCATAGATCTGAAGTTTGTTCTTCCTTGTAGATGAGCTATTCTCTTTCTTGTTTTAGTGGGGAGGTGGGTGAAAAAAAGGGGACTTATCGGCGTTGGTCTCTCCGACACGACCATTGTGTAAAGACGACATTTGAATTAAGAAATAGATGAGCATAGTGTATTCTTTCGTTCAATGTTCATGCACGGTGAGATGATTTGGTGCGATGTGAAAGGTTCTCGGGTAGATTGATATGATACTGTCTTGTACACATCCATCACTGGGGTGGGTCTATCTGGAATTTTGGACCCCTATGCGATTATAGCAATTAGATTCGTGTGTTATATAATATTATCAATGGTTCTGATGGCCTCGATCTATTTGAATTTTTATTTGTTAGAAAATTTTGGGTAAGTTAACAAGTGGAGGGAGATTGTATGAATAATAAGAGCTTTTAGGATTAGTTGTTAAGCGATGTGGGATGATACTTTGACGATCCAACTCCTGTGTACGCCAATACTTTAACAATAGAGCATTTATAATCTGTTGTCAAGCGACGTGAGACAATACACACTCCCATTGATATGAACGCTCTTAGCAATGTGAGACAATACTTCTCATTGTCAAACAATATAAGACGATACTTCAATGACTCCATTATATTTACTATTGTCAAGCGATATGAGACAATACTTCAGTAACACCACTCACATGATGGAATTTTGACTATGCATATTCGCAAAACGAATAACACTGACTCTGATATCATGTTAAAAGTCCAATCTAAAAATTTAAATTAATAGGTAGAATGAGACCATATAAATATATAGAGCATTTAGGATTTATCTTCAAGCGATGTAAAACAATACTTAAACACCCTCTCTATGAGAGGGCACACTATGATTACGGGTTTAATTTTTGACTTTTCCAATATTTTACACAATCAACATTTTTGCTGGTATTTAAATCAGAATATTTTGAAATGTCTCCCAAATTAATACACTGCCCCTCAAAATCATTTCAATTTTTGGAAATTTAACCAATACTTTGTTTTATATAAGTTGTGAAGAGTTAAAACTAGCTAATAAGTCAAGCGTGACTAAATTGTTAAAAGTTACTTTCTATTTGAAAAAAAGTAGACAAATATAGGTCTATACTTATTTTCATGTCTCATGATATTAGCCACGATGAAAAAGACTCTTAATTTTTCTTGTTAGAACATCAATTATTGTATATATCATTACAAATATTAATGGTGGAACATTATTCCCTTCATCAAAATTCACTAATGATGTCTAAATAATTAATAGCAACAAGTGTTCGTACATACTCTCTAAAAGTTAATGCTTAAAAGTAGTAATTCCATAGCCTAAAAATTCTCATTTCTCGATGAAGAGAAATTAAGATTTTTAATATGATCAGAATTCATTCACATGATGATGATAGTAGACTTTCATACAACACAAACAATCTTGCATATCATACGAAAGCCATTTTTTTTTTGGTCGGAATATGAAAATTATACGCGAATGTGAAGTTAATTTCATTAGAATTCTACAAATTAATTTTTAAGAACCCCTTAGAGCCGCACTCTGTCGATTTTCCCCTTCCCCAAATCCTCCTTCCCGACCGTCGTCCTCCATTCGAATCCTCGTCCTCTCCGAACCAGTCTGACCCTCCAATGGCGCTGAGAATCCACGCCCTTCCCCTGCGCGCCCTGCCCCGACCCCCGAAATCCCGCCTCCGCCCCCTCCGTTTCGACCCCCGCAAGCCGCTCCCCGCCTCCGTGTCGTGCAGGGCCAAGCGGCCCACCGGCGACGCCGAGATCGCGTCCGCCTTGGCGGAGGAGGTCGCGAGGGTGCACGCCCAGAAGAAGCACAAGGACGAGGCCCTGAGGAAGGGCCGGGCCCTCCTGTTCGCCGAGCTCTGCGGCTACTTCTCCCTGGGGGAGGACGAGCTGAGGAGGAGGTGGGAGAGGATGGAGGACGGCGAGCGGAGGGATATGGCGGTGGAGTTCGTGTCGAATTGGAGCGCCGATTTCCATCCCCTGTCCGCGAGGTCCGTCGTGGAGATGGTCGAGGAGCACCTGCGGCGAGAAAAGAAGCCGTCTCTCTCGGACGATTCGGCGTTTTTTCCTAGTTTGAAGAGGTTGATGGGCTTGGGTGAGAACAAGTGAATGTGCCCTGGGGTTATAGTTTTGTTGGGGGTAAGTGCCTATTCGCTTTGCAATTTCTTCCTTCTTTTCTCGGATGGGAAGAGCAGAGTAGTGAGTGGTTATTGTAGTGCACGACGTCCGTTTCATCAATTGATTGTACATGTTTATGCAGAAATTATCCTGACAACTTAAGTTCTGTTGATTTGTGTTTTCTCTGCATTGCTCTCGCTTTCCCTTTTCTTTCTCTGACCCTCTTAAAAAAAATAGAGTTTTGTTCGTTGAATTCTGTTGATTGGCAATGGTCATCGGTAAAACGAACCATAATTAGATTCGGCAATAAATTTTGTTTTTTGATCGGGTTCTATGCCAATAGCGTTTGATGGGTATTGAATATGAAGCAGAATGAATCAACTGGAAACGGTTCAAATGTTTAACGATCCCCCTGGCCCCTGGGAGGTTTGATTGAGCGGCTGATGAGTGAAGCATTTGACCTCTGCTTCCTGTCATGTCCTGGATTATGGACCCGACAACTCAATCAACTTGAAGAAGACTTGTGGGAACGACCGGAAAGGTGCTCAGAGGAGGAATCCCCAGTTTGGCTGTTGTGAAAGTGAAGCTAACATCGTACTGAAGCAATAATGGAACCAGGCAAAGAAGATCTCCACCTCCTTGACTGTGTCGTTGGTCGTAATTTCACTCTGTAATTTGCCATTTTGGCCCGTGCAGTCTACATCCATTGCAAATCGACTTCAAAGCTATGTACTTCGGTGGTGACCTCTTGCTTTCTTGGTCAACGTGGATTTCCTGTGTTGCGATGGTAATTTCGATCATCTTCTCCGTCAATTTCTCGAATGACATCTGCAAGAGAAGAAGGGCACAATCCGTTTGTAAAAATGCCAAATTGGATGCGCCACAAGTCAATAGTGACTTGTCTGTCCTGCTTGTCCAAGTAAATAGTAGTTTCTACGTCTCTGCTATACCGGGATATGATTATGAGGTTTGCTTGAGCTTGAGGGGATCGGATACTCACAAGAGGTTCCCTGATTTTCTCTATAATGGCCTTTTAGATGCCGGTGTCCAGGTCTTCAAAGACAATGAGGGAGCTCCGTGAAGGAGAAGAGATTGCCCCTGATCTTTTAGAAGCCATCAGGAAAGGATCTTCGCACCCATTTTCTCTTAAAGAGTAGAGAATATGTTTCTAGTAGAAAGTGCCTCAAGTAGGTGGCGCAAATGGTTGAATGTAGGGAAGAAAGGAAACGAATGATCTTTGCAATCTTCTATTACGCTCCACGATTTCAACGCTGATCTAGACCTTTTGCAAAAGCCTTCTCACAGCACGAGAAGCACTATGACTGTGAGACCATCCAAGGATGGATAAATGATCTCGATGTGGTTAGATCATTGAAAGGTGGGCATTGAAGAACATGGTCGATGGGTTATTTGTTAACTCATGAATTTGCGTGACTTATGATGCTGTGGATATCTATCTTCTGGCCTCGTGAATGCTTGTTTGGTTTGCTTGAATGTATTCAGGAAAGAGATCCCCGTCATTGTAAATTAGTAATCAAGTAATATGGTATAGAATCTCATCCCATTCAACTCTTAAGCAATATAGGAGCGTTGATCTGCATTTGACATGTCACTACTATGAAGTATGACTAAGACATTTACGCAGCGCATCATCGGTGGTTTATCACTGCTTTAACCACCACCACTAGCTAGCCAATGGAGCGTGTTGTCCTGCCATTGCCTCTGCAACCACCACCAATCAGGTAAGACTAATGTTGCGAAGGTCGTGTTACGACCAATTCTTGAACCATTGGCATACCATATCTTTCTCAGAGACATCTGAGAGCCATCACTGCAACACAAGGGTCTTAGAATATTTGCAGAGTTGACTGGTCTCTAACATCCTAAATGGTGATCATTCTGATTTGCAAGTCTCAATGGGGGGGTCAAAAAGCTCGAGCAGAAATTGGAGAATGATAAAGTTCTCATTCTTCGTTATGAAAAGCTGAAGGTATCTTGAAGCTTGCAGAAGTCTACGTGAGATTGAAGGGTTTGAAGAGATGGAATCACTGGAGTTGCGGAACATTTATTGGTGCATAGACATTGAAAAACTTCCAAACTTTTCGAAACTGCAGAGGTTGCGATACCTAGAAATGCGAGCATGTGAAAGAATTCAGGGAGATTCAGGGTCTTGAGGTACTTAAGTCTCTGTACTGTTGGACATTACAGGATGTACACTTGTACAGTGCTTGGAAATGCACCTGATCTGCCGAATGTTACAATTAAGCATCAGATGCAGTTATTTAGTAAAGATGGACGTTACTTGATCTACCGAATGTTACAAAACACCTTTCGCCAGAAGTTTGAGGCAACAGCCATTCCGCACAACTTCCAACAAGTATTTACCCTGATTGCTTGGTCCTTTCTATTCAATTTCATGTTCTGTCTGCATAATCATTGGAGAAATTGCTTAATCCTGATGAATTTTTTTCCCAACATCCAAAAACATCACTGTGAAATCAACAACTCTAATAGAAAAAACCCTGACATTTCCCTGCGTGTTGAATTAGCAAATAGCTCTGTTAAAAAAAAAAAAAAAATTAGCAAATAGCTGACGTACTAACCACGCTAGACAAGTTCTTAAATATATGTAAAGCCTTTAAGAAATGTACTTGCCTTTTTGTCCTCATGCAGGCTGACAAAACAAATACCCACTCTTTTGGGAAAATATTTGATGAACGACAAGGTAAAATAATGAAATCAGATTTTAAGGCGTGATATTACTTTTTAAAGGACTTTTTTTAAGGAATTATATATATAACAATGTAATCAAAGCCGAAGGAAGTATAGGCTTGTGGTGGCTCATGATCAGGCAGTCATTGAGATGTCATTTGTGGATAACAAATCTTCCTCTTCTCTTCCCCATCACAACATGCCTTTCAGATAAAATACATTAAAAAGAGTAGGTCAAGCGAGAGAAATTGGATTTTTTCATTTGCTTCAAATTCTTCTCATTCCCCGATTGGCTGTATATTTTTTTAACGTTATATTTATGTTTTGTTTTACAAACAAAGTGAGGGATTGTTGGTAGTTTGTTCGTAAAACAAACTAACAGGTGTCTTATTCCACATGAAAAGGATGAGAGTGCGTGCCTGGACGATGTTTAACATTAATCAACGATCATTATTTTTATTTATTAAAATTTGAATTAATAATTATAAAATAACCATTGTATCCTATTGAAATAGTATGATTGTTCATAATATAGTACAATTACCTTTAAAATATTTAATTTCGAATTTATTTTAGCCTAATGCTTATTAGGCACTCTTACAACCTTTGGAAGGTTGTGTTTGTTTGGAAATAACGTCTTCATCTTTGAAAGGTTTTATCCGTTCAAATATATTTATTCACCATCAGTGTTCAATTTTTGCACAACTTTCGATTTTCTTTCCTAAAATATACAGCCATGATATCAGCAGTCTAAGGGACTTCTTAGTGCAGGGTGTTTCTGAAGATGAGAAACTTAAGTTAGTGCTCCACATTTTTGGACAGATTGCTAGTGTTCCGAGAGGGAAAAAAGGGGATATCGTCCCATGCTGATAAAGAGAAGTTGCTGACTTCTCAAATGCGTTGCTAACTGAATAGCAACTTGTTTTACCCGAATATTGTGTTTGGAAAGTATGACATTTGTTTATACTTACAAAATTATGAACTGTTTTAGTAATCTATCAAAAGATATTTGTGGAACTTATAAATTTTTGTACGAAATTATCAACTTTAATTTGACTGATTTGTCAATTTTTCTCCCACAGTGTTTTTATTTGGGGAGAAATGAATGATTTGAAAACTGTTTTCCATAAAAAGATTGGTTATCACTTAGAATAATTTGTAAATGATTTTTGTTTATTATCAACAATAAATTATACTAAAATATTTTCATGAATGATAAAAATATTTTTCATTCATTTAACTTTGTAATCACTATAAGTGATCATTTTCGAGTTTTTTTTTTTTTTCAAATCATAGATTTAGTGTGGAAAAAAAAAACATCATATGTTACAACTATTTTGACTTAACAAATATTATTTGAATCGCTTGCCAAGTTTAGTCTAATTATTCTAAAATTACTAAAGGTTGTCATAATTGACCAATATTGTTGTTGGAGCTTACCAACTTATCAAAGTTACTATCTTTTAAACAAAATTACCAATTTATAATTTGAGTGTTTTACCATTATATCTCCGATTAAGTTACTAACTAATTGAAGAAACACGAACTCTTATCTGAGTCACTTAGACCCTTTTTTTTTTCATGAACAAAATTTCTGTTTTGTTTTTGTTCTAGGGAACAAAAAAAGAACAGAAACGCGTTTGTTTGTGTTTTTGTTCAAAATCTATTTTTTTTTATTCCCAGGAACACATTTGGAACAGAAATGAGAAATAAGAAAAACATGTTTCTTGTTTCTGGAACAATTTTTAAGAACAAATTTTCTCTCTCCTTTCTTTTCTCCTCTTTTTTTTTTTTTTTTTTCTTTTTTCTTTGGTCGGTTGCCGGCCTTGGCCATGGCCGGCGATGCCGTTTAGGGCCGGCGACCTCGCCAGAGCATTTCTGGCCCTTGGCGAGGCCGGGCCTCGTCCAACCACGGCGAGGCTCGGCCTCGCCATGGCCGAGTGAGGCTGTTGGCCCTCGGCCCTCGTCGGCCGATCGCCGGCCATGGACGAGGTTGGCGACCGGCCAAAAGAAGAAAAAAAGAAAAAAGAAAAAAAAAGAACACAAATTTACCAAACGTGTTTCTGTTTATTTTTTATTCCCGGAACAAGTTTACCAAACGCATTCTTCTGTTAAAAAATTGTTCCCTCGAAGCGAAATAGTTTTTTCTATTTCTGTTCCCTGGAACAATTTTTGAATAGAAACATTACCAAATGCGCCCTTAGCAACTTGTATTTAGTTGTTTTGGGAATTATTCCAATCATTTACCATTTTGTACTCACAGAGAATACCAACATGTGTTAAAGTAATTGACTCTCATACAAATTTACCAACTCTTTTTAATTATTTCAATAATCTACCAATATATATTTACGGAGCTTAGCAGTACTAATTCGTGAACTATACTAGATTTTATATAAAAATTACAAATTCTTATATGAACAACTTGTTTGGACAGAACAACTCTTACAATTGTTTGTACATAGGTTTACCAATGTGTTAAAATTGCTAATTGTTATATGAAATTTACAAATTTCTTTCAAAATAACCAATTATTCTATTAATTTGTCGACTTTTATATGTGAAACTCGAGTTACCAAATTTTACTTGAAATTACCTACTCTTATTCTAGCTAGTTCTCTATGTTTACTTGATAGTTTCGGAATTGCTAACTATTCCAAATAATCTACCAATATTTATTTGTAAAACTCAATCAAAGTCATCAAATGTTATATGAACTCACCAGCTCTTTTTTTAGTCAACTTACTAACTTTTGTTTGATTGTTTCAAAAGTACAAATTGTTCCATAAATTACCAACAATTATTTCATAGCATTCCAACATATTAATGACCAACATCGACATGAAATTACTAGCAAAAATCACTGACTATTCCAATAATTTACCAACATTGAAAGTGAAGCTTAAGTTATCATTTATTTCATATAATTATCATTTCTTATTTGGGTTCCTATAATTTATCAATTGAAAGCAGGGCTTAAGTGATCAATCTTTTATGAAATCAACAACTCTAATTTGGGTAGTTACTGGCATTTATGTGATCATGTCCAAATTACCAATTGTTCCAATAATTTATATAAAATTGCTTGTGTAGTTTACCAACTTACAAAACTAGTACTCTTATACGAAATGACCAACTAATATTTGAGTCCACTTGCAAATGTTTATTTCATAGTTTAAAATGTACCAATTGTTCAAAATAATTTTACCTACATTTATTTGAGCTTAACAATGGATTAAAAATTTCCAACTTTTATAAAATTTGCCATCTCTTTTCAAAATTACCAACTATGCCAATATACCAATATCTATTTGTGGAACTTAATTTACCACCTCTTATATGAAACTGCCAGCTATATTTGAGCTGGTTATTGACGTTTATTTTTTTTTAAATTATAAATTTTTGCAATAATTTACCAATCTTCATTTGCATAGCTTACCAACATGTTAAAGTCACCACATCTAGTATAGAATTGCCGAAATCTGAGTTTATGTACCAACATTGATTAGATTGTTTCAAAAGTATTGATTGTTTCAATAGCTTACTAATATTTATTTGTGGAACTTACTAATTGGTTGAAATGACCAAATTTTTTATGAGATGTCACTAATCACATTCAAAAGTTGCTATCCTTCTTTCTTTCTCGAGAAGAAAATTACTAGTCAATGTGAAAAGTTCAACTTTCTAAAACATATCAAAACTTGGTCTTTTCCTTTTGTATGAGAGGTCATCGACTATATTAAAGGTACTAACCATATTAAGAGGTACTAACTTCTGATAATTTTAAATATCCAAACCCACTACCAATTCGTTAGAAAACACATGGCAAAATCACTATGATATTGAAAATTTACTTTCTTGCAAATTATTAAACTTTACATAAGTTACTAATCACGTTTAAACCTAAAACCCAAGTAATAATTGAGAACGATTTGATAAACTTGCACCTATGTATGATATCATAAAGTCAACAGATGTTAGGATACGTGTAGTGGATATTTTATAAAGGTTTTGTGAAGTCACACGCAATCATGAATCTCGCATTACGTCAAGAAACATCAACTAATAATTCGAAGAATCTTCTTCTACCGACTAACGCAAGCGTGTAGGACAATCATCTTATTAAGGACAAAATGTCGACACAAAAGCACACATTAAATGAGCCAATGGCCATGAAGCAACGAGAAAGTCCACAAAGTTAACAAAAGCATACAAACACAATAAATGCACATGAAGGCAAGCGTGGCAATCAATGGAGGGCTCTTCAATGACCTTTGTTAACATTCTCTATCTTCATACTCAGCTCTCTGTCTTTTTTTTTTTTTTTTTTTTTTTTTTATGTGTCTGCTAATATTTAACGAGGTCTTCGTATAGAGACAGTTCACCATAAATCACGTCCGTTGATTTCTTTTTGTTAGAGGATTTCTCTAACACATCAATCAATTTTATTAATACTTATATACGTTGATTGAATTCAAACCTCAAGCCACCCAGTCTTCTTCAGTCCTTTGCACAAATGAAATCCTACTCGTCAGCTTGTCCAAACGGTCCCATGAAGAAGCACAACGTGTCCGATGGCGAAGTTTTTATCCGTGTTTCTTCTCATTCTCCGATTTGCCACTTCCCTCTCTCTCTCTCTCTCTCTCTCTCTCTCTCTCTCATAGATACACTTCACCTGCGAGGAAAAGTTTCGAGCTTTTTTCGCAGTCTTTTAAATTTTGCAGAGTTTATTGGTCTCTAACATCCTAAATGGTGATCATTCTGATATGCAAGTGTCGATGAGGGGGGGGGGGGATCATAGAGCTTGAGCAGAACGTGGAGATGATAAAGTTCTCATTCTTCGTTATGGAAAGCTGAAAGTATCTTGAAAGTTGCAGAAGTCTATGTGAGATTGAAGAAGGGTTTGAAGAGATGGAATCACTGGAGTTGCGGAACATTTCTTGGTGCATAGACATTGAAAAACTTCCAAACCTTTAGAAACTGTAGAGGTTGCAATATCTAGAAATGCGAACATGTGAGAAAGGGAGATTCATGGTCTTGAGTTACTTAAGTCGCTATACCGTTGGACATTACAGGATGTACACTTGTACGGTGCTCGGAAATGCAGCTGATTTGTCGAATGTTACAATTAACCATCAGATGCTGTTATTTAGTAAAGATGGAGGTTACTTGATCTGTCGGATGTTACAACACACCTTTTGCACGAAGCTCGGTGCGATAGCCATTCCGCGCAACTTCCAACAGGTATTTACCCTGATTGCTTGGTTGTGTTCTATTCAATTTCATGTTTCTCCCTGCATAATCATTGGAAAAATTGCTTATTGCTTAATCCTGATTAATTTTTTTCCCAACATCCAAAAACATCATCGTGAAATCAACAACTCTAATAGATAACACCCTGACATTTCCCTGCATGTTGAATTAGCAAATAGCTGTCGTACTAACTACACTATATAAGTTCTTAAATATATGTCAAGCCTTTAAGAAGTGTACTTTCCTTACCTTTTTTTCCTCATGAAGGCTGACAAAACAAATACCCACTCTGTTGGGAAAATATTTGAGGAACAATTAAGTGGAACAATGAAGTCAGATTTTAAAGCGTAATATTACTTTTTTTTTTTTTGAAGAAATTATGTGTAACAATGGAATCAAAGCCGGAGAAAATATAGGCCCGTGTTGGCTCATGATCAGGCAGTCCTCGAGATGTCGTTCGTGGATTGTGGATCTTCCTCTTCTCTTCCCCATCGTGATGTGCCTTTCAAATAAGATAAAATACGTTAAAGAAGAGTTGGTGAAGGGAGAGAAATTTGATTTCTTCCTTTGATTCAAATTCTTCAAAAATCATACTTTTTGAAGTTTTGTTATGGATAAAGGTATGTCTTTATCTCGCTTATTGTGAAAAATCTTGAAGATTAAAAATCCCTAGCTTTAAATTTCCGCATTTAAGAATATGTTATCTGCTTACAATTAGTATCAGAGTATAGTTTAGGATCTCATGATTTTTTATGATTATTGAAAATTATGATTTATGGATGGAGATTCATCAAACGATATTGGTCTTTTTCATGGCAATTGCATGTCGTTGAAATGTTTTTGGAGAGGGTTGTCGGAGGAAATCCAAATGTGATATGATGGAAAATGGGGCGAAAAACAGAGAAAACTGGCAAAAATGTGCTAAAAGAGAGAAGACGCGTGAATCCACGCGCCCAATGCGCGCTCCATGCACATGGAATACACACGCCTATGCGCTTCATGCGCACTAGAGGGTCGAGCACGTGCAGTCTACGCACCTCAGACCAGTGGGAATAAAGGAGCATGCATTACACGTTCCCTTGCCACAGTCAAGGCGCATTCGCAGCACGCACCTGTTGCCATCACTCCTTATTTATGTTTCTGCCCTCTCCAATTATTATTTACGATCCTGCACTCCTTGCTGGATAATTACTATTCTGCCCTGGTTGATTATTAATCATTTTTTCCCATTGGATGTTAAATTTATGGTTTTGCCCTTTTGGAATTATGATTTTACAATTTTGCCTTTACACCTTAATTTATAGTTTTGCTCTTGCGTGCAATTTGGTGAAGTGGATACTATCTTGGGTATTAAATTTTTTAAAAAAATAGCAAGGGTTATTCTTTGAGCCAAAGTGACTATATAGAGAAGATGTTAAATAAATTTAAACATCTTGGTTTCAAAGATATGAGTATTCATTTGATTCCTAGTAGAGAGTCTTTAATGTGAGTGCTATAGGGTTTTCAATGTATGCAATGCATTGTATTAGATCCGATATTACTTATTCCGTGTGTAAATGGAGTACATATATTTGTAATCCAAATATAGAATATTGAAAAGCTGTTACCAGAATTTTTTGTTATCTTAAGAGAACTAAAAATTTAATATTGTTCTATAATAATTATCCGGATGTATTAGAATGATACACCTATACTAGTTGGATTACAAGTGTAAAAAAGATAAACATTCCATTTCTGGATGGATTTTTACACTAGGTGGATGTGCTGTATCTTAGGTGAGCAAGAAATAAACATGTATAACTCACTCAATGATGGAATTTGAATTCGTTGCTTTAGCAGCAAATAGGAAAGATGCCAAATCTATTAGGAATTTGTTGTTCAATATGAAATTATGGCCTAGCCTTATGTCTCTTATTTCTATCTATTGCGATAGTCAAGCCATTTTGGCAAGAGCTTATAGTAACACCTATAATGTTAAGTCTAGACATATTAGTTTAAGACATGAGTATGTATGACAATTGATTAAATATGATACTATACAATTGTCTACGTGGGGTCAAGCAATAACCTAGTTGATTTCTTGGCAAAAGCTTTACCAAGAGACATGGTAAAAATGACCTTACAAGAAATGGGGTTAAATTTTTTTAATTAAAATCACCAATAATGGTAATCCCACATTTGTCCAGAACATTACTAGTTACAAGGTTTAATGGGTAAGAACAAGTTATTGAATGTGATTACTTGATATTGACGTTAGCTCTAATATGAGAAGTCAGTATTGTCTGTTACATTTTGTAGGTTAAATTGAATTCTTAATGAAGTATAGTATAAATTTGTAATATATTAATAGTAACATAAATACATGGTAGATACTCCACCTATATAAGCTTAGAAGTGATGCTACTTCTTATGAATGTTAGGGTTCCTTTCTAGAGGACTCATGAAATAGGTTAAGCGCAAGACCATAATAGTGCGAAATAATATAGAATTTCTTACTGAAACAAGAGTTTAGTATATGTGCAGCATGTCTGATTCAATTATTAAAAAAAATACAAATTTAAAGTCGAGTTACTTGTCACTTTGATAGAGTTTTGAAATACTTATACTAAATAAATATTTAACTCGAAAGAGACCTTTATGTATGTATATTAATCTCATGAAAATTTTTAATGTATATTTTTTTAATGTTTTATTTTTGTTTTGTTTTACAAATAAAGTGAGGGATTGTTGGTAGTTTGTTTTACAAACAAACTAAGTGGTACATTGTCCCACATTAAAAGGTTATGAGTGTGCAAGTGGACGAGTCTTGGTTCTAATTAAGGATCATTATATTTATTTATTAAAATTCGAATGAATAATTATAAAATAACCATAGTATCCTATTGAAATGGCATGACTATTCATAACAGAGTGACAGTTATTTTTTACTTAGTTAATTTCGAATTTATTATTCTTGCCTTGCAATTATTAGGCACTCTTACAACCTTTGGAAGGTTGTGCTTGTTCAGAAATAACTTCTTCATCTTTGAAAGGTAGTATTCGTTCAAAATATTTATTCAACATTTGTGTTCAATTCTTTACACAACTTTCAATTCTCTTTCCTAAGATATACATGTTAGGAAAATCCCTTATGATGTTTTGAATTTGACAAAATAAATCAAAGGCTACTAACGCGTTTAATGGTTAAGTAATAGACCATGCAGATAATAAAGCATGTAAATGATATTGTTAAAATCTGAAGATGGCCAGAAGACTGAACGTAACACATGTCCAAAGTATATTATGAAGATTTCCAGAATTTTATGTCAAAGTCTGAAGACTGCCAGACTTTAGTGCTAAAGTCTGTTCTACATCAGAAGTCTGCTCACTCTGACAAATTCTAGATTGAATGTGAATGAAGAATCAGAAGACATACTCTATGCTGAAACTGAACTAGAAGACAGACTTTATGCTGAAGCAGAATATGTTCAGACTCAGATTGTAAAGTGTATTGCACTCAGACCCAGATTGTAAAGTCTATTATACTCAAACTCAGATTCTAAAGTCTATTGCACTAGGATTTTACATCCAGATTCGACATAATGTAATACGAGCCCAATCATACAACGGCTAGTAATTTGGTTTGGATTCCACATCAAGATTGATTTGATTGACTCAATTTAATTGATTGACAATTGGATCTTGAAGACAAGATCTTTCTATACGAAGAAGCTCTACTTATGGAAACCAAAATTCTATTTGTATGGGCGATCGGAATCAATTTGGGATTCTATTTTTGTCACTCAACGGCTACCAAATCTTTTAGATACAGAGCTACCCAATAGGTATATTGGAAGATGATCCTCAAGATACTATCCAACGGCTAGTTTGGAAGTGGAGGAGTATTTAAGGAGATGAATGACCGATGAGCAAGGAAGAGACAGAGCGTAGAATTTATAATTCCAAAGTCTGTGTGACCTTCGATCATACACTTATCTCTTGTGAGTTTAAACGTTTGTGATCTTGAGAGAAATATCAAAAGAGTGACTTAGTGAGGTAGTGTGATCTACTACTAAGTGTTTGCACTCAAAGTTGTAATCTCTTGTTGATTGCATAGTGGAATCCAACCAAAAAGGCTGTTAGCGTTGGAGAGTTGACGTAGGCTTGGATTAAGCCGAACCACTATAAACCTTATGTTCTTATTCTCTTCCTTAACTCTTTTATTTTGCTTGAAGTTTATTTTATTCCGCATATATTTGCCGAGGTTTAGTTTAAACACCTATTCACCCCTTCTAGGTGTTCATACTAGCACTCTCAATACAACCATCTTTTTTAACTGTTTCCCTTAAGAGATCCTAGAGAAATACTAGAATTGCTATCTAATATACTCAATCGAGACTTTGTTATATCTTGGAGGAAATTTGCCAATGACTATTAGTAATATTGTAGGGCAAATAATTATTTAAAGAAAGTGATATCATGCCTCAAAATCTGATTTCGTTGTTTATCTGGATTGTTTGTCATATTTCCTCAACGCACTAGAGTTGAATGTGTCATTTTCATGCATCCCCCCGTTGGCAAGGAGGGTATGTCGTCGCTGTCCATCTGTTGCAGGCGATGATCTCCTGAATTTTGGCTCCATACATTGCGCGAGTCATATGTCACGCTGAGTGAAGCAATTATCTCCTTTAGTAGGAACACATGTTGCTTGCTGGCATGATATCAGCAATCTAAGGGACTTCGTAGTGCAGGGTGTTTTTGGAGATGAGAAACTTAAGTTAGTGCTCCATTTTTTTGAACAGATTGCTAGTGTTTCGGGAGAGAAAAAGGGGGATGTCGTTCTATGCTGATAAAGAGAAGTAGGTAACTTCTCAAATGCGTTGCTAATTGAATGGCAACTTCTTTTACCCGTATATTGTTTTTGGAAAACATAACATTTGTTTATACTTAAAAAAATTAGGAACTGTTTTCGTAATCTATCAAAAGATATTTGTGGAACTTATAAACTATTGTACGAAATTATCAACTTTAATTTGACTGATTTGTCAAATTTTCTCCCTCGGTATTTTTATTTTGGGAGAAATGGATGATTTGAAAATCATTTGCTTAAAAAGATTGGTTATCACTTGAAAAAAATTAGTAAACGATTTTTGTTTATATATCAACAATAAATTATGCTTAAATATTTTCATGGATGATAAAAATAGTTTTTATTCATATAAGTGATCATTTTCAAGTTTTTTTTTTCAAATCATTAGTGTGAAAAAAAATTATAGGTTACAACTATTTTAACTTAACTAATATTATTTGAATTGCTTGCCAAGTTTAGTCTAATTATTCTAAAATTACTAAAGGTTGTCATAATTGACCAATATTATTGTTGGATCTTACCAACATATTAAAGTTACTATCTTTTAAACAAAATTACCAATTTAGAATTCGAGTTCTTTACCAATATATCTCCGATTAAGTTACTAACTAATTGAAGAAACATGAACTCTTATTTGAGTCACTTAGCAACTTGTATTTAGTTGTTTTGGGAATTATTCCAACCATTTACCATTTTGTATTCAAGGAGATTACCAACACGTGTTAAAGTAACTGTCTCTCATACAAATTTACCAGTTCTTATTAATTATTTCAATAATCTACCAATATATATATTTCTGGAGCTTAGTAGTACTAATTTGCGAACTAAACTAGAATTTATATAAAAAAAGAAAAAAAAAATACTAATTCTTATATTAACAACTTGTTTGGATAGTACATGTCACGATCCCAACTCCATCTCTAGGGTCTTAAGTAGCAATAGTTATTTTCACGACGTCCTAGGCTCATCGCCGCCTCGGTTCTATTTATCTTATTATCATGCACATGCGGAAACGTGAATAAATAACTCCCCAGACAAACAACAGTTGGAAGACTGGGACATACATCACACATAACACATTACTTTATATTACAACAGTCTTTTTATAATATCTTTCTTCTATGAGCCCTTTTTCCTTTTTACATCACACTATAAGTTTCCACATAAGTTAGGGGAATTCCTATCTCTTCTATTATGAATGCAGCTCTCAAAACTGACGTGAGACTTCCATACCTACAAGATTGAAAGATGAAGGGGTGAGTCTTGGGAACTCAGTAAGTAAAATTCCTAATTCTCTATTAGGAGAGCATTTCATCATTAAAGCCTAGTAAGTACAACACTCACAAACAGTATCAATGATAGATCAATATCAAATTACTTGTCATGCCTTGACTTAATACATGATGTTGGTAAGATACCTTTAACTTAACAATGAACACATCACATATCATGTTTCTGCATAACCGGCACTCATGTGAATTCATTTACCCGTCGTGCTGGCTCGATTAGGCCCTCTTGGCTCGATTGGGGCTTCTAGACTCAACCAGAACATCTCAGCTCAACCAAGGCTTCTCGAAACTAGCTTTTTGAGGCTTCTAAGTTCAAGACCCAGGCATCCTAGCTCAACTAGGGCATTCTGGCTCAATGGAGATATCTTGTTCAATGAACGAGGCATCGCTGCCAACACTGTGTGGCGATGGGCGCTTTTCCTCTTTAAGTACGCACATATATGCATCATACAAGCCGATTCTTATTTTTTCTCTTAGCTAATATGGCCCAAAGGTGTGCTCATCCATATGTGCGTGCCATGAATTTTTGTACTATACTAATAAACATGTCAGGAAAGATCTTTAGTCTATGACTTGAACCAATCATCTAGCGCTAATCCCCGCAATGGATAAGGCTTGGAAACAGCACACCTTAATGCCGATCCAAAACCTTAAGGATTGGGTACACCTCACTTTAGTGAAGATCCTAAGCTTGACGGACCTCAGTTTTGACCTGATGTGTGAGATAGCTAGTATAAGCACCTAGAGGGGGGTGAATAGGTGCACAATCAATTTATTGAAATACGGAAGCAATTCTTGGCAAACGATATAAAGGTAGTTCACTATTGATTGACAAAATGAAATATGATCAAAGTAAAGAGAGTAAGGTGAAGAGAAAATTGAACACATGGTTTATAGTGGATCGGCTTAATCCAAGCCTACGTCCACTCTTCCGCACTGACAGCCCACCGGCTGGATTTCACTATGAACAAAAGAGAAGTTACAGCACTGCTTTTCCTTGATTCCGTAGTGTAGATGTTCTATCACACCTCCTCAAGGTTTCTCACAAATATAGACTCTCTTTTGTATACAAATATTCACTCAAAGGAATTGTCTAAACATCAAGGAGCTTCAGACTTTGGAATTCTTCTATCGCACACACCTCAACAACTTAGAACGTCTTCCTTATATACTCCTTTATGCTATCATACCCGTTGGCACTTACCAAATGAATTCCTCCAATCTACCCATTGGACGGAATCAATTAGGAAGATCATTCGGGCTATTAAAGGAACGTGTCGATAGCCCATCAATCTTGTTCGCCCATACAATCAGGATCTCAATTTCCATAAGTAGAACCTTCCAAGAATATTTAGGCAATCATCGATTCATTAATCTTCGAGTCAATCTCGATCAATCAAAGAATTCCGTTGTGTCTTTTCCAGCAACGAGATCTTCTCTAGTTGATAAGGTCAAGCCCTTAACGAAACATCCAGTTCTGGATAACCTTTCTTCAACGGATTAGAGACTGTCAATGAGGATAGACTTTGAGTCTTGAGTCTGGCTGTCCGGAGGTCTTCAAACTTTAAATAGCAGAGTCTGCAAACCTTTAGACTAGACTGATGGAAACGTTTTTTTAGCTTCAAAACACTTTAAGAAGATTTCTCCAACAATCTTCCCATTTTTTATGGTGACAAAACTTTTCTGCAGATTTGGATAACTTTGACCTGCAAAACATTTCTCAAACACATATGCATATCTTATAGAGATAAATGGCTAAATTAATAACACTAGAATCTACAACCACAGAAAATAGGTTAGTCTAATAAGTGATAAAGCCATCCATAAGATACCAAAGATAGTTAATAAAAGCAGTCAAGTTCAAGTCTAGTCCAAGTTTAGTTCAGTTCTCATCCAGACACAAAAACAAAGTCAAACAAACAGAGTTTGATGATTCAAACATCAAAACAATCCACAAAATCCAACAAACAGTCCAACAAACCACACGATTAAAAGTCAAATTGTTCAAATCTTGTATCTCTCCCCCTTTTTGTCAGCATTAAAAATGTTGAGATGAAAATGGAATGAAGTCAAGATTGCTTGGGCACACGGACAAGCTGGAAGTCTCCCATAAACTGAACGATGCCTTCCAGCCTTTTCAAGTCTTCCTTCAATTGTGCAATCTCCTCACCCTTGGCATTGGCCTGAATCTGAACATAGAGGGCTTGGATTTGATCATTCAATGAACATGAAGAAACTTGACCCGCAGTTTGCAAGTTTTGAACCTCGCATCCCAAGGCATAAATTTGACCTCGCATTTCCATTAGAATATCCATGATTCTGCGAAAATCGGCTGGGTTGTCGTCTGCGTACTAGCTTCAGCACGTTCTGCAGATGATGTCATATCAGAATAATCTCGCAAGTTTGGCGATGAAACTTCATGACCTTCTTCTGGAAATTGAGAGGCATAAACATCCTCTGGGCCTGCAGGTGAGCGACTGACTCCTTTACTTGCATCAGGATATGAGGACTTTCCTCCTTTCTCTTGATCTCCCCCTGTTACCATGCCTATAGGTGGAGAGGAGTGTTCCTCAGGTTCTCCTTCTTCTCGTCTTTCTTTCTCAGGTCTATCCTCCTTTGCTTCTTTTTCACCAATTGCTCTTTCTTCTTCTTTCTCTTCTTCTTCTTCTTCTCGACCTTCTCTTTCCTCTTGGCCTTCTCTTTCCTTTCCTTCTTTCTCACGTTGTTCCATTGACTCTGGAACAGTGCGACTTAGCTTCTTCAAAGCTATGGCCGAAATGGTAAGGTCATTATCTTCTTCATCTTCCACAATAAGAGCTCTCTTTTTTGGTTTTGAAGCAACCAAGGGCTCCTTTCCTTTTCGTTTTGAAGAAGAGATTTGATGAGCTTTGACTGGAGTCTTTTCCTTGAATTTCTCCAACTCCTTGTTCAGTTCCTTTAGATGCATTTTGGTCACCATCTTCAGTCCTACCACCATATGATCGCACGATCGAACACAAAAGATTTGTGGAGGCTGAATATTCATATGTCTGAATAACTTCGTCACAAGGCTTGGGTAAGGAAGTTGACCTCTGTCCTTCATCATTGCTCTATACATGTGAAACATGATAGTGTGAGGGAGAGAAAACCTTTTCCCAGTGAGGATGGCATACATCAGCTTTGCCTCTGAGCTTGAAACATCAGTCTTGGAGGTTGATTTCGGTCGGAGGCAATTGATCACAATCTTGTGAAGCAAGATGTTGAATGCACTCATCCTCAAGTAGGTGATCTTCTCCTCTGTTCTCTTGTCCTTCACCAGTTCCAATGTGGCCCGAGCAATGGAAACTTTGATCGGTTGATATCTTCCTCTTTCAACTCCTAACACATCTGCCAGCATATCCATATCCACAACATAGTCTTGATCTTTAACATTGAAAGAAAATCTATTCGCATCTAAAAAGCTAAGATTTGAATAGAAATATGCAGTTAGTTCAGCATAGGCCTCTGTAGTGTTGGAGCAGAACCTTTCAAGTTGAAGATAACTGAACTTTTCCCTCAAGTTCATATTCACAGCATCCAGAAAGTCAAAATCCACACTTTTAGGGTTTATTACCCCACGCTTCAGCAATTTCGAGTACAAATTCTTTTGTTCCTTCGATCTGAACAAATCTCCCATTTTTCCTCGACTTTCAACCGCAACACCCATTCTCGGTTGAAATTGACTGTACAATTTGTCATCATCATTCCCATCTACAGGATTCAGTCCCTAATCACGAGGATCACTCGGGATATTCGCAAGAGTTTCCTCAGCCAACCCTTTACGAGCAATTCCCAAACTTTCCATTTTTCGCAAAAAGATATATTCGTTCATATATCCTTTGTCTTTAAGAAAATCATTGACATAGTTCAAGGGAGTACGAGTTCCTTTTAAGGCACGATACAACTTATAAATAAAAGCGGGCTTTTGAACTCTTCTCGGATTTGCATCCTCAATGATTTGTTCCTCTTGTTGATGATCAACGCCTTGAGAACTAGATGGAGGAGAACGACGCTGCCGAGAATGTTGTGGGCTCGGTTGCTGTTTCGAGACACTTCTTCTTCGGTGAGATCGAAGTGCGCAGGCCCCTCACTCATTCGCCGTGGTCCCCTGCTTGCGATTCTCGAAGACTTTCTTGAAGATGACATCTTTCTCAGTTTTGGAAGATTTCTTACTTGACTTTTCCAAGAAAGATGACAACTTTTTGAAGATTAAACAAGGGAAGAAAACGGGAATGGAGGATCGATGCTTTCTAAGGTTTTTGAGAGTAAAGTGAAGAGGAATCGACAGTCATGATCGGTTAAAAAGATAGATAAATGAACTGTCACAAAGGAAATAAACATATGCCTTTTCAAAATAACTGTCTTTTTCCGCGAAAATAGTCATTTAAAAAATAACTTCCTTTTTGAAAATGAAACGATGCAGTAATTAAGTCGATTAAATATAGCAACAATTTAAACACAGTCTGACAATCGTACCTCTTCAAGATAAGATGAGAGAGAGAGAGAGAGAGAGAGAGAGAGAGAGAGAGAGAGAGAGAGAGAGAGAGAGAGAGAGAGAGAGAGACTTACAGTCTGATGGTCGTACCAAGACTAACTTACAGTTAAAGTCTTGTATGTCTGAGTCTGAAAGTCTTTAGATTTTGATCTCCTCATACTTTAAAATGTTGAGTCTGGAACAAATGGTTTCAAATTGATTTTTCTCCAAAGGCTTTGTGAATATATTCGCCAGTTGGTTCTTTGAATCAACATATTGGATTGAAACATCTTCATTTTGAACATGGTCTCTAATAAAGTGATGTCGAATCTCTATATGCTTTGCTCTTGAGTGGATAATTGGATTTTTGGTGAGGTTGATAGCGCTGGTGTTGTCGCAATTAATCTCCGTGCATGAGTCTTCAATTTCAAAGTCTCTTAGCTGCTGTTTTATCCATAGAATTTGCGAACAACAACTTCCGAGAGCTATATACTCCGCTTCTGCTGTAGAGAGAGCTACTGTACTTTGCTTTATGGAAAACTAAGACACTGTCCTACCTCCAAGTAGTTGACAAGTACCCGAGGTGCTCTTTCTATCGACTCTGCATCCAGCAAGGTCTGCGTCTGAATATCCAAGAAGAGTAAAGTCTCCCCTTTTTAGATACTAGAGACCAAAGCTTGAAGTTGATGAAACATATTTAATAATACGCTTCGCAGCATTCAAATGAAATTCTTTTGGGTCTGATTGAAATCTTGCTATCGGTGCATAAGTCTCGTCATAGTCGATCCCTTCTTCTTGTGTGTATCCCTTGGCCACGAGTCTAGCCTTGTTTCTTATGACTTTTCCTTTCTCATCCATTTTGTTCTTGAAAACCCATTTAGCTCCAACAATTGATTTACCTTTTGGTTTATGAGTCAGCTCCTAGACATCATTAACTCTGAATTGTCTGAGTTCTTCTTGCATAGCTTCAATCCAGCTCTCATCCGATAAAGCTTCTTCTATGCTCTTGGGTTCTATTTCAGAAATAAGAGCCACAACATTAGACTCTTCTCGCCTTTTGGATCTTATGCGGATTCCTTCATTGATGTCGCCAATAATAAGATCTTTGGGATGACTGGACTTATGTTTCCTGGGGATGGATCTTGTGGTGACACTTCAGTTGGGCCATCTATTTGTAGCTGAGTTTTAGCTTGCCTTCTTCGAATTTGAGAAAAAGGCAAAGGACATCATAAATATAACATCAGGCCATATAACAACATAAAGGAAAAATAAACACAAATTATTGAACTTATGGGGTATTTTTTTTTCTCTGTTGTTGCTAAATAATAGTCGACTTAACTAGCCCTCCAATTGCTTTGGCCAATCCTTGAGCTGGCTGTCTTCTATCTTGCCTTGTTTGAATAGGCCCTTCAGTTTTAGGTACAACATGGGCTTCGACCAATTCTTCACGTGTCATTCTCGTAACCTGACAAAGACAAAAATATTACATATATGTCAATTATATCTATGTACATATTTTTTATAAACCATAAAGCAACATAAATACAATTGTCATGACTTATTAGGTTTATTATCGTCGATTGAAGAACAGTCAACTCACTTTGCCTTTCTGTTTGTCCTTCTCCAACTATCCCTTCATTAGGCCCTTCGGCTGGCCTCAACTATTCATGCTGCTTTCTTGATTGACAACCTTTAGTATTGTGCCCTGCTATGTGGCAAAAAGAGCACTTCATCTTTACACCCGTCCTACTCATCCTACATTGACAATCAGACCTCTCCCTCCATCATTCTTCGTTTTCACTTTGGTCTTCCCATTCTCTTCTTTAGTGGCAAAGGTTGAGGTGCTTTGCGATCTATTGGCTCCTATAACTTATTACTTCTGACTGGTTGCAATATGAATTGGTACAAAGCAAGATATTTCGGTTTCTTGTACCAGTCATCAATGTAGTCTTCTGTGTTGTGGCCATTCAATTAAATGGCACATATGCCATGTGTACAAGGAATTCCACTTATTTGCCATGCTCTACATGAACATTCCCTCGTACCTAAATAGACAGCATACTTATCAGAGCCCTTTATTATCTCGTATCCTTCATCCCCATTCCAAATGGGATGACAATACCTACTTGCAGCCAAGTTCTCATCCAATTTCTTAGCAATTCTAAGACTACATTGCCTAGTCCACCTTGCAGCCTCATCCCTTTGTTTGTGCAGCCAAGTCATGACCATAACCATTATGTATTCAAGCATTGAGATAATTGGTTTGCATTTGGCATATATTATCCTCCCATTAAATGCTTTGCAGATGTTGATATCGATTTAATCGCACTTGAATTCCTCGCTGAAGAATGCCCTACACTAATACTTTGGTTCTGTTTGGAATAATGCATCATAACATTCCTTTGTCAATTGAAGTAGTTCTTCTTTGCCTATCCTAAAGTCAGCCATATTTGTGCTCTTTACTAGCTGCTAAAATTGCAACTGCAGCTTGTCCCCTTTATAGTTCTTTGCCTAATTTGCATATATGTGCCGCGCACACATTCGATGTTCGGCATAAGGCAACAACTCAGCTATTGCTAGAACCAGTCCCTGTAATAATTCAAAATAAGAAATGTAAGTAAATGACTTGTTGATATCAAAAAGCAAACAATTGACCAAATCTTTCAAAAAGCAAACATTACCTTTTGTTGGTCACTCATGAACGCCCACCCTACCCCATTTGTTATCTCCAAATCAACCATCAATTTTTTTAGGAATCATGACCAATTGTCCTTGTTCTTTACCTTCACAACAGCCCAAGCCAATGGAAACATTTGGTTATTTGCATATCTTCCAATTGCGACTAGCAATTCTCCCTTGCACAAACCCTTTAAAAAACACCTGTCCAATCTTATAATCCGTCTACAACCAGATGAAAATCTTCGTTTGCATGCATTGAAGCAAATATAGAACTTATCGAACTTGCTTCCAATATCAGGAAGTGGTCTCTCCACGACCTCTACATACACTCTATTTGAAGACTTTTGCAGCCTACACTCCCAAGCATAATTCCACAACTGTCCATATTTGTTGCTGTATTGACTAATGAGTATCTTTCTCACATTTTGCTTCAATCTTTTGCATTGATTCCTGGATATATTGATGCCAACTTGCTCATTCACCAGCCTCTTGAACCCAGTACTATTCGTCTAAGGCATCGGCTTAATCAAATCAAAGAAGTGCTTGGACAACCATGCACTTGTTATCATTTTATTTTCAAAATTAATGGAACAAGTATGTTCCTTTTAGTATGCTCTAATCTGGAAGGATCCACTTCTCCTAACAAATGCACCATAAATCTTCCATGGACAATTTTGCCGTGAACACCTAGCTCTTACAAAGGTCTTAGTGTTTCTAATGAAGTCAATATTCCTTCGTGCAGCAATGAAGTTCTTCAGTAGAGCTTCCCTAAATTGTTTCGCATTTTGAAATTTCATACCTACTGACAAAGTAGAAGAGGCAATGGATGGATCATAAGAAGAAAACTTACTTTTCCTTCTCCTTCTATGCATAGCTCCTTCATCTTCTTCAAGCTCATCTTGGGAAGTAACATTCTCGAGACTTTCTTCATAATTAGTCTCCTTGCCAGCAGCATTAACATCTATAGAGCCTTTGGCCATGTTTGGAACTTCATCAGCTACCTACAAAGCTGCAAACTTATTTGTCAAAAAATCCCTTTGCTTTTTTCTTGACCGTACAAGCTCCTCGTCGTCGTTATCACTTATGAAATTTGCAATAGGCAACCCTTCATCATCATCATCATCACTTGATTCAGTTACTTCCTAATTTAATCTAGTGATTGTGACATCACCTTTGTCATCATCACTTTGGTGAACTGCATCTGCGCTCCTCTCCTCTCCATCATGTCTATCTTGCCCTCCTTCAACCCTAACGTTAGTACTACCTTGAATACCATCTCCTTCTTGTCCTACTTGGGCGCTCTCTCCATCATCATCTTTGTCCTCACTTTCATTGTATATTTTTACCTCTTCACCATGAAGATAATGGTATAGAGCATCCCTAACACCGTTATCATCTTCTAAGCTTCTCAAACCATTTCTTAAATCTTTCCCAAGAATACACTATAGTAACTTCTGAACTTTACAAGGCAAATAAGTTACTATATCCCTAACAAATCCTATATAAGATGCCTTCTTTATCTCAACAAAGATGGTGCCTTCATTTCCACCCTCATACTCCCACTCATCCTCCCCAATTACAAATTTCCCACTGTAGCAAACTATGATAGCGACATAATCCTTGTCATAAGCCATTTCTGCACCAAGAACAAGAAAAAGAATAATTAGTTTTTGGGACCACATCCACAAATAACAATAGACAATTGCACATGGGAGTCCCCCCACTCTCATGGACTTTATTAAATAGAGGTCTCCACATTGACAATATGCCTCTACATGACAGCCAAAAAAGAGATCGCCACTTTAATTATTTACCTTCAATTCCCTTAAGATATTAACAAAAAACAGAGGTCCCTATACTGATAATATACTCCTACTTGACAGCCAAAAAAGAGGTCGCTACTTTAATTATTTGCCTTGCCTTGCCTTCCTTTCCATTAAAATATTAATAAAAAAAAAGGTCCCCACAACAAGCACATCTCAAGTAATTTTGTCTACTATCTTTTGCTGAACTAAACCTGCGTTGTGAGAATGTACATCAACTTAATCAAATCTATTTTTCCTATGAAATCACATACAAAAAAATTAAGGCAAGCATAGAGCTTTGGCCATTTGGTTATTCTCGTGTTACTGTTCACATTGCTCTCTTCTTGGGCGACTGGTTTACTGTTTCTTCTACAACTCGAGCTGCTGATTCCAGGTGCGTTGACCGTTCGTTGGGGCAATTTTTTGGTGGGAAGTGGCACCTCCTACCTCTCTTTTAAGCCCCCAGCAACGGCTCCTGGTACGTCCTCTTTGCTCGATTCGCATGGTCGTCTATGGCTAGGGTTCCGCCCGCCTGTTTCGTTGCTGTGATTCGTAATCTGAGATGGACCGGGAGTCGGTGAGGGCTCAAAATGGGGATGAGGGGACAAGTTCCCATTGTGGGCTTCCTATTATGATGAAGGAACCTTCGTTGATGGCTATTATGGGAGAAATTCTGAATTCGAGCACTGTTCCTTCTGGTTCGAACGAAATGCGAGCTCCTCACGCGAGTGTTGGGATGTGACATGTCCAGTGAGAACAGTCCCGTTCAGCTAAGCCTTAGGGTAGGGATACTTCTAAGAATACTTTGGGAAAGTCTTGGGTGGCGGTGGCGAGAATCGTGGCCCAGGGCTATGATCTGGTGTATACTCCACCGACTATGGTTAACAATAGACCGGTGATTGAGATCACTGATCGAGATCTGGAAGCTGCAAATCCCAAAATGTTCAAATACTTAATGGGCTACTTCATTGGTCGTTGAATGCCTTTTAAGGTCGTTCAAGAGGCCATGAAGAAAGTGTGGGGGCCAAACCTTACTGAAGTCATGTCAAATGGCAAAGAACTCTTTATGTTTCGCATTCCTGATAGGAAGTTCCGTCGAAGTGTGCTTGAAGGTGGTCGGATGACAGTTGTTAGAATACTTCTTGTTCTGTAGCAATGGACCCCTGGTCTTGAGCTGAGAAGGGAGACCCACCGAGCGGTCGCTGTTTGGGTCAGACTGTCGAATATTCCTTTTTCGTGCTGGTCCGCCCACTTCATTGGGAGAGTTGCAAGTGCGCTCAGCAAACCCCTTTATGTTGATAAGAGAACAGAGCAGGTGAACAACCTTACCTTTGCTAGGGTCTACATTGAAATTACTACTGATCAACCTGATTGTAAATTGATTGAGACAACCTATAATGGTACGAAGTGTGAAATAGGGAGTTTGAGTGGTGACCCACTGCCTGTGCCAGATGTGGCATTTTTGGCCACAATTGTGCAACGGCTAACATGCCTGGTAGACCTGGAACATAGCATGCTGATGTTGGTCCTTCTTCAGAGGAGTCTGGCCCTCAGAGTGGAAACACTTCTCAGCAAGCCACACCAGCTCCTACTTCGGTGGATGCGATTGAGGATCAGGGGGGAATTGCGCAATCTTGGTTCCTCATTCGGAATCTGCAATTATTCAGCTGAATATAGCTAAGGCAATGGACGCAGGATAGACCATGAGTTTCTCTGGTGGCTTCTCTTCTCTTGCTCAGCAAGCTGTGGTTCTTGAGGATATTTTGCCCCCTCCATCGCACCAAATTGATTCTGCTCAGCCTGATTCTGGGTGGAATCAGGTCGAAGGCAAAAAGAAGAAGCATAAGCCTCAGGATCTTACTACTTCATTGACACCACACTCGGAGGAGGGGCGGCTTTTCAATATGAAGGAAGCTTTGCTTGTTGCTCAGTGCCAAAAGCCTCCTAAAGTCCCTGCTAAGCCCCTCGTGAAAATCAGCTCTGACCTCTCCTCTCAATCTTCTGACTTGGCACCAGAGTTTGATATGCCGTCTGGAGACTAGGAAGATGATACTAGCAATCCAGTTTCATCTAGTGAAGATGGTGGTCACACATCTAGGCCCCCTCCTTCGAGTGGTCCTTCGAAACCTGCTAGGGCTGGTTCGATCCAGGATCAGCTTCTCCTTTTGCTGCTTGACCCATCAGGACCTTCTCCTTCGAAGGCGTCTAGAGCTAGGTGCAAGTACCCCAAGTGGAGGTAGCTCCCTCCTTTTGCTATCTATGTTTTTTGGGTTTTGGAACGTTAGAGGTATTATGAACCCTGTCAGAAGGGCGGAAGTTAGAAAGTTTGCTGTTGCGAATAAGCTTTGCCTTATAGGGCTTTTTGAAACTAAAGTTCCAGAGCCTTTGTTTGGTTCCATATCTTCCAATCTTCTGAGAGGCTGGAGCTAGATTGCGAACTATGATTTTGCTCCGCGCAGTAGAGTCTGGATTGGATGGGATCCAGCGGCTGTCAGTTTTGACTTGATCTCTTCGAATGACCAAGCCATCCATGGGTGTTTGAAGGGGTTATCTTCTAATTTTACTTGTTGTGTTTTTGCCATTTATGGAGAGCATTCCTTTGTGCGTCGGAGGCCTCTTTGGTCTGATCTACTCCATTATGACGAGCTTTTTCAAGACTCTGCTTGGATAGTAGTGGGAGATTTCAATGCAATCAAGGACCCTTTTGACCGCTTTGGTAGCTCTAACGCTTGGATCCCTTGTTTTGATGAATTCAAGCTTTGTTTGGACCAAACGGAACTTGAGGATCTTAGGTACTCTGGCCTTCGGTTCACCTGGTTGACTTCGGCGGGTGCGGCTAGAAAGATGCGAAAAATTGACAGAGTTCTCGTCAACTCTAAATGGAGAATGGATTTTTCATATTCGGAGGCGTCTTTTCTCAATCCTGGAATTTCTGATCATACTCTTATGGTTGTCAGGGTTGTTGATCCGCGTCCAAGGAGGAAGCCTTTTAAGTATTTTGAATACTGGGAAATGCACCCAGACTTCCGTTCTATGGTTTTGCAAGCGTGGGATAGTCAAGTTTGGGGTGTTCCCATGTTCAAGCTAGTTTCTAAACTGAAGTTGTTGAAGTCTCGCCTCAAGGCTCTTAATCTGGAAGCTTTTTTGAATATTTCTCTAAGAACTCTTGAAGCGAGGGAAGCCCTGTGTTCTACTCAGCATCTCCATCAGTTGGATCCTAAAAATATTCCGTTTGCTGAACTTGAAAAAGGGCAGCGCCGTGCTTTTATAGACCTTCGTGGTCAAGAGGAATCGTTCTATAAGCAAAAATCTAGAATCAAATGGCTGAAGGAAGGAGATTGTAACACGAGATACTTCCACAATTCTGTCAAAGCTAGACATCTCAATAACTGAATCCAACCACCCGTGTGGTGGCGTAGGTGGTTGAGCAAGGGAACTTTTCACGAGAGGTCCCAAGTTCGATCCACGGTGTCGTCGTTGCTTAAGTGCTAGCACGTCTTAAGTGGGTTGTCGGGGGTGGTGGGTTCTCCCGCTTACGCAGCCCCCCAGGGTTTACTCTCCACCGCGAAGCGGCGAGCGGAGGTTCCCTGGGCTACCAAAAAAAAAAAAAACTGAATCCTCTCTTTCAAAGACACTGCAGGTTCGATGGTCTTGAATCCTGATTTGGTGCCCCAAGTTTTTCTATCCTTTTTTTTTTTTTTTTGGATCTCCTTGCTCCTCGAGCTGACTTAATTAAGCCTGATCTTCAAGAGCTTACTTCTCTTATTCAGAAATCGCTGTCCATTAGCCAGGTATGTTCCTTAGCTTCGCCGGTCTCGATTTTGAAGTTAAGAAGACTTTGTTCTCGCTTGCTAAGGGAAAAGCCCCCGGTCTAGATGGTTTTACAGTAGAATTCTTTAAAAGTAACTGGGATATCGTGGGATCCTTAGTTACAAAGGCTATGCAAGATTTCTTCTCCTCAGGTTGTCTTCTTAAGGAAGTTAATGCGACTATCCTAGCCCTAATTCCCAAGGTGTCGAATGCATGTGAAGTGAATGACTTTAGACCAATTGCTTGCTGCAATACTGTCTATAAGCTTATCACTAAGATTTTGGCCAATAGAATTGTGCCTATGCTTCAGGATCTTGTTAGTCCTTCCTAGAATGTGTTCGTTAAGGGAAGAAGAATAAGGGATAATATCTTACTGGCTCAAGAGTTGTTTGCAGGTTTCCACCTAGACCCATGCCTCCCAAGATGTGCGGTCAAAGTGGATTTTCGCAAGGCCTACGATACTGTGGATTGGGATTTCCTAGAGCTTACTCTTATTGCCTTTCGGTTTCCTCTGTGGATTATTCGTCGGATTATGGCTTGTGTGCGCACACCTAGGTTCTCTATCTCTATTAATGGGGAGCTCCATGGTTTCTTCCCAGGAGGCAGAGGCCTTAGGTAGGGCGACCCAATGTCACCTTATCTATTTACATTGATCATGGAAATCTTCTCAGGAATTTTGAACCAAAGGTCTTCGGCCAAGGAGTTTAAATGTTTTTGGAGATGTAAGTCTCCCAAGCTCACTCACCTGTTTTTTGCAGACGATGTGGTCCTTTTTTGCCAAGCGGATTGGAAGTTGACTGTGATCCTTAAAAGAAGCCTCGACATTTTCTCTTCATGGAGTGGTCTTCTCCCCAACAAAAATAAGAGCAACATTTTCCTTTCGGGAGGTGATCCTGCTTTGAGCAACAGAATCCTCTTGGCTTTTGGCTTTCAGGAAGTTAAACTCTCGATTTGTTATCTTGGGGTGCCGATCATCTCAAAGAGGTTGAGCAAGGCTGATTGTACTCAGTTAATTGACCGCATTACTGTGCGAGCCCGCTCCTGATCCCACAAGTTTCTCTCTTTTGCCGGGAGACTTCAGCTTATAAGGTTAGTGCTTCATGCTATTCAGTCCTTTTGCGCTAGTGTCTTCACTTTGCCATCTCCGGTTATCCTGGGGATCGAAAGCATTCTTCGTAGATTTCTTTGGAAAGGCACTTCCTTGGATAAGGGAGGTGCTAAAGTCTCATGGGCGGATGTTTGTTTGCCTAAGGAGGAAGGGGGGCTGGGTATTCGGTCTATCAAGGATTGTAACAAAGCCTCAATGCTGAAATTTATTTGGATCCTTTTTATGGATAAGGAATCACCGTGGTGTCGTTGGATTCACTCCAACTTCTTAAAGAAACATAACTTCTGGGTTGCCCCTCAGCCTTCAATTTGTGCATGGAGTTGGAAGAAGATCCTTCAACTTCGGGGCTATTTTAGGCAATCCTTCGGTTGGGAGGTCGGTAATGGCCGTTCTATTTCATTGTGGTTTGATAGTTGGCTGCCTTGTGGCCCTCTTCATCTACAAGTTCTTGAAACCTTTTTGTCGGATCCCGACGTTCCTGCGTGGGCGGTTGTGGCGTCTTTGTATTCTTATGCTGGTAGATCCTGCAAATCGCGTTTGGAGGATTGTGGTTTTTCGTTTCCTCCTCTTTCGGTTGACTGCGATCGTTTTGTTTGGCGTCAAGATTCATCGGGGGCCTTCTCCGTAGCTTCTGCTTGGAATTTCATCAGAGCTTCTAAAGCCAAAGCACCATGGACTTCTTTTGTGTGGGACAAGGATTTAGCCCCTCGGTTTCAATTCCTTTTGTGGCTTATTACTAAAAACCGCTTGCCAACGTAGTCATTTCTTCTCTCGTATGGAAGGATTGATTACTCGGTTTGCACTTTTTGTAATGCTCAACTAGACTCGACCAACCATTTGTACTTTGATTGCAATATTTCATCTACCATTGTGTACTTTTGGGCTACCAGGTGCAATTTACCGTGGAGGAATGGCACTTGGGCGGAAAACCTTGCTTGGGCCATGAAATTTCTTGCCGGTAAGGACTTCTTTCATAGTCTCTCCTGATACTCCTGTGGAGCTCTTTGCTATCTAATTTGGAAGAAAATGAATGCTATGATTTTCAGAGGGGATTCTCTTGATATTCCCGCTTTGAAGAACCATTTGATAAAGATGGTTAAAGATAAAATAATTACCTACAAGGATATCCCTGATACTCCATGGAATCGGCGTTTACAGAGAGGTTGGGATCTTGACCTAGCCATCTTCACTTAATCTTACGGGGCTTCTAACCCTCCCCTTGTTCTCGCTCGGTTGTCTTCAGCTCAAATGATGCTGAGCTTCGTCTTCGGCCTTGCACATAATCCCTCATTCGATTTCCCAGGCGTCTATGGAGGTTTGGTGGCTGAGTCTGGTGGCTAGCCTATGTTTGTTTTTTGCTTTCTTTCAGTACTTGCCTCTTGAGGCTTTTGCGCGGCTCCCTTCCACTCTTTTGTTCGCATTTAGAGTGTAAGTTTAGGTGCTGTTTTTGTACATTTGTCCAAAGCTTATCAATATATTCTTACCTTTACCAAAAAAAAAAAAAAAAAAATTAAGACAAGCTCGATGTAAAAAGAGAAATCATACCCTACTCTATGATGTCTGGCCATTAATATATTGTGTCAAGAGGTCATTACACAAACCAAGAGAAATTCAGAGGAAAATTCAAGCCCTAAATTTATCCATTGCACAATAGACTAATACTACATGTCAAAAGAGTTAATAGTTTATAAACTTTAAAAGGAGGTACTTACATATGGTTTCAAATTTGTCCCTTGCAGATAAACGAACTTATATAAAGTATTAAAACCAATTTTGCACTCCTCAATGTTTCCTGCATATATGTTGACTATTTGATTAGAAATAACAATTGGGAAAGAAGACTAACATAACCAAAAGATCATAATCAAGGGAAAAAAAGCGGATTGATAGCAAAGTTGCATGCTCTTTGCAGAGCACTTGAGGGCCATTATTTCCCACCTTCCACCTTAATCTATCTATCATATCCCACCCAATTCAATATTTTATTTCACTCAAACACACTAGTTCCTAGTTCCACATTAGGCAATATTTTGTTTCACTCGAGTATCGACTGCAGAAATTTGATTGAGGCGAGCATCTTCACACAAGGAAGTAGCCAAACAAAGTGCGCACATTTCAATAGAATTTCCATCGAGCCCTAATAAAATAATCGAGCAAGCCCAAATAAAATAATCGGGCCTTAATTTCATCATAAGGGAGGAGGAGAAGTGGTCGAAACTAGAGGAGCGACGATGGTGAGCGGTGACGATGACCAACGATGGTGAGCGGTGACAACAACCAACAACGGCGACCGATGACCACCTCTAGGTGTGAATAGCGACGGAGAGAAGGGCCTGAGATGTGGCATTGCCGAAACGGCCCCCGATCCGTTAGGGTCGCCACAGCTCGTTTACCTTTCACTTGTCCTGATAATATATCACTTTGATACCATAGAATTATAATGGGTCCATAAATCCTGGGGGTTATATCATTTAAATCGGTCCCAACGCATTTCATATAGCGGAAGCATATTCAAAATCTCCCTATCCCATACTCAAACAAGATAATGCAATGCACACCAACTACATATTTTATATAAGTTAAAGCCAAACACTTTTATTTACATAATTTGATGGACATCATGAGTCGGTACATCAAAAGGTCAAGGCTTTTCTATGCTTGGCTATATCCAAAAGTACCCGACTCCATAGCAGTTATGTACATCGGTCCATCATCTAGTGTCGGCGGTCCAAAAAGCTTCATCAGCTACTCATTGTACTTAGTCACACCCAGCCCGGTCCGTCAGTTGGCGGTGGCAGCATCCCTAGCATGATCCCATCATGGTAGACATGCACAGACAGAAACTCCTAAGTGATAGGGCCGACGGGTGAACCAACATCGTACAAGACCAGAACCCGCACACGAACAAAAACTAACCCTCGTATCTCGGGGTGATGATGCTCCGTACACTCGCACTCGACATCAGTCGGTATACCATATAATGTATTGGGGGTGACTAGCGATAGAGGCATATCTCCTAATCTAAAATGTTAGTCCCCAAAAGGGGTGAGTACAACCACTCAGCAGTAAAAGATCCATCAAACTATACAATGCAACAAACAAGACAACCAAGATTTCATGTGAAATGCACACATCGTCTATGCAATCATGCATATATATATCCATAAAGTCTATTCCATGCTCTGATAACCGCATTTTTAATGTCAAATAATACCAACTCTTCATTTGTAGACCATTCATGTACCATGCCACATGCACACACATGCACATGATTTATTTCCTATTTTAATATTTGAAAAAAATCTCATTTTCCTAGGGACTAGTGTTTGCATCCCTTCGGGCTCTCGCACCCAACCTGGCATCACGAGGCTTCTGGCACACACCTCCGGGCATCCAGCACACACCTCCAGGCATCTCGCACCCAACCTGGCATTGTGAGATTTCCGGCACACACCTTCGGGCATCCGGCACACACCTCCGGGCATCTCGAAACTCCCGAGGACATCCAGCACACACCTCCGGGCATCCCGACACTCCCGGGGCATCGTTGACTTAGCCGTCCAATGGTATCATCAACATCATAATATATACATATATGTCGCACTTTGAAAATAACATTGATGCAATAATGTCCCAAGTTTCAATGAGTTCTTATCAATTTTTGATGTCATAAGGTATGCTAAATGTCACCGTATCCATTGTACAAATAACGACTTAAGACATCACAACTCATAGAGCAAATCAATTGGTCTTGAAATAAAACAGTTTTTGAACAAAACAGAATGCACTCCACTAATTGAAATTCTGGAAAAATTAGTAAACGATCTTAATAAATTATAAGAATTTAACATATTATAAACAAGGTCTAGGGGAAATTTTTTTTATGAAGAACACCAAGTCAAGAAAACTTCGTATAAATCGCAATGGTCAGTGCATCACAGCCATAAAACTTCAAATATCACTATTTCACAGTTTTAATAACAAATCCAGTATAACCCCTAAATGAACTAAGAAAATTCTGAAATTTTGATATGTTATAGCTAAAACCTAGAGGTAGAATTTTTGTGAATAACTAAAAGTTGGATTCATTATAGATCAAGAGCTATAATCACTATAACTCTCCCTAACCCTCTGTAATAGTTTCCAGGTTTAACACTTTCAAAGAAAATTCGTTTCACCGACCAATACTTGTCTGTTTCTTCTCAAATTTTAGTATGTTACTCCCTAAGATGTCATCTACAACTTTCATTAAGGACAAGAAGTCAAATTTCAACTATATAATTGCATAAAATTCACGGAGTCGCAAAAGGTCAAGCTGTTTTTCCATGAAACAGTTTGCTAGTCCTAAAGAACTACTTCTATCCTTTCGAAATTCCAACATCCAGCATCAAAATTCAAGCATCTCCAAAATCTATTACACTTCACACACAAGCACAGCAAGCATAATGTAGATCAATGGACTTCACTTGCCTTAAGTCCGACGCAACCATAGCAAGCAAAACGGCAACTTGAGGACTTCGGGCGCAGCTCAATTGACGGCGAAGCTAGGCGGCGTCAACGGTGGCAGCAGGCGTATGCACGGCGGGGCTGGTCTCCTTCTTCCCCTCACCGATGCACCCTCACAACTCTCTCTTTCTCTCGGTCACTCTCCCTTTTCTCTCAATCACTCTCTCCCTCAGTTGCTTCCTCGTTCATTCCGCCCCTTTCTTTTTCTTTTATTTTCTTAATTAGCTAGTAATCATGAGGTTTTGCATGGGAAACCTTCGGTGAAGCAAGGGGCGGCGACACCTCATGCAGTCCCTCTTGCCACTTGTCGATTTTCTTGCATGGAGGTGGCCTCATTCAGCCAGGCCTTGGTCAATCGAATGAAGAGGAAATGTGGGCTGTCTTGGGTGCTTTGGGCCTTAAGTATCCGGCCCACATTTGCTCCTAATATTCCACTTTAATCCCCGCTTATAATTACATAATCACAAATACTCGCATAGCCATATAATATCACAACATTAATCAAGGGTAATTCGATTTATAGGGTACACGGCCAAGTATAGAAAATTCCTCATCAATTTATATTTTAGTACAACCTTGGTCACACATGAGCATATGATACATTTCCAACAAAACAATAGTCCATTCAATGCTCAGCCCTTGCTTAATTGTAATCCTTTGGTTTAATGGCTATAATATAGTCCGATGACACTTCCATCACCTATTCATGGGCCGTAGTGATCTAGGGATCGTTATGAAATTTTAAGATGCCACATGAGATCTACTGTGAACACGGACGGGGAGGAACAACGATGGCCAGGTGTGCTTAAGCCAAAATGACCTAAACGACGTCGTTTAACACCAAGGAAAAACGACATCATTTAGGTCAACTCACTCAGTGTGGATGGACGAAGTCGTTTTGTCATCCACATGGGCTTTTTTTTTTTTTTTAAACGTTTGCCACCTTAGTAAAAGAAGTTGTCAGAAAATGCCACGTATGCAATTTGGCCGGATTTTTTCGCCGATGGCACTAAAGTGATCAATTTTGCTTTGATTTTGGTACTTAAGTGTCCCTTTGTGCTAACTTATGACACTCAAGGGGTCTGCGCATTTTTTTTTTCATATAATTATCAACTCTTAGTTGGGTTCCTAAAATTTACCAATTGAAAGCGGAGCCTAAGTGATCAAGTTTTTGTGAAATTACCTACTCTAATTTGGGTAGTTACCAGCATTTATGTGATCATGTCCAAATTACCAATTGTTCCAATAATTTATATAAAATTGCTTGTGTAGTTTACCAACTTACAAAACTAGTACTCTTATACAAAATGATCAACTCCTATTTGAGTTCACTTACAAATGTTTATTTCATAGTCTAAAAAGTACCAATTGTTCAAATAATTTTACCTACATTTATATGAGCTTCACAATGGATTAAAATTTTCCAACTTCTATAAAATTTATCATCTCTTTTCAAAATTACAACTATTCCAATATACCAATATCTATTTGTGGAACTTATTTACCAATTCTTATATGAAACTACCAACTATATTTGAGCTAGTTATTAACATTTATTTAATTTTTTTTTAATTACACACTTTTGCAATAATTTACCAGTATCTATTTGCATAGCTTACCAACATGTTAAAGTCACCAAATATAATATGAAATTGCCAAATTTTGAGTTTGTGTACCAACATTGATTAGATTGTTTCAAAAGTATTGATTGTTTCAATAGCTTGCTAATATTTATTTGTGGAACTTACCAACTGGTTGAAATGACCAACTTTTTTACGAAATGTCACTAATCACATTCAAAAGTTGCCAACCTTCTTTCTATCTTGAGAAGAAAATTACTAGTCAATGTGAAAAGCTCAACCTTTTAAAGCATATCGAAACTTGGTCTTTTCCTTTTGTATGAAAGGTCATCGACTATATTAAATGTTACTAACTTATGATAATTTTAATTATCCAAACTCACTACCGATTCGTTAGAGAACACATGGCAAAATCGCTATTGATATTGAAAATTTACTTTCTTGCAAATTACTAAACTTTACATAAGTTACTAATCACATTTAAACCTGAAACCTAAGTAATAATTGAGAACAATTTGATAAACTTGCACCTATATATCATATCATAAAGTCGACAACAGGATACATGTGGTGGATATTTTATAAAGGTTTTGTGAAGTCACATACGGCCATGAATTTCTCATTACATCAAGAAACATCAACTAATTCGAAGAATCATCTTCTACCAACTAACGCAAGCTTGTAGAATCTCCACCTTGTTATCTCACACACTTTTTATCCTAAGGACAAAATGTCGACACAAAAACACACATTAAATGAGCCAATAGCCATGATGCATCGATAAAGTCCACAAAGTTAACAAAAGCACACAAATAAAATAAATGCACATGAAGGCAGGCGTAGCAATCCTTGTCATAGAATTTGTCAACACAACAATCAATTTTATTAATACTTTTAGCACATTGATGGTATTGTTCTGATTGAATTCAAACCTTTAGGCACCCAGTCTTCTTCAGTTCTTTACAAAAATGAAATCCCCCTCGACAGCTTGTCCAAACAGTCCAGTGAATAAGCAGAACGTGTCCCATGGCGAAGCTTTTATTTGTGTTTCTTCTCGTTCCCCGACTTGCGCCTTCTCTCTCTCTCTCTCTCTCTCTCTCTCTCTCTCTATATATATATACACTTCACCTGCGAGGAAAAGTTCTGACCCTTTTTCGCAGTCTCTCATTCATTCACGCATCGTCCTTCTGGGAAGCGAAGATTTCGAGGGACGCATTCCATTTTCTTCCTCTTCGGTTCATCGATGGAAGTATGACGTGTTCGTAAGCTTCAGAGGTAGGGACATAAGGAAGACTTTCGCAGCCCACCTATTCCGCGCGCTGAAGCAGGCAGGGATCTACTACTTCAAGGACAACAACAAAGCAGAGACTGGAATTTTCATCGAGCCCAAGCTGCTCAATGCGATTCTCCATTCCGGGGTCTCTCTCATCGTGTTCACCACCAACTAGGCAGAATCGCGGTGGTGCTTGAACGAGCTGGTGAAAATCGTGGAGTGCTACAGGACGTTCAGAGATCATCAGGGTCACGTGGTTGTGCCCATTTTCTATGATGTTGAGCCAAGCGACGTTCGCAAACAGAGCGGGCGATTTGGGGATGGTTTTCAAAGGTGTTTGGCCACCCACACGGACGATTTGCTGGTGCAAAAGTGGACGGATGCGCTTAAAGAAGCCAGGAATTTATCGGGATGGCATTTGAATAATGATGCTAATGGGTAATGTACCGTCTTCCACAAGAAACTTATGTTCATTTTAGGCGTATCAGTTGTGCTTGATTGATTAGTTCGCTCACCACAAAAACTCATATTGGTGCTCGATTTGAACTCTTCTGCTGATTGAATCTAGTTCATGGGTTTCTTGCTTATGTGTTGATGGCCTCTCCAGGCTATAGTTATCGATATTTGAACTTGGTCTTCCCATACAACTACAGGGATCAAGCGGATTTCATCGAGCAAATTGTAGGATGTCTCTTGAAGATTATTCCGAGAACAAGCTCCCCCTATGCTATTGGGGTAGATTCCTTTGTAGATGATGTGATATCGTTGCTGGAGATTGGGTCAGAGGATGATGTCCGTGTGGTTGGGATATGGGGAATGAAAGGAATTGGTAAGACAACGGTGGCCAAAGCCATCTGCCATCGTGTTTCTAGGGAATTTGACGGGGTTAGCTTTCTCGAAAATGTTGGAGTTGCGAACCACGATACTCTTTTACGTCTTCAGAAGAGACTTCTCCATGATGTTCTGAAGGTACAAGGTCTAGAGATGTATGATCTTGACATCAACATCAACGAGATAAAAACTAAGCTCTGTCGGGAAAGGATCCTTCTAGTTCTTGTTAACATTACTGAGAAGCACCAAGTTCAGTATTTTGGCGCTGGAGATCGAGAATGGTTCAAATTTGGGAGTGGAATCTTGATAACTACAAGAGAAGAATGGCTTCTGAAAGATCTCAAAGTGGATGATAGGTACATGCTCCCCGGACTGGGTTCTAAAGAATCGCTCCAACTCATGAGTCTCCATGCCTTTGGCAAAGAACGACCTAAAGAAGGGTATGAGGAGTTGTTCAAGAGTCTCGTCCACTATGCAGGTGGCCTGCCAGCGTTTCTTAAGAAATTTGGTTCCTTTCTTTCTAGTAGGAAAAGTCAGTGGCGTGACATATTGGAGAAGTTGGTAAGGGATCCTCATCTTGATTCAATTGGATTACCTTTAGATCCATTCTCCTCTCTTCGTCCGTCCGTAGGGCCATTCAGAGGCCATGGTGGAGATTCTTTTGATGATCAAACATACAATGGCATAAGAAATATAGCGGTTGTCTTTGGAACAGTGATCGAGTCCATTACTATTGACTATGTTCAGAATGGGTGTTTTGTGCGCTCGCCAAGACATGATGGATCTTTGGAAGGCCACACATATGATGTGAGTCCATCATTAAGGTTTTTTTTTTTTTTTTTTTGGTAAAAGTCCATCATTAAGGTTCGCTTTGTTAATTTGCAATATTTACGTCTAATTATGTTATTCTCTATGAAATTGTCACTTACCGTTCGTTTGTGGAATGGGGGTTGAGAAAAAGTGGTGTCACAAAGTCATAAAAGACGGACTTGCTTGAAAATTTTCAACTGGGTACTTCCACAATGCTTGATTGTCTCTCAATATGTTGATGGCTTTGTTGTACCTTGCTAAGATTATTATTATTATTTTTTAGGGCTCCAAAAAGAAAAAAATTACACTAGCATCATCTACCTACTCTGATGTTACAGTTAATCATAGATTACTCTAGTGCTTGTCATTGTCAATATAGAGCATCAAGAATGCCATTTAATTATGGAGCAAAGCATTGGGAATCTAGATGGAGTTCAATCGTTATGGCACAAGTCTAGTGAACAAGGCAAACTGTGCTACAAAATAAGAGAAGGAATCCAGTCGTCCCAATAATTAGATATCTTTTGTTTTGGGAAAAGTTAACCTAAATAATGCATCTGGAGAGCATAAAATTTTCCCCCCTTCAAAGGTGATCGATACTCACTTTGCTCTTCTGCAATTGTTACAGGTACATTTAGATTATCCAACTGAATACTTGACTTCGGTGTCAGGCTACACTAGAGAAGATTCTTGTCATGTCATCAACTCTCTTACCTTCCACAGCAATAAGAGGGCACATGGGCCAATTGGCGAGGAGAAAGGGAAGTTTTTCAGTTTTCCACAAGTTAATGGAAAGATCATCGGTTTTCATGGAAGGTGTGGCTATTTTCTGGATTCTGTTGGAGCTCATTTTGGCCCTGCCGTTTATCCATATCCCTTCGAAGTCGTAGGGCCATTTGGAAATGGGAAAAACCGATGGGATGATGACAAGCATGCAGATATCAGACAAATTGTTGTAGTCTCTGGTTCAGCAATTGAATCTGTTAGTTTTACCTAAGAGGAGGGTCCTCCTTTCAGACACGGTACAACTCATGGTGGCAAAAGAAATACGGTACACTACTCTAGTAGGAACTCGATGTTTGATAAACATTACCCCTTATTTTCAATGATTCTTATCTTGCCATTGCTGAAGATGGCGTCTGGGTGAAAATGATAGACTGTTAACTTTGGAACTTAGGTATGACACCATCAACAGGAAGCAAGTTTTTATTGGAAAAAGATTTGTTAAAACAATTCGTCATAAAATTGAGCACTTTTTTTTTTTTTTTTTTAAACAGTCGGTAAGGGATATCTACGGACCTTCTGCATATAGATTTTGGTTGGTAGGATAACATCTAGCTATCCTCTCTAGGCATGGTTGTTCGAAAGAAGAGTTTTTTTTTTTTTTCCTGACAAAGAGAACTGAAGAGATATTTGTTTCATGGAAAATCAATGAATTGAAAAATATTTTTTCCGAAAATAATTATTTGTATCACATAGAAACATTAATTAATATGTATCACCAACAACAATTTATTCCTAACATTTTCTTTAATGATGAAAATTCATTTGTTAATTCATTTTTGTAAGTGATACACTCAATTTATTCTAGGAAAGTGTTTTTCAAATCCTTTTTTTTTTTTTTGCAAAATAAATGCATTTTGGTTGTTGTCTTCCTTATTACATCTATTATAGTTAACATGATATTGAAGTAGGCAAGATAATCTACTATTTTCCAGATCATAAATTATCATCTCGTTCATCAAGAGCATCACACACTAGTCATTGTCATCTACCATGCTTTTGCTTCTCAACTTGTTGCATTGACATTTCTTTACCGTTTATGTATTTGGTACAGATAAATCTAGACTGGCTAACTGAAGTTCTTATTTCGGTTTCGGGATATATTGTGAATGATTTTGGTTATTCACTCACATTCCAAAGCAATAAAAGGACATATGGACCATTCGGCACTGAAACCGGAAGGAAGTTTTCATTTCTAGCTACTGGTCAGCGTATTGTTTTTTTAAAAGGTATCCTTTTCACCAAGTGTATCTCTATTGATATCTCACTGGACCGGACAAGCAAGTCATTCAATGTCCTTGACAAAATGCATGGACAAGCAAGTTATTCAATGTCCTTGACAAAATGCATGGAAAAGTGACGGTGTGGTTAGCTTATCGTTTTTTAAAAAGGGAATTAAATATGTACACGCAGCCGTGTAGATTGCACTTACCTACACCGTCACGATCGAGTCTCGCTCGCCTGCTGGTGCGAGGATTCAATTGGAGAAGCAGAGCCTGTCCTCTCTGTCTCTCCCTCTCTCTCTCTCTCTCTCTCCGTGATACATACCTTCACCTGCGAGAAAAGTTCGCAGCCTATTTTCCGTTCTCTCACTCAATCACGCACTGTCCCCATGGGAACCGAGTCTTCTGCTTCGATCCATGAATGGAAGTATGACGTTTTCGTGAGCTTCAGAGGTGAGGACATAAGGAAGAACTTCGCGTCCCACCTCTTCCGTGCGCTGAGGCAGGCGGGTATCTACTATTTCAGGGACAATGACAAAGTGGAGACTGGGATTCTTATCGAGCCCAAGCTGTTTGACGCGATTCGCAATTCTAGGGTTGCCCTCGTCGTGTTCACCACCAAATATGCCGACTCGCGGTGGTGCTTGAACGAGCTGGTGGAGATCCTGGAGTGCAACAGGAGGTACACTCACGTGGTTCTGCCCATTTTCTTTGATGTCGAGGCAGGGGACGTTCGGAAACAAAGCGGGCAATTCGGGGATGGTTTCGAAAATTTGGCCACCCACACTGACGATTTGCTTGTGCAGAAGTGGAGGGATGCGCTTATAGAAGCTGGGAATTTGGCAGGATTGCACTTGGATAATGATGCTAACGGGTAAAGTATTTAATAAGTTCACTCTTGGAAAAAGCTCATATTAATGGTCGATTTGAAATATGCTGTTGATCGAGTCTAGTTCATGGGTTTACCGCTCATCTGCTGATAGCCTTTCTATGCTATAGTTACTCATGTTGGGCTTGTTCTTCCATGTAACTACAGGGTTCAATCAAACTTCATCGAGCTAATCGTAGGACATCTCCTCACGGTCACTCCTAGAGCAATATCCCCCTATTTGGTCAAAAATGTTATCGGGGTGGATTCCTTTGTAGAGGATGTGATATCGTCGCTGGAAATTTGGTCAGAGGATGATGTCCGTGTGATTGGAATATGGGGAATGAAAGGAATTGGCAAGACAACGGTGGCCAAAGTCGTCTGTGATCGTGTTATTAGGGACTTTGAAGGTGTTAGCTTACTTGAAAATGTCGGAGATGCCAACCAAGATAAGGCTTTACTTCTTCAGAAGAGACTTTTCCACGATGTTCTGAAGGTACAAGGTCTAGAAATGTTTGATCTTCATAGCAACATCAACGAGATAAAAGCTAAGCTCTGCCATAAAAGGATCCTTATAGTCCTCGATAACATCACAAAGAAGGACCAAATTGAGTATTTCGGAGCTGGAGATCGAGATTGGTTCCAACCTGGGAGCAGAATTTTGATAACTACAAGAGATGAGCGGTTGCTGGAAGATATCCAAGTAGATAACAAGCACATGCTTCCAGGATTGACTCATAAACAATCGCTCGAACTCTTCAGTCACCATGCCTTCTGCAAAGACCACCCTAAAGAAGGCTATGAAGAGTTGTCAAAGAGGCTTGTCCACTACACGGGTGGACTTCCAATAACTCTGAAAAGATTTGGTTCCTTCCTTTCTAAGAAGAGAGAAAATCAGTGGCATGAGATATTGAAGAAGTTGGTGAGAGACCCTCATCTTGACTCGGTTGGATTGCCTTTAGAACCATTCTCCTCTGTTCTTCCCTTTCAATCAGTGGGGCCAATTGGAGGTCCCGGTGGGAGTCCTTATGATGATAAAACATACACTGATGTTAGAAAAATAACTGTAGTCGTAATGTCAGGGATTGTGTCCTTTTCCATTGAGTATGATCAGGATGGGTGTTTGGTCCGCTCGCCAAGACATGGTGGACCTACAGAAGGCAGAATATGCACGGTGAGTCCACCGTTATGGTATGCTATGGCATATATTTGTAAATATTTTTGCCAAGACATGGTGGACCTTTGCCTATATATAAATATTTATTTCTACTAATGCTGTGCTCCACATCAAAATATGAGGTACTGTTCGGTCATTAGAAAATAAGAGTCTACATCGAAGGTAAATTGCTTAAAAGGATTCAACGAGGTTGGTCCACAATGCTTCATGATCTCCCAAATTCTTGAAAAAAAGGAAAAGAAAGAGTTTTGTTGGTTTTATATACTTGTCTTGATATTAGATTTATCAAAGATTTTGATTTTGCTTCGATGTTCCCAACATAGAGTTCCATGAACTCCATCTGTTTATGCGAACATCAGGGCTAAGATGGAGTTGAATGAGTTGAATGAGTTTAGTGAGACTAACAAATTGATTTTCTCAGTGCTCATGCAATATCCTCTTCTTGAAGTACTTTTTAAGTCCTCAAAAGTATCCACTATCATTAGTTTTGGTAATATCCATTTCTTGAAGGTGATGGATGCAAGATTTGTGCTGCTGCCTGCAGGTAAAACTAGATTATCCAAATGAGTTCTTGACTTCAGTATCAGGCTACTTTATGGACGATCCCAGATTTGTCGCCATTCAGTCACTTACCTTCCACAGCAATAGGAGAACATATGGTCCATTTGGCTATCAGATGGGGAAATTTTTCAGTTTCCCATCGGCTGCGGGGAAGATCATCGGATTCTTTGGGATGAGTGGCAGTTGTCTTAATTCCATTGGAGCATATGTTTTACCAATCTCTCGTGCATATCCCTTTGAAATCGTAGGCCCATTTGGAAATAGTAATTTTGAAGACCGATGGGATGACGGGAAGCATACAGACGTTAGACAAATTGATGTTGTCTCTGGCTCTGCAATTGAGTCGATAACTATTACTTACGAGCAAGGTCGTTCATTTGCACACGGTACAGGTGGGGGAGGCACAACGAACAAGGTACCGGTTCTACTCGAGTAATGAATTGTTGATCTTGGTGTTAGATGAAAGCTACTCTTTTTTTATTTCTCATTCGTGCAGCCCATAATGACACGTGCTGAAGACGTGATGCAAGGATAGAAATCATTAGTCGCTATTCGCTAATGTTTAAAACTTGGCCAAGTTGAACCGCCATAATTATAACTCATCTGGGAAATATAAAAGCAGGATGTATAACATAATAAAATTGAAAAACTATTCGAACACAATTTATTTGTTTTTGAAAATTGGTGATTTCTATGCCTGTGAATGTTGTTTTGCGTACATGAGTTGTTTCCATAATGATTTATGGAATAATTAACTGTCCCTCTCGTATATCTTTATTCTAATGAGTTGTTTTATGAAACTCAAGTGATGAGTTAATCTCAGAATTACACAATATTACCAATGATATCTCATGTGCAATTCAAAGTGTCTATTTTTTATATGAGATATACAACATTACGGTGAATTACGAAAGATCATCTATTTTATATTTTTCCACTCATGCACATTTACCTCCTATTTAGAAGTTGGTGTCACGTGCTTGTTACTATCATGCATAGTGTTTTCGTTTTACAACTTGCTGCATTCGCTATTCCTTACATTATAATGATTATTACAGATAAATCTGGATTGGTTAAGTGAGTATCTAACTTCAGTTTCGGGCTATATAACAAGTGATTCTGGCTCTACTATCATCCGTTCACTCTTGTTTCAAAGCAATAAAAGAAGATATGGGCCATTCGGCAAAAAAACCGGAAGGAAATTTTCATTCCCGCCACTGGGGAAAGATCATTGGGTTTTTTGGGAGTTCCGATTCCCATCTTGAATCTCTTGGAGCATATTTCAAACCAATCTCTCATATATATCCGATCAAGTTTATTTTACCATTTGGAGGCCAAGGTGGACACCGTTGGGACGATGGAAAATTTAATGGTGTAAAGAAAATAAAGATGATGTTGGAAGATGTTGTCAGCTGCATCTCCTTTGAGTATGATGATAATGGCGAATCTATTTGGTCCTCTACCCATGGTCATAGTGGTAGCGGAGATATCCATATGGTGAGTTCATTGCATATTTTCTGTTCAAATTACAGTTCCCCTTCTCTCTCACACGCGCACTTGCCCAAACCTCTATCGATTCTCGGAGAACTTTTGTGAAAGCCCTTCATTTGCTTTTCTTCAATTGGAAGTTTTATTTTCCTAGAGTGTATCCTAATTTTTGCCTAATCATTCTTCTGGTGATTGTTCCAACCTCTGATGGAAAAAAAGAAAAAGAAAGATACACCTTGATTATATTTTATCTCTTCCGTAAGTTTAGTAACAAGCATAACAGCCCTATTGTTTCGATGGAAAGACGAACTTATGATAATCCTTTAAGAAAATTTGCAAACAAATAATTTCAATGAAAATTTTCAATTTCTTATTTACTACGATCATATTATGTACTCTCTATAAGCAAATTGAATGTACTGAAATGACTATAATGTAGTTTTTCTTACTGATATTGACAGCTGCTTTAGAAGGAATGTTTTTATGTAGTTCGGTAAGGTACGGAGAAGATCTTAGGCACCTCCCACTACCCTACGCCACCATTAGATCGAGTATTAGTTTTCTAATAAACTTGAGAACCTTTATCAAAGTAAATTGTGAGTGATAGTAACCTGTATACATGATGGACAATGATCAAGTATGGGTTGTGGACAGTTTCTTAGAGGGAAATGAAAACCGTCCAAATGAACTGAATGATTGAAATCGTCTTTTGATCATTAAAATTTCTTCCGGTAATTTATATTTTGTAAATTAGACAAAGTTCCATTAATATGCTTAATGCGAGATGGACTCCATGAAAGTGACCTTGTGCAATAAGTTTTTTCTAATACTAAAGAAAGCGAATTGGCAAAGCACGCTAGAGAGCCCAATGGTCTATTATCTTCGATTGCTGACCCTAAAAGTATGACGTAAGAATAGTGGTCCATCCATACATTAGTTTTAAGAAATTCTTGGGTCTAATTCTTAAATTTCTAGGTTGTTCGTGGATGAGATTTTTTCTTAGGCCACTGCAGTCCATCATCTTTGATATAGATCAATATGACAATTTATTGCTAATTCTGCAGGTTAAGTTGGACTACCCTCATGAGTTCTTGACCTCAACGTCAGGTTATATCAGACATGATAATTCTGTTATTCAATCACTCACGTTCGAAAGCAATATAAGAAGGCACGGACCCTTTGGTAAGGAAGAAGGAAGGTTCTTTAGCTGTGCTTTGGCATGTAGCAAGATAATTGGCTTTCACGGAAGGTCTGGCATTCAACTTGATGCGCTAGGAGTCTACTCTGAACCAATTTCTGATCTTCATCTATTGAAATCCATTGGGCCATTTGGAGGACAAGGTAGCAATCTATGGGACGACAGAGATAGCACAGGTGTGAGAAAAATAATTGTAAAAGGTGGATCAGCTATTGACTCAATTACTATTGAGTACGACAAGAATGGGTCTGTGGTTCAGGGCCCTAAACATGGTGGAGATGGAGGACATCTAACACTCGAGGTATGGCCTTTAGACATTTACTTAATCTTATGAACGTGCAACTTCTGTGTTGTTGCTAAGGTTTGCGGGTCACGTTTATGCACGAGGGTGACAGTATTTTATAAATAGAAGTTAAAGGTGGAAGTGAGATATAAGAACAGTCCGTAGATTTTGAGTTTAGATTGGCAAATTTTCTAGAAGGAGAACTTCTGAGAACGTCACTGTTGGGGCATGATATAATATCAACACCAGAAAAGAAACCTCTCATCGGTTTTCCTGGAAAACTCTTCCAACCTTCCTCGGTTCCATTTACGATGAGATCACTCAACACATACAGAAAAGTACAGCCTCTGAAAAAGGGCCAAATATATATATATATATATATATATATATATATATATATATTATTAAAAGGTTTCTTAACTTTATGACTTTTAAGTCTAAGAAAAACTTTCCTAAAATATGGGAACTTTTCTCAAAGAGTTGCCAAAGCATTTTTTGTTTTCTTTTTTAATAATCAATTGCCTTTCATTTTATAGATGAATGATTTGATAACTGTGGCGGACCAAAATAGGTCTTATGCTCTAGATGCAGCCGATTATCTATTCAGCTTTTACATTGTTTGTTTAACCAAATATAACTTATCAACTCAAGTGTTCTCTTTATGTTGTTTTAGGATTATTTAGTTGGGGGGTTGGGATTAAATATGTTTGTCTTTCCAATTTTGCAGATTAAGCTCGATTATCCTCGAGAGTATTTGACCTCATTTTCTGGTCACTTTGGATCTTTTTTTGGGTATACTATTGTTCGCTCGCTCACATTTTTTAGCAATGAAAGAACTTATGGGCCATTTGGTGAGGAGGTCGGGGAGCACTTTCATTTTCCATCAATCGGTAAAAAGATCGTCGGGTTTCGTGGAAGTTCTGGAGTATGGCTTGATTCACTTGGAGCATATTTTGAACCTTGACATGCTAAGCTCCACCTTTATGTGCACCTTGCAGTTGATGTTTAAGTTTACATTTAAAATATGTATCATCTCGAATGTTGACATCTAAGTTTTTGCTAGATATTACATAGAAAATCATGAATCAATTTGGTCTTAACAAAATGGATTTTTGCATCAAGTAAGCACTATTGTTATTTGTATCAACTGAGCTTTATTTTTATTTTTAATTTTATTATTGCATTTCGGGTAAATATAAAAAAGTTATTATTCATTGAAAAAATTCTTTTACATGAACTGACACGAAATGGTCTCTCTCTCTTCGATCTTTTTCATATACACGAAAGAAGAGCAAGCGCTTTGCCCATGAAAAAAAGTGAAAATAAAAAAAATAAAAGAGAAGGGGGACTTTTTTTTATCAGATGTCTCCCAAGAGACGAGAAGGGGGACATGAGAAAGGACAAAATGATGAAAAAGAGGACCAAAGAAGGAGAATAAAAAAAGGGGGAGAGAGAGGGGGAGTCATCTTCTTCGGTCCCCTCCCCTTTTCTCCTCCAACCTTCCTTCCTCCCTTCCTCCTCTGCAACTCACGCACGCGTGAAGGAGAGGAACAGTGCCGAGGCCGGTGAGAAACCCGGATGGATGGGGCGTGTCTTCAATGCCACGAAGCTACGAAGCAAGCACCATCAGTGCCGCCGAGCTAAGGAGCAAAGCAGAGTAGGTGGGGCGGTTGAGGCTACGAAGCAAGCTCCTTCAGTGCCGCCGAGCTAAGGAGCAAAGCATAGTAGGTGGGGCGGTTGAGGGGACGCCGGTTCCGCCACACCAAGGCCGGTCGGCGCGCCAAGGACCGGTAGCCGGAGTTCCGTTGATTGACCTCCTCGGCCTATATATAGGACGTTCGCAAGCCAAGGAAAAACATACGAGAGAGAGAGAGAGAGAGAGAGAGAGAGAGAGAGAGAGAGAGAGAGAGAGTGAGGGGAGGCCCTTGGAGAGACATTTGAGAAGCCTCGAGGGAGAGAGATTTGAGAAAGAGGGAGAGAGATTTGAGAAAGCAAGCCCAACTAAAGGTCGAGGGTCGGTGAGTGCTCTTCGGTGACGAGACACTCAAAGAAATAGCCGGACTCACCGGCATCACCTCCCTTCCCGAGTCGACATTTGGTGGGTGGTGCTCTGTTTTTTAATTTTGTTTTGTTCAAGTTTAGGGTCGGCTCCCCAAGGATCTCGACTCGGAGGTGCGCGAGGCAGACGAACGCAGTTTCGACCCTTGAGCTCGTCCGCCGTCCGACACCGTGAGCCGCGTAGGGGATCCACAGCCAACCACCCTGTCTACATGCTCTGTTTGCCCTATTTTGGGCAACACTAGACCCGCTTTCATGGCCGTCTGGCCAGCGCGAGTTTCGGTCCACATCGCCCCTGTGTTTTGAACCTGTGATCTTTTATACTGATTGTCGAGAGTGCTGGCTTGAGTTTGAGTCTCGTTGGAGCTGAAAGCCTCCCGTTCGATATCACACATCACTCGTTCGACAGAATGCCCCAACTAGATCTGATTCCCTTTCCCTGTTGCGGCTGAAATCAAGCTAATGAAGGTGACGGCTGGAGGTGCCCTCAACCAGACGAAAGCAAGTGGCGCTGCTCGCCATGGCTGTGTCCATCATGGTGAAGCTGTTGCGGACGAGAGGAGAGAGGCATGATGCCAGGTCGTGAACCGGGTTGGGCATGGGTCGTATTCGGTAGCGTCTTGTTTGTCTGGGCCGACTGGGTCTGGGTGTGCACGAGCTTGTAAGTGTGAAAGCTAGTACGAGCACTTAGAGGGGGGTGAATAGATGTAAAAACAAAATTTTCAGAGAGAAGTATGCAATTGTAATTAACAATAGATTATGAAAAGGAAATTGGACTTTTGTAAACAAGTTAAGTTATGATCAAAGTAAAAGAGCTTAGGGAAGAGAATAAGAACACGGGGTGTATAGTGGTTCGGCTTAATCTAAACTTACGTCCACTCTTCCGCACTGACAGCCCATTGGCTGAATTTCACTATGAATAAAAAAAGTTGTTACAGTAAGCTCTTCCTTGATTCCACAGTCTACTACATTTCTTCAAGGTATCACAAAAATATTAACTCTATTTTGAGTACAAGATTTCGCTCAACAGATAAATTGACTAAGAACAAGAGCTTCAAACTTTGGAATTCTTCTATCGCGCATATACTCGAACAACTTAAACGTCTTCCTTATATACTCCTTTACGCCATCACACCCATTGGCACTTACCAAAGGAGTTCTTCTAATCTACCCATCGGACAAAATCAATTAGAAATATTTCGAGTTATTTAAGGAATATGACGATAGCCCACCAATCCTGCTCGCCCATACAATTAGGATCTAAGTTTCCATAAGTAGAACCTTCCAACTATACTTTGCCAATCAACGAATCCAAAATCCCTGAATCAATCTCAATTTGAATAATGGATTCTGACATGTTGTATCTAGTCAAAAGATCTTCTCCGGTCGATATAGAATCAAATCATTAACGAAACATTCAGTTTTGGATAAGTCTTCTTTGACGGTCTAGAAACTATCAATGAGGATAGATTTTGAGTCTTGAATCTGGCAGTCCGGAGGTCTTCAGACTTTGATGGAAGAGTTTGCAACTCTTCAAACTAGACTGATGAAAACGTTTTGTTAACTTCAAAACACTCAAGGAAGTTTTCTCCAACAATCTCCCCATTTTTGATGGTGACAAAACTTTCCTGCAAATTTGGATAATTTTGACCTACAAAACAATACTTCAAGCAAACATGGATATCTCACAAAAGATAATTGGCATAGCAAAGATAACATTAAAATCTGCATCCACATAAAGTGGGTTAGTCCTGTAAATGAGCAACTATCTTTGCCATAAAATATCAATAGTGCTTAAGATAAACAAACATTTAAACAATCAAATCCAAATCCAGTCCAAATCCAAACAGCCAAACCCAAACACAAAAGAAAAATCAATCAACCACAAAAGTACGAAAGTCAAGAGTTCAAGAGTTTAAATCTCAAATCTGCACACATCTCTCCCCCTTTTTGTCAACATTAAAAAGAGAATGGAATTTTGATTGTTTGGGAACACGGACAAGCTGGAAATCTCCCATTGACTGGACAATCCCTTCCAGCTTTTTCAAATCCTCCTTCAGTTGAGCAACATCTTCACCCTTGGCATTTGCTTGCACTTGAAGCGTAAGGGCATGAATTTGATCATGCAAAGAAACTGAAGAGGCTTGACCTGCATTCTGAAAGTTCTGAACTTCGCATCCCATAGTATAAATTTGGCCTTGCATCTCCAAGAGAACATCAAGCACTCTGTGAAAGTCTCTTTTCTCAGCATCTCCCCATGTTTCAATGCCTTCAGGTGGTGAGAAGTACTCTTTATGCTTTGCTTCTTCTTGTTCTTCTCTGACCTCTTCTTCCTCTTCCTCAATCCTTTCCTCTGCTTCTTTCTCCAACTCTTTTCTCTCTCCAGTCCTCTGTTCGATCTCATCCTTGTCTTGTTCCTATCTCTCCTCAGTCTCTGGAACATAACGACTCAAGTTCTTCAATGCAAGCGCAGAAATGGTGATATTATCCTCATCCTCTTTTTCTTCAAAGATGAGTACTCTTATTTTCTTCGATGGAGCAATCATGGGCTCCTTCCCTTTCCGCTTTGCAGCCGAAGAGACTAGGTAAGTCTTGACATGGGTTTTAACCTTGAATTTCTCCAAAGCCTTGTTAAGTTCCTTCAAACACATTTTAAAGACCATCTTCAGTCCCATCACCATTTGATCGCAAGTTCGAACACAGAGAATACGAGAAGGCTGAATATTCAAATGTCTGAATGACTTTGTGACAAGTGTTAAGTAAGGAAGTTGACCTTTGTCCTTCACCATCGATCTGTACATATGGAACATAATAGTGTGAGGAAGAGAGAACTTCTTGCTAGCATTAATAGCATACATTAGCTTTGCCTCCAAGTTTGAAACATCGGTCTTCGAAGTTGATTTTGGTTTGAGGTAGTTGATTACTATCTTGTGAAGCAAGATATTTGAGGCATTCATCCTCAAATATAAAATCTTTCCTTCCGTCGTTCTATCCCGAACAAGCTCTATCGCCGCACGGCAATAGACACACTGATTGGTTGATATTTCCCTCTTTCAACTCCAATCACATCAGCCAATGTATCCATATCAACCACATAGTCCTGATCTCAAACACTGAAATAAAATCTATTTGCATCCAAGAAACTGAGATTCAAATAGAAGTAAGCAGTAAGTTCAGCATAAGCCTCTGTAGATTCAGAACAAAATCTTTCCAATTGAATTTCTCTCGCAGATTAACATTTAGAGAGTTAAGAAAATCAAAGTCCACACTTCTAGGATTAATCACTCCAAGCTTTAACAACTTTGAGTACAGTTGCTTGTGTTCTTCCGAACGAAACATATCTGTCCTCTTGGGGTTTTTGTGAGTAAAACGAAGAAAAACCGACAGTATATAAGACAATCGAAGCGAGGCATACAGAACGTCGTAAAAAAAGAAATATAAAGATGCCTTTTAAAAAATAACTACATTTTCAAAAAATTAGATAACTGCAATTTTAAAAATGACTTCTTTTTTTGAAAAGGAAAGATTGCAATAATCATGAAAATTGGAAAATAGCATCAATCAATTACGGATAGATGATCGTACCTTTTTGAGATTTGATCCGAGAGATAATTTTCTAAAATAAAAATAACTTACAGTCGAGAATCTTGATCGTCTGAGTTTGAGTGTCTTTAGACTTTCATTCCTGGGTCTAAACTTCCTCAGACTTTAAGATGTTGAGTCTGGAACGAATAACTTCAAATTGATTTTTCTCCAAAGGTTTTGTAAATATATCCGCCAGTTGATTCTTTGAATCAATGAACTGAATTGAAACTTCTCCATTTTGAACATGATCTCTGATTAAATGATGTCGAATCTCTATATGTTTTACTCTTGAGTAAAGAATCGGATTCTTGGTGAGATTGATTGCGCTGGTGTTGTACATTTGATCTCAGTGCATGAATCTTTAATTCCAAAATCTCTTAGCTGTTGTTTTATCCACATAATTTGTGAACAACAACTTCCAAGAGCTACATATTCTGCTTCTGCCGTAAAAGAGCTACGGTACTTTGTTTCCTTGAAAACCAAGATACCATCCTGTTTCCAAGTAGTTAACAGGTGCTCGAGGTGCTCTTTCTATCAACTCTACAACCTGCTAGATCTGCGTCTGAGTATTCAAGAAGAGTAAAGTCTCATTCTTTAGGATACCAAAGACCTAAATTTGAAGTTGAGGCAATGTATTTGATAATACGCTTTGCAACAATTAAATGAGATTCTTTAGGGTCTAATTAAAATCCGGCACAAATACAAACACTAAACAAAATGTCAGGTCTAGAAGCAGTAAGATAAAGAAGTGATCTAATAATACTCCTATATAGCTTCAGGTTAACTGTCTTTCCTCCTTTATCTTTGTCCAGTTTCGAAGAACTTGACATTGGTATATCAGTTTTTTTGCAATTTTCCAGTCCAAATTTTTTGATAAGTTCTTTAGCATATTTTTCTGGATGAATAAAGGTTCCCTCTTTCAGTTGTTTCACTTGAAGCCCGAGAAAGAAGGTTAGTTCACCCATCATGCTCATTTCAAACTCATCTTGCATAGACTTAGAGAATTTCTTGTACATATTTTCATTAGAAGATTCAAAAATAATATCATCAACATAAATTTGGACAAGTAAAAAACTTTTGCTTTCTCTTTTGATAAACAATGTAGTATCTACTTTACCTTTGACAAAGCCATTTTGAATTAAAAACTTACTTAGTCTGTTGTACCAAGCTCGAGGTGCTTGCTTTAAGTCATATAGAGCCTTTTTCAATTTGAATATAGAGTTTGATTTCCTTGAGTCTTCAAAACCGGGTGGTTGTTCCACATAGACTTCCTCTTGGATAAATCCATTTAGGAAAGAACTTTTGACGTCCATTTGGAATAACCTGAAATTCTTATGACAAGCGAAAGCAAGTAACAATCTAATTGCTTCTAATCTTGCTACTGGCGCGTAAGTCTCATCATAGTCTATCCCTTCTTCTTGCGTATATCCTTTGGTCACGAGTCTTGCTTTGTTTCTTACGACTTTTCCTTTCTCGTTCATCTTGTTCCTGAAAACCCATTTGGCTCCAATGATGGATTTACCTTTTGGTTTAGGAGTCAATTCCCAGACATAATTGATATTGAATTGCCTGAGTTCTTCTTGCATAGCTTCAATCTAGCTTTCATCAGTTAGAGCTTCTTCTATGCTTTTGGGTTATATTTCAAAAATAAGAGCCACAACACTAGACTTTTCACGCCTTTTGGATCTTGTGCGAATTCTTTCATTAATATCGCCAATAATGAGATCATTGGGATGACTAGACTTATGCTTCCAATTGCTGGTTGATCTATCAGACTGTTGAACATTTCTTTCATTTGATTCTTTGATGATTATTTATTGTTGGTCTTCTGAGGTTTGAGCTACTTCTGAAGATTTAGACTTTGTAGAGTCTGGAGCAGGTTCAGATTCTTCAGGTTGAGTCTGAATCGATTGATTTTGCATAATGTCTTGAAATTTGATATTCATCGATTCCTCCACAGATTAAGTCTTTTTGTTATATACTCTATAAGCTTTGCTGGTGGTTGAATATCCAATGAATATGCCATCATCTGATTTTTCTTTAAACTTACCAACTCGATCATTTGCATTTTTCAATATAAAACATTTGCATCCAAACACATGAAAATACGAAACAATTGACTTCTTTCCTTTGAATAACTCATAGGGAGTTTTCTCCAAAATAGGCCTTAGAAAGACTCTATTAATAATATAGCACCATGTAGAAACTACTTCAGCCCAAAAACGAGAGGAGATGTTACTTTCAATTAAAAGAGTTCTAGCCATTTCCTGAAGCGATCTATTCTTTCTTTCCATGACTCCATTTTGCTCTGGAGTATATGGTGAAAAGAACATATGCTGAAAACCAGATTCATCACAGAATTTTGTAAAGTCTTGATTTTCAAATTCGCCTCTATGTCTATCAGTATACTTGAAATAACATATCCTTTCTCATTTTGAATCTTTTTAGCAAACTTTATAGAATAAGAAAATGTTTCAGACTTACTTGCTAGGAAATATACCCAAGTGAATCGTGAGTAGTCATCTACAATTACTAAGCAATATTTCTTACCTCCAATGCTCTGAGTTTTGGTTGGCCCAAAGAGATCCACATGCAAGAGCTGCAGAACGCGATTAGTGGATACTTAATTTATTTGCTTGAATGAATTTCTTACCTGTTTTCCCAACACACATTATGTGCATAGATCAGACTTTTGGTATAATAGTTTGGGTAGTCCACGAACAAGCTTCTTTGCTGAGATTTTAGATATTTGCTTCATGTTGATGTGCCTAAGTTTTATGTGCCATAAGTTTGCTTCCTTTTGAATTGAGATTAAACATTGGGTTTCGTCTGATTTGATATCCAAGAGGTAGGTATTCCCATGTCTTCGCCCCATGAAAGACTGAGAGGAATCTTTACTGGTTCCTGAGCATATTCTTCTTGAAAGTTGATTTTGAAACCAGTGTCGCATAGCTAACTGATACTCAACAAGTTGTAGTTGAGACATTCTATTAAGGAAACATTACTGATCGTGAGGCTTCCAATCCTTTCGGTTCCATATCCCATAATTCTTCATTTGTTATTTCCTCAAAAAGAAACTTTTTCACCATTAACTTGCACAAGCTTTATAAAGTAGTTTGAGTCTCTTGTCATATGTCTTGAGCATCCACTATCCAAGTATCATTTAACATTTTTCTTGATAGTAACTTGCATTTAGAAAAGAAACTCATGCTTTCTTTGGTACCCATATTTTCTTGGGTCCAGAGGAGTTAATGTGATATACAGTCTTTGCTCAAACCTTCTTCACAGGTTTCCAGACCATAGGACATTCTTTCTCAAAGTGTTCTGAGCTGTTACACTTAGAACATTTAAGAGCATTGCGGCCTAAAGGTTTCATAAAAACTTTTTGGAAATGTCTTTTGTAAAAATATTTTGTAGGTCTTTGTTTAATTTTTTTCTTTACCTTAGGAAAGTTAATTAGAGGAATGGTTTCCACAATCATTCCCAAACCATATTTATTGAAATAGGGTCTTTGTGCCGAAAGAATTTTTTTCCATGATCTCAGATACTATAGAATTTTTTTTAGAAATGCTTGAAATATCATTTTTCAGGAATGTATTTTCTATTGAAAAACTATCTGCATTTTCTTTTAAAGTAATAATACTTTTGTCTAAACTTTCAATTTTTTCTTTCTAAACAATTTTTTGTTGCTTTAGTGCAAAATTTTTCCTTTTGAGTTCAAAAATCTTTTTGAGAGAGGTTTTGAGACTAAGACATAATTCATCAATATGTTTAGAAACTTTGGTAGGAATTTTTGAATTACTTATCTCGATTTCACTGTCTGAGTCTGAGTCTGTCTCAAAGTCTGAATTTGAGTTTGATTGTGCCATGAGACAAATATTGGCATAATCATCATCACTTTCCTCACATTCGGTATTACTCCAAGTTTCTGCCTTAAGTGCCTTTCGATATTTCTCAACTTTTCATTTCTTTCTTTTCAGAATGGGACAATTTGGTCTGATGTGTCCATTTTTCTTGCATTCAAAGTAGACTACATCTTCATTGGATTCATCATCCTCAATTGATTTATTTTGTTGCTTTTGAGAGTTTTGTTTCTTTGGAATGAATCTTCTCTCCTTTCTGTTCAATTTTCTGAACCTTCTTATCATGAGAGTAAGCTCTTCATCATTCATATCGTCTTTAGAATCTGTAACATCAGAATCATCATTAGATTTTAATGCAATGGATTTCTTACTTTTAGGATCTTCATCTTCGTTGATTTGCTCCACTTCATAAGACTGAAGAGTCCCAACCAATTCATCAACCGAGAGTAGCATGATTCTTTGTGTCTCCCTTATTGAGGTGTTTATATGATTCCAATCCTTGGACAGTCCACGCAGTAGCTTGTTTACTTTCATGGGTCCAGAAATTGGTTGACCTTGATATTCAAGACCATTCACGATTTCTGTAAAACGACTAAACATGTCAGTAATAGATTCTCCTGATTTCATTTTGAATGCTTCATATTGACCGAGCATAATATTGATTCTGGTTTCTTTCACTCGATTAGTTCCTTCATAGGTGATGTGTAATCTATCCCAGACTTCTTTAGCCGTTTCACAAGAAGATATTCTGTTATATTTAGTGGGAGATAATGGACAATATAAAGAATAAATTGCTTTTGCATCAAGAGCTTGTCTCGTGGTTATCTCTTCTTGAGTCATTTCACTAGACTCAACAACTTATTTTCCTCTCTCTGAGATAGGTGCAGCTTTAGGAATGATTCCTTTGTTTACCACGTCCCATTCCAGAGGATCCTTTGATCTAATGAATGCCTTCATCTTGTTTTTCCATATGTTGTATTCATTTCTATCAAAATAAGGCGGTCTGGTATTACTTTGCCCTTCAACTAGTCTTGGAGACAACATACTAGTCATGGATCTTTAACTCTGAAGTAAAACACTTCAACTTAAGTGAGTACACAGGCTCTAATACCAATTGTGAAAGCTAGTACGAGCACCTAGAGGGGGTGAATAGGTGTAAAAACAAATTTTCCAGAGAGAAGTATTTAATTCTAATTAATAATAGATTATAAAAAGGAAATTGGACTTTTGTAAACAAGTTAAGTTACGATCAAAGTAAAAGAGCTTAGGGAAGAGAACAAGAACACAAGGTTTATAGTAGTTCGGCTTAATCCAAGCCTATGTCCACTCTTCCGCACTGACAGCCTACCGGCTGGATTTCACTATGAATCAAAAGAGTTGTTACAGTAAGCTTTTCCTTGATTCCATAGTGTAGATACTTTGGTACACTTCCTCAAGGTCTCACAAAAATATTAATTCTCTTTTCAGTACAAGATTTCGCTCAACAAATGAATTGATTAAGAATAAGGAGCTTCAGACTTTGGAATTCTTTTATTGCGCACATACTCGAACAACTGAAACGTTTTCCTTATATACTCCTTCATGCCATCACATCTGTTGACGTTTATCAAAGGAGTTCTTCCAATCTACCTGTTGGACATAATCGATTAAGAAAATTTCGAGTTATTTAAGGAATATGATGATAGCCCACCAATCCTGCTCGTCGATACAATCAGGATCTAGGTTTCCATAAGTAGAACCTTTAAAGTATACTTTGTCAATCAATGAATCCAAAATCCCTGAATCAATCTCAAATTGAATAATGGATTCCGACATGCTATATCCAATCAAGAGATATTCTTCAGTCAATAGAATCAAATCCTTAATGAAACATTCAATTCTAGATAAGCCTTCTTCGACGGTCTAGAAACTGTCAATAAGGATAGACTTTGAGTCGTGAGTCTGGCAGTCTGAAGGTCTTTAGACTTTGATGGAAGAGTCAACAAGTCTTCAGATTAGACTGATGTAAACTTTTTGTCAACTTCAAAACACTCAAGGAAGTTTTCTCCAATAGTAAGGTCATGGGACTGGCTTTTCTTTCAAGTAAAATTTGCGCCTAAGAAGAATTAATTTGAACTGGGCTCTTGATGGAGCCCGGTCCGGCCAAACTCAAGATAAGGGCCCAATTTGGTAGGCCCTGGTCAGTCCGGGTCGGGCCAAGCCAGATCAAGCTTGGTAGCCCGACCCGGATCCATTTATTTTATAATATAATAATTCTAATTTTAAAAAATATTTTCATAATAAAAAATCATATCGAAAAATTAAAAAATGATTTACGTTTTCCAAAAAATCAGAAAAAGCCTAAAAAGATGGTTTTTATTCTCCACAAATGCATGAAAAATCCTTGAAAATCCAAAAAAAGCCTTTGGGTTTAAACATGATTATGTACCGGAGAGACATTAGTCATTAATTAGTTAGTATAATCAAGTCCTCGATTCTAGTTTCTCTAGTTGTACAGGAGTGAAACAATTCTCCCAATATGGGTTTTTAATCGATCCATCTTAAATCGATTAATGACGACTCTCAAATGAAAATCAATTGTAGGTTAACAATTCAAATCATAAGTTGTAAATTGGTACGTTTAGAAGAGTTGGTACGTTTAGAAGAGCTCGAATTAGACTTAATACTTAGTGAGCCATTAGCCTTGGGTGTGTAAGAGCACCAATAAAAGAGGTGACAACATCGGATATCGTCAGAAATCTAGGGACATGAATAGTCTATTTGATGTATCCTCTAAGGATAAAGTGTGTTAAAGCATTTATTCCAATGAATCAAATATTCGTCAACTAACCTTGTATCTTAGGGATGATGCCATCGACAGGAAGCAAGTTTTTATAGAAAAAGGATTTGTTTAAAAATTTTTTCATAAGTCGAACACTTCTTAAGTTTCGCATTTGAAAACGGTGGATAAAGGAGAGTGAATCAACTGTTCTTCTCCATCTATGGACTTTTTGTTTTTTTTGTCGGTCCTACTCTAATCCTAATCTAACACTCATTCTCAGACTTTTGCTCTGCTTCCTTACAGGGCGTGGGAGTCGAAACCCACTTCTGAAATGAAATCTTCCCCGCCCCAATCCCCCTTGAGAAGGTAGGGATTTGAACCCCTCACCTCCCCCTTCCAAGTTGGAAGGGTGGCCATTGGGGCGAACCCCCAGTGGTTTCCATTTATGGACTTTCTACAGGTGGATTTTGGTCGGTAGGAACAAATCTAGTTATTCTCACTAGGCATAGTTGTTTCAACGACAAGTTTTTCCCTTGAGAAAAGAGCACTAGCAAGGACCCGCCCAAGATATACCGTTAGCAACCTTCAGTGCATTTCTATCGTGGCAAATTAATGATTTGGAAATGTTCATGAAATAAATTATTTATATCGTTTATTAAAATTAATCGACGGATTTTTGTTATCAATAATAATTTATTTTTAAATATTTTCATTGACTATAGAAATATTTTTGTTTAGTCATCTTTGTAAGTGATACTCATGATCAATTTTAGGAAAATATTATTTGAATCGTCGATTTACCACAAAATAAAATTTCACGGTTGTCGTTTTTCTTATTTCATCTAATATATGTTGATATGATGCTGAAGTAGGCAAGATAATCTACTGTTTTCTAGATCATGCACTATCATCTCAATCATCAAGAGAGTGGATCATACACTAAGCATCGTCATCTCTAATTTTTGCTTCTCGACTTATTAGCATTTCTTGACACGTATACAAAATGTACAAGGACAATGTATGGGGCATGGAAAGCATCTTGAGGGAAATCAAAGCCATTCAAATGTACTTAAAGATTGAAGTTGTTTTTTTGATTATTTAGGTTTCCTTCCTTAATTTTTTCTTATATAAGTGAACCGGTAATCCTAACACTTGTTGCTTTGAAAAGTATAATCAAGTCCAGATCTTGTCAATTAAGCATAATCAAGTCTCTTTGTTACGGAAAGATCATCATTTTTCTTTATGTAGTAAAAAAATATATACTATAATATTGTGATAAGGAAAAATCTTTTCTTTTCTCTCAAGAAACTTCAAGATAGCAATTTTGGATGGTAATCGGCCGAAAGAATTTCATTGGAATTTCACATAAAGATTTAGAATTATACTGACAAAATTAGAAAGTTTAGGACCAAACTAACATCTGTGTAATATATTCAGGATTGATTTGATAATTACCTCGAATTTTATAAAGCCTTTCATTTGCTTTTCTTCCATGGAAGTCTTTTTTTTTAGAACGAATCCTAATTTTTGTTCTAATTCTTCCGATCATGATTAATTCAACCTTTGATAAAGAATATTTACTTTGATTATATATCATCTCTTCAACAAGTTCAAGTAGCTAGCATAACATTCCTATTGTTCTGATGACAGGAAGAATCTATGATTATCTTTTCGGGAGTATATTGAATGTATAAAATTGGCTATAACAGATTTTCTTTTATTCGTAGCTATTTTAGGAGGAATGGTTTTATACGGTGCAGTAAGGTTTTGGCAAAGGTCTTGGGCACCTACCAGCTACCATCGCAGTGTGCCACCATTATATCAAGTATTACTGTTTTAATGAGCTTGAATTGCTTTATAAAAGTAAACTATGTGTGATAGGGAAGTATCTTAGAGGGAAATGAAAGCCATCCAATTGTACTGAATGATTGAAAATGTCTTTTGATTATTTAAATTTCTTTGCTTAGTATTTATTTATACATCACACAAAGGTCAATTAGTATGCTTTGTACGAAATGGACTCCATGAGAGCAGCCTACTACCACAATTTTTTATTTTTATTTTATCTTAATGGTCTATTGTCGTTTGTTGTTGATAAGATTAGTAGTCCATCCATATATTAAAATTCAGAAATTCTTGGACCTAGGATTAACTTATAGGTTGTACGTGGATGCAGTGTTTTCCTAGGCTACTGTGGTCTATCTATCATCTTTGATATTGATCAATGTGACAGCTCAATTCCATAGACACTTGCCAATTCTGCAGGTTAACTTGGATTACCCTCGTGAGTTGTTAACCTTGGTATCAGGTTAGATCAGAGATAATAATCCGGTTATCCAATCGCTCATGTTCAAAAGCAATATAAGAAAGCATGGACCCTTTGGCAGGGAAGAAGGAAGGTTCTTCAGCTGTGCACTGACATGCGGCAAGATCATTGGCTTTCGTGGAAGGTCTGGCGCCCAGCTTGATGCCCTAGGAGTCCACTCTGAACCAATTTCTGATCTTCGACTCTTGAAATCCATTGGGCCATTTGGAGGTCAAGGGGGCAGTGCATGGGACGATGGAGATAGCACGGGTGTGAGAGAAATATTTGTAAAAGGTGGATTAGTTATTCTATCCATTACTGTTGAGTACGACAAGAATAGGTCTGTTCAGCGCTTTGAACGTGGTGGTGCGGATGGTGCTGCGCATGGAGAATATCCAATACTTGAGGTATGGCCTTCTGACATTTACTTAATCTCGTAAACATGCTACTTCTGTGTTGCTGCTAAGGTTTGGTTTTAAGTGGTCTGGAGGTGTCGTATATGCACATGAGCGTGAAAGTATAGTCAGTACAGCGTAGAGGTAAAAGTAAGATATGAGAACAGTCGGTATTTTTGAGTTTACATTTACAAATGATCTTTAATGATAATCAACCGCTGAGAAAGTCATTGTGTAGGCCTGATGGAATATCATCACAGGAAAGGGACCCTTCTACTGCCTACAAAAATAACATTAAAAATGTATTTTTACTTTATAAACTTAATTCTGATAACAATTTTTCCTTATTTAGTAAACTGTTCCCAAAGCGTTGCCAAAGCATTCTTGAAGCAATTGATATTCGTTTTGCAGACAAAGATTCGATAATTGTTGCGGACCAAAATAGGTCGTATGCTCTAGATGCAGCAGCATTATCTATTTGGCTTGACATTGTTTGTCTAACAAATTACAGTTGTGGGGTTAGGACTAAATATGTTTGTCTTTCTAATTCTGCAGATTAAACTCGATTATCCTTGAGAGTACTTGACTTCGTTTTCTGGTTACTTTAAAGATTTCTTCGGGTATACTGTCATTCGCTCTCTCAAATTTCAGAGCAATGAAAGAACTTTTGGGCCAATTGGTGTAGAAGACGGGAAGTACTTTTCTTTTCCATTAACCGGTAAGAAGATTGTTAAGTTTCATGGGAGGTGTGGACGCTTCCTTGATTCACTTGGAAGGACATTTTGAGACTTGACATGCTAAGCTCAATCTTTATGTGCGCCTACAGTCGTTGTTTGAGTTTAGAAGTAAATGTGTATCATTTCTGACATTTTCGAAAATATGAAATAGCTGAAAAGAAAACCCTTATGTGTCCAAGGTTGTTAGTAGGTCGATTTGATGTATCCTCTAGAATCTGTTTGGTCCTTTGCCCATGATATCGAAAACGGGAATATCTATGCGGTTAGTTCATTTCCATACATACTAACATTGATCCCCCCTCCCCCCGCCGCCGCGCCACACGCCTTCCTTATTTACGGTTGATTATCATTAAAGATCATTTTTAATGTCATTGTGTAGGCCTGATGGAATATCATCACAGGAAAGGGCCCCCCTTCTCATTTATGTGCAACTAATATATCGAATATTAGTTTCCTAATAAACTTGACAAGTTTTATCAGAGTAAGTTATGAGGGATGGTAACCCGTATACATAATGTACATTGATAATATACGGCGTGTGAAAAGCATCTTAGAGAGAAATCAGAGCCATTCAAATTTATTGAATGATTGAAGTTATATTTTTGATTATATATTCTCCTAATTTTTGGAATAAGTGTATAGAAATCCTAAAACTTGTTGCTCAATGTAATTAAGTTATAAAACTTTTTAAAAACATGATCAATTCTAAATCTAGTTAAGTTAGAGCAATCTCCATTAGTTTAGTCCAATTAGGATAAGGCAAGATGGTGACGTATCTTTTTTTATTACTTTCTTAGGACATGTGGTACCCACAAAATGATGCATTAGAAGAAACGTGTAAATTTGAAAACAAAATGATCAAAAGATAAAACAAATTTCACAGAGAAAAAGAGAAGAGGATTAGAGAGTCATCTGGAACTATCTTTTCATCAAATTTAGTCGGCCAAAAGAAATCGCACTCTGAAGGACAGAGTGCTTTTTTTTTTTTTTTTTTTTGGGGTCAAGGATAATGCTCATTTGATCTAAAAGAAACCGTGGGGAATTAGGCATAAATCCATTGTGACATGCCCCGAATTCTGAGCGTGTGAACGTCCCACAACGGTCGATTAAAATTTACGACATTTCAGGATACGTCGCCGACCCATTCTTTTTATCTTTTAATTAAATGCATGCGGAAACAACTCAAATAAACACCCAGTCAATCAACAACAACATGGATAGTAAAGCACAATAGACAATTTCCAAAAGCGGTGATTTATTTATCAATTTGTTAACACAAAGAGTTTAACATGTACATTGTAACTCCTATACGACCTATGAGCAAAAATGGTCGTGAAGGTCAGGGTTAACTTTAACTTCACTAACTTCAGGCACTGGCCCTAGTGTCTCGGTAGAGAGTTGGGCTTGTAGTCAGAAGGGAACTCCTCCATGGACTCATAGTTAGGATTGGATTCTGGGTTTGAAATGACACCATTAGAGATGTTGATATCCATGGGGTCCCACACTTGCCTTCTCACATTCCCGGAGGATGGTCCATCAAAATCCTGAAGTGGACCGGTTCAATCGCCATTCGCCTCCCTTATAAACCACGCCTTTGAATATGGGGCACTAAATCAGCCAACCCTTCATTTACTCATAGGGTCGTGACTACTCGTGGGTCCGATTGGTCCTCGAAATAGGAAACATAGTTGTCTCTACATCCAAATCCCATGGGACCCCAAAACGTACAAGGTGATGTTCCATACTAAAGATTTGAAAAGATTCAACAACGACAAGGTGAGAAAAATCTCAGCGAGTCAATTTCCTAAATCTCAATTAAGAAGCTAATTCACCTTTGGGACAGCCTAAACACGCAACGATATATAATCTTATCTCGCCTTGGCATATCCTTGCATATTAGTATACCTCACATGATAATATTAGTGCAACACACATAAATAATAAATATGCCAAGCGCATTGCCAACACACGTGATCCAATTATTACAACTCCTCGGGCCACGACCAACATAAGAATCGGTGGTCTTCCGGCATAACCGAGCATCATCCCATCATATTGGGCATGTCATTGTTTAGAACTCCGCCTAGACGGCATTCCATAAGGAGTATTGGTTTGGCCTCAACCGTGACTCAACATTCGGATCCCCGTCGGGCATTCGATAAAAATCAGGCATTGCCCCTAAACTCCTATTGAGTGACGAGTTTGATTAAATGATCACTCAAGCACATTAACAATCAAGTTGATTCTTATTACCATTAATTAGCCAAAAACAAAAGAGTTTATTTTCAAACAATCAACTTTGGCATTTTATCATACTTAAAAATCCTAGTAAAATATTCATGCGTGGTTACGTATTTGAAATCAACTCATCAAACTTTGTACGCTTTTATTTTAAAACTCTATCATTTTATTTAGCATATAAAATTTGGCATCCAAACTCAACACCTCAAAATTTTCTATTTTCTTACCCCTAAAACCCTTTTTGAAAATAATAAATAAAATCTATAATCGAGTATGTTGGAGAAATCTTTCTAGAATATTTTGAAGTTGACAAAACGTTTCTATCAGTCTAGTCTGGAAATTTAGAGTCTGAAGACTTTCTGATCACCAGTCTCAAGACTCAAGACTCAAGACTATTCTCATTGACAGTCTTTCTAATCCAGTGACGAAGGAAATCCAGAGCCGAAGTATATGGTTGAGGATTTAATCCTATCCTTTGGAGAAGATCTCTTGGCTGGATAAAGAAAATAACGGATTCTTTTATACGTAATCTAGATCGTTTGAACATCCGATGGTCGACGAAATATTCTTGGAATGTTCTATTCTTGGAAACCAAGATCCTGATTGTATGGGCGAACATGATTGATGGGCTATCGTCAGGTTCCTTTAATAGCTCGAATGATCTTCTTAATTGATTCCGTCCAACGGGTAGATTGGAGGAATTCCTTTGGTAAGTGCCAACGGGTATGAAGGCATAAAGGAGTATAAAGGAAGACGTTCTAGTTGTTTTAGTGTGTGATCAATAGAGAAATTCCAGAGTCTGAAGCACCTTGATTATTAGTCGATACATTCTACGCGAAATTGTATACACAGAGAGTGTTTATACTTAGTGAGACCTTGAGCAAGTGTGGTAGATCATCTACACCAAGAAATCAAGGAAGATCAACGCTGTAACATCTCTTTGTTCATAGTGGAATCCAGCCAATAGGCTGTCAGTGCAGAAGAGTGGACGTAGGCTTGAAATAAGCCGAACCACCATAATCCGCATGTTTAATTTTCTCTTTCCTTCTCACAGTCTTACGTTGATTATTGTTTGTCTCAAATCTATCAACTATCTAGTATTGTGGAATTATCAAGAAAAATATTTTATATACCTATTCACCCCCTCTAGGTACTTATACTAGCCATATCAATTGGTATCAGAGCTTGTGTACTCACTTTATTTGAAGTGTTTTACTTCAGAGTAAAAGATCCATGGCTAGTATGCTAGCACCAGGGCTGATGGAAGGCCAAAGCAATACCAGACTACCCTACTTTGATGGAAAGGATTACAACATCTGGAAGAACAAGATGAAAGCTTTCGTACGATCAAAAGATCCTCCAGAATGGGACGTTGTAGAAAAAGGAATTACTCCTACAGCTACATCAATCTCTGAAAGAGGGAAAGAAATTGTTGAGACCAGCGGAATGACTCAGGAAGAGATAAACAAGAGACAAGCACTCGATACAAAAGCAAATTACTCTTTATATTTTGCTTTGTCACCAACTGAATATAACAGAATATCTTCTTCTGTTACAACAAAAGAAGTGTGGGACAGATTACATATCACCTATGAAGGAACAGATCGAGTGAAGGAAACCAGAATTAACATTCTCCTCGGTCAATATGAAGCCTTCAAATGAAATCAGGAGAATCTATAACTGACATGTTTAGCCGTTTTACAAATATTGTCAATGATCTTGAGAATCAAGAACAGAAAATTTCTGATCCTATGAAGGTAAACAAGCTGCTGCGTGGACTCTCCAAGGATTGGAATCACATAAAGACTTCAGTAAGAGAGACGCAAAGAATTATGCCACTATCTGTCGACGAGCTGATTGGAACTCTTCAGTCTTATGAAGTGGAACGAATTAATGAAGATGAAGATCCAAGAGGTAAGAAATCAATTGCATTGAAATCAAATGATGATTATGATGATATAGATTCTGAAGATGATATGGACGATGAGGAGCTTGCTCTCATGATAAGAAGATTCAGAAAACTGAATAGAAAAGGAAGAAGGTTCAACTCAAAGAAACAAAGTTTCCAAAGACAGCAGATCAAGTCTGTTGATGATGAGGAATCAAACAGAGATATAGTTTGCTTCGAATGTAAGAAAAATGGACACATCAGACCCAACTGTCCTCTTCTGAAGAAGAAAAGAGGAAAAGTTGAAAAGTTTCGAAAAGCTCTCAAAGCCGAAACCTGGAGTGATACAGAGTGTGAAGAAAGTGATAATGAATATGCCAACCTATGTTTGATGGCACACTCAGACTTAGACTCAGATTATGGATCAGACTCAGACAGTGAATTTGAGGTCTCCGTCAAGAAAAAGGTAAAGTGGTATCTTGACAGCGGATGCTTAAGACACATGACATGAGACTCAAATTGCTTCATAAAGCTTGTTCAAGTAAATGGTGGAAAAGTTTCCTTTGGAGGAAACGGAAAATGAAGTATTGTGGGATTTGGAACTGTGAAAATTGGAAATCTCACAATAAGTAATGTTTCCCTAGTGGAAGGACTCAATTACAATCTTCTCAGCATTAGTCAATTGTGTGACACTGGTTTTAAGATCTTCTTTCAAGAAGGAACATGTTCTGGAACCAGTAGAGACTCTACTCAGTCTTTCATAGGTCGAAGACATGGAAATATCTATCTTCTAGATGTGAAACCAAATGAATCGCAATGCCTAATCTCAATCCAAGATGAAGCAAGATTATGGCACAGAAAGCTTGGTCATGTCAACATGAAGCAATTAGCCAAAATCTCATCAAAGCAGCTTGTTCGAGGTCTACCCGAATTACTATTCCAAAAGTCTGATCCATGCACACCATGTATTCTGGGAAAGCAGGTAAGAAATTCATTCAAGCCAATAAATCATGTCTCTACTAATCATGTACTACAGTTGCTGCATATGGATCTCTTTGGACCAACCAGAACCCAGAGCATTGGAGGTAAGAAATATTGTCTAGTAATTGTGGACGATTACTCCCGCTTTACTTGGGTATATTTCCTTGCAAGTAAGTCTGAAACTTTCTCGTATTTTGAAAAATTTGCTAAAAATGTTCAAAATGAAAAATGTTGTGTTATCTCTAGTATAAGAACAGATCATGGAGGTGAATTTGAAAATCAAGATTTTACAAAATTTTGTGATAAATCTGGATTTAAGCATGTGTTCTCCTCTCCATATACTCCTCAGCAAAATGGAGTTGTGGAAAGAAAGAATAGATCTCTTCAATAAATGGCTAGAACTCTTTTAATTGAAAGTAAAATTTCTTCACGATTTTGGGCTGAAGCTGTTTCAACAGCGTGCTATATCATCAATAGAGTCTTCCTAAGACATATTATAGAAAAGACCCCTTATGAGTTATTCAAAGATAAGAAGCCCATTGTTTCATACTTTCATGTGTTCGGTTGCAAATACTTTATATTGAAAAATGCAAAAGATCGAATTGGTAAGTTTGAAGAAAGATCAGATGAATGCATCTTCCTTGGATATTCTACATCAAGCAAAGCTTACAGAGTTTATAACAAGAAGAGCCAGTCTGTGGAGGAGTCAATGAATGTCAAATTTCAAGACTCTACGCAAGATGAATCTAGTCAGACTCATTATGAAGAGTTTGAACCTGCTCCAGACCTTCCAAAGCTTACAACTCAAGAAGCATCTCAGACTCTAGAAGACCAGCATCAAGCTGTTCATGAAGATTCAAATAAAGAAAGAGATCATCAACCAGACAAATCAACCAGTAACTGGAAGCATAAGTCTAGTCATCCCAAAGATCTCATTATCGGCGAAATTAATGAAGGAATTCGCACAAGATCTAAAAGGCGTGAAGAGTCTAGTGCTGTAGCTTTTATTTCCGAAATTGAGCCAAAGAGCATAGAAGAAGCTTTATCTGATGAAAGCTGGATTGAAGCTATGCAAGAAGAGCTCAGACAGTTTAACATTAATGATGTCTGGGAATTGACATCCAAACCAAAAGGTAAAACTGTTATTGGAGTTAAATGGGTGTTCAGAAACAAGATGAATGAGAAATGAAAAGTCATACGAAACAAAGCAAGACTCGTGGCTAAAGGATACACGCAAGAAGAAGGAATAGACTATGATGAGACTTACGCTCCAGTAGCAAGGTTAGAAGCTATTCGACTATTACTTGTGTTTGCTTGTTATAAAAATTTCAGGTTATTCCAAATGGACGTCAAAAGTGCCTTCCTAAATGGAGTTATCCATGAGGAAGTTTACGTGGAACAACCACCAGGGTTTGAAGACCCAAAGAGACCAGACTCAGTTTTCAGACTAAAAAAGGCATTGTATGGTTTAAAGCAAGCACCTTGAGCTTGGTATGACAGACTAAGTAAGTTCTTAATACATAATGGTTTTGTCAAAGGTAAAGTAGATACTACTTTATTTATCAAAAAGGAAAACAAAATTTTTTTACTTGTCCAAATATATGTGGATGATATTATTTTTGGATCCTCTAATGAAAGTCTATGCAATGAATTTTCTAAGTCTATGCAGGATGAGTTTGAAATGAGTATGATGGAAGAATTAACATTCTTTCTTGGTCTTCAAGTAAAGCAATTGAAGGAAGGAACTTTCATTTACAAAGAAAAATATGCTAATGATCTTGTCAAAAGGTTTGGATTGGAAAATTGCAAAAAGACTGATATACCAATGTCAAGTTCTTTGAAGATAGACAAAGATGAAGAAGGGAAGAAAGTTGATCAAAAGTTGTACAGGAGCATCATTGGTTCACTTCTTTATCTTACTGCTTCTAGACCTAACATTTTGTTGAGTGTTTGCATCTGTGCTAGGTTTCAATCAAATCCTAGAGAATCCCATCTCAGTGCTGCGAAACGTATTATTAAATACGTTGCTTCATCTTCAAGCATCGGTCTTTGGTATCCTAAGAAGGGAGACTTTAATCTTCTGGGATATTCAGACGCAGATCTAGCCGGTTGCAGAGTCGATAAAAAGAGTACTTCAGGAACTTGCCAGTTGCTTGGAAGTAGGAAGTGTCTTAGTTTTCAAGGAAACAAAGCACTGTGGCTCTCTCAACAACAGAAGCAGAGTATGTAGCTCTTGGAAGCTGCTATTCGCAAATTCTATGGATAAAACAACAGCTACAAGACTTTGGGATTAAAGACTCATGCACAGAAATTAGATGTGACAACACCAGCGCAATCAATCTCACCAAAAATCCAATCCTTCATTCAAGAGCAAAGCATATAGAGATTAGACATCATTTCATTAGAGATCATATTCAAAATGGAGAAATCTCGATTCAATTTGTTGATTCAAAAAGTCAACTAGCGGATATATTCACAAAGTCTTTGGAGAAAAATCAATTCGATTTTATCCGTTCCAAACTCAACATTTTGAAGCTTGAAGAAGTTAAAGTCTAGAGACTCTCCAACCCTCAGACTCTAAACCCTCAGACTCAGACATTCATGGCTATAGACTGTAAGTTGTTATTATATTTAATCTCGAAAATGTACGATCTTTAGTTCAGTTAATTTATAATTTCCGTGAAAAACGGAATCTTGTCTTTTCAAAAGGATTAACTTCTATTTGGCAGTTATTGATTTTAAAAAGAAGTGTCTTTTCACTTTCCTTGTGCCAATTGATCTTTCCTTTTTAAAACTGAGTTATATACAGTTTTCTTTTTCGCCCAATCTTCAAAACCCTAAAAGGCATTCTCCTCCCAATCCTGTCTCTACTTCGTGTTCATATTCAAGAAAGTTGTCATCTTTTCTTGGGAAAGCGAGCAAAGGAATCTTTCAATGATAAGGAAGGATGTCTTCTTCGAGGAAGTCTTCAAGAATCGCGAACAGGGGACCACAGAGAATAAAGGAGGGACCTACCCATTTCGATCTTACCGAAGAAGAAGATTTATCGAGTCAGCAACAGAGCCCGATTCACTCTCCACCACGTCACTCAACACCATCTACCCAACAAGGTGCGGGTCAACAACCGGAGGAAGAAATAATCGAGGACGTAGACCTTGTAAGAGTCCAAAAACCCTCTTTTATTTACAAACTCTATTGTGCGATGAAGAGCATTGGGACTCCGTTGAATTACGTTGATGATTTTCTTAAAGATAAGAATTATGGGAATGAGTATATCTTTCTGCGACGAATGGAGGATTTGGGAATTGCTCCCAAGGGAAAGGCTGAGGAAGCACTTGCGAACATTCCAAGTGACCCTCGTATATCGGGACCAAATTCGACTGACGGGAACGATGATGATAAAATATTCAGTGATTTTCAACCTAGAATGGGTGTTGCTGCAAGGGTGAAGGGAAAAAGAATGGAGTTGTTTAAATCGAAGGAACAGGAGAATCTATTCTTTAGACTGCTGAAACGAGGGGTGATAAACCTTAGGAATGTTGATTTCGATTTCTTGGATGTCATTAATGTGAACTTAAGGGAGAAGTTCAATCTGCTTCAACTTGAGCAATTTTGCATCGATACCACAGACGGTTATGCGCAATTGACAGCATACTTCTATTCGAATCTCAGCTTTTTAGATGCGAATAGAATATCATTCAGTGTTCGAGACCAAAATTATGTGGTAGACGTGGACATGTTGGCTGACATAATTGGAGTTGAACAAGGACGCTATCAACCAATCAAAGTCTCAATTGCTCGTGCCTCATTGGAGCTTGTCAAAGATAGAGATACAGAGGGAAGAATCATCTACTCAAGGATGCGTGCCATCAATATCGTGCTTCACAAAATTGTGATCAATTGCATCAGGCCCAAGTCTACATCAAAGACTGATGTGTCTAATTCCGAGGCAAAATTGATGTACGCAATCAACTCAGGGAAGAAGTTCTCTCTCCCTCACACCATTCTCTTTCACATGTACAGAGCAATGGCGAAGGACAAAGGCCAATTGCTTTACCCAGGTCTGGTGACCAAGATATTCAGACACTTGAATATTGAACCTCCACATACTTTTTGTGTTCGACCATGCGATAAAATGGTGGTAGGTTTGAAGATGCTAACGAAGATGCGTCTGAAAGAGCTTTCCAAGGCAATGGAGAAGTTCAGAGTGAAGACTCCAATACCTTCTGCTTCAAAGAGAAAAGGGAAGGAGGCTATTGGTGCCCCATCCTCAAAGAGAAGAACTCTCATCTTGGAGGATGAAGATGAAGAGGAAGATCTCACAATCTCTGCCTTGATAAGGACCAGACATTCTGTACCAGAATCGACAGAACATCAGAAGAAAGGGAAAGAAGCAGAAGAACAGAGAGAAGAAGAGGAGCAAACCAAGAACAGAGAAGAAGAAGAGCAGCAAGAGAAGGAGAAAGAAGCTGAAGAAGAAGGAGAAGAAGAGAAAGAAAATTCTGCAGCTGAAGCTGGAGAGAAGCGGAATCAAGATGCAGAAGAGCATGATCATCACTCTTCCCTATTTGAGGTCCTAGAGACAGGGGGAAATGACAAGCAAGGAAGATCCACACCTCATGCTGCCAATAATGAAAGTCTAAGATGATCACCAGCAGATCCAGAAGATTTTCAGGCTTCTCAAATGCCTGAAGAAGGACATGATACGTCAACACCAAATCTGCAAGATTATACAGAAGCTCCATCGTCTGCATTCACTCCATCCGAGAAAGCACATGCAAGTACACAGACGGACAATTCTGCAGATTTTCGTCGTATTCTTAATGTTCTTCTGGAAATGCGGGGTCAAATCTATGCTCTGAACTGTGAAATTCAAGTCATGAAGAATGCTGGCCAAGCATCTTCGGTTACCTTGGAGGATAAAATGAAAGACCTCGCTCTACAAATTCAAGCCAATGCCAAAGGAGAAGAGGTAGCTCATCTAAGGGAAGACTTGAAGAGGCTAGAAGGCATAGTCTAGTCGATGGGAGATTTCCAGATCGTGCGCATTCCCAAGCAGACCTGACTCTTTTCTCACCTTTTTTAATGATGACAAAAATAGGGAGAATTGCAATTTGAACTTAACTTCAAACTTTGACTTTAAATTTATTTTTGTAGTTGAATATGTTTGTTTTTTAGTATGACTTGAGTGAACTTAGGTGTGAACTTGAATTTGATTGAATTTGGTGTAGATTTTGATGCTTGACTGTTTGCATTTATATCAAGTGTTGTTGTATGGTATTACTCATGAAAGACTAACCAATTTTCTGTGGATGCAGAGTCTGGTTGTTTATTAATCTTTATGAGATAGCCATATTACTTGAGAAATGTTTTTGCAGGTCAAAGTTGTTCAAATCTACAGGAAAGATTTGTCACCATAAAAAATGGGGAGATTGTTGGAGAAATCTTTCCAGAATATTTTGAAGCTGACAAAACGTTTCTATCAGTCTAGTCTGGATATTTAGAGTCTGAAGACTTTCTGATCACCAGTCTCAAGACTCAAGACTATTCTCATTAACAGTCTTTCTAATCCAGTGACGAAGGAAATCCAGAGCCGAAGTATATGGTTGAGGATTTAATCCTATCCTCTGGAGAAGATCTCTTGGCTGGATAAAGAAAATAACGAATTCTTTTATACGTAATCTAGATCGTTTGAAGATCCGATGGTCGATGAAATATTCTTGGAATGTTCTATTCTTTGGAAACCAAGATCCTGATTGTATGGGCGAATAGGATTGATGGGCTATCGTCAGGTTCCTTTAATAGCTCGAATGATCTTCTTAATTGATTCCGTCCAACGGGTAGATTGGAGGAATTCCTTTGGTAAGTGCCAATGGGTATGAAGGCATAAATGAGTATAAAGGAAGACATTCTAGTTGTTTTAGTGTGTGATCGATAGAGAAATTCTAAAGTCTGAAGCACCTTGATTATTAGTCGATACATTCTAAGCGAAATTGTATACACAGAGAGTGTTTATACTTAGTGAGACCTTGAGCAAGTGTGGTAGATCATCTACACCAAGAAATCAAGGAAGATCAACGCCGTAACATCTCTTTGTTCATAGTGGAATCCAGCCAATAGGTCACATCGGTGCGAAGAGTGGACGTAGGCTTGAAATAAGCCGAACCACTATAATCCGCGCGTTTAATTTTCTCTTTCCTTCTCACAGTCTTACGTTGATTATTGTTTGTCTCAAATCTATCAACTGTCTAGTATTGTGGAATTATCGAGAAAAATATTTTATATACCTATTCACCCCCTCTAGGTACTTATACTAGTCATATCAGAGTAATCAATAACATGGCATAACACGTGCAAATGGTTGGAATTATACACAAACTCATCTAGAAAAATGGACATAAAATTCTACTTAATGGATGCTCCATCATTAATTACACTAATTACGATTAATTAAGCTAATCACGATTAATTAGGCTAATTATGATTAATTAGGCCAATTAGAATTAATTAAACTAAACTCGATTAATTAACATAATTAAAATTAATCATCATTAACTAAAATAATTACGATTAATTAAATCAATATTAAATAAATAAATCACAATTAATTAAACTCAATTAATTAGTCTAATGACGATTAATTAATCTAATTGTAATTACTTAAACTAATCACATTTAAATTTAATCTAAATTATCATTAATCACAATTAAGGCTAAACCAACATTAACTAATTTTAAACATTATTATTCTTAAACTAATCTATCCCCTAAACATAATGAACATTCTAATCCACAATTAGGAAGTTAACTCATGGAATTCTGATGATGGCAAGCTTACAGCAACGGTGGCACGATGGCGACAAAAACACGAGACTCGCGACTCGAATGGAAACTCAATGGCAGCAGTGGTGGCTCCTCAAACCCATGGCCAAGGGGGGCTCGGCTTGGCGGTGGCGGCGGCGGCGGTGATGACGATGAAGCAATGGCGACATGAACAATGCAAGTAGGCGGTGGCAAGAGGCGGTGACGATGGTATGGCCAAGGAGAGTCGGGTGGCAACAACAGCGGTGAGGTAGGCGAACGGTAAAAAGAAAGAAAAAGGGGAGGGGTGGCCTCAACTTGGAAGGGAAAGAAAAATGGGGAAGATGATGGTGGCGTGGTGGTGAGATATGTTGGTGGAAGGGGTGGAGGTGTGGGCGGTGAAGTGGCAAGCAAGAGAAAGGAAGAAGAAGAAGTTGTCGGGGGAGGGGACGAAGAAATGGAGAGGAAAGGAGAAAGGAGGAGGAATCGGCAGAAAAGAGGAGGGGGGGGAGTGGATGCATGAGAGGGAGATGGAGAGAGTGAGAAAAAGAAAGGGAAAAATAAGGATTTTTGTCCAAAATCCTATCAATCTCACACCAACTCTTCCTCAGTATCCTTTATGCCAAGTATTTTGTCTCCAAAATATCTTTTAAAATTTAATTTTCTTTTAAACAAAATTCTTGGCCCATAATTCACCATTTTGCCATTGGATTTGAATTTCCTTTTTCCAGTTCCCAAATTTTCGTCGATAATTCATTTTTCAAAAATTTCGAACATGCTGATAATTCAACGGATAATAAGACGATGTCAAAAAATTTAATTTCCAAATCCTCAAAAGTTCGATACCTAATCGAATTAATTTTTTGATTAAAAGCGATTGAACGTGACTTTAGTACGATCTAATTTATCAAGTGGCTTTTAGGGGTTCTTGCGCTGTTGACCCACAATCAATAATTTTCGATCCGTGTTTGTGCCTCTTCGAATCACGGACAACCCTCGGTTGTCATGTAATCGCAATGGTTCAATTACGTACCTTGAATATAAGATCAATAGAAAAATTGGTTTATCGTCGTTCGATGTGAATATCATAATCATTTGGAATTACCTGCAAACCAACTATGCACTTTCATCGAATCGATTTATATACGTTCGCTAATTGACTTATAACAATGTAGTATTGACCCTTATTGATTCTTATGATCGAGCAATCGATTCATGATCAAATTCTCTGGTCTTTCGCGTTTTTAATCATTTAAGGTCTTACTCAATATATTAGTTAACTTGTAAGTGATCAGTTCAAAGTAAAATAACCATAAGTGCGTCAATGAAATAACTACTTCATATATTTCGAAATAGGGCCAAATTTCCGAAGATGACACCTTGAACTAACCTATGCACATAAATGCCCGTTAATAGGAAACGATCCATTGACGTTATCGCCATAAAAAACTGAACACTTCCCATACTTGTTGTAGAGACATAAGCAAAACACAGCATGATCCCTAGCACAATGCAGAAGAACTGCCAAGTCTCAATAGACAAACACGCAAACAAATTCATAAAATTGAAATTTAGCTTTCGAGCTCCACCAGGCTTGAGGGACCACGACTATAGAGCTCGACAAGGCTTGAGCGGCCATGGCCAAGCTCGAAGAAGCTGGAGCGTGTTGGAGAAATCTTTCTGGAATATTTTGAAGCTGACAAAACGTTTCCATCAGTCTAGTCTGAAGATTTGCAGACTTTGCTATTTAAAGTCTGAAGACCTCCGGACAGCCAGACTCAAGACTCAAAGTCTATCCTCATTGACAGTTTCTAATCCGTTGAAGAAAGGCTATCCAGAACTGGATGTTTCATTAAGGATGTAACCTTATTGACTGGAGAAGATCTCTTGGCTGGATATGACATAACGGAATCCTTTATTTGATCATGATTGATTTGGAGATTAAGGATACGATGATTGGCGAAGTATTCTTGGAAGGTTCTACTTATGGAAACCGGGATCCTAATTGTATGGGCGAACAAGATTGATGGGCTATCAACATGTTCCTTTAATAGCTTGAATGATCTTCCTAATTGATTTTGTCTAACGGGTAGATTGGATGAATTCCTTTGGTAAGTGCTAACGGGTATGATAGCATAAATGAGTATATAAGGAAGATGTTTCAGTTGTTCAAGATAGTGCACGATAGAAGAATTCCAAAGTCTGAAGCTCCTTGTTCTTAGTAAATTCATTTGAGCGAAATCTTGTACGCAAAAGAGAGTCTATATTCATGAGAAACCTTGAGGAAGTGTAGTAGAATATCTACACTGTGGAATCAAGGGAAAGCTGTGCTGTAACATCTCTTTTGTTTATAGTAAAATCCAGCCGGTGGGCTGTCAGTGCGGAAGAGTGGACGTAGGCTTGGAATAAGCCGAACCACTATAAACCTTGTGTTCAATTTTCTCTTCCCTACTCTCTGCTTTACTTTGATTATAATCTGTTTAAGAGATCTTCCTTTCTATCATCTGCCTAGTATTGCTTTCGTATATTGAGAAATTGTTTTTACACCTATTCACCCCCCTCTAGGTGCTTATACTAGCTATCTCAATTGGTATCAGAGCTTGTGTACTCACTTTGTTTGAAGCATTTTACTTAAGAGTTAAAGATCCATGGCTAGTATGTTGGCTCCAGGGCTGGTAGAAGGGCAAAGCAATACTAGACCGCCTTACTTTGATGGAAATGATTACAATGTATGGAAAAACAAGATGAAAGCGTTCCTAAGATCAAAGGATCCTCTGGAATGGGACGTTGTAGAAAAATGAATCATTCCTAAAGCTGCACCTGTCTCAGAGAGAGGAAAAGATACTGTTGAGTCTAGTGAAATGACTCAAGAAGAGATAATCAAGAGACAAGCTCTTGATGCAAAAGCAATTTATTCTTTATATTGTGCTTTGTCACCTACTGAATATAACAGAATATCTTCTTGTGTTACAGCTAAAGAAGTATGGGATAGATTACATATTACCTATGAATGAACCAATCGAGTGAAAGAGACTAGAATCAACATTCTCCTCGGTCAGTATGAAGCCTTCAAAATGAAATCAGGAGAATCTATAACTGACATATTTAGTCGTTTTACAGAAATCGTTAATGGTCTTGAAAATCAATGTCAACCAATTTCTGATCTTATGAAGGTAAACAAGCTTCTGCGTGGACTCTCCAAGGATTGGAATCACATAAAGACCTCAATAAGAGAGACACAAAGAATCATGCCACTATCTATTGATGAGTTGGTTAGGATTCTCCAGTCTTACGAAATGGAACGAATCAATGAAGACGAAGATCCTAAAGGTAAGAAATCTATTGCATTAAAATCCAATGATGATTATGATGTTACAAATTCTGAAGATGATATGGATGATGAGGAGCTTGCTCTCATGATAAGAAGATTCAGAAAGCTGAATAGAAAAGGAAGAAGATTCAATCCAAAGAAACAAAGTTTTCAAAAGCAACAGACTAAGTCTATTGAGGATGATGAATCAAACAAATATGTAGTCTGCTTTGAATGTAAGAAAAATGGACACATCAAACCCAACTGTCCTCTTCTGAGGAAGAAGAAAGGAAAAGCTGAAAAATATCGAAAGACTCTTAAAGCAGAAACCTGGAGTGATACAAAGTGTGCAGAAAGTGATGATAATTATGCCAATATATGTCTGATGGCACAATTGGATTCAAATTCAAACTCTGAAACAGACTCAGATTCAGACAGTGAATTTGAGGTAAGCAACTTTAAAATCCCTGTTAAAATTTCTAAATACATTGATGAGCTGTGTTTTAGTCTTAAGACTTCTCTTAAAAGGATTTCCGAACTTAAAAAGGAAAACTCTACACTAAAACAACAGGAAAATGTTTTGAAAGAAAAGTTGAAATGTTTATACATGAATGTTTCTACTCTTAAAGAAAGCGAAGATAATCTCTTAAAAGAAAATGCATTTTTAAAAAATAATCTATCAAATATTTCAAAAAGATTTTCAATAGGATCTGAGAAACTTGAGAAAATTCTTTCAGCACAAAGACCTTATTTCAATAAATCTGGTTTAGGAATGACTGTTGAAACCATTCCTTTAATTGATTTTCCAAAAGTGAAAAAAAGAATTAAGCAATGATCCACAAGAGATGCTTACAAAAATCATTTTAAAAGGATTTTTGTAAAACCAGTTGGACGAAATGCTCTGAGATGTTCAAAGTGCAATAGTGCATATCATTTTGAAAAAGAATGTCCTATGGTTTGGAAACTTGCTAAGAAAGTATGGGCAAAAACTGCATATCATACTAACACCAATGGACCCAATAAAATATGGGTACCAAAGAAGGCTTGAGTTTCTTTCTTAAATGCAGGTCACTATCAAGAAAAAGGTAAAATGGTATCTGGATAGTAGATGCTCAAGACATATGACAGGAGATTCAAATTGCTTCATAAAGCTTGTTCAAGTGAATGGTGGAAAAGTCTCATTTGGAGGAAACAGCAAAGGAAGAATTGTGGGATTTGAAACTGTAAAGATTGGAAACCTCACAATAAGCAATGTTTCTTTAGTTGAAGGACTCAACTACAATCTGCTCAGTATCAGTTAGCTGTGTGATACCGGTTTCAAAATCAACTTTCAAGAGAGAATATGTTCAAGAACTAGTAAAGATTCTACTCAATCATTCATAGGTCGAAGACATGGAAATATCTACCTCTTAGATGTAAAACCAGATGAATCACAATGTCTAATCTCAATCCAAGATGAAGCAAACTTATGGCACAGAAAGCTTGAACATATCTATATGAAGCAGATAGCCAAAATTTCAGCAAAGAAGCTTGTTCGTTGTTTACCTAATCTATCATACCGAAAGCTTGATCTATGTACACCATGCATATTGGGAAAACAGGTAAGAAATTCTTTTAAACCAATAAATCAAGTTTCCACTAATTGTGTACTGCAGCTTCTGCATATGGATCTCTTTGGCCCAACCAGACACAGAGCATTAAAGGTAAGAAGTATTGCCTAGTAATTGTGGATGACTACTCACGATTTACTTGGGTATATTTCCTAGCAAGTAAGTCTGAAACCTTCTCTTACTTTGAAAAATTAGCTAAAAAGGTTCAAAACGAAAAATGGTATGTTATTTCAAGTATAAAAACAGACCATGGAGGTGAATTTGAAAATCAAGATTTTACAAAATTTTGTGATGAATCTGGTTTTCAGCACTTGTTCTCCTCTCCATATACTCCAGAGCAAAATAGAGTTGTGGAAAGAAAAAATAGGTCACTTCAAGAAATGGCTAGAACTTTTTTAATATAAAGCAATATCTCTTCACGTTTTTGGGCTGAAGTAGTTTCTACAGCATGTTATATTATTAATAGAGTTTCTAATGTCTATTCTGGAAAAAACCCCCTATGAGTTATTCAAAGGAAAGAAACCTATTGTTTCATACTTTCATGTGTTTGGATGTAAATGCTTTATTTTGAAAAATGCAAACGATCGAGTTGGCAAGTTTGAAGAAAAGTTAGATGAAGACATCTTTCTTGGATATTCAACCACAAGCAAAGCGTACAAAGTTTACAACAAGAAGACTCAATCTGTGGAGGAATCAATGAATGTCAAATTCCAAGATTCTATGCAAAATGAATCTATTCAGACTCATCTTGAAGAATCTGAACCTGCTCTAGACTCTACAAAGTCTAAATCTCAAGAAGCAGCTCAGACTTTGAAAGACCAGCAACAAATGGTTATTGAAGATTCAAATGAAGGAAGTGATCATCAACCCGACAAATTAACCAGTAACTGGAAGCATAAGTCCAATCATCCCAAAGATCTCATTATTGGCGATATTAATGAAGGAATTCGCACAAGATCCAAAAGGTGCGAAGAGTCTAGTGCTGTGACTCTTATTTCTGAAATAGAACCTAAAAACATAGAAGAAGCTTTATTTGATAAAAGCTGGATTGAAGTTATGCAAGAAGAACTAAAGCAATTCAGCATTAATGGTGTTTGGGAGTTAACTCCTAAACCAAAAGGTAAATCTATTATTGGTGCGAAAGGGGTTTTCAGGAACAAGATGGACGAGAAAGGAAAGATCATAAGAAACAAAGCGAGACTCGTGGCCAAGGGATATACGCAAGAAGAATGGATAGACTATGACGAGACTTATGCACCAATAGCAAGGTTAGAAGTAATTCGTTTATTAGTTGCTTTTGCTTGTTATAAGAATTTCCGGTTATTCCAAATTGACATCAAAAGTGCTTTCCTAAATGGATTCATCCATGAGGAAGTCTATGTGGAACAACCACCTGGGTTTGAAGACCCAAGGAAACCAGACTCAGTATTCAGACTCAAAAAGGCCTTATATGGTCTAAAGCAAGCACCTCGAGCTTGGTACGACAGGTTGAGTAAGTTCTTGATTTAAAACGGCTTTGTAAAAGGTAAAGTAGACAATACTCTGTTTATCAAAAGAGAAAGCAAAATTTTTGTGCTAGTTCAAATATATGTCGATGATATTATTTTTGGATCCCCTAATGAAAGTCTGTACAAGAAATTCTCTAAGACTATGCAGGATGAATTTGAAATGAGCATGATGGGTGAGTTAACCTTCTTTCTTGGACTTCAAGTGAAATAATTGAAGGAAGGGACTTTTATTCATCAAGAAAAATATGCTAATGATCTTGTCAAAAAGTTTAGACTGGAAAATTGTGAAAAGACTGATATACCAATGTCAAGTTCCTTGAAGATAGACAAAGATGAAGGAGGAAAGAAAGTTGATCAGAAGTTATATAGGAGTATCATCGGTTCACTTCTTTATCTTACTGTTTCTAGACCTGACATTTTGTTTAGTGTTTGCATTTGTGCTAGATTTCAAGCAGACCCTAAAGAATCTCATCTAAGTGCTGCAAAGCGTATTATCAAATACATTGCTTCAACTTCAAGCACCGGCCTTTGGTATCCTAAAAAGGGAGACTTTACTCTTCTTGGATACTCAGACGCAGATCTGGCCGGTTGCAGAGTTGATAGAAAGAGCACCTCAGGTACCTGTCAGTTACTTGGAAGCAAGATAGTGTCTTGGTTTTCAAGGAAGCAAAATACAATAGCTCTTTCTACAGCAGAAGCATAGTATGTAGCTCTCGGAAGTTGTTGTTCGCAAATTTTGTGTATAAAACAACAGTTAAGAGACTTTGGAATTGAAGATTCATGCACGGAGATTAACTGTGACAACACAAGTGCAATCAATCTTACCAAAAATCCAATTCTTCACTCAATAGCAAAGCATATAGAGATTCGACATCACTTCATTAGAAATCATGTTCAAAATGGAGAAGTTTCGATTCAGTTTGTTGACTCAAAGAACCAATTGACGGATATATTTACAAAGCCTTTGGAGAAAAATCAATTTGAAATCATCCGTTCCAGACTCAACATCTTAAAGCTTGAAGAAGTTAAAGTCTAGAGACTCTCAGACTCAGACAATCATGGTTCTGGACTGTAAGTTATTTTATTTTCTCTTATATTAAATCTCGGAAAGGTACGATCATTTATCTATTTATAATTGATTTATGCTATCTTTAATTTCCGTGAAAAGTGAAATTTTTCCTTTTCAAAAAGAGTTAATTTCTCTTTAAAAATGGCAGTTATCTATTTTTTAAAAGGAAGTTATTTTTAAAAGAGGCATCTTTTCACTTTCCTTTACGACATTTAGTGTTCCCCCCTTTTCGACTGAGCTATATACAGTCGGTTCCTCTTCACTTAACTCCAAAACCCTAAAAAGCATCGATCTTCCATCCCTAAAAAGCATCGATCTTCCATTCCTGTCTTCCTCCCTTGTTTAATCTTCGAAAAAGTTGTCATCTTCCTTGGGAAAGTCAAGCAAGGAATCTTTCAAAGACTGAGAAAGATGTCATCTTCAAGAAAGTTTTCAAGGATCGCAAGCAGGGGACAACGGCGAATGAGTGAGGGGCCTACTCACTTTGATCTCACCGAGGAAGAGGAGTCACCAAGTCAGCAGCAGAGCCCACAACATTCTCAGTAGCGTCATTCTCCACCAACTAATCCACAGGGTGTTGGTCATCAACAAGAGGAAGAAATCATTGAAGACGCAGATCCAGTAAGAATTCAAAGGCCCTCTTTTATTTATAAGCTTTACCGTGCTTTAAAGAGGACTGGTACTCCATTGAACTACATCGATGAGTTTCTCAAGGACAAGGGATATGGGAATGAGTACATCTTTTTGCGAAAAATGGAGTGTTTGGGAATTGCTCCTAAGGGGTTGGCAGAAGAAACCCTTGCAAATATCCCAAGTGATCCGCGTGTTGGGGGATTTAGTCCGATAGATGGGAATGATGATGATAAGTTGTACATCTAGTTTCAACCGAAAATGGGTGTTGCGGCAAAAATTCGGGGAAAAAGGATCAACTCGTTTCGTTTGGAGGAACAAAGGCATCTCTACTCTAAGTTGTTCAAGCGTGGGGTGATAAACCCTAGAAGCATGGATTTTGATTTCCTTGATACTATGAACGTAAATTTGAGGGAAAAATTCAGTCTTCTTCAACTTGAACAGTTCTGTTCTGACTCTACAGAAGCCTATGCTAAACTCACTACTTATTTCTTTTCAAATCTTAGTTTCTTGGATGCAAGTAGATTCTCTTTTAGTGTATGAGATTAGGACTATATGGTGGATGTAGATATGTTGGCTGATGTCATTGGGGTTGAAAGAGGAAGATATCAACCGATCAATGTCTCAATTGCTCGTGCTACATTGGAACTTGTTAAGGCTAGAAGAACAGAGGAAAAGATTTCCTAATTAAGGATAAGTGCGTTTAACATTCTACTTCACAAGATTGTCATTAATTGCCTCAGACCGAAATCTACTTCAAAGACTAATGTTTCAAGTTCAAAGGCAAAGCTGATGTATGCCATTATCACTGGGAAAAAGTTTTCTCTTCCTCACACTGTTATGTTCCACATGTATAGAGCAGTGGTGAAGGACATAGGTCAACTTCCTTATCCAAGTCTTGTGACGAAGTTATTCAGACATCTGAATATTCAGCCTCCACAAATTCTCTGTACTCGATCCTGTGATCATATGGTGTTAGGACTGAAAATTGTGACTAAAATGCGTCTGAAGGAACTAAGCAAGGTGTTGGAGAAATTCAAGGAAAAGACTTCTATCAAAACTCATCAAATCTCTTCTACAGCAAAAAGAAAAGGGAAGGAGCCCATGGTTGCTCCATCCAAAAAGAGAAGAGCTCTCATCATTGAGGATGAAGATGATGAGGATGACCTCACCATTTCTGCTATAGTATTGAAGAACCTGAGTCGTTCTGTTCCAGAATCAATGGATCGACAGGAGATAGAAGAAGAGGAGAAGGAAGAAGAGGAGAGAGAAGCTGAAGAAAGAGAAGCATAGGAGGAAAGGTTTGAAGAAAAAGAAGAAGAAAGAGAAAATCAAGAGGAAGGAGAGCATGAGGAACACTCTTCTCCACATGAAGCCATAGAAACAAGGGGAGATGGTGAGAAAAGAGGAATGTCCTCATATCCTGCTACTAGTGAGGGAGTCAGTTGCTCTCCAGCAGATCCAGAGGACATCTATACCTCTCAATTTCCTGAGGAATGACATGATGTTTCATCGCCAAATCTATGTGATTATGCTGATTTGCCATCGTCTGCCTTTACTCCATCCAGATCGTGCCAAAGCCAGTAGGCAGACCGATAATTCAGCAGATTTTCGCAGAATTCTGGATGTTCTCTTGGAAATGCGAGGTCAGATTTATGCTTTGGGATGCGAAGTTCAGAATTTGCAGAATGCAGGGCAAGCTTCTTCTGTTTCCTTGACTGATCAGATCCAAGCCCTTTCTCTTCATATTCAGGCTAATGCTAAGGGTGAGGATGTTGCACAACTAAAGGACGAATTGAAAAAGCTGGAAGGCATCATTCAGCCAATGGGAGATTTCCAACTTGTTCGTGTTCCCAAGCAATCTTGACTCTATTCTATTTCCATCTCAACCTTTTTTTTTTTTTTTATGATGACAAAAAGGGGGAGAGATGCGAGATTTGAAATCTTTGAACTTTGAACTTAAACTTGTTGAACTTTTAGTTTGTTTTGATATTTGACTTGTGTGTCTGGATAAGGACTGAATGTGGATTTGGATTTGACTGCTGCTTATATTAAGTACTATTGATATCTTATGAATGGCTTTACTCTCATGCAAGACTAACTTATTTTCTGTGGTTGCAAATTCTAGTGTTATCATTAAGCCATTAATCTTTATGAGATGTCCATATTTGCTTGAGTAATGTTTTGCAGGTCGAAGTTATTCAAATTTGCAGGAAAGTTTTGTCACCATCAAAAAGGGAGAGATTGTTGGAGAAATCTTTCTCGAATATTTTGAAGCTGACAAAACGTTTCCATCAGTCTAGTCTGAAGATTTGCAGACTCTGCTATTTAAAGTCTAAAGACCTCCGGACAGCCAGACTCATGACTCAAAGTCTATCCTCATTGACAGTTTCTAATCTGTTGAAGAAAGGTTATCCAGAACTAGATGTTTCATTAAGGATGTAACCTTATCGACTGGAGAAGATTTCTTGGCTGGATATGATATAACGGAATTCTTTATTTGATCATGATTGATTCGGAGATTAAGGATCCGATGATTGACGAAATATTCTTGGAAGGTTCTACTTATGGAAACCGAGATCCTGATTGTATGGGCGAACAGGATTGATGGGCTATCGACATGTTTCTTTAATAGCTCGTATGATCTTCCTAATTGATTCCGTCCAACAGGTAGATTGGAGGAATTCCTTTGGTAAGTGCCAACGGGTATGATGGCATAAAGGAGTTTATAAGGAAGACATTTCAGTTGTTCGAGATAGTGCACGATAGAATAATTCCAAAGTCTGAAGCTCCTTGTTCTTAGTAAATTCATTTGAGCGAAATCTTGTACGCAAAAGAGAGTCTATATTCGTGAGAAACCTTGAGGAAGTGTATTAGAATATCTACACTGTGGAATCAAGGGAATGTTGTACTGTAACATCTCTTTTGTTTATAGTAAAATCCAGCCGATGGGTTGTTAATGCGGAAGAGTGGACGTAGGCTTGAAATAAGCAGAACCACTATAAACCTTGTGTTCAATTTTCTATTCCCTACTCTCTACTTTACTTTGATCATAATCTGTTTTGGAGATCTTCCTTTCTATCGTCTACCTAGTATCGCTTTCGTATCTTGAGAAATTGTTTTTACACCTATTCACCCCCCTCTAGGTGCTTATACTAGCTATCTCAGAGCGATCATGACTAAGCTTATTGAGGCTCGATTAGCCACAAGCATGAGTTTGAAGAAACCTGAAAGCTGGAGCTGCCATGGCAGAACTCAATGAAACTCGAGTAGCTTGAAGAAGCTTGAGCAACTTGGGCCAAGCTCAACGAAGCTTGAAAGGCCATGGTCACATGCTCGAAATTCATAACTTGATTGTACTAATTTGACAAATATTTACAATTTAATGGACATAGACTGTTAGTGTGAGATAATGGACATAGACTTAATTTAAGCCAAACTACTATAAATTTCGTGTGCAATATTTTCTTCCTTTAACTCATTTTATTTAAGCATGTTGCACTCTTGCGGGTTATCTCATCTGATGACTTACTTAACAAACTATGATTCTTATTCAAACTTTGCTAGCAACTTATTTCATTATGCGATCATTTGTCAAGATTTCTTTTAAACACCAATTCACCCCCTCTAGTTTTTCTTGCTAACTTCATCAGTTGTGAGATTAGTGATCAAGTTCTTTTCCATTAAATATTATCATAATGGGTGCTTATTCTAATCATCAAGACACGGATGACCTTCATAAGGCAAAATATGCACAGTGAGTCCATTATTATCGTATGCTAGGGCATGTATTTGGGCTTTTTAGATATATGCATCGCGGGCGGGATAAGTACACTAGAAGTATCAAAAGTTGTGTACGAAGCTCACTTTAGTGTAAAAAAATTTCGACGGCTCACTTAGGGCGCACATGACAAAATTTCTAGCTAGAAATTGATTTCTCAATTTCTATTCCATAGATGAGTTTCTGAGTAAATAAATGTGTTTGATAACAATTCAAAATTTCTATTTCTGAAATAAAAATTCATTTGATAACAGAATAAAAATTTTATTTCTAAGAGCGGCAACGACTGGTGTTTGGTGGTCGAAGTTCGACGTTCAACGACCGGTGTTTGGAGTTCGGTGACTGGCGGTAGGCGGCCAAACTCCGGAGTTTGATGTCTAACGATCGACATCCGGAGTCCAGCAACAAGAGGCCAGCGGTAGGTGGCTAGTGGTCGGAGTCTAGCGGCGGGTGGCGGGCAACCGACATTCAATGGGCAGTGGCGAGCGACGAACGGTCGCTGGTGAACATCCAGTGATTGGTCATGAGCCTCCGGCATCCGATGATTGGCGATGAGCAACCAACAACCAATGGGCATTTGGCATTCGATGATCGGCGATTAGCGATGGGCGGGCGAAGTGCGATGGTTGGCAGTTGATGTTCGATGGCCGGCGGTTAGCGGCTGGTGGCCGAGGCCGGTGGCGAGCGGCCGGCAACTGGTGGCAGGCATCCGGCATCCCACGAGCGGTGAGTGGGCAACGGGCGGTGACGAGAGTGGGAGATGAAAAAAATTTTGATTTCTCATTTCTGTTCTAGAAATTGAAAAGCTAAAAATTTTAATTTCTGATTTCTACTCCAAATTTATTTCTGGAATAGAAATCTATTCCAAAAATAAATAAATAAATGAAATCGCGTTACCAAATGGAATTATGTTCCAAACCTGTTCCGGGGAACAGAAAAACAAAGAAATAGAGAAAAAAAAATTTCATGCACACCCTTAAATGCTAAATCAGAGGGAAAATGATCACTTTAGTATCAATGGCGAGAAACAGCCAAGCTGATTACGTGTCATTTATAATTAAAATTATAATATGACTTGGCAAAAATTTTAAAAAATCCAATCCATGTGGAATGCTTAGCATTGAAGTGATTGTTTTTTTAACAACGATTGGCATTGAAGTGATCATTTCAAATAAAATTTAGCACTCAAATGATCACTTTTAATAAAATTTGGCACTTAAATGATCACTATTTACAACTTTTGGACGACGACGTTTGGGGGTTATATGCTAACGAGGCACGCCGGTGCACCATGTAAGATTGAGAGATTAATAAAATATAGCCATGTCGGGTTTCTGGCAATCTGGACCAAAGTTGACACTTAAATGATTGTTTTTTTTTTTTTAAGTAGTACTTAAGTGATCTAGAAAAAACTTTTAGCACTAAAGTGAGCCCATACACAACTTTTGGCACTTCTAATATACTTACCCCCATCGCAGACTTTGCCTATTTATAAATGTTTATGTCTACTTATGTTACTCCCTATCAAAATATGATCTATTGTTTGGTCATTATGTCATTAGACATAAATGTTTGCTCTGTCGCCCCCACCATCGTAGCTGAGTGGTCTCACTTACCTCTACCCTAAAAATGCTCAGATTTGGAACCTCAAGCTAGTAAGAACAAGATATCCCAACTTGCATGCCAAATTGAGCTCAAAGCCCAAGCTTCTAGTGTCTGTACACTAGTCCTGTGGGAAGATAAAGAGGAACAAGTGAAGGTCATGATTGAGCTCAAGGAAAGACACCGAGGCTTCAATAGGGACTACCAAGACTTGATCTGAAGGCTTCCTCAAGTTGATCTCTCTCTCTCTTTCTCAGCTTCGATTTGGCTCAGGCGTTCTTCAATCTCCCTCATTTCTTCTTTCTCTCTCTTTTTCCTTCTCTCTGCAAATTTTCCTGGAAAATGGAGGAGCGTATTGAATGATTCTTTCTCATACAACATCATTTATGGAGAGTATAGCCACATCATAATCCATGTTTGACTTGCAATATTTTGAGTGGAATTTATAGCCGGAGGCACTTAAGTGGTCTTCTTTTCTCCAATTTGACATTTATGTGAGCCAATGGAAACTTTTGGCATTAGAGTGAGTATTGCACACAACTTTTGGCACTTCTAGTATACTTATCCCGTTTTCAGAGTGTTTATTTCTTGATAAAGGTAATGAATACTAGATTTGTGTTTTGCCTCTGGTAAACTTAGTTATCCAAATGAGTTCTTAACTCTAGTGTTAGGCTACATTAAAGAAGATTCAAGTCCTGTCATCATTCGCTCACTTATCTTCCACAGCAATAAGAGAACATATGGTCCATTTGGCAATGAGAGGGAAATTTTTCAGTTTCCCACCGCTTGCTGGGAAGATCATCAGATTCTTTGGGAGGTGTGGTTGTTCTCTTGATTCCACTGGAGCATATTTTGGACCGATCTCTCATCCATATCCCTTTGAAACGATAGGAGTTAGATTAAATATAAACTAAAATTTGATGATCCTGATTTATCAATCACAAATAAATTCATACAAAATTTGGGATCGATTTGTGGAAACGTAAATATCAACATACCTCTAGCTATTGATGAAATCCGCAAAAGCGGAAAACCTCAAAACCTCAAACGGATCCACGTTAGAACAATCGATCTACAATATGGGGAACATCAGATTTGTATGTCCTGTTCTACTAACTAATACCCCTCAAACTTGAAAGTGTGTTTTTCTGTAATGATAGGGTTTAAACTTGACGACCTGACGTTTTATTCTATTTCTATGTTACTGATATCTTCCATCAAGACTGTTATGATAACATATTAACAGGCAAATATCACGTAATGGATGTGGGTGATAAATTGGGCAATAAATTGGAACTAATTGGGAATACAATATTGTGATCGTATTTAGAATAATAATAAATATATTACAATATTACAACATTCTCCCACTTAGGGGTGTGCATGGTCCCGTGGGCGGTTCCCAGCCTAAAACCAAGAACCACCCGCTAAGGACCGATTCCAAAAAATTGGAACCGGGAGCCACTTGTTGTTGCATGGATCCACTGGTGGTCCGGTCCGGTTCCCGGATTGATCCATGGAACCAGTCTCACCAATAATAATATCGTTTTCAAATCCCACTGTGAGTATTTTTCATATCGAGTAATATTTTTCTTTAAATCAAACCAACTTAATTAAGAGTACCATTTTTCTTTATTTTATTGGAAAACACTACCAAAGAAGATAAATATGTTGTTTTTTCCTATTTTTGAATCATTTTAGTTGAAATCTAAAATATTTTTTAAGTTCAAGATTCTAGATGATTGTCATATGTAGATTATCTTTTCATTTATCCTCTAACAATGCTCAATCTCTTACAACATTTGCTTTACCAATTTTTTTTTTAGAAACAATTACACTGGTAATCCGCATATTCTTGAACATAGTGTCATATGTGAGTCCCAAAAGTATTCTTTGAAGGAGTCATTTGTTGAGTTGTTGAAAGGCAGCTTACACACTTTACTAAATTCTTATTAAAACATGGAAACCATGAGAGGAGACGGAGCCCTAAAATTTATATTTGCTAAAATTTATATTTGCTAATTAGTAATTTCAAAATTTATTTTAATATTAAAAATAAATATATTATTATAATATAATTGGTCTGGTTCATGTGGGCGGATCCGTCCATGGAACCGGGAACCAGACCGATACCCACTGATTCCCATGAATTGGAATCGACAACCGGACCGGTTTCCTCAATAACCACCGGTTCTGGGCAGTCCGGGTGGATCCCGGTTTTTTTGCACAACCATACTCCCACTTGATCCCAATATTCCATCAAATAAAATATTAACCCAAACCCACATAAACTTCATATTGAAATAAAACACATAAATCACGGCGATGAGTCTTTTTAGAGTGAGTATTATCTTTCGTGTATCACAATGCGTTTCATCAGCTCATATGTGATCAAATAACTTAATGAATAAACCTTATGTTTACTTGGTCAAACGTAATTGTTTTTCTCAAAATAACCAAATGTATACAATTGTATTGAGAAAAACATTATAAATGAATAAAAGTCTCACAAATTCTTCCATATAAATAAAAACTTACATGATTAAGCCAATACACATTCTAACTACATGATCCTTATAACTCATTGGTGGCATGCCTTTAGTTAAAGAATCAACTATCATCAATCCAATGCTTACATGTTCTATGACCACTTTCTTCTCTTTAACAAGCTCTCTAATAGTTAAATACTTGATGTCGATGTGCTTGCTTCGATTACTACTTTTGTGGTTCTTAGCCATGAAAACTGTAGCCGAATTGTTGCAAAATATTCTTAATGGCCTAGCAATAGAATCCATAACTCTAAGCCATGATATGAAACTTTTCAACCACACACTATGTGAGGTAGCCTCAAAACAGGAAACGAACTCTGCCTTTATAGTGAAAGTGGCAACCAAGGTCTATTTTGCACTCCTCCAAGATATAGCTCCGCCAACAAACATAAAAACATATCCCGATGTTGATTTACAGGAATCAATGCAGCCAGCAAAGTCTGAGTTCGAGTAACCAACTACCTCTAAGCTGTCCATCCATCTATACATAAGCATATGTCCCTTAGTTCCTTGAAGGTACCTCATCACTTTCTTTGTAGCTCTCTAGTGATCCATACCTGAATTACTTTGGTATCTTCCCAACATTCCCACAACAAAGGCAATGTCAGGTCGAGTGCAAATATGAGCATACATCAAGCTTTTGACAACAGAAGCATATGGAATGTTCTTTATTTGTTCTCTTTTAAAATTGTTCTTTGGGCATTGGTTTAAATTAAACTTATCACCCTTCACAATCGGTGCTATATTTGGTGAACAATCTTTCATTCGAAACCTCTCTAAGATCTATCTCGAGATAGTCCTAATATACCTCGAGATCTATCTCTTTGGATCTTAATGTCAATGATATAAGAGGCTTCATCCATATCCTTCTTATCAAAACTCTTAGAGAGAAATTATTTCACTTCATATAACAACCACTTGTCATTAGTTGCAAGTAAAATGTCATCTATATATAGCACAAGGAAATAGATTTTGCTCCCACTAACCTTCTGTTATATAAATTGATTCATAACATTCTCTATAAAACCGAATGAAGAGATAACCCCGTGGAATCTTAAGTACCATTGGCAGAATGCTTGTTTCAAGCCATATATAAACCTTTTAAGCTTGCATACAAAATGCTCACTAGTACTAGAGAAAAATCCTTCTGGTTGTTTCATGTAAACCATTTCTTCCAATTTTCCATTGAGGAATGCCGTTTTCACATCCATTTGATGTAACTCCATATCAAAATGAGCAACCAATGCCAAAATAATACGAAGAGAATCTTTCTTGGATACAGGAGAAAATGTTTCCGTGTAATCGATTTCCTCATTTTGAGTGAATCCTTTGGCAACGAGTCTAGCTTTGTATTTTTCAATATTACCTAATGAATCCTTCTTAGTTTTGAAGACCCATTTACAACCAATGGCTTTTGCACCATCAAGCAACTCAATTAAATCCCAGACTTCGTTTGATGCCATAGAATTCATCTCTTCTTTCATAGCATTGTACCATAAATTGGATTTATCACAACTCATGACTTGTGAAAACATCTTGGGATCACTTTCGGCTCCAACATTATAGTCAGATTCTTGCAGATACACAGTGTAGTCATTAGGGATTGCTGATTTATTTATTCTACTAGACCTTCTTAATGTTGCATCAACATCCTCTTGAGGAGTTTGTTGTTCAACTAGAAGCTCAACAATATTTGGTAATTGCTGAACAGTTGGATCTACCAGATCAATATTAGCAGGTTATGGATTTTCAATGATTGGTTGCTCAACGACCGATTGAACTGAAGGGGTGTTGTAAACATCAACCAATCTAGTACCTGAGGTGGAAGGTTGGGTATCTGAATGATCTTCTTCGGGAACAAAGTCCCTGAATTGATCGCTCTCACTAATCAGGTCATTCTCAAGAAATTTAGCATTTCTTGATTCCACAAACCTAGTAGTGTGAGATGGACAATAAAACCTATATCCTTTGAACTTTTTGGCATATACAACGAAATACTCACATATAGTCCTTGAATTTAACTTTTTTTTCCTATGGATTGTAGACTCTTACTTTAGATGAGCATCCCCAAACACGTACATGTCGTAAACTTGGTTTCCAACCTTTGAATAACTCAAAAGGCGTCTTTGGAAAAACCTTGGTTGGAACTTGGTTTAATATATACACAGCCATTTTAAGAGCCTCATTCCACAAAACTTAGGAAGTTTGAAGTTGCTGAGCATACTCTGCACCATGTCCAATAATGTTCGGTTTCTTCTTCCGGCGAGTGTATTGGGCAATAATCCAATGCTCTTCAAAAACTTCGCAAATGGACTAAGTGCTTGTCTATCTTCAATGTATCTACCATAGTATTCTCCACCTCTATCTGATCTCACGATCTTAATTTGATTGCCGCATTGTTTCTCTACTTCGATTTTAAATACCTTAAAGGCATCTAGTGCTTCGTGCTTATTACGAAGCAAGTAGAGATACATAAATCGTGAATAATCATCTATGAAAGAAATGAAGTATCTTTGACCATTTGAGTCCATATCCGGACTACAAATATATTTTTTTTTTTTATAACCCAGGGAACCTCCGTGTGCTGCTTCACGATTGGAGTAAACCTTGGAGGGAGTAGAGTCACCACCACCCTTGCTCCCCAGGTAAGTCGTGGGTTCCTTTCCAACAAGGCAAACGACGCAGGGTTTTGAACACTGGACCTCTCGCGAAAGGAACCAGCGCCCAACCATTACGTCACCACCACAGGTGGTTTCCGGACTACAAATATTTGTATGAATGATTTCTAATATTTTTGTACTCCTCTTAGCACCTTTCATTGACTTGTTGGTCTGTTTTCCCTTTATACAGTCCACACAAGTGTCATAATCAGTAAAATCTAGAGCATTAAGTACTCCATCATTTACTAGTCGCTTAATTCTATCCATGGAGATATGTCCCAACCTCCAATGCCACAACATAGAGGAATCATCATTCACAACATATCATTTTATACCAGCATTATTGTGAATATGCATCGCATTATTAATGTCATTATCTTATAAATTAATTCGAAGGAGACCGTCAGACAAAATACCACTCCCAACAATTTCAGATTTATACGATAAATTGAATGTTGAATCTAAAAATTTAAAGGAGTATCTTATAAATTAATTCGAAGGAGACCGTCAGACAAAATACCACTCCCAACAATTTCAGATTTATACGATAAATTGAATGTTGAATCTGAAAATTTAAAGGAGTATTCCAAAGGTACAAGTCTTGAAACTAAAATTAAATTCCTAGAAAAACTAGGAATATAAAAGGTCATTTCTAAAATTAAAACAAAACCACTACTGAGAACTAATCTGCATGTCCCAATAGTTTCCACAAACGAGTGCATCTTATTTCTTGAATAGATGTTTTGTTCACTTCCCACTAGTTTCCGCTAGTTCTGAAAACACTGTAAAGAATTCAAACTATGGATTGTAGAACCAGAATCAATCCACCAAGTGTTGTAACCCACATCGATCATATTAGATTCATAACAAACACATGAGAGTTGGTTACATTTCTTTTTGAGCTAGGCCTTAAATTTGGCGCAATCCTTCTTCATGTGCCCCTTCTTTTTATAGAATAAGCATTTGGATTCCTTCTTAATGCCAGCTTGGGGAGGTAGAGGCATCTCACATTTTCCCTTCTACTTGCCTTGCTCTTTATACTTATCATATGTTGCCATATGGGCACTTTCTCCTTTATCCATTAGTAGCCTCTCTTCCTCTTGAACACACATGGTCATGAGTTTATTGATTGACCATTTAGTTTTATGTGTGTTGTAAGAGATCTTGAAAGGGGCATATTCTTGTGAGAGAGTATTCAGGATATAGTATACAAGAAAGGAATTTGATATCCCAACCTCAAGATTCTTTAGCTGAGCTGCAATGTCTCTCATCTTCATGATGTGCTCACACACACTTTTTACACTGGTAAGTTTCAAGGATGAGAACTTCATAATCAAGGTCATGGCATACGCCTTCTCTGAAGACTCAAATTGTGCATCAATAGCCTTTAGCAATTTCTTGGCATTGTTATGCTGAATGACGGAACCACGAATACTAGCAAAGAGTTTTGTCTTTATGTACATCATACTGAGACAGTTGGCCCGCTCCCATTGTGCATAACGATTATGCTCAGCATGAGTATTATTCTCAGTAGGTTCAGGTGGTTCGTCTGACCTTAAAGCATAATCAAGATCCATGCACCCCAATTGAAGAAGAATTAATTCGCTCCATTCTTTAAAGTTATTTCCATTAAACTCGGGAACAATTATACCAGAACCAATTGTAGGTGGTAAGATTGCATCATAATTAAAATAAAAAACTTATGTATCAATATATTTTAGGGAAATAGACTTAAATCATATTTTACCAATGTAAAACATGTTATAAAATATGAATCACATAATAGCAAAAACTACCTGTGAACTAAGTTTCTAATTTAAATTGATTCATAATTATTTCATGATGAAACTATCAAATTATATTCCCTTCCTTAATCCCTATTAGTAAATTAAGAAAGATAAAATAATATTTCATCCTAATTAATCACATTAATTTATTGAAAATTCATGTGGGATAAAATTCATAATATTAATGTGACTAATCACAATTATTATCTTAAATAGATGATGTACATAATTTAATATAATTAAAGATGATGTGGCTAATCCTTAATTAATTAAATATATACGGATCACTAGACATTTAATTTTATGGAAAAATATTCATAAAATTGCACATAAGGGTAGAACAGTAAAATCACGTGCAAAAGGGGGTAAAACTGGAATTTTGCATGCAAGGCCAAAATTGGAATTTTTAAGGGGTAAAACAGGAATTTTACTCCCAAAAAGGGCAAAATCGTACAATTTCTATGACTAGGGGGCAAAATCGGAAAACCACAGGCACGCGTGCAATGCACTCGCCCACTTTAGCCCGCCGAGCGCATATAATGATGCACACGCCCACTACAACCCTTCGGGCGCGTGCGTCGACTTCTTTTCGAGCCCTTTTTTTTTCGCCGTTCTTCCGCCCCGACCAGCTTCGTTCTGTCACCAAGGTCTCCTCCCACAGCCCATATCCGACCAAATTGATTTATGGGTTTCGAAGAGAATGTTTGGATGAACGAATAATTACAAGATCCGGCAAAAACGACCAACATATTGATCGGAATTAAGCCTAAAATGCGACGATCAGTAATATGCCAAAAAATTTAAGGGTTTTTCTTCCTAATGGCGGTGTGATCATGCAGATGCATTATCGCGTGGTGGGTCGCCCGAATTTGGCCAGAATTTTAAATTCTGTTCCAAGCCATAAAAATCCGAATTTACCCATACATAATTCAATGAAAATAAATATAAATTCCAAAAATTTCACCAAGGTAGAGATTGTAAACATGCTCTGATACCAATTGTTAGATTAAATATAAACTAAAACCTGATGATCCCGATTTATCAATCATAGATAAATTCATACAGAATTCGGGATCGATTTGCGAAAACATAAAGATCAACATACCTTCAGCCATTGATGAAATCTACAAAAGCGGACAACCTCAAAACCTTGGATGGATCCACGTAGCACGATCTATCCAATCAAGTCTATTGGACCATTTGGAGGCCAAGGTGGACAGCCTTGGGATGATGGAAAATACAATGACATGAAGAAAATAAAGATACTGTCGGAAATCATTGTCAACTACATCGTCATTGAGTACTGACAAAGATGGTGAGTCCCTTTGGTCTTCCACACATGGTAGAAGTGGCAAAGGTGAAGTTCATTTGATGAGTTTATCTAGTATTAGGGGTAGGGATATCTTTCTTACTAATATTTTCTTTTACTTTGCTACCACCAAAGCAAGTTCATTGACTTTCAAGTCTGTGTATATCGCCATCTTTGCTGCAACGATTGAATATGGAAGGAAAAACCTGAAAGAGAAAAGAAATGAGGAGCTTAGGATAAATGTGATTAGGTTTAGCATTTATTTATTTTCTTTTCCTCCACCAAACTTGATTTCCTATAGTACCTAAGCATAGTAATTGCAAAATTTGAAGGTCGATTTGGACTACCCACATGAATACTTAACCTTAGTCTCAGATTATGTCAGACATGATTTTGGCTCAGTTGTCATTCAATCGCTGACATTTCTAACTAATACAAAAAGCTGTGGACCGTTTGGTGAGGAAAAAGGTTCTTTTGCTGTCCATTGATATGTAGCAAGATAATTGGCTTTTATGGAAGATTAGGTGTCCATCTTGATTCAATAGGAGTGCACTCAGAACCAATTTCTTGTTCTGATCCCTTCAAATCCATCGAGACTTTTGGAGGTCGAGGCGGCAAATTTGGGATGATGGTATCCTCACAGATGTGAGAGAACTAAACGTGGTCGCCAGATCAGTTATTGACTCCATTACTTTCGAGTTTGAAAACAATGGGTCTATAGTCCAAACTTCAAAGCCCTAAACATGGTGGAAATGAAGGAGTTACATGGATATGACTTTTAATTACTTGTTTTTGTATTGTCATGTCAATTAATTTTAGGGATAAATTAACTAGAAGTTATAAAACTTATCGCAAAAGTGCGATTGAGTCATACAATTTGTCAAATTAATACAATCAAGTCATTTCATTTGATGGCGAAAGAATAGTCCAAGTGTCAAAACTTGAAATAATATAACATTTAAGTGTCAAAAGTCAGAAGAACGACATTCAAATGCCACTTTTTTGAAAAATGGACATTTGAGTGTCAACTCCAACAAACCCTGCCGGAAATCCTACATGGCAATTAAATATTAATATTTCTTGGCTATGTGACTCACTGGAGAGCTGACTCAACTCTGACTCACCCAAAACAACGTCGTTTCCTTAGTTGGCCAAAATAAAAGTCCTAAATTGGTCAAAACAATATCGTCTCCCCAATTGCTCCAAATCTAAAGCCCTAAATAAGCCAAAATCCTCATTGAAGCGCTCAAACCCTAATGTGGAACCCTAATTTTGATTTGCCCCAAGTTTCACCATCAAATATTTTAAATGGAGATCAAGACTTTCAACAATGACTCAAATTCTTCTCACCAAAGTGAAGGAGAAGGTGAGCATTTATGTTTTTATGGGTTACAAAGTCCAAGAAAAACATCATAGATTTGAATGAATCTTGGGAGAAGATTCTATGGTTATGCCACATATAGAGAATGGCTGAAGTGCAAATACTTCAAATAGGTCAATGCGAAATTATCTCACGAGCCACAAAGATGATTTTGGACCAACTTGATAAACGACATGAATCTCCATCTATGCTCATGGACAACTTGGACGATATTGACTCAATGCAAGCTCAAGCATTTTCGGCTAACCATTTGAAGCATAAAGTTTCAAGAATGAAAATCGAATGGAAGTGTTACCAAGTATTTATTATGGTGTTGTTTTGTTGTTTATACTACTTTATGATGAAATGTCAAGCACTTGAAGATGAAAAGAAGTTTTTCCGACTGCTATAGTTGAAAATGAGTGGACAAATGTAATTTGTTTGGATTAAATATACAGTTTTTCTTTTTTTTGGAGGTTGAGAAGAAGTTTGTGTTGTCCACAAGATCGTCATGGCTTTATTGTTGTTTGTGCTATCATATGTATTATGGGTTACTTGTGCTTGTGAGGTGGTCAAAGAAAGGGAATGAGTGAATGTGATGCTATTTATACTATGTTTTTTCTTGTTCTTGAATATAAACTGGCAATGATAAATGTGTATTGGGTCAATATGCTATGGTGACTTCTTTACTTGAACTAAATATAAACCAACAGTTTCTCTAGTTTGATGCAAAGCAACATATAAATAAGGCATACACGAGTGATTACTCAAGCCATAAGTTATATTTAGTGATCAATTAAGTGCTAGTTGCGATGAGAAAAGATCATTTAAGTGTCGAGTTATTATTAAAAGTGATAACTTAAGTATCACTCATGGTTAAAGTGAATACTTAAAAGTCAAGTGTTTTACAATGTGATCAATTAAATGTCAATTTTGTGTAGGTTTCCTTTAAAAATTATACTAGCCACCAGCCGCTGCTGCTGCCCACCATTGACAACCACCGGCCACCACCACCACTAGCCACATTAGGTACCTCAGCCACCACTTCGAGCCACCACTAGTCACCATTGTGCTAGTGGTGTGCTACTACAGGTGGTGTTGGTGTAAGCTTACACCAGCACCGCCTAGTGCAAGATGTGCACACTGCATACTTGCAGTAAGTGTAACACGAGCCCTCAACCCCACCATAGACCCTCCACCAGCCACCACAAGCTACCATGTGACATTCGGAATTTCCATATTTATAATTATGTAATATTTGAAAATTCATGTTATGATAATGATATTTAGACTTTGAGCAAAGTATTATTTTCCTTAGTATTCAAACAAGCATGGAGACTTTATTCAAATTTGTAAACTTTGTGGGATGCGGCCGGCAATTTTCGTAAAAGTAAATTGTCTCGAGCTCGACATGTGAATCGAATTATGTATACGCTAATAATATAACTGTATTAATTAAATTACTATCATCTTACTAGTTAACGGTTATTATTAATTGTGTAAGTTTTGTCAATTAATAATAATATTGAATAATTTGTGTTAATTATGCTAGAAGAGGATGATTTCATTCTGTCCACTACATTTCCTTTGCAAGGTTTATTAATTAAAATTTTAAGTGCCACTTGTCCTCATATTATGTATTTCATGGCCATGTGTTCTCACAACATAATATTTTGTAGTTAATTTTTTTTACATTTAAACTAAATAATGATTCATTTAAGATGACTCATTTTTCCCTTACATTTTCCTTGGCCACGTGCAAGGGCTTGCCTTGCATTTGTGCCAGATCAAGCTAAAGATCTACATGCAATTTTACACCTTTGCACCTAACAATGAGAGAAAATCAAATTATTTGAATTAATTTTAACAAAACTTATTTTACCTCGTTAAAGAACCCATTTTTGTTCATTCAAAAACTCAAACAGAAACTTCAAGTGTTATTTTCCACTTCTCAATCCAAGAATTTGGAGAGCAAAGCTTCATATTCAAGAGTGACTAGGGTGGTGAAAGAAATTAGAGGTTTGTGGTTTGCGTTTGTTCGAGATAAGTGTAATTTCTAGTATTAAGTTAGCTTAAATCTACTTAGTTACTTCTATCTTGATTGGTTGGGTGAGAGGTGAAGTCTTGATGTGAGTATGGTGGTTGTTAAGTGGCTTGATAATTTTTTGCAAGTTCGTTCTGCCTTACTTTGGTTCATTCTGGTTCATTCTGTGTGATTCTAGATATTTACAACTTGCTCATTTTGCTATATTTGTCTAGATAACCTATTGCATGCTTGTTCGGTATCTTTCTACCTCATTTTAGGCAATTAGAATCTGACTGTTATGCTATCTTTGTCTTGGTAACTGTCGCGACCAATTTTTCAGGGTTTAAACCAACTAGAGTTTGGCTAATTGATTGTTAAGCCTAGACTTAACGCAGGCTCTCCCAAGCCCATACCAATTCGCGACTTAGGTTTAAGTTCTTAACATGCAATTGATTTTTGAATCAGGAGTCGCCACTAATCTATTTTTGGTGGGTTGATTAGAAACCCAAGTAAAGTAACGGGAGTTTTACTTTACTCCTACGAACCAGAGATTTGGGCACGGGGACTTGGTTACGCTAGATTTCTCTAACGCCCTTTCGGTACCTTTCTTTTTATTTTGAAAAAATGTTTGGCAGGCGGCTTGAATTGATTTTAAATTTAATTCTCTAATACGCGAGACGATCATGCGGGTACGCAATCCATCAATTTAACACCCAAGAAAGCAAATAGAAAATGCAAAACTTACCTCGTAGCAACGAAAGCATCTGCAATGTTAATTCAAAATCACCATCAACAACCCTAGATATGGTTTCTAATTAACACGCAATTTCTCTTTTCGTTTTCACTTAATTAATGAAAATCATGCAATATCCAATGCAATATTAACTAAATGACCTAATTCTAATGACATGCAATTTCTAATTGACTAAACCTAGCAACAACCACTAAATGGCATGCATTTCATGAATCTAATCCTAATGACATGCGCATGACATCTTTTATTTTGTTTTTCCTTAAAAGAATGCAATCTATCCTAGAGATTGAAACTAATTTATTCTAAGACATTTTTTGTGTTTCTACATGAAATTTCGAAATTAGAAAAATGCCAAAATTACCTAGCTAGATTAAGATTCTATCCACCCTATATTAAGGATTAGGCCAGGCTAAACCTTAATTTAAACCAAGATATTATCTTAATTTAGAAATTTCTAACCTAAGATGCAGTCTATCTAAATCAATCTAAACTCAAAATGAAATATGCAATTTTTTCGGGATAAATAAAGCAATTAAAAGATAAACACCAAATCATTCGCAATCACCAAAGATACTATCCATCGCTCGAATTTGAAAATGATATCTAATCCAACTTGATTATTTCGCTAATAAAATTGATAAATTGATCTTAAGCCTTAAAGATCAAGATATCAATTTTACTCCTACGTGATTAATTATTCCATCTAAAGCCTTATAGATGGAATAAAAAATTAACGTGCGGTTGCGGATTAGGAAATAAATCCTAGAGATATGTCTGTCACTCATAGATATGCACGTTAGATATTAATAGACATATATTAGGCAATAAAATATGCAAATATACTAGCAAACGTGCATCTTACCTAGTTTGAGGATATTCTTCCAAATTTGGACCAAGTGCAATCGAACCAGGATTGTGACCGGCTTCTCGACGGCGAACGGCGGCAAGCATTATGTGCACGGCGACGATATAGGTTGACACGAAGCACGGCTCCACGGTGCTTAGGTCGCTCAGAAACCCGCACAAAATAAGTTCTTTCTTTTTCTATTTTAGCACAACTCTCCCGCGGACACAATGCTCAGGATTTTGCGGTGCGGATACACGCGACTGGATGGGGTGGTGCTCGTGATGATGGAAAATCAAACAATCAGCAAGTAAGAGCAAAAGTCACCAATCGTGGGGACTTCGAAATCTCTTTTGTATTGTCCCTTCTTTAGGCACGTTCTGTACATGGTCAATGTGAGTGGATCTCTGTTCTCGATTCCACCCATCATGCATTGGATGTTGGTCAAGCGTGGGAATCACGTGAATGAGTGGAAGCCTACGACTCCTTGAAGAACTCGGATGCCGCCATAAAATTCTTGGAAACGACTCAAAATTTCATCGCGGTGAGGGTACCGTGCAGCAAGGATCGGGTCTCCACGGCTTGTGGACAACCGCAGCAGGCATATGATCGGCGACAACGATATCGTCGTAAAGTGGCTAGCAGCTTCGTCGTCAACGCTCGCGGCTGGTCGTTGGGCTCCAGATGGCATAGAGCAGCAAGCTCAAGCAGCAGATCGGGAGGTGGATCAAGCAATAGTGCGTTGGGACAGGGGGCAGTGCGTCAGGAATCTCGGCACGGCTCGGCCAAGAGAACTCACGGTTCTCCTCTCCGATGGCACCTCTCTATCTGGTCTTTCGTTCTTGTGTTCTCCTCAATCGTCCCTTACGTGGTGTATCTCTATGCTCTCAAAATTGTGGCCGTCTATGGAATTGTGTGTGGCCTCCTTAAACCCTACGTATGTTTACTTATTTATAGGGCACGGATTAGGGTTTTTAAATTTTCTAAATCCATATACACGAAGATTTCTTTCCGAAACGCAATATTTGTTTTTTTCCAAACGTAATATTTGCTTTTGAATTGAAATCTCACAAAGATAAATCCGTAAAATATCTCCGAGAATACGGGCTTGGACCGATTTGCTCTCTTTGTGGGCTTAGTCTAGCCTGTCAATTTAAAGCTCAGAACCATTAATTCGAACTCATCCGCCACCGGTCCAATAAACAAATGCAAAAAATGCAAATGCACTTAAATCTATATGCTATGCAATTAATTATTTTTTCAGGGATAAAATTGACCCCTAATTTTTAATGCAATAAATGACTAATTAGGTCGCCAAAATTTAGGTGTCAACAGTAACCCATTACATGTTCGTTCTGCTTCTTTCTACCTCATGTTAGGTAGTTAGAATATGGTCATACTATTATCTTTACCTTGATGACTTATTACATGTTCGTTTTGCTTATTTCTACCTCATTCTAGGTGGTTAGAACTGGCCATTATGTTGTATTTGTCTTGATAATCCATTGCATGTTTGTTCTACCTCTTTCTATCTTATTCTAGGTAGTTGAAATCTGGCCGTTCTGCCATCTTTGTCTTGGTAACCCATTGCGTAGCGTTCAACTAGGATAAGAAAAAGGCATGTGAAGGTACTAGCAGATAGCACTAGTTCTTTTGCGTCATAAGATTTGATTTGAGCGGTTCGGCCAGCTTTTGAATAATAAGTAACCAAAAAGAAAAAAAAAGGATAGAATATTGTCACCCTATCAAACAACAAGGGTTGGTGGAGTATCAATTCATTGAATTATCGAAAGGAAAATTTGAGATCGAAAGTTCAGATGTATAAAGAATACTGCTACTTGGACATCTAAAACTACAGGCGACCTATCCTAGGATGTGTCAATTCCATGGCAGAAACCTAGTACCAACCATGGAGGTCTCAGTTACAATTGATCTACAACTGGCCTAGACATGAGCAATGGAAAATAACATACAATATCTATGATCTAATTTCCACAAAAACTCTTTTTGGGAATAGGGCGATTCATTTCTGAGGCTGGAATCAAGAACCGAATCAATTACACTTGGCCAATGCCTCTGCAACAAACCATGGCCCAAGAGCTAAACCTCTTATTCCAGCTGAAAGTACTTGAGTAAAGTGATCCACGGGAGAAGTAGGAGGGGGCTTAATCTGCAAATTAAGTGTCAAACAGAATCAAGTCAATCGATCCATCCATGTCCAATGCAATCAACTAAGCACACTAAAAGAAAACCGATGATCAAAACCGAATTTCATGCTGACATTAATCAGAAAACCTGAAGAAAATTTTGAAATTACGGCATCTCAGAGTCGAAAATTTCCATACATGGTCATTTCAAGTGAATAATATGTAAGCGAGCTCTCAATCTCTTCAACCAAAAACCAATTCAATTTATCCTTGGCTTGTGCTTCCTCGAGCGACTAAGACAATGCTTGCATTTACTAAAAATTGACTACATTCTCTGCACAAGGAACTATAGACTCTCTTACCACATGGAGAGCAACAATGATCGGAATTCCAAAACTGACCTTACCGCTGACCACGTCGACAGCGAAATTGCAGACGGCGTCAAGCATGCTCTCAATCTGTGCCTTCAAGAACCGGGCTGACACGAGTTTCGACTTCCTCAACCAGTAGTGCCCGACCATGCGGCCCTTGTCTAGGCCGAGTTCACGATCGTGCCCTTCCCCAGCTCCTCCATTACCTTGAACGCGGCCTAGAACCGAGGCTCTATCTCTTCCCCGATTCGGCTCACGTCCAAGGAAAAACCCTAGCTTCGGTGCTGGTGTAGCCAGTCCACGTACCTCGTCCACAGCGAGCAAGAATCCTTCTCTAGCCCTCTAGCCCACGCCTCTCCTTCTTCGTCACGTCATCGACCCTGCACAGGTCCACCGAGATCTCCCTCACGACCGATTGGCCAGTGACAGGGACAACACCCGGTCGACGGCGGGGAGCCTGGCGCCGCTCGAGAATGAGACCGAGGCCGCCTCCCTCTTGTCGGAGGTCGACGGCTTTGTGGCAGAGTACAATGGCGTCTTTGGCTTGAGGGAGGGGGAGGACAAGTAGATGCCAGAGATGAAGGACACAATCGGCGACGACGACTCAGAGTTAGAGTTGATGACGAGTTCGTCGAAGGGAGGTAATCGGACGAAGGCCTAGAAGTTGCCGAGAGACCAACGCAAGCACAAACCTTATGCTCAATCTCTGCGTTCGAAACAGTCGGAGGTGAAGGGGGTCAGGAACCAGCTGTGATTGGCGAAGCTCTTGGAGGAGGCGACGTGCCAGAGGTAGATGACCGACGAGTCTTTTTGGGGAGGTGGAGGCGGAGGCAAAGGCAGAGGCAAAATGGGTGGGATGCACTGAGAATGAAATAGAGGAAGTGCAGCTCGTTCTCTGTTTGCTCTTCCACGAGGAGAGAGAGAGAGAGAGAGAGAGAGAGAGAGAGAGAGAGAGAGAGAGAGAGAGACCCAGAAAATTCAAGTGAGGAGAGAGATTTTAAGTGGGAGTGTTGCGCATTTATTATCCATTGACCTGTCCTTTCTTCTGCCAGTCGAGCAGAGCCATCCGCCGAGAGTTATTTGGGAGAAAGTGTGAAGAGAGAGGAGAGAAAAAGAAGCGCTGAGTTGAAGAGCATAAGATGGAGAGAAGGAAGAGCAGACGTGGTGGGCCTGGATGATAGGTGTCAAAGCGTGAATGGTTCAGAACATAGATGATGTAACACTGTTAAGGTATGCAATATTTTCTTCTACAAAGCAGTGCAGTGCAATGCAAAGTAACAAGGAAAGTCAAATATGAAGTACCTAATATCCTTTTCACCAAGGGTATCCCTATTGATATCCCACTGGACCGGACAAGCAAGTCATTCAATGTCCTTCACAAAATGCATGGAAAAGTGACTGTGCGGTCAGCTTATCGTTTTTTAAAAAGGTATCATTTTCACAAAGTGTATCTCTATTGATATCCCACTAGACCGGACAAGCAATTCATTCAATGTCCTTGATAAAATGCATGGAAAAATGACGATGCGGTTAGCTTATCGTTTTTCAAAAAGGTATCATTTTCACCAAGGGTATCTCTGTTGATATCCTATTGGACCGGACAAGCAAGTCATTCAATGTCCTTGAAAAAATGCATGGAAAAGTGACGGTGCGATTAGCTTATCGTTTTTTAAAAAGGGAATTAAATATGTACATGCCACCGTGTAGATTGCACTTACATCCACCGTCACGGGGACCGAGGTCAAGCTTTCAAGAGAGTACCAATCATGGAGGTTCACACCTAATTGTCCTCGAGCGACCAAGAAGAAAATATTGGCTGGGTTTTACACTCCACGTAAGCATAGGGTAAGACCACTCAAAAGTTGAAACGTGGCTCCACATAGGCGACGGGGTCAGAGGTTCAAAATTTGCGCGCCCTCCTCTGCTCTCTCTCCTGTAGACGTGGGGCCCACCACTCTAACATGCTCTCCTCTGCAGATCGTGTCGACTCGTCCTCCTCTCTCTCTCTCTCTCTCTCTCTCTCTCTCTCTCTCTCTCTCTCCGTTCCATTGCGGGGAGAACAAAACTCACAGGTGCGCTTCCATATGCTCTTCTTCTGCTCTCTCTCCTCCACTGGTTGCTTCCGTCCCCCCACCCTAACGCCGACGCTATCCCAAAGTTGTTGGCGAAACAAGGAATTTGGCCGCCATTCAATTCACAATTTTTACAAGACATCTTTACAAGACATCTAAGTGTTGGAGAAATCTTCTTGAAATATTTTGAAGTTGACAAAACGTTTCCATCAGTCTAGTCTAAAGGTTTGCAGACTCTGCTGTTTAAAGTTTGAAGACCTCCGGACAGCCAGACTCAAGATTCAAAGTCTATCCTCATTGACAGTTCTAATCCGTTGAAGAAAGGTTATCCAGAACTGGATGTTTTATTAAGGATATGACCTTATCGACTGGAGAAGATCTCTTGGCTGGATATGACATAACGAATCCCTTTAATTGATCGAGATTGATTCGATGATCAAGGATCCGATGATTGGCGAAATATTCGTGGAAGGTTCTACTTATGGAAACCGAGATCCTGATTGTATGGGCGAACAGGATTGATGGGCTATCGTCATGTTCCTTTAATAGCTCGAATGATCTTCCTAATTGATTCTATCCAATGGGTAGATTGGAGGAATTCCTTTGGTAAGTGCCAACGGGTATGATGGCGTAAAGGAGTATATAAGGAAAACGTTCTAAGTTGTTCGAGATATGCACGATAGAAGAATTCCAAAGTCCGAAGCTCCTTGTTATTTAGTCAATTCATTTGAGCGAAAAACTTGTACTCAAAAGAGAGTTTATACTTGTGAGAAACCTTGAGGAAGTGTGATAGAACATCCACACTGTGGAATCAAGGAAGAACTGTGCTGTAACATCTCTTTTGTTCATAGTGGAATCCAGCCGATAGGCTATCAGTGCGGAAGAGTGGACGTAGGCTTAGAATAAGCCAAACCACTATAAACCTTGTGTTTAATTTTCTCTTCCCTACTCTTTACTTTACCTTGATCGTAATTCATTTTGGAAAGAGTACTTCCTTTCTATCGTCTGCTTAGTATTGCTGTGGTATCTCGAGAAAATTTTTTTACACCTATTCACCCCCCTCTAGGTGCTTATACTAGCTACATCATAAAGCATAGAAGAAACCAAACCTATCTCTCTCATCACCTTTTTCTTTATTCCCAAACCCCTCCTTATCATATCACCGGAAAAGCGAGGCATCTTTTAAAAATGATTATACCTTTTTTTTGGCATCAATGGTGCAATGGTATAAATATTACCCATTTTCCCAAATGAAGAGGTTGCGGATGGATAGTCATAAATAATAATTTTTTTTTTCCAAATGAAGAGGCTGTGGATCTTTTTAAAGTATGGCACAATAAAATTGTCAAATTATGTTGGATGTCATGCCATAACTCTTATCTTCTTGATGCAAGAGACAAAATCTTCGCTGACCTAACTTGTACTATTGTTAAAAAACAAAAAAACTTGTATTGTCGTACGAGTAAAAAAAATGTATTATTATTATTTTATTTTTTTTGGTAAGATAAGAATATATTGAGCTTTAACTGAACTATACAAAAGGTTCGGCACCAAAAATTTACACTCATAATGACAAACTAGTCAAAACTAGTGGAAGGGTGCCAAGAAAACACCAACAGCCGTTAACACAAAGCAGCAGAACAGCCAAACAGAAGCTAGAACAGCCTAAACAACGGCCGCAAACTAACTAATCACCAAAAAGGATCCTCCACCCAGAGGCAGCTACAAGGAGGAAGAGAGGACCCAGACATCAGCCCGCAGGAGCCCCCACACCAGCGACAGCAACCTCCAAGGACTGAACTGGCCCCCCATTCGTATCACAGCCACAACAGCAAGACCTCCCAGGAAAGGCAATAACAACCACACCTTCGCCTCGAGATATACAAGCCACAAGAGAGGATGGTGCCCAACTCAAGAAGAGCGGAACGAAGAAGACTCCTGCAGCAGCAACAGCCAAGAAACAAAGCGTTAAAGAGGAGGCTCCGGTACCCTGAAGAGAAAATGGACGGGTCAATTCCCCAACTATGCTGAAACCTCCTATTTCGTGATTATTATAAAAAATGTATTATTTTTTTTTTGGTAAAGGTAAGTAATATAGATAGACAAGAGAGCCAAGAGGCCATACAAAGAACAGCAGGGAAGAGCCGGCACCAAAACTTGCACTCAGAATGTCAAAGTCCACTCGAGTGGAAGGGTGCCAACCCAAGCTGCGAGAGAAGGAAAAAGGAAACAGAAGAACAGGCAGCTAAAAGAGGCCGACGAACAGCGCAAACAGGGGCGAAAGCATGTCAAAGATAAACGAAGAGGGAGGGCGAAATACAACCCACAACACCGGGATACAACCAAATAAAAGCAAAGAGCCGGGTGGACTGGAAGCAGCAACAACGCGACTAAAAGACCAAGGGTGAGACGAGAAAGAGAACCACCCAAACAAGGGGGAAGAGGGGGCTACCCACGAGCATCATCAATGCAAAGAAAGACTCGAACGGAGACGGCCATATGATCTCTTTAGTAGGAGGCCGAAACGCTTACTCAAAGATAGAAGGGTGGATACCCCAACTAAGCTGAAGACGTTTGTTGCGGGGATATCCGGGACCTTGGAGAATGTAAGGGCCTTGTCTTTTACAGCTTTGATTAGATGGGCTTTCATGGCTGGGAGGGATAGCGATGGTTGCGGAAGATGATATTGTTTCTCTCCTTCCGAGACAAGATAACATAAGGCACCAAAGGAAAACCTAGCCATTGATTGATGGAACCCCGAATCGATAAGTGATTAATAGCCCATAAAAGATTCACATTCCAGTCTGGTTCCTCCAAGGAAGATTAAACTTCGCTGCCCAAAAGGCCGCAAGGTCGCGAGTAATGGAGCAGCCAAAGAAAAGGTGATCGATTGAATCCGGTCTAATTGAACAAAATGCACAAGACACATCCGGGATTCTTCCATGGGTGAGCAACCTCACCTGAGTTGGTAGGCGATTGCGAGTAATCAGCCACGGGTGAGTTTGATAACGAGGAGGGAGAGAGGGGCTCCAAATAAACTTGTAGCGGTGACTAAATGGCTTCCTCGTCCTCGGAGATTCCAAGCGAAGCTGAAGAGTAGGTTCCGCACGGGTGACCCACCAAACCAGGTCGGTCATTTTCCCCATTAAGGATCGGAAGAGGCTCCTCCCAAGTCGCAATAACACCCGCAAATGAGGAAGGGGTGGAGAGGGCTGCTAAACCAGTTCTAATTGTAGCAAGACGAGGAATACCGGAGCTATAGATATCACGATTAGAGAAGATCTTATAGAAAGGGCCACGTGGATGCCAATAGTCGAACCAGAAGGAGGCTGAAGAGCCATCGCCAACATTCCATCTAAACTGAAGCTGGATCAAGTCACGGAGACCAAGTAATTTATTCCAAGCCCATGAACAGGACGTTGGCTTAGGCACTATCCAAAAATTCTTATGTTTTAAGAAGTTTGAGTGGATCCATTTGCACCATAGGGACTCTTTATCGAAAGAGGATCCATAAGTGCTTGATCATTGCCGCTAAGTTACTTAGTCGAACGGATCGAATCCCCAACCCACCTTCCTCCTTAGGTAGGCAAACATTCTCCCAAGCCACCTTAGCCCCACCTGAGCTCAAGGTAGGCCCTTTCCAAAGGAATTGTCGAAAGATTTGTTCAATTCGCTTAATAACCGAAGAAGGCAATATAAAGACACTCGACCAATACACCTGGATGGAGTGGAGGACCGATTTTATCAATTGCAACCTGCCTGCCATGGACAAGAATTGGTTGGTCCAAGATTGGACTCTCGATGTGATAGCGTTCACCAACGCAGCACAATCTAGTTTCCTAAGTCTAGTAGAAATAATAGGCACACCAAGGTACTTAAACGGAAGAGATCCTAATTGGAAGCCTGAGGCACTTACCAGGGTATCCGTAAGAGAAGGAGGCCCTCCAGAGATAAATATATCACTCTTGCGAAGATTGGGTAATAGGCCTGACCAATCGGCAAAGAGATGGATCCCATCCATTAGGATTCGCACCGAGTTCAAGCTGGCCTTCGAGAATAATAGGACATCATCCGCAAAGAAGAGATGGGAGAGCTTAGTGGCTTTGCATCTCCAAAAGTAATCGAAGCCTGGCTTATTGGATTGGCGGTTAAGGATACCAGTGAATACTTCCATAACGAGAGTGAAGATATAAGGAGACATCGGGTCACCCTGACGAATTCCCCTTCCGCTTGAGAAAAAACCATGAAGCTCACCATTTAGGGAGATGGAGAACATGGGTGACCGGATACAAGCCATGATGCGGTCAATAAACACACCAGGGAAGCCAAAAGCTTTAAGGGTTAGCTCAATGAAATTCCAATCCACCGAGTCAAAAGCTTTAGAAAAATCAACCTTAACGATGCATTTAGGACGGTACGGTTCACGATGGAATTCACAGAATAATTCTTGGGCTAGCAGGATATTATCGCTAATCCTTCTGCCTTTAACAAAGGCGTTTTGAGGAGGGCTGATGATAGAAGGAAGAATGGAAGCTAACCTGTTAGCAAGAATCTTGGTGATGCATTTATATATAGTGTTGCAACAGGCTATGGGGCGAAAGTCATTGACTGTCGAGGCATTTGGGATTTTAGGAACCAAGGTGATGATAGTGGCATTAATCTGTCGAAGGAGTTGGCCCGAGATGAAGAAATCGCGAACCGCCAAAATCACCGAAGGACCAACTATGTCCCACGACCGCTTAAAGAAATCTGCGTTGAATCCATCCGGGCCAGGGGCTTTACCATTTGCAAGGGAGAACATGGTTTCCCGAATCTCATCATCTGTGACAGGACGAGAGAGGCTAAGAAAATGAGCATCGCTGATAGTATGATTCAAATGAGCACGAATATCATCAGACGAAGGCTTTACAGCAGGGGGGGAAGCCGCCAAAAGGTTACGAAAATGGGAGATAAAGAGTTGCTGAACTTCGGAGGGGTCAGTAGTAATCTGGAGATCTCCATCCATAATTGATAATATTCTATTCCGGAGATGGCTCCGCTTGACCGAGTGATAGAAGTATTTCGTGTTTCGGTCGCCTTCTTTAAGCCAGCGCACTCTAGACTTTTGTCTGAGGAAGGACTCTTCTTGGATGCGAAGTTCTGAGAAAGCCTGCGGGCAATCCCTCTCTGTATCAGCTAAAGACTGGTTGAGCGGGTCTAATTGAATTGCATTTTGGGCAATCAACAGCAGACTTCTAGCTTCCTCCGTACGAGTTGAGATATCCGAGTAGGCTGTCCTGTTTAGGCCTTTAAGTCTGTACTTTAGAGCACGCAATTTGCAGCAAAGCGTATACATGGGCGAGCCAACGTAGGAAGAATCCCATACCTGTGCTACCAGCTCAAAGAAGTTCGGATGGGCCATCCAAAAGTTGAAAAATTTAAAAGGCTTACGATTGTTTGGAGTAGGGAGGATCCTAACAACCATTGGGGAATGGTCCGATACACCCGGCGCCAAGAAGGAGGCCTCAGAATAAGAGAATGTAGAGTTCCAAGCCGAATTTACAACAACCCTATCGATCTTCCTTTGCTTGCGATTAGGTCCAGAGGAGGCTGCCCAAGTAAAGCGATTACCAACAAACCTAAGATCATCCAAGCCAGCTTGAATGAGACAATTGCCAAAATCTTCAAAGGCTGGAATCCAGTAGTTTGATCTATCCGCCCTATCAGAGGCATATCGGATAGCATTGAAGTCTCCCGCAACGATCCATGGCTCATTCGTGTACAAAAGGCTGTAGTGATTCAACTCAGCCCATAAAGGTCTTCTCAAAACAAAAGAGTGCTCCGCATAAACCACGGATAAGTAGAAGGAAGTGCCATCAGTGATAGATCTCAAGTGGCCATGAATGGCCTGAGAGGAGCAGTCGGACATAACAAAAAGGGCATAAGCAGGGTTCCAACCCACCCAAACTCTACCTCTTGCCGAATGCACATAATTGAAGCACCAATTCCAACCAGGAAGCAAAGCAGCAGAGATATCATGAAAAACATTAGGCGAGATCTTAGTCTCCAAGATACCAATACAGCAAATGTTATTGGTTCTCACAAAATGCCTAATTTCGGCTTGCTTAAGGGGCGTGCCGAGACCCCTAATATTCCAAACACCAAAAAACATGGGAGCCAAAAGGGAGAGAAAGTTACCTTTTCTTGCCACCTCGCTTTTTCGCCGAGGGTGGCATCAGTTTAGACTTCAAAGGGAAACGCACATCAGCTGACGTAGGTCGAAGATTTCCTTTTTGCCTCACAAGAGCTGCAAGGGTCGGTTCAGGGGGAAGATGGGAAGGGTCAGGATCCGCAGGGATGGATGACGCTACTACATCGGGAGAATCCGATTCACTTCCACTAGAACCGATCTCATCTCGGGACTTCAACATTCGAGGGGAGGCGGGATCCACCATAGCATCGCCCGGTGCTCCAATAATACCGGCTTGGGGGTTATCATCAATTCTTATCTTTAGGGGAGCAATTACCTTAGGAACAGACTCGACCAGAACCATATCTTGAGGTTGCTTGCCAGGAGAGGGAGGGATAACATTACGAACCAGCGAATCTTGCTGAATGGCAGGATTTTGAAAGCTTCTTTTACGACGAACTTCACGCCATTCATTAGCGGGCGGAGGAACGGGCCTTCTAGCGGATGTATTGGCAGCTTTAGGAGAGACCGGATAGCGGGATCAGCACATCGATGGCCAAAACAAACACAGGATGGGCAAAGGGAGGGAACCCATTCGTAATAAACAGACACAGAGCGGGGCTCATCATTTATCGTGAATTCAATCACTTCAGGGAGAGTAGTCGAAGCATCAATCTCCACACATACACGGGCAAAAGCCACAACAGTCATTTCTTCGATTCGACTATCCACATAAAGAATTATTATAAAAAATATAATGGCCAACGGAAAATAAAACGCCTTAATTATTAAGGATGTATTAGATGTATTAGTTTGTACTGGTTTGAGCATTTTTAGGTACGTCCCTTTCTTTTAAGCTAACAAACAGTCAAGATAAAAGCTCTCCGACATTTTTTTTGTTCCTATTTTCTAGTTGGAATCGGGCTCAATTGTCTCAATTATGAAGAGAAAATCCACTGTCTTTATCAATTTTGTTTGAATTTGAATTGGTGCTTTTTAGCTGGTCTTAGGCATTAGAATCTACAAAAAGCGGACTGGAGAAGATAGGAACAACTTACCATTTTTGGGCAGGCAATAGAGGACGAGGGACTACCGCAGAAGTATGACTAGCTATTTTGCAAACTTGTCGTGGCTGAGTTGATCAATCTGAAATCTAAGCAATGGAATGTACGTAAGCTATCAATAATTTTTTAAGGGAATCTAGCGCATGAAATTCTCGGTGTTCCACTTAGCCTGATTGCAGGAACTGATAAGCAGGTATGGACTATGAATAAATCGGGATCTTACTTAGTCAAAAGTGGATATAACAAAATTTATACAGCAGACAACAACAAAAACCAGGCCTCCACATTATACCAGCCTCTAAAAACACTATAAAATATGGCATATCCATACTCACCCAAAGATCAGATTTTTCATGTGGAGTTGATGCAAACCCGATCTGCCCCGTGTGCCATCGAGCGTTGGAAACTCTAGAGCATCTCTTCATCTTGTGCAACTAGATGAAAGATATATGATCAGATCCGAGACTTAAAATTCATTCCTCCCCTCGGCATCTAACTAGAATCGACAAATGGATACTAGATATTCTCATCGAAGGCTGTGACCCATCGTCAAAGGAGCTGCTTGCTAGGACCCTTTGGTTAATCTGGAAGGAGCGAAATACCATGGTCTTCCAAAACCAGCCACCGAATCCAAGGGATAGAAAACAAACTATTCAGAAGGTGGAACCCAAAAACGAGAAATCAAAGAATAAAGGTAACCGAGCTACCTTTGTGATGGGTTCCACCTGAGAAGGGAATCCTGAAATACAATGTCGATGACTCATGGTCCGGCGACTCACTTGAGGGATCCGTAGTTGGAATCTGCAGGAACTCCAAAGGCATTGTCACCGATGGGTTTGGCCATGAAAGCTCACGCCTCTTCAGCACATGCAATCGAAACCCTAGCCCTCCGTGCCGTTTTGTCGAGGTTGGCAGAGACACACAAACTGAAGACTTTAGTTGACATGTGCGTGAAAGTGGAAGTGGTTATCGATAGCTTATCAACCATGGAGCGCTTATCAGGCCAGATTGAAAGCCCATGGACCGTGCGGACGATTATTAAAGACTGAAAATTTATTTTGGCCCGACTCGATAGAATTTCAATTAGGTGCGAGCCCCGCGAATCTAATCTGACTATGGATCGGGTAGTCAAAGCCCATCGGAAAAATCAACTCCCCGTTAATTGGCTAACGAAGCCCCCTCGCCAACCGTGGGATTTATCACCGACCAAAAAAAAAAAAAAACTGTGGGATTTATTATGTATTGATTCCGAACTTTGTTGCGCGCTTCTTTCATTGTTCAGTAATGAAAGTTATTTCTTTGACAACAAAAAAGAAAAAAATCAAAGAGTTTAGAGTGATGTTTTGCTATTGCACAAGGCAGAATAATGGTTACGCGTGGGATTTGAACTTCAAATAGTCATCTGAGGTCTCGTGACCGTAAATTCAACCCTAGAAGTAGTAGAGTTAAGGAAAAAAAGACAAAAACTAGTTTATGCTCATAGTTTTCATCTGTTCGTGTGTAGAAGTTTTGTAAATGTGATTTTATTCTTTTGTAGAAGTTTTAGCATTTGTCATCAAAGAAGAGAGTGTTAAGTGTCATGGGGATTCCTTATAAGTTTAGAAGCAAAGCTACAAGTAGAAGGAAGCGTCTTCAAACACTCTAACATCTCAAGATGTTAGTTTATGTCGGTTTATACGTGGGATTTGATGAAAGGGTTATTTAATTGGTTTTTGCAAAGGGACAGCTTGGTGGAATAGTTGGGGAGCGAAGGAACTAGTATTAGGGGAAGTGACTTCCCAAGACTTCGTGGGAAGAGATTTTTATTATCGATGGGTGTTACAAAGGGAAGGAGGGATTTTGATACAAGGGAGACAGGAAGTTCATTAAGCTGCTCATTTCATGAAAAAATAATTTTTAAGAAAATATTTTTCGAATTTTCCAACTGTCATCTTACAAAAAATGAATTAATTACGGAAAACATTTTCCGTCAACGACTCAACGGACAAAGTCTTCTAAAACAAAGGAAAATGAGTCTTCCAAAACAAAGTAAAATGATTTTTACTTTTCAAGTTCTCACTCATTGTCTCTTATTCAACGCTCTTGTGCAGTCCAGGCAGCTCCCTATTTTTTTTTTTTTTTTTTTTTTTTTTGTCTTTTAAAAAAGTCGAATTTTTTTTTTTCTTTCTTTCTCGACGAGTCGTTGGCCGCGGCAAATATTGACTAACGTCCTTTCTCACTGCTTCCGACGACAGGCCACTCTTCTCTTCTGGACCATCCGCCGCCTCAGACTTTCACAGCTGCCATTTCTTACTTCCCACCCATGACGAGAGACTTTCAACACTATTTCTAGAAACTTAAAACTCTTTTACAATTCGTCGGTAGAAAATATTTTTTAATGCATCCGCAAGATTGAACAGCACCAGCTCAGATTCTACGCACTCTGCATTATTTATTAAGGAGAAAGCTTCGCGTGGCTTTGACCAACGAATTGAAGGAGTCAAGTATTCCTTCAGCCCTTTCCTTGATAATAGTCAGACTTGGTGTTCCTATCCTGCATCCTAATGGTGCCTGAGTCAATATATGGTTATAGACATATGCTCGGAAACAAACACCTTAGCCGGCTTCACTATAACTCTGCAATCTCCATAGAGACGATCAAAGCCTGGATCATTCTTTTTCCCGCTCAATGGAGAACGAAAGTAACCAACTTCATATATCCTTTCTGCCAGTACCGGCTCAAGGCCACATGATACCCATGATGGACATCGCCAAAGCCTTTTCGACTCGGGGCGCAAAAATCACCGTCATCACCTCCCCTGCTTTTGCGGCCATTTTTTAGAAGCAGATCGAAAGAGCCAATCAGTTGGGTTTGGAATTCCACGTCCAAACCGTCAAATTCCCATCGACTGAGGTAGGGATGCCTGAAGGTTGGGAGAATACTGATGCGGTCGCTTACAGCCAAAATCTGCCCAAATTCTCTGAGGCCCTGAGCTTGCTCCGGGAACCGGTCTTGCATATCCTGAGCGACTTCCCCTGCAAGGTCCTAAGTACCAGGAAGATAGATGTGAGAAAAAGCACTAGCGATAATGAAAGAAAACTCTAATTGTCCAATAATATAAACTATCATACTTGGGCTTAAAGTATATCACAATTTGATCATCTTTCGTCACATTTTAGCTAGGCCATTTCAAAGCACAGAGTCTATGGACCATGCTATCTTAAATATATTCAACTAAGTAACATAATTTCTCTCTTTGCTTGGAGCAGCTATTTATCTATCGAATAGAGATCAAGACTTAACTAATCATTGGCCGTGATCTTTATTTAAGATGAGAAGCATTTCATTTGAATAGACACAAAGCAAATGGACTAACCCTACTACAAGCATATTATTATATCAATTAACTAGATTAAAACATCATAACGTCTACACAGACCCCGACATTCTCGATCAAAATATGACAATTCATTGGGGTCAAATGCACTCACTGTAACAAATCAGAATGCCTCTGTATTGCTGAACTGCAACAGTAGGTAGGGAGCCAGTCCTTCAACCCAGTCGTTTCATGTACTCTTCTCACATGCTTTACAATAACAATTTACAAAGCCTCAGAAACAACCATAGAAAGACAAAAAAGGACTTAGAGGTTTTATTATCATTTTGAGAAAAAGCATGATGCAAAAAATTTCATTTTCATAAACAAATTGCTTTTTGTTGAAGGCGAATTCTCAAAACCTCATGGTTTTCCATCAATAATATCCACTTCCCTGCTCAATAATCTCCCTTGCAAGCATCAAATAGAAAAACTTGATTTTTGCTTACTGTAAAGGTTACGTAGGAAACACTATAACAATTATCACTGGCTTACAACTAAAACAATTCATCCCCACTTCAATGTAGCTCTCAATTTGTGAAATGTCATTGCCTCAATTTTGGCCGGATCATTATTAGGCAACACTACTTCACCGATGCTTGCACCAGAATTTTTCTGCAGAAAAAATGAATGCTAAATGGTCAAGTCCCCAAAACAGGGGTGGAATGATAGGTTCAATTAAAAGACAATACCTTGACATGATTTTTGGTAGAACTAGGAACTGAAGCCACCATTCCTTTCGATTTCTTCACTTTCTTGTCCTCAGAAGTCGCCACTGACTCAAGTGTCGACAAATTCGACACGCCCCTTTTCGACACCATTTCGCTCGCTCCGAGCAAGATGATAGAACGACCAACCCAGAATCTCGGAGTAGCTGCGAAGCTACAATGTGCGAAAAAGTCGGCAACTTTTTAAGGAACCAAAGCAAGGCTTAGCATCACAGAGCGAAACCCAGGATTCGAAATTGCCGTCGCATTGTCGCTTAGTAGTCGCTTTTGCTGAAGGACCGATCGAAGTGAAAAGGGTAGTCATGTGGAAAGAAAGACTATAAAATTCATGCTGGGTTCATGCAAAAATGAGAGAGAGAGAGAGAGAGAGCAAAGGAGAGCGCGCGTAAATTTTGAACCTCTGACCCGTCCCCTACATGGACTTCTGAATGGTCTTACCCTAGAATGTAAAATCCAGCCAATATTTTCTCAGCGACCAAGTCCTCCTTCAGTCCTTTGAACGAATCGAGTCTCGCTCGGCGGCTGGTGCGAGGATTCAATTGGAGAAGCAGAGCCTGTCCTCTCTGTTTCTCTCTCTCTCTCTCTCTCTCTCTCTCTCCGTGATACATACCTTCACCTGCGAGAAAAGTTTGCAGCCTATTTTCCGTTCTCTCACTCAATCACGCACTGTCCCCATGGGAACCGAAGAGATCGAGCGACACATTTCGTCTTCTGCTTCGATCCATCAATGGAAGTATGACGTTTTCGTGAGCTTCAGAGGTGAGGACATAAGGAAGAACTTCGCGTCCCACCTCTTCCGTGGGCTGAGGCAGGCGGGTATCTACTATTTCAGGGACAATGACAAAGTGGAGACTGGGATTCTTATCGAGCCCAAGCTGTTTGACGCGATTCGCAATTCTAGGGTTGCCCTCGTCGTGTTCACCACCAAATACGCCGACTCGCGGTGGTGCTTGAACCAGCTGGTGGAGATCCTGGAGTGCAACAGGAGGTACAGAGATCATCAGGGTCACGTGGTTCTGCCCATTTTCTTTGATGTCGAGCCAGGGGACGTTCGGAAACAAAGTGGGCAATTCGGGGATGGTTTCGAAAATTTGGCCACCCACACTGACGATTTGCTTGTGCAGAAGTGGAGGAATGCGCTTAAAGAAGCTGGGAATTTGTCAGGATGGCACTTGAATAATGATGCTACCGGGTAAAGCATTTAATAAGTTCAATCTTGGAAAAAGCTCATATTAGTGGTCATTTGAAATATGCTGTTGATCGAGTCTAGTTCATGGGTTAGCTCATCTGCTGACAGCCTTTCTATGCTTTACTCATGTTGGGCTTTTTCTTCCCATGTAACTACAGGGTTCAATCAAACTTCGTCGAGCAAATCGTAGGACATCTCCTCACGGTCAGTCCTAGAGCAATATCCCCCTATTTCGTCAAAAATGTTATCGGGGTAGATTCCTTTGTAGAGGATGTGATATCGTCGCTGGAAATTTGGTCAGAGGATGATGTCCGTGTGATTGGAATATGGGGAATGAAAGGAATTGGCAAGACAACGGTGGCCAAAGTCGTCTGCAATCGGGTTATTAGGGAATTTGAAGGTGTTAGCTTACTTGAAAATGTCGGAGATGCCAACCAAGATAAGGCTTTACTTCTTCAGAAGAGACTTCTCCACGATGTTCTGAAGGTACAAGGTCTAGAAATGTTTGATCTTCACAGCAACATCAACGAGATAAAAGCTAAGCTCTGCCATAAAAGGATCCTTCTAGTCCTCGATAACATCACAAAGAAGGACCAAATTGAGTATTTCGGAGCTGGAGATCGAGATTGGTTCCAACATGGGAGCAGAATTTTGATAACTACAAGAGATGAGCGGTTGCTGGAAGATATCCAAGTAGATAACAAGCACATGCTTCCAGGATTGACTGATAAACAATCGCTCGAACTCTTGAGTCACCATGCCTTCCGCAAAGACCACCCTAAAGAAGGCTATGAAGAGTTGTCAAAGAGGCTTGTCCACTACACGGGTGGACTTCCAATAGCTCTGAAAAGATTTGGTTCCTTCCTTTCTAAGAAGAGAGAAAATCAGTGGCATGAGATATTGGAGAAGTTGGTGAGAGACCCTCATCTTGACTCGGTTGGATTGCCTTTAGAACCGTTCTCCTCTGTTCTTCCCTTTCAATCAGTGGGGCCAATTGGAGGTCCCGGTGGGAGTCCTTATGATGATAAAACATACACTGATGTTAGAAAAATAACTGTAGTCGTAATGGCAGGGATTGTGTCCATTTCTATTGAGTATGAACAGGATGGGTGTTTGGTCCGCTCGCCAAGACATGGTGGACCTACAGAAGGCAGAATATGCACGGTGAGTCCACCGTTATGGTATGCTATGGCATATATTTGTAAATATTTTTGCCAAGACATGGTGGACCTTTGCCTATATATAAATATTTATTTCTACTAATGCTGTGCTCCACATCAAAATATGAGGTACTGTTCGGTCATTAGAAAATAAGAGTCTACATCGAAGGTAAATTGCTTAAAAGGATTCAACGAGGTTGGTCCACAATGCTTCATGATCTCCCAAATTCTCGATGTTTGTAAAAAAAGAAAAAGAAAGAGTTGTGTTGGTTTTATATACTTGTCTTGATGTTAGATTTATCAAAGATTTTGATTTCGCTTCGATGTTCCCAACATAGAGTGTCATGAACTCCATCTGTTTATGCAAACATCAGGGCTAAGATGGAGTTGAATGAGTTGAATGAGTTTAGTGAGACTAACAAATTGATTTTCTCAGTGCTCATGCAATATCCTCTTCTTGAAGTACTTTTTAAGTCCTCAAAAGTATCCACTATCCTTAGTTTTGGTAATATCCATTTCTTGAAGGTGATGGATGCAAGATTTGTGCTGCTGCCTGCAGGTAAAACTAGATTATCCAAATGAGTTCTTGACTTCAGTATCAGGCTACTTTATGGACGATCCCAGATTTGTCGCCATTCAATCACTTACCTTCCACAGCAATAGGAGAACATTTGGTCCATTTGGCTATCAGCGGGGGAAATTTTTCAGTTTCCCACCGGCTGCTGGGAAGATCATCGGATTCTTTGGGATGTGTAGCAGTTGTCTTAATTCCATTGGAGCATATGTTTTACCAATTTCTCGTGCATATCCCTTTGAAATCGTAGGCCCATTTGGAAATAGTAATTATGAAGACCGATGGGATGACGGGAAGCATACAGACGTTAGACAAATTGATGTTGTCTCTGGCTCTGCAATTGAGTCGATAACTATTACTTATGAGCGAGGTCGTTCATTTGCACACGGTACAGGTGGGGGAGGCACAACGAACAAGGTACCGGTTCTACTCGCGTAATGAATTGTTGATCTTGGCGTTAGATGAAAGCTACTCTTTTTTATTTCTCATTCGTGCAGCCCATAATGACACGTGCTGAAGACGTGATGCAAGGATAGAAATCATTAGTCGATATTCACTAATGTTTAAAACTTGGCCAAGTTGAACCGCCATAATTATAACTCATCTGGGAAATATAAAAGTAGGATGCATAACCTATATAGCACCGACATAGACACGCGACACGCGATACGACACGCCGACACATCATTTCTTAAAAATAGAGAATTTTGACATGTTCCGACACGTTATATATTAAATATATTTTTATATATAAATACATAAATAAATCATAGTTAAAATAGCCCAGAATTAATTTACACGAAAAATATTAAATAATGTCATTCATTATTTTAATTAGTTACAATAATACATAAAACTTAGAGGAAAAAAACATTATTTAAAGAAAAATGTTGAAATGATATTTTTAAATTTACTTATTTATCATATATAGCATTTTTTATTACTTCTTTCATAGTAAAAGACTTTTAAAAAAACTAAAACAATTCTAAAAAAAATTGAAAAAAAAATTGACCCCGTGTGTGTATATTTATAGCATTTTTTTATTACTTCTTTTATTACTCCTTTTTTGTATATTTATATTTTGACCCCTCAAGTATTAGAAATTTTTAAAATTGATCCCATGTGTGTCGGAATTGCGTGTCGGAATTCTGGACTCGGGTGTTGGAGCGTGTCGGAATATCGGACACGACACAAAAGCTCCTAGAGAGTGTTGATGCTACATAGTGCATAACATAATAAAATTGAAAAACCATTCAAACACGATTTATTTGTTTTTGAAAATTGGTGATTTCTATGCCTGTGAATGTTGTTTTGCGTCAATGAGTTGTTTCCATAATGACTTATGGAATAATTAACTGCCCCTCTCGTGTATCTTTATTCTAATCAGTTGTTTTATAAAACTCAAGTGATGAGTTAATCTCATAATTACACAATATTACCAATGATATCTCATGTGCAATTCAAAGAGTGTCTACTTTTTATATTATGAGATATACGATATTACAGTGAATTACGAAAGATAATCTATTTTATATTTTTCCACTCATGCACATTTACCTACTATTTAGAAGTTGGTGTCACGTGCTTGTTACTATCATGCATAATGTTTTTGTTTTAGAAGTTACTGCATTGACTATTCCTTACATTCTAATGATTATTACAGATAATTCTGGACTGGTTATGTGAGTATCTAACTTCAGTTTCGGGCTATATAACAAGTGGTTTTGGCTCTACTGTCATCCATTCACTCACGTTTCAAAGCAATAAAAGAAGATATGGGCCATTTGGCGCTAAAACTGGAAGGAAATTTTCATTCCCCGCCACTGGGGGAAAGATCATTGGGTTTTTTGGGAGTTCCGATTCCCATCTTCAATCTCTTGGAGCATATTTCAAACCAATCTCTCATCTATATCCGATCGAGTTTATTGGCCCATTTGGAGGCCAAGGTGGACGTTGTTGGGACGATGGAAAATTTAATGGTGTAAAGAAAATAAAGATGATGTTGGAAGATGTTGTCAGCTGCATCTCATTTGAGTATGACGATAATGGCGAATCCATTTGGTCCTCTACCCATGGTCACAGTGGTAGCGGAGATATCCATATGGTGAGTTCATTGCATATTTTTTATTCATATTACAGTTCCCCTTCTCTCTCTCGTGCGCGTCTACCCAAACCTCCTTATCGATTCTAGGAGAACTTCTGTGAAAGCCCTTCATTTGCTTATCTTCAATTGGAAGTTTTTTTTTTTCCTAGAATATATCCTAATTTTTGCCTAATCCTTCCTTTGATGATCGATCCAACCTCTGAGGAAAAAAAAAAGAAGAAAAGAAATACCTTGATTATATTTGATCTCTTCTATAAGTTTAGTAACAAGCATAGCAGTCCAATTGTTCCGATGGAAAGACAAACTTATGATTACCCTTTTATAAAATTTGCAAATGAATAATTTCAAAAAAAAAAATTCAATTTCTTATTTACTACGTTCACATTATGTATTCCTATATAAGCACATTGAATGTACTGAAATGACAATAATGGAGTTTTTCTTATTGATATTAATAGCTACTTTAGAAGGAATGTTTTTATGTGGTTCGGTAAGGTACGGTGAAGGTCTTAGGCACATCCCACTGCCCTGCGCCACCATTAGATCGAGTATTAGTTTTCTAATAAACTTAAAACCTTTATCAAACTAAATTGTGAGTGATAGTAACCTGCATACATGATGGACAATGATAAAGTATGGGCTGTGGACAGTTTCTTAAAGGGAAATGAAAACAGTCCAAATGTACCGAATGATTGAAATCGTCTTTTGATCGTTTGAATTTTTTCCGGTGATTTTTGTTTTCTACATTAGACAAAGTTCCATTAATATGTTTTATGCGAGATGGACTCCATGAAAGTGACCTTGTACTATTAGTTTTTCTAATACTAAAGAAAGCGAATTGGCAACGTGCGCTAGAGAACCCAATGGTCTATCATCTTCAATTGATGAACCTGAAAGTATGACGTAAGAATAGTAGTCCATCCATACATTAGTTTTAAGAAATTTTTGGGTCTAAGTCTTAAACTTCTACATTGTTCGTGGATGAGATGTTTGCTTAGGCCACTGCAGTCTATCATCTTTGATATTGATCAATATGACAATTAATTGCTAATTCTACAGGTTAATTTGGACTACCCTCATGAGTTCTTGACCTCAGTGTCAGGTTATATCAAACATGATAATTCTGTTATTCAATCACTCACGTTCGAAAGCAATATAAGAAGGCATGGACCCTTTGGTAAGGAAGAAGGAAGGTTCTTTAGCTGTGCACTGGCATGCAGCAAGATAATTGGCTTTCACGGAAGGTCTGGCATTCAACTTGATGCGCTAGGAGTCTACTCTGAACCAATTTCTGATCTTCATCTCTTGAAATCCATTGGGCCATTTGGAGGACAAGGTGGCAATCCATGGGACGACGGAGATAGCACAGGTGTGAGAAAAATAATTGTAAAAGGTGGATCAGCTATTGACTCAATTACTGTTGAGTACGACGAGAACAGGTCTGTGGTTCAGGGCCCTAAACATGGTGGAGATGGAGGACATCTAACGTTCGAGGTATGGCCTTTAACATTTACTTAATTTTATGAACGTGCAACTTCTGTGTCATTGCTAAGGTTTGGTGTTTATATGGTTTGGAGGTCACGTTTATGCATGAGTGTGATAGTATCTTATAAATAGAAGTTAAAGGTGGAAGTGAGATATAGGAACAGTCCGTAGATTTTGAGTTTAGATTGGCAAATTATCTGGAATGGGAACCTCTGAGATGAGAACGTCACTGTTGGGGCATGATATAATATCAACACGGAAAAGAAACCTCTTCGGTTTTCCTGGAAAACTCTTCCAACCTTCCTCGGTTCCATTTACGATGAGATCACTCAATACATACAGAAAAGTACAGCCTCTGAAAAAGGGAAAAAAATAATATTAAAAGGCTTTTTAACTTTATGACTTTTAAGTCTAAGAATAACTTTCCTAAAATATGGGAACTGTTCTCAAAGAGTTGCCAAAGCTTTTTTTTTTTTTAATAATCAATTGCCATTCGTTTTATAGATGAATGATTTGGTAATGTAGCGGACCAAAATAGGTCTTATGCTCTAGATGCAGCCGATTATCTTTTTAGCTTTTACATTGTTTGTTTAACCAAATATAACTTATCAACTAAAGTGTTCTCTTCATGTTGTTTTTAGGATTATTTAGTTGGGGGGTTAGGATTAAATATGTTTGTCTTTCCAATTTTGCAGATTAAGCTCGATTATCCTCGAGAGTATTTGACCTCATTTTCTGGTCACTTTGGATCTTTTTTTGGGTATACTATTGTTTGCTCACTCACATTTTTTAGCAATGAAAGAACTTATGGGCCATTTGGTGAGGAGGTCGGGGAGCACTTTCATTTTCCATCAATCGGTAAAAAGATTGTCGGGTTTCATGGAAGGTCTGGAGTATTTCTTGATTCACTTGGAGCATATTTTGAACCTTGACATGCTAAGCTCCACCTTTATGTGCACCTTACAATTGATGTTTAAGTTTACATGTAAATATGTATTATCTCAAATGTTGACATCTAAGTTTTTGCTAAATATTGCATAGAAAATTATGGACCAATTTGGCCTTAACAAAATGGATTTTCGCATCACGTAAGCACTATTATTATTTGTATCAACTGAGCTTTATTTTTATTTTAAATTTTATTATTGCATTTTGGGTAAATATATAAAAGTTATTATTCATTGAAAAAATTCTTTTACATAAACCGACACGAAATGGTCTCTCTCTCTTCAATCTTGTTCATATACACGAAAGAAGAGCAAGCGCTGTGCCCATGAAAAAAAAAAAAAAATAAAAAAATAAAAGAGAAGGGAGGGCTTGAGAAAGGACAAAATAATGAAAAAAAAGGATCGAAGAAGGAGAATAGAAAAGGAGAGAGAGAGGGGGGGAGTCATCTTCTTCGGCCCCCTCCCCTTTTCTCCTCCATCCTCCCTTCCTCCCTTCTTCCTCTGTAACTCACGCACGCGCGAAGGAGAGGAGCAGCGCCGAGGCCGGCGAGAAACCCGGATGGATGGGACGCGTCTTCAATGCCGGGAAGCTACGGAGCAGGCGCCTTCAGTGCCGCGGAGCTAAGGAGCAAAGCAGAGCAGGTGGGGCGGTTGAGGGGACGCCAGTTCGGCCGCACCAAGGCCGGCCGGAGCCTCCGTCGACCGACCTCCTCGGCCTATATATTGGACGTCCGCGAGCCAAGGAAAAACACAAGAAGAAAGAGAGAGAGAGAGAGAGAGAGATCTGAGGGGAGGCCTTTGGAGAGACATCCGAGAGGCCTCGAGGGAGAGAGACCTGAGAGAGCGAGCCCAACTAAAGGTCGAGGGTCGGTGAGTGCTCTCCGGTGACGAGACGCTCAAAGAAACAGCCGGACTCACCGGCGTCATCTCCCTTCCCGAGCCGACGTTTGGTGGGTGGTGCTCTGTTTTTTAATTTTGTTTTGTTCAAGTTCAGAATCGGCTCCCCAAGGATCTCGACTCGGAGGTGCGCGAGGCGGACGGACGCAGTTCGACCCTCGAGCTCGTCTGCCGTCCGATACCGCGAGCCGCGTAGGGGATCCGCGGCCGAAAACCCTGTCTACGTGCTCTGTTTGCCCTGTTTTGGGCGACGCTGGACCGGCGCTCGCAGCCGTCTGGCCAGCGCGAGTTCCGGTCCACATCGCCCCTGCGTTTTGAACCTGTGATCTTGTATACAGATTGTCGAGAGTTCCAGCTCGAGTTCGAGTCTCGTTGGCGCCGAAAGCCTCCCGTTCGATATCACACATCACTCGTTCGACAGAACACCCCAACTAGATCTGATTCCCTTTCCCTGTTGCGGCTGAAATCGAGCCAATGAAGTCGACGGCTGGAGGCGGCCCTCAACCAGACGGAGGCGAGCGGCGCTGCTCGCCGTGGCTGTGTCCGTCGCGGCGAAGCTGCTGCGGACGAGAGGAGACAGGCACGATGCCAGGTCGTGAACCGGGTCGGGCACGGGTCGTATTCGGGTAGCGTCTTGTTCGTCCGGGCCGACTGGGTCTGGGTGTGCATGGGCTTGTAAGGTCATAGGCCTGTCTTTTCTTTCAAGTAAAATTTGGGCCTAAGAAGAATTAATTCGAACTAAGCTCTTGATGGAGCCCGGTCCGGCCAAACTCAAGACATGGGCCCATTGTGGTAGGCCCTGGTCAGTCCGGGTCGGGCCGAGCCAGATCGGGCTTGGTAGCCCGACCCGGGTCCGTTTATTTTATAATTTAATAATTTTAGTATTAAAAATTTTTAATAAAAAAATACAAAAATGATTTACATTTTCCAAAAAGCCATGAAAGATGGTTTTTATTCTCCACAAATGAATGGAAAATCCTTCAAAATCCAAAACACTTCAGGGTTTAAACAAGATTAGGTACAAAATAGCATTACTTATTAACTAATGTAATCAAGTCTTTGATTTTAATTTCTCCATTAGCGCTTGAGTTTCACTTGGGTTTCTAATCGACCCATCTCAAATCGATTAGTAACAACTCCTAAATAAAATTGACTTGCAAATTAAAACCTCGAATCATAAGTTGTGAATTGATAGGCTTGGGAGAGTTCGGGCTAAGCCTAACACTTAGTGAGCAATTAGCCTCCGCATGCACCCATACATAAGGGCATTGAAAAGAGAGGTCGCGGTATCGGACATCCTCAAAACTTTAGGAACATGAATAGGTCTATTTGATGTATCCTCTACAAATAAAGTGTGTTAAAGCATTTATTCCGGTGAATCAAATCTTCATCAACTAACCTTGTGGCTTAGGGATGGCGCCATCAATGGGAAGCAAGTTTTTGTAGAAATAGGATTTGTTTGAAAAAGCCGTCATAAATCGAACACTTTTCAAGTTTTGCATTTGAAAACGGTGGATAAAAGAGAGTGAATCAACTGTTTTTCTCCCTCTACGGACTTTCTGCAGATGGATTTTGGTCGGTAGGACCAAATCTAGTTATTTTCTCTGGGCATAATTGTTCCAACAATGAGTTCTCCCTTGACCAAAGAGCACTAACAAGGACTCGCCCAAGATTTTCCGTTAGCAACCTGAGTGCGTTTCTGTCGTGGCAAATCAATGATTTAGAAGACATGTTCATAAAATAAATTATTTATATCTCTTATAAAAATTAGTCCACAGATTTTACCATCCATAAAAATTTATTTCTAAATATTCTTATTGATGATGAAAATCTCTTTGTTAATTCATATTTGTAAGTGATACTCTTGATCAATTTTAGGAAGATATTTTTCGAATTATCAATTTGCCACAAAATAAAGATTCGCGGGTTGTCGTTTTTCTTATTTCATCTAATATATGTTGAAATGATGCTGAAGTAGGCAAGATAATCTACTGTTTTCCAGATCATGCACTATCATCTCAATCATCAAGAGAGTGGATCACACACTAAGCATTGTCACCTCTCATTTTTGCTTCTCGACTTGTTGCATTAACATTTCTTGACACGTATACATAATGGACAAGGACAACGCTTGGGGCGTGGAAAGCATCTTGAGATAAATCAAAGCCATTTAAATATACTGGTAATCCTAACACTTGTTGCAAGTGCAATCAAAATTTAGAGCTTTTGAAATGTGCAATCGAGTCTAAATCTTGTCAAATAAGTATAATCAAGTCTCTTCATTAGGGAAAGATCATGTGATAGGGAAAATCTCATGATTTTTCTCTATGTAGTAAAAAATATCTACTACAATCTTTTCTCTCAAGAAAAGTTTAAGACAAAAAACTGTTGACACCTAATTTATTTATTTTCAAATACATATTAAAAAAAAAAAGGAGTCGAGAGAGGCTGGGTTGGGCTTGATCCGACCTTGGCCCGGCCCGCCTCTCCTTCCCTTCCCCTCGTGGGCGCAAGCCCTTTTCTTTTCTTTCTTCCTTTTTTCCCGCGGCCCAACCTTTCTCCTTCAGCCCAGCCTCACCCCCAATCTGTTTTCTTCCTCCCTAGTGTCCTTCGCACGCGTGACCTGTAGAAAGAAGAAAACGACAGCAGCAAATGAGCAGAGGGAAGGATGGAAGGACAGGAAGGCAAGGGGATGTCAAGCGGCTCACGAGGCAAGGACGGCGAGGACGATCGCCAGCAAGGACATCCTTGCCGAGCGGAGAGAGGGAGCGAGATAAGAGGGCTGGCTCATTTTTGGGAGAGGGGAGAGAGAGAAACAGGGAGAAACACGGGAGGAAAAGAGGGGAGAAAGTTTGTGGAGGTGAGCCAAGGAGACGAGGAACCCCCAGAACATCTAGCCATCGCCAGTGAGCCGCCCGACTAACGTCGATCGCCACTGTCTCTTGGGAACTTAGGTACTAGCCAATCGGTTGCCTTTTGTCGATTGTTGACATGGCCAAGCGAAAATCCTCGATTCACACTCATGCGTAAGTGAAGATGGAGAACGAGGACACCAACACGTGCATGGCCAAGATGGAGGACTAGTTGGCCCAACTTACCACGATGATGCTCTAGATAAGCAAAAGCTATTATTATTAGTATTATTACTATTATTATTATTACTATTATTATTATTACTACTATTTTTACTACTACTACTACTACTACTACTAACTACTACTACTACTATTATTACTACTACTTTATTATTACTACTACTATTATTATTATTATTATTACTATTATTATTATTATTATTATTATCATCATCGTTATTATCATTATCATCATCATCATCATCATCATCATCATCATCATCATTATTATTATTATTATTATTATTATTGTAATATTTAGATTCGTTCGTTGACCCTTGATTATTTCAAATTCACTCACATTTTCTGCAAAATGTCGGTATGGTTTTAAGAGAACATTTACAACTATTTGAGTTTGTGCCGTATCCGCAGACCATTAGCTCCCTAATAAATATTAGTCTGTAAAGGAAATAACGTATGCTAGCTGATGAGCCACATCCAATTCCGCTCAGGGAGTAGCACAGAAATGATACAAAAGGAAAGCAGAACTAGAAAGAAATATTAGAAGGCGTTGAGTTAACCACCAAGCCCGTAGGACGCGTTCCTGAAGGTCAACTGTCAACTGTCAACATCCTTTTTGCAGCTCTGTTTCAGCCCTGTCAATTTCCGTGCAAATATTCTACATTTGATTTAGTAATATTCTAAGTTGAACGTCCAAGCTTCGGTAGACATACCAAACTATCACGTGGGTTTGAGAGAGAGAGAGTGTGTGTGTCTACACCTGCCATTCAATCCATAATTTTTTCTTGCAAATGTCAGCGGGAACCGAACAAATTTGTCAAATAAATCCGAGCCGGAGACTCGACATTTCCTTAAAGCAATCATGAACAATGGTCAACGAAAAGCATCCCACCAATCAATTTCTTTACCCAGTAAATTATTGTTCGAGAAGGAGATTTCAGAAAAGAAAGGAAAAAAGACGTTAGTCGGACAAAAACATCAGGGATTGGTATCGTTGGTAGAGCCGGGGACAATAATTCACCATAAACTAAATCCAATATAGGATCAATTTCTCTCCAAAACTAAATCATCTGAAATTATTTTAATTCTCAGCAATAACCAACAATATAACATCACAATATACGAATGATAAATAGACAAAGTAAATAACGACACAAAGGATTTACATGGAAAATCCAATGTGGAAAAAATCATAGACTGCCCAAAACATCCACTAATTGTCAAGAATAATAGGATATATAAAATATTCTTCTCTAATTACACATTGTAAGCACAACATCAACATTATAACAATATTTTCTCACCACAATAGTGGATAAACAAATTCAAAGCAAGGAACCATAATCATGACCAGAGAATTCAAAGGCGGTTCTCGACAAACGAAAAGCCATCAACTCATAGCCCTCGGTCTCTCAAACAACATACTCAAATTTGAGCCAATTCTGTCAATGTTTCACCTTCGAATCGGGACCACAAAGATTCGATCCTTTTTCTTTCTCTTCTCCATGAACACCTTCTAGAGCTCTCTAGTTTCTCTCCTCTCTCTCCTCTTGTCTTCACATTATGGGCACCCTTTTTCTCTTCACTCTTATCTCTTCTCTCTTGCTATCGCACCCCCACGCACAAAGCTTTTCTTTCTTTCTTTTTTAACTTTTTGACTTTTTCTTCTTTTTGTTTTGTTTTCTTTGGTTTGTTTTATTTAACTTATTGATGGGCCCCACAATTGAGGTGGACCTAGCCAATATGTCTCCCCCTCTGCCTCATGTAGGAAGATCCATCATGCGCGCTTTTCTTTTACAAAAGTCAAACTTTATCATGGGCAATACTTTGGTCCATTGTTGTCGATGTGGACTTTCTTAAGTAAGAAAAGTTTTTCTTCTAACCTCTCTTGGATCCAATGATACTTCATGTCAACATGCTTCGATCTTAAATACAATATCGGATTCTTGTTAAGATAGATAGCACTCATGCTATCACAATATAAAACAAACTCCTTTTACTTCAAGCTCAACTCTTGTAGGAATTTTTGCATCTACAAGAGTTCCTTACCTCATTCAATAATAGCAATATACTCCACCTCAATTGTAGACAAAGCAACACATTTTTGTAATCTTGATTGCCACGAAACAACTTCCCTGCAAAAGTCTTCATATAACCTAATGTGGATTTTCGAGAATCAACATCATTAGCATAGTTCGCATCCAAGTAGCCATGCAACTTAGACTTTCCATTTCCATAACACAAGCAAAGTCTGGAAGTGCCTCTAAGATAACTCAGAATCCATTTGACAATAGTTTAATGTTCCTTACCTAAATTTGAGAAAAACTTATTCACAATACCAAGTGCATGAGCAATATCAAGTTTTGTATAAACCATGTCATACATCAAACTATTTACGGCTAATGCATAAGGAATTTTCTTTATCTCTTCCTTCTTTTTTTCACTTGTAGGACACTCATTACTACTCAACTTGAAATGGCAGGCAAGTGGAGTACTTATTGGTTTATATGTGCTCATGTTGAATCTTTCAAGTACCTTTTCAATGTACCTCTCTTGAGATAACCAAAATTTCTTGTTCTTTTTGTTAAGAGTAATTCTCATGCCAAGGATTTGCTTGGCTAGTCTAGATCCTTCATTAGAAAAGCTTTACTCAACTCATTTTTCAAGCTCTTGATTTTCTTAGCATCATGCCCAACAATCAACATAAGATGATAAGAAAATCATTAGTTGAGAATATTTTCATAAAGATAAAAGAATTGAAGTTTGTCTTATCATATCCATGTTCTTCCATTAATGATTCAAACTTCATGTAGCATTGCTTTAACACTTGCTTGAGACCATATAAGTTTTTTATCAATCTACATACAAGATGCTCTTTACCTTCAACTTCAAAACCCTCTAGTTGCTCTATACATATTTCTTTTTCGAGGTTTTCATGAAGAAATGCTGTCTTTACATCAAATTGTTTAATTTTTAAATTTAAATTGGCAGCCAACCCAAGAACAACTCGAATAGAACGCATCTTTACAATTGGTGAAAAAATCTCTTCGAAGTCAATGCCTATCTTTGGTGATAGCTCTTCACAATAAGCCTAGTCTTGTATCATGGTTGAAAACTATTTTCTTCCATATTTAACTTGTATGCCCACTTATTTGTGAGTGTTCTCTTACCCTTAAGCAATTTCACTAACTAAAATGTGTGGTTCTCATGTAAGGATTTAAGCTTCTCTTGCATGGCTTTATGCCACTCATTCTTTTGATCGCATGACATAGCTTCTTCATAAGTTTTTGGCTCTTCTGCATTAGTGAGTAACACATACTCATGTAGCAAATATTTTTGTGAAGATCTACGTTCTATCTCAAATTTTCTAACTAAAGGTAAAACCGGCTGTTCTTGCTCAATTAGCTCAACTTGCTGCTCTTGCTCAACTAGTTGTTTTGGCTAATCTAATTCACTTGTTTCAACTGAAGAATCAACATTATATGAGATTCACTATCTTCATGATTTTCATGCACTTCTCCCTCATAATTTATAGCCATGATAGAAGGATTTGGGCTGAAACTAATAGAACGTTAAGTTACATTTTTGGTTTCCCTAGCTTATTGATGTCTTCAATAGTTTGATGCTCACAAAACACCACATCTCAGCTCTTAATGACTTTCTTTGCAACTAGATCTCATAACCTGTGACCAAAGTCTTCATGTCCATAACCTAAGAAGATACACTACCTATCGTCAAGTTTGAATCTTTCATCTCTTAGAACATGTATAAATGCTCGTAATCGAACACTTTTAGGTGATTGTAGGAAACATCTTTCCCACTCCAAACTCTTTGTGGAACATCCACTTTAGAGGAACTGATGGATAAAGATTTATCAAATCTACTGCTGTTCTCATTGCTTCACCCCAAAATGACTTAGGCAACTTCGCATGAGAAAGCATACACTAAATCCGATCATTAATTATCCGATTCATTCTATCCACTGCTCCATTTTGTTGTGGTGTTTTTTGGAATAGTTTTATCAAGTTTAATACCATAATCCTTGCAATAGTATTCAAACTGGCCTCTATATTTATCACCGTTGTTAGCTCGAACATATTTCAGCTTCTTCTCAGTTTCTCTTTCCACATTGACATGAAATTTTTTGAAAACAACAAGCATATGATCTTTAGATGTCAAAACAATAGCACATACTTTTTCTAAAATAATTATCAATAAATGTCATAAAGTATAATGCACCACCAAGGGTTCTAACATCCATACAACAAACATTAGAGTGAACTAAATGAAATAAATTTGATTTTGTGTGTAGAGATGAAGTATGAAATGAGAATCTATATTACTTAACTGTCATGCAGTGTATACATTCCTTCAAATTTCTCTCATTGAAAGGTAAAATGTTCTTTTTAGCAAGAGTGTCAAACCCCTTCTCGTTGAGATGATCAAGTCTCATATGCCATAGGTCAACTGAGAAGTCCTCCACTACATTTATCTCATCCTTGATCAACTTGACTTGCATGCTGGAGAGAGAACATTTCTTCTTACCCTTAACCACTATCATGGAACTTTTAGTCAATTTCCAATTGCCATCAAAGAAATAATTGCAATAACCATCATAATCTAAAGCATCCGTGGAGATCAAATGAAGTCGAATTTCGGGAACATGTTTCACATTTTTCAAAAACAAATTACATCCAACATTAGTTTCTAAATAAATATCTCACATGCCAATAACTTTGAAAACACCATTATTTCCCATCCTAACACAACTAAAATCATTTCTGCAATAGGAAGTAAAGTGGTCAAGTCGTGAAGTGACATGAAAAGAAGCCGTAGAATCAACAACCCAGCTAGAATCTTGACATGTAAGGTTCACACAACCATCATCGCATATTAAGATCACCATTGGAAGCAACCGCCGTGATAACTTGCTCCTCTTCTTTCTTTTGATCTTTATTTCTATCGTGGGATTTATTTTCTCTTTGGTAACTTGCATACTATGGCATAATGTTCCATCTTACGATGATTATAGCACTTTATACTCCTCATCGACCTTGATTTCAACCTTCCTCTTGACTTGCCCTGGTTGTCATTTCTTTGAAACATTTTTGATTGACTTCTCACCCTGTTTTCTATGAGGAGCATGCATTTTCTACTTGTTTCTTCATTGAATAAGCTTTCTTTAACAATGCCCATAGAAAGCACACCATAAGGAGCTAAATTATTTAACGCCACAACAAAAGTGTCCCAACTATCCGAAAGAGTACCAAGTAAAAGCATGTTTACAATTCATCACCAAGGTCAATCTTAAGAATTGTCAATTGATTTACAACATCTTGAAATAAACTTAAGTGTTCTGACATGCTACTCCCCTATTTGCATCTCAAATTTACAAATCATTTAACTAAAAAATATTTATTTTATGGAGTTCTCATCTCATAGAAATCTTGTAATTTCTTCCATAAAGTGTCTGCTTTCATTTCTTGAGCAACATGATGAAACATACTATCATCAATCCATTGTTAGATAAACCCAACTGTTTTCCGATTCATTTGCTCACATTCTTTGTCTTCCTTATCTTCTTTAGCCTTGTCACCCTCAATGGGATCAAATAAATCTTTACAATATAACATGTATTCCATCCGAGACTTCCAAATAGAATAATTCGAGGCATTTACTTAAATATGATGTTGCTAGTTTCTTCCATTTAACACTAGAATTTCAACATTAACTCTAATACCACTTTGTTAGGGAGAACTGGTGACAACAATTTACTACAAACTAAACTAAATTTAGGATCAATTTTTCTTGGAAACTAAATCAACAGAAATTCTCTTAACCCCTAGCAACAACCAACAATATATAACCTCACAATATGCAAATATAATGCCAAAATGATAAGTAGACAGAGTAAATAATGATATCAAAGATTTAACATGGAAAAACCAATGTGAGATAAACCATGGACCCCCCCAACATTAAGAAAACATTCCCTAAGTGGTTTCGATGATTGACAAAACTTAGAGACTTTGTTTATGATAAAACGTATTTTCAGGCGGAAAGTCTGATGGGATATGATAAGATGATATCAATTAGAATCAGAGTCGTGGTTTATTCATCATTCCTTACATATTCTGTCAAATCGTAAAGGAGTCAAATACAATTGCGTAGCGGCTAGTGGCGATTGGTTGGATTTCTTACCATACTTATAAAGAGTTTCAAAAGGAAAGTCTTCCTAATATCTATTGGAGATTCAACCTTCCTGGTATTTCTTACTAGAGGCAAAACATTCTTTCTATTCATAGAAACTCAACTTTTGGAAACCCGAACTATTGTATGGGTGGTAGAACATATGGGAAGCTTCACCCTCAGAGATCCTGAAGCACTCAACTAGATCTAGTGCCAACATGTAGATTAGCTAGATGATCCTCCTAGAGATATGTCCAATGGTCAGCTTGGACTAAGATGAATATAAGATGAGGTCTTGACCCTGAATGGATATAACTCTCATTTACGAGAACTGAAGTTTTTAATTCCAAAATTTGAAGAGTGTTTTGATCATACACATTCATCTTGCCTGAGCGATATTGTGTAACCCTTTAGAGGTTAAGAATGTGAGGAGTTGTTCACACAAACTTGAGTACTTGTAGCTTATGACTTGTAACCTCTAATAAGTTCTTATTAGTGGATTCCAACTAATAGGTTGTTGCATAGGAGAGTAGATGTAGGTTTACAAAAGCCAAACCACTATAATTTTGAGTGTGCAATTTTCTATCCCTTACTCTTTTATTTATTGTGACATAATTGTGTATTGGTAAGATCTTACTACTTCATCATAAGTTGTCTCACTATAATATTTGTTAAAATTCTTTTATTTCCGCACAATCATCTATTCACCCCTTTAGGTGATAGTTATAGCCATAACACAAAGTATTATTCTCTAGTCACATATTAGAGGCTAGACATCAATATTACAACAATATTTTCTCACCACATAGGTGGATTCGAAGCAAGGAAATCCTAACTACGATATGAGAATTCAGAGGCGGTTCTTGACAAACTAAAAACCATCAACTTGTAGCCTTGATCTCACGGACAACATACTCAAATTTAAGCCAATTCCATCATTGTTTGACTTTCAAATCGAGACCACAAAGATTCAGTCCTTTTTCTTTCTCTTCTCCACGAACACCTTTGGAGCTCTCTGGTTTCTCTCCTCTTATCTTCACTTTTTGGGCACCCTTTTATGTTCTTTCTCCTTCTTGCTTTCTCCTCTCTTGTGCATGGTCCAGCTTCCCAACCTAGAACCGTATGGATCACCCATTTTGAGACCTTCCATGTCGTCCGGCATCCGGGTGGATCATGAACATGTTTGACACGAAATTTTTTGGTTTTCAACAAAAAAAAAAAAATTACGTGACATTAAAGCAAGCCAAAGAAAGAAAAATCAAATTTAAGTACGTGGAACAAATATTTATATGTTGTAATTATAAATGTATCTCGTAGATAAAAAAAAATGCAAATAGATGGAATGCAACATTCTCCCATTTCCTACTTGCAAATAACCATAGATGGTTAAATTTTCTTTGACCAAAGGTAAAGGTTCCCTAGAGAGTGAGATGAGATGTAGGGTTTCTCTTAGTAATTTTTTTTTTAATATTAAAAATTCCGACACGTGGTCAATCCTTCCCAACACGCGTGTTCCAATTGTGAGAGCCATGGTGGCTTTCCGGTTCCGGGCGGGGTAGGTCCGCGGTCCGGTGGATCCCGGGACACCCCTACGGAGAGAGACCTTCCATTCATGTGAAGAATGTGCGATGGAAGGTAAAGGCAAGGGACACGCGAGAAATCCGACACGTCATCAAATGACGATAAGGCTACGATTGCAAGTGAGGGCTAGAGGAAGAGTCACAAATGATGATTGAGTGAGGGCTAGAGGAAGAGAGACGACTACAAATGTGGTGTTGCGATGGAGGCCAGGAGTTGAGGCTATGATTGCGAAGGAGGGAGGGCCAAAGGTGAGGTGGCGAGTTACTGTGATGAGGCGACTGAGAGAGAGAGAGCAGAGATCGAGAGGAAGAGGATCATGCGAGGAAGAGGAGGAGGAGGAGGAAGTGGCTAGCATTTTTGGGTTTCTAAGGTTGTTCTTTTAGTTTTAGGAAGAAGAGTAGAAAAAAAATTAAAAATGGGGATGCCTTGCAAGGAGGAGGAGCCCGGGAGGAGGAGGAGGAGGTGGCTAGGGTTTGGGTTTCTAAGGAAGAGCAGAAAAAAAATAATAATAATGGGGATGTTGTGCAAGGAGGAGGAGCCTAAGAGGTGGAGGAGGTAGCTCAGGTTTGAGTTTCCAAGGAATAACAGAAAAAAATAAATAAATAAGGATGTCGTGCAAGGAGGAGCCTAGGAGGTGGAGGAGGCAGCTAGGGTTTGAGTTTCTAAGGAAGAGCAGAAAAAAAAAATTAAAAATGGTGTATCCATCGAATTTGGCAAGATTTTTCCATTTTCTTTTCGTTTTTGGAGGGATGGGAGGATGGGGGGTGATTTTAAAAAAGGAGGTGACGGGTGGTGATGGGGAAGAAACAAAAGGGTGAAATAAATGATGAGGCTAAAAAGTGATTTCGGGAAATAAAAGATTGAATATTGAATAATGTTAAATTTTGGTTATAGTAGAAAATCATGGATTTATTTAAATAAATTGACTCTGGTCTCTATTTTTGAAATAGTCATAAAAAATAAAAATATTTATTTAATATACAACGTGTCTCAATGTGTTAGAATTTTTTAATTTTTGAGAAATGATGTGTTGACGTGCCATGTCGTGTGGTGTTGCGTGTCGCCAATCCGTGCCGGTACTGCGTAACTTACGGGCACATCCACGTGCACGAAGCTTTGCTTTCTTTCTTTTTCTACTTTTTGACTTTTTCTTCTTTTTGTTTTGTTTTGTTTGTTTTATTTAACTTATTGCTGGGCCTCACAATTGAGGCGGACCCAGCCAACATTTTTTAACAACATCCGTGTTCAAATTGATCTCATTGTAAAAAATGTGCATTATTTCCTCGAAGTCATCATGAAGTCTCCGCTTAATGTCTTTTTAACATATATACACAACACCTCTCAATCTAAGTTTCGCCACCACATATCAACAAGACAGGATCCATGTGTTCTCATCAATGGAAACACGATGTCTTCGTGAGTTTCAGAGGACAGGACCTTAGGAAGAACTTCATATCACACCTCTTCCAATAGCTGAACCAGGCGGGGATTAACTACTTCAGCGACGAAGCTAGAGAGGACGCTGGAAAGGAGATCGACGAGAAGCTCTTGAGAGCGATCTGCCACGCGAGGTTCGCCCTTGTCGTGTTCTCTGCGAACTATGCTGATTCCAAGTGGTGCCTGAATGAGTTGGTGGAGATCCTCAAGTGCAGAAGGCAACTCAAGAACCGTGGCCACGTGGTTATTCCCATCTTTCATGGCGTGGACACAGCCGAAGTCTCGAAGTTGACAAGCGACGGCAAATTCGGGCAAGCTTTCGAGAGGTTGCGTGAGAAAGCCAAAGATGATAAGCAGATAAAAATATGGAAGGATGCTCTAGCCGAGGCTAAACATATTTCAGGCTTCCATTTGCAGAACGACGCCAATGGGTACGTACCTGTGATTCTTGCTCCATGTCGAAGCTTAGTATTCCCATCTGTGATTTTTCCCTTTTTGATGATATTTCTTTAGTTTGTCTGCTTTGTAGATGGAATTTGTGTATAATCGACGGAATTGGTTTTTTAAGGGAATGCAATAAATAGAAGTCCCATTCAACTTTCCTGAAAATTCTTTTGCCGATTTCTGAAAAATTTAAACTGAACCCTCTCTGCACCTCTCTTTCTCGCAATGCTTTTCGGCATCTCCCTCTTCTCGGCCATGGTCAGCATCGAGCTCGACTCAGATTAGTCAAGTTGGGCTCAGATCTGACTCGGGCAGAGCTGGACGGGTCGTGGCAGGTGGCGACGGCACTGCGGTCGTTGATGGGAGGAGCTGAGCATTGGGTGGGTGGTGGGTTAGGGTTCTGGGCTAGTGAGTTCTCATTGTTGGTGAATTTGAAATGGTGGGAGGGACAAAATGGAAAGGAAATGACGAACTTGTAAATAGGACTGGATGGTAGATGCAATTGGAATGCTAATTGTAGGGTTGCAAGACTCTAGGTGCAAATTGCAAATTGACATAAGATTGAATTGTGATGCCTTTTGAAAATTTCCCCATAAAATCAAAGCGAAAAGCTGATTTAAATTTCCCCAAGTTTGTAGTATGCCTTGTTGAGGTTTCATACCATCTTTGGGCCAAATTTTGGAGTTTCAAACTTCAAATCATGATAACATAATAAAATCGGGGAAAAGTATTGACGGAGAATTCTTTAGGCGATGGCCTAATACCGAAAAGAATTATGAGCATTGGGGAAAAGTAAGATGAATGTATATCAAGTATTATGAACGTTCTTCATATTTGCTTTCAAATTAGCACTCTTGTCATTGGCTTCGGTGAATATCAATTGTTGAAGAAAAGTAAGATCAATGGCATAAAACTTTGGACAAATTGGTGAGAAAGAAGCCCTTATGGGAAATATACAGATGTGAGGGAAATCCACATAGGCTTCGATTAAGCAATCATGTATATCTCCATTTTGTGCTATAAGTATGGACGTCCAGTTGGTCCCTTCACACATGGCACAAGTGGAGGAAGTCAACAGGGGAGGACGCGGCCCTCTCCTGAATTCAAGCAAGGGCATAGAGGCCCATGCCCAAACCTCACCTACGGCTAGCGATCTGGATGTCCCAACTGAACAAGAAAGGAAAGAAAAGAAAAATAAAACATCAAAGCAACTAGGAAAAAAACATCAATAGGGTGGGCGGTGACGAGAGCGAACGATGAGAAGAGATTTCATTTTTCACTTTTGTTTCAAAAATAGAAAAGCTAAAAATTTTAGCTTATAATTTATGCTTCAAATTTACTTTTGGAATAGAAATTCGTTTTAGAAAAAAAAAATGAAATTGAGTTACCAAACGGATTTATATTTCAAACATATTCATGGAACGAAAAAAAAAATAAATAGTTAAAAATTTGGTCATGCACACCCCAAGCGTCCATGTCAAAAATTTCCAACTAAAATTGATCGATAAATTATATTGGCAAATCGTCAAAATGTTTATGACTCAATTGACATAATTTAAAGGTTTATAACTGAACTTGTGCAAGTATAATTGGTTTAGGAATTTTTTTTACTATCCCACCTTTTTTTGGAAAATTCTAAAAGAAAAGATGTGATTCTTCATGTTAATTTCAAGATTTCATATTTAAAATAGCAATTATTTAAAAATTATTATCTTCACTTTTCATTCCAATATCAGTTTGCATCCCAATTTTGAAAACTTGCAATTTGCATTTCCCAACAAAATTCCCAAATTCAAAAAGACCAATGTACCATTGGACTCATCCAAACCTTAAACCATTTCCTTTCTTCCTCTTTATTGAGTCAAGAATTGAGGCCTCACAATCACTATCTCTCACCCCTACTCTCCCTCTCCAGAGTGGGCTCCCACCATCAACGCTGACTAATGCCGCAACCACCACTAGCTCTTATTGAGCTCTTTGTGCATCTCTCTCTCTCTCTCTCTCTCTCTCTCTCTAGGCATGGTTCCAAAGTAGAACTTGGAACTTTAGAACCGAACCGATAAGAACTTGTCCGTTCTAGATTCTAGGTATGTAGGATAAGTTTTAGATTTCAAAAATTGGAGAACTTATTTTAATGGGTAAGTTTCAGATTCTAGGTATGTAAAACTGGAAATTGAGAACCTGGAACAAGTTTTTTTTTTTTTTTTTTGTGGTATATGTTTTCGCAATATCCTGCGATACTCCATGGTGTAGAATTACTAGTTTGAACTTTTATTTTATGACTAAAACTTTTATTTTATTAATATTTCATATTTTTCGTGTGTATAAATATAAGTTGTGGTCAATAGATTGAGTAGTAAGTAGTGGTCATTAAATCTAATAATTAACTGCAGTTGTTCAATTAACAATAGACCTTGGAATCTCTTCTTGGCCATGGTTAGTGTTGAGCTCAACTTAGAAATATAGGCTTATGTTTGAGTCAAACTCGACATATCTGAATCGAGCTGGACGTCGGTGGACCTCCATAGATCTATCTAGTCGAGGTCAACGAATCATGGCTCAGCTGGGTTGGTGGTCGGTGGCAGGCATCTCCGATGCTGGAAGGGGAGGGGTTAAGCAGAGGTCGGGTGGATGAGGTTACCATCGAAAATAAAGCTTCGTTTTCTTCTTCTTGTTTTTGTCAAATGAAAGTAAAACTTAGTTAATCACTATTCTTGGTTACACATGCCAATGTCTATGGTTATTTTGTCAAGCTCCATTTCTTCTATTGTTATACCATAGAAATTTAAATCCAAAGTTTGTTGTATGTTGTCTCTTGGGGAATGTGTATGCTTATTTTATCATACATATCACTCATAATTTTTGTACTGACATGTAACATCAGTAATGAATCGACGCTCATTAAAATAATAGTCGAACACCTTGCCGAGAGGATTCGTCAAATACGGCCTCCCTACTTTGTGAAAGATGCAATTGGAGTAGATCATTTGGCAAATGACGTGATTTCCTTGCTAAATAATGGCCATGAAAAGGATGTGCGCATGATAGGTATATGCGGTACAGCTGGAATGGGTAAGAAAACAGTGGCTGGAGTTGCATTTGATCGAATTCGTGGCAAATTCGAGTGTTCTGTCTTTCTCCCTAAAATTGGGGAAGCGAATTGGAGTGATATTCCCGACTTGCAGAAGAAGTTACTCCAAAATCTCATGAAGAAAACAAGACAGGAGTGCTATGACGTCATCGACACCAAGACCAACAAGATAAAGGGAAGCATGCGTCATAAAAAGATACTTCTTGTTGTTGATGGTGTTACTGAGAAAAAACAATTGGACGATTTCGGCGCCAGAGAGCGAGAATGGTTTTGCCCAGGGAGTAGAATCTTGATCACGACGAGAGATCAAAATTTACTGAAAGTTCTGAAGGTAGATGAGAAGTACATTGTCAAAGGATTGAGTCCAAACGAAGCACTTCAACTCTTTTGTCACCATGCCTTCAAGAAATCAGAACCTACACAAGGTTATGAGGAGTTATCTGAAAGTCTAATTCATTATGCAGGAGGTCATCCATTGGCCCTCAGAAAATTAGGTTCCTACCTTAGGGATGAGTCAAAAGATCAATGGCATAAAACGTTGGACAAGTTGGTGAGAAGCCCTTATCTTGATTGCATTGTTGGAGTCGGTAGTTCACTGGGCCTCCCAATACAATCCGTCGGGCCATATGGAGGCCAACGTGGCGATGCTTACGATGATGGAAGATACACTGGTGTAAGGCAAATTAGTGTCCGGGTTGAGTCGGTTATCAATTCCATTACCATTGATTATGATCAACACGGCTGTATGGTGCGTTCTTTCGAGCACGGCAGATGTCCTTATGGTAAAATTTTTACGGTGAGTATCCTATTAGTCTTAAAAGTTTCCTCGGGTTACTATTTTTATTTTATTTTATGCTGGATCATCATGATTAAGTGATGGATTAGAAGTAATTATGTGCTCAAATCACACATTAACATATCACACAAGAACCAAAAACCCATCGTATATTGTTGATAAGAAGTCAAGTAGGTGAAGCGATAGATCAAAAGGATGGAAAAGATATAGAATTTAGGTTCTACATATAAACAAATGTAATTCTTAATCTTGAAAGACAATGTGACTTACAAAATTCTTGCACTTGTTGCAGGTCAAACTAGATTATCCAAATGAGTACCTGACTTCAATCTCGGGCCATATAAGTGACTACCGAAATTCTATGGTTATTCATTCTCTCAAATTCCATAGCAACAGAAAGACATATGGACCAGTTGGCTCTGAAAACGGGCAATTTTTTCGTTCTCCACAAGTTGATGGCGGAAAGATTATTGGGTTTCATGGAAATTGCGGTGGCCATCTCGATTCAATTGGAGCACACTTTGGGCCAATTTCACATGCATATCCTTTTGAAGTCGTGGGACCATTCGGAGGTGATTATGGTACAGACATTTGGGACGATGGGAGACATACAGATGTGAGGGAAATCGTCGTAGGCTTCGATTCAGCAATCACGTATATTTCTGTTTTGTACGATAAGTGGGGACATCCAGTTGGTCCCTTCACACATGGCACAAGTGGCGGAAGCAAAACATATAGGGTAATTCCTCCTCCTCGTCCTCGAAAATTTTTGGATTGAATATCCCAGCCGCAGTTGTTTAAGCTATCGGGAATAAATGGGGCCAAAATGAGAAAAGGAAAATTCCGAAGTAATGAAACTCACAAAACCAAGAAAAGTGAATGTAACAGTCATCCCTAGAGATATGTTAATATATTAAATGTCGTCTCTTGAGTTATGGTCTTGCTTTTGTGGCCCCTTCTTGAGCTTTGATTTTTTTTTTTTTTTTTCCAGATTAAACTTGACTATCCCTATGAGTATTTGAGTTCGGCCTCGGGCCACACGGAAAAAGATTCTGGAGTTGTCATTCTTCGGTCTTTAACATTCCATAGTAATGTAAAGAGTTATGGACCATTTGGAACAGCAGAAGGAAGGCGTTTTTCATTTCCATACACCGGCGGCAAAATTATCGGGTTTCATGGGAGTTGTGATGGCCCTCGTCTCGAGTCCATTGGAGCTTTTTATGAGCCAATTCCTCATACTCATCCTTTCAAGCTTTTTGGGCCTTTTGGAGGTGATGGTGGAGATCCTTGGGATGATGGAAGATACATTGACATAAAGAGGATTGTTGTTCGTTACTCAGACTTCATTTATTCCATCGATTTTGATTATGTCAACATGGATGGTTCTATTCGATCCACAACACATGGTCAAAATCTTGGGGGACATATCTATGAGGTTGGTAAACCAATTTCCTATGATCTTTCAATGTAAGGATCAGAATCATAAAGGTTTCAATAAGTGAATCTAATTATTTTGATTGTCGAACGAAATCAGTCCCTCGAAGATAATGCCACCTGAGAAGAAACTTCTATGAATTCTTTTCCTTTTCTGTTTGAAATAGAGGATGTAAAATCTCGGCCAGGAAAAAAAGGTTGATGATGATCTGTATATCCTTTTTAATTGATTATATAGATTTGCCTCACGTTTCCCTAGAATACTAAATAGCCAATTTACTGGTTAAAATTGAAATACAATGATTCATGTCCACAACATGATCTTGTTTAGTGACTTATAATTCGCAGGTTGAATTGGGTTGCCCAGATGAGTTTATAACCTCATTTTCAGGTTTCTTCACCGGCATTATCAACTCACTTACATTTCAAACCAACAAAAGATTATTGGGACCCATTGGTAGAGAGAAAGGGAAGTACTTCTCCTTACCATCGGAAGTTGGGAAAGTTGTCGGTTTTTTCGGGACAAGTGGTGATTTTCTTGAATCTATTGGAGCACAAGTCGAGCTTTACTCTAACAAGCTCTATCCCTTTAAGTCTGTGGGGTTATTTGGGAGTTCAAATGCATCATTTTGGGATGATGGCAATAAGCATACCAATGTAAGGAAAATCATTGTTGAATTTGAACCAAGTAAAGGGCCATTGATCCAATCGATCACATTTCAGTATGAAGAGGAGAATAGAGAATTGTGGCAATCTGAGACACATGGAGGCATTCATGGAAACAAGTTCCATATAGTAAGGGACATCAAGATCCATACTGTAGGTCCCCATTCATACGTATACTTTGTAAAATCATTATTAAACTTACAATGCCCATGCTGACAGGACTCTTTTAAATCACGAGTTTGGTGGTTGTCTATAATTGCAGATCAGAATAGATGATCCAGATGAGTATCTAACTTCTATATCAGGTTACATTATGGGTGGCATTACATCTCTCACATTTCAAACAAACAAAAAAACGATCGGACCTATTGGTGGTGAATTGGGAAGGCACTTCTCATGTCCTGCAACGGGTGGGCAAATTGTTGGATTTTACGGGTGGAGTGGTGAACATCTTGAAGCAATTGGAGCGCATTTTGAACCGATCTTGCATCTCCACCCAATCAAATCAATTGGGCCATTTGGAGGCCTAGGTGGATGTGTTTGGGACGACGGGAAATTCAACGGTGTGAGGGAAATTAAGGTAATGCACGACAACGTTATCCATTACATCATGTTTGTATACGACAAGAGTGGTGAACGAGTTTGCTCAGTTATGCACGGTGGCCACTCAGGAGAATACATGGCCAACATCACCAAGGTTAGTGTTTTTCTCCCTCTCTAATTCGTGATTATTTAATTACTTATATCTCATTGATCGAGATGATGTTAATATGTGTCTGGTCCTGTGAAGTAGTAAATTAAACTCAACAAATAGGTCTTGTTTACGCCACTCAATCCAATTTTAGGAGATACTTTCGAGATTGTGCAGGTCAAATTGGATTATCCACGAGAGTACTTGACATCGATCTCAGGTTACAAGCGTGCGAATGGGGATGACGACATCAATAATGCTGTTGTTCAGTCGCTCACATTTCACACTAATAAAGGGAGACATGGTCCATTTGGTAAGGAGACGGGGAAGTACTTTTGGTATCCATCAACCGGAACCAGAATCATTGGCTTTTACGGAAGGTGCAGGGAGACTCTCAACTCCATAGGCGTGTACGCGGAGCCCATACCGCACCTGTATCCTTTCCAAACCATCGGACCCTTTGGAGGCTCCGGGGGAACCGAATGGGATGATGGAGTGCATACTGACGTGAGGGCATTTGATATAACCGTCGGCGATGTAATTCAATCCGTCGGGATTACGTACGATAACAATGGTTCCCCGGTCGTACGCCCTCCACATGGCGGAACAAAAGAGCCTTCGTTCATCCGGGTTTGTTCCATATATCTCAATCCACCCCTCTCTATTTTACCTGTTTGATCCTCTTTCTGTCTGTAAGTCGTTTATGTATACAGGGTGCTTGTCCTAACGTTCTTATCTTCGTGTAGCAACCGTTTCTTTTCATCGAAGACTGGGGGAGGCCATATTTTTGGCATCCTGTATCTCGAATTTCCTCCATAAGTTTTCACAAGTAAAACACGTTTCGCTTTGCTATTCTTGCAGCTCTTGCTGGATTATCCCAAGGAGCGTCTAGTTTCGATATCAGGCTACACTAACGGATATGGAAACAATCGCGACACCACCATCCACAGCCTGAAAATACATACTACAAAAACCACTTACGGGCCATTCGGATCAAAGGATGCTCGTGGAAGGTTAACGGAATTTCATATCCCGTCAGCATCAGGTGGTGGTAGGATTGTTGGCTTTTTTGGAAGGGCGGGATCGCGTCTTAATTCTATTGGAGCACGATTGGAACCATATTAAATTCAACACCCTCCCATCCCCTAAGCTCTTTTATTTTTGTTTTTTTTTCTTTGCCTTTGGCTTGTGATTGTAAGAATCTTCTTTAATTTCCTGTTTTATGTTAGAATATATAAACATTAAGTCATGCCTCAATTTAACAATTTAAACTTTAAAAATAATTAACAATGATTTCACAAAATATTTTATGGTATTAAAATAGTAGATTTTGAGTTGAAATTTTTTCAATCCCCTATTTGCAGCCCTTTTGAGAGAGAGAGAGAGAGAGAGAGAGTCACTTTCACAAAATCACTCGGTCCCCTTTCCCCTTTCAAGTCCCTCCTTTGTCTGTTCCAAGAGTGCACGAAGTACCCTTTAAATGCTCTTGACTAGGCATTTGGGTCAAAGAAGTACTCGGATTAGTGAGCGTCTTAATGGACAGCGAGAAAGCCCATATAGGCCGGCTTTAATGGGCAAAGTGATCCCAAATGGCCGGCCTTGATGGGCTTAGGTGGGCCGGTTAATGACCGGCCCAAGCTCTTCTCAGTCGAAATTTTGGTCGTTGGACCCGAGGTTTCGAAATTATGACGTCCTTGGTTTGAAAATACAGAAGAAACCTAGTAATGCGGGGTTCATATAAAATGACTGTTTTATATCAAGGGTTGAATTTCGTTATTATTGGTGAATTTGATCTCTAGGAATTTTTTTTAAAATGTAGATTATGATGGATCCATCGGCAAAATTTGAATGTCGGCAGGTATGTAGACTTTTGAATTTATATCAACTTCCACGCTTAGAGTAACCTATGCTAAGATTTGCGCCTGAAAAAGTTGGAGTGTAAAATTAACATAAATGCTGTAGTTATTTTTCTCCTTTAAAGCTGCAGGTTTTTATTAGAGAACTCCATGAGAGTTAGATCCGGCAATTTGATGGGCTCTAAATATAAGGTTCACATGAACATCATGAGATGGGCCAAGTCCATGGATGCGGCTTCTAAACAAGTTTTTCTATGCCTTGAGAGGGAGGAATAGGTGACTTGTTTGCGTTAAATAAAGAGAAAAAGTGTACAGTGGCCGATGAGCCGCATCTCATTCTTCTCACGAATTCAAACAAAAAGGATATAACAAGAAAGAACTAGAAAGAAATATTAGAAGGCCTTGTGTTGTCCACCAAACCCGGATGACGCGTTCCTGAAAGTCAACCGTCAACTGTCGACATCTTTTCTCACGCTCCGGTTTCAGTTCTCTCAATTTTTGTGCAAATATTCTATGTTTGATTCTGCATACGGAGGTTGTAATACTACTACTTGTAGGGGAGAAAGAGAGAGGGGGAGGGAGAGAGGCTGCTTCTGCCATTCAATATTATTTCCTTTTAGAGATGTCAAATAAATCCAAGTTGCGGACTCCAGATTTCCTCGAAGCAACCACTCGAATTAAGTTAGCGGACTATTTTCGTCATCGAAACGCATCCCACCAATGGTAAAATTATTGAACAACAAGGAGACACATACGTTCAAGTTGAATTCAATTATGTTCGGAAGAGAGAGAGAGAGAGAGATAATTTCGTCGAATTCGTCAAGAGAAAGTCTCCGCCTATGTCTTTTTAACATAGATACAAGTGGCCTCTCAATCAAAGTTTCTACACCACATATCAACATGACAGGATCCATGTCTTCTCATCAATGGAAGCACGAAGTCTGTTAAAATATGTCTCAAGTTTGAATTCAATGTGAAATTTCGAATATTCCGAATTGGATATGTTGCGGACGTTCAAAATTGAGTAAAGAAGATCCGAAGATCAACTTCCCAAAATTCGAATCTGCGTTGGAGAATTTGACCGCTAAAATAGGAAAGTCTAACTTTCACTTAGATTTGGATTTTGTTTAAAACATATAAAGATACGTTTTAAATAAAATCGTTTAAGATAGGAAACAGAATCCTATGAGAAGTCGGCAAAAAAAATAAGGATCTCACTTATATATATAGACTTGTGGCCGTGGGTGGTAGGAGGTTGATAATGAAGAATTGGTTTTGAAACGCCGTCTCGTTGTCGAGTGCTTGTGAGGGATTTTTTTCTTTGTCGTTCTTGTCCATGAATTGCATCCAAGAAGATTTAGTGTCCAAGCCAATTAAATCTTGTGATAAGATTTGCGTGTAATTCCTTCGTGAAAATGAGAGATTATTTCTTGAGGAATTTCGGGGCTAAACACTGCGTGCGTTGTTGGGTGTAATTGGGGCTTGGGAAATACCGATAGAATGTTTGAGTGACTCGAGTGTGTGTGTAAGTCTTTGTATCACTTGATCTATAGTGAAATTCGTCACTGCTCTCCTCGTGGACATAGGTTTTTACGATCGAACCATGTAAATTTGGTGTTCGATTTATTTTCTTCTTCTGTTTATATCCTTATCGCAACAAGTGATATTAGAGCCAAGTTTGGCTAAGTTGAAGCGAACCGATGGCAATAGAAGAAATAAAAGTGAGAATCAATAAATTTGATGGGAAGGATTTTAGTTTTTGGAAAATGTAGATTTAAGATTATCTTTACTAGATGAAACTGCACTTACCCTTATTTGGGGAGAAACCAGAGTCAATGAAGCAAGCTAATTGGGATTTGCTGGATAAATGAGCTAGGGGTGTTATTCGGCCGACGTTGGCTCGTAACGTTGCATTTAACATCTTGAAGGAGAAGATCACTGTTGATTTGATGCAAGTCCTATCGAATATGTACAAGAAGTCCTCTGCGATCAACAAGGTTTATTTGATGCGACATCTATTTAATTTGAAGATGAGCGAAGGTGCGTCGGTTGCAGATCATATCAATGAATTCAATGTGATTGTCAGTCAATTGAGTTCAGTTGAAATTGACTTTGAAGATGAGGTACGTGTTTTGATTTTATTATTCTCATTGCCTGATAGTTAGAATACTACTGTTATTGCTGTTAGTAATTCCTTTGGGTCAACAAATTTGATATTTGATGAGGTTCAAGATTTGATTCTGAGCAAGAACATTCATAGAAGAGAATCTGGCAAACATATATCTATTGCTTTTGTAGGTGAAGATAGAGGAAAATCTAGAACACGTGTGGGTAAGAGTAGTACTAATATGAACAGGTGTAGTCAATCTAGGACCGGTGATGTTGTCTATTGGAGCTGTGGCAAGAGAGGGCATCTTAGAAGAAATTGCCTTAAGCTGAAGAATAAGAAGGGTAAGAGAATTATAGTTGATTCTACAAATAATATTGTAACTGTAATTGATAGTGCCAATTATGTCTTGTTTGTCACTAATGATTTATTGTTTGATGGATGGATTATGGATTCTGGTTGTTCTTTTCATGTTACATCAAATATAAACTGGTTTACTACTTATTAGTGCATGAATGGTAGTAAAGTGCGGTTGGGGAACAATGTTGAATGTGATGTCATCGGTGTTGGCAATGTTAAAATCAGAATGCATGATGGTATCGTGAGGAAATTGACTGGAGTAAGGCATGTTCTAGAGTTAAAGAACTTAATTTCCTTGAGTGCTCTAGATTCAGTTGAGTATTGATATATTTCAAAATGTTGTATTCTGAAAATTGTTCAAGGTGCTTTGATAATAACGAAAGAAATCAAGCACAATAGCTTGTATGAGCTTCAAGGTGAGACAATGACAAATTTCGCTGCGAAGATGTCGGCTGCATCTGTTCAAGAGTCTGAATTGTGGCATATGTGTTTGGGGCACATTGGCGAGAGAAGTCTTAAGGTTTTAAGTGAAAGAAATTTACTATATGATTATGTTTCTACGAGCTGAATGTATACAGATGATGTGATTTAGATCAACGGCGGAAAGTGCAGTTCAATATGACTGTCAAAGAAATCATGGAAACTACAGAGTTAATTCACTTGAATGTTCGCAGGTTGTCGCAGTTTCCTTCGAGGAAGAGTGCTTGATATATGCTAACAGTTGTTGATAACTACTCGATGAAGATGTGGGTATTTGTGCTTAGGCACAAGTTTGATGATGTTGTCAACATCAAGCAGTTGATAGCTTTAATCGAAAATGAGACTGGTAAGACGATCAAGCATATGCGGACTGACAATAGTATGGAGTTTTACTTAAAGTTGTTAAATGAATTCTGCATGAAGGAAGGCATAGTGAAACACCGCACTTATGCTAATAAACCACAATATGTTGCGGAATTGATGAGCAAAACGTTGTTAGAGATGGCCCATAAAATGCTCTCTAGTGCTGGTATGGCTAGGAGATTCTTAGTGGATGCGCTAAGTACGACGTGCTACTTGATGAATAGATCCCCATCGATTGCAATCAGATATGGGACTTTCGAAGAAGTATGGTCAAATAACGTTGCTGATTATTCTGTTTTTAGAATATTTGGTTGCTCATGTTATATTCGAGTGAGTGATGGTAAGCTCGACGGAAGGGTAAGAAAGTGCATATTCCTAGGCTATGCATGAGATGAGAGAGGTTATCGATTGTGGTGCCCGGAGTTAAATTCACCTATTATCAGTAGAGAAATTACATTTGACGAGTCTCCAATACTTTTGGTTAGGAGTAATTATAGCAGTGTTCAAACGAATCTGAACGGTGTTCAGCTTGAGGTGGAGTTGCGACCAGAAATTCCTAAGGTAGCGAGTACGAGTACTAGCAAAATAATCGACACTGATGGTGCTTATAGCGAGGTGGAGCCTATAGAACCAATGGTTGCCATAACTGCTGAAATTAACAAGGTACGTATTCGATCTCTTGACAGATATGGATGTAATAATAGTTTTGCTTTATCGGCGGTTGATGAGGTTGCATCGAAAAATCCTTGCAGAGTAATTAAAGGTGCATGTGGAGTTAGTATTCTGATGAGGTCCTTGGTTATGGCGAAGTTCAAGCAAGAGTTGGACTTGGATAATATCTGTGGCGGTTGAACCCATCGAGGGCTATGGGAGAGTAGAAGCAGAGTTTGAATTTTTTGCGAAGCAATTGTGATTTAGCTCAAACGTCGAGCCAAGATGGAGATTGTTAAAATATGTCTCGAGTTTGAGTCCAATGTGAAATTCCGAATATTCCAAAATGAATATGTTGCGGACGTTCAAAATTGAGTAAAGAAGATATGAATATCAACTTCCCAAAATTCGAATATGCGTTGGAAAACCGCTAAAATAGGAAAGTCCAACTTTCACTTGGATTTATATTTTGTTTAAAACATACAAAGACATGTTTTGGATAAAATCGTTTAAGATAGGAAACAGAATCCTATGAGAAATCAGCAAAAGAATAAGGGTCTCACTTATATATATATAGACTTGTGGCCATGGGTGGTAGGAGGTTGATCATGAAGAATTGGTCTTGAAGCGCCGTCTTGTCGTCAAGTGCTTGGGAGGAATTATTTTTCCTTGTCATTCTTGTCCATGAATTGCATCCAAGAAGATTTAGTGTTCAAGCCAATTAAATCTTGTGGTAAGATTTGCGTGTAATTTCTTCGTGAGATTGAAATATTATTTCTTGAGAAATTCGGAGCTAAACAGTGCGTGCGTTGTTGGGTGTAATTGAGGCTTGGAAAACACCGAGAGAGTGTTTGAGTGATAATCTCCTTGTATCGCTTGATCTATAGTGAAATTACGACCGAATCACATAAATCCGGTGTCCGATTTATTTTCTTATTCTGTCTATATTATGGTTTGATCACTTGCCTTATCGCAACAAAGTTTTCGTGAGTTTCAGAGGCAAGGACATTAGGGAGAACTTCATATCACACCTCCTCCACGAGCTGAACCATGCGGGAATTAACTACTTCAGTGATGAGGACAGAGAGGACGCTGGGGAGGAGATCAAGGATAAGCTCTTCAGAGCGATCTGGCATGCGAGTTTCGCCCTCGCCATGTTCTCCGCGAACTATGCTGACTCCCAGTGGTGCCCGAATGAGCTGGTAGAGATCCTCAAGTGCAGAGTGCTCAAGAACCGGGGCCACATGGCTGTCCCCATTTTTCATGGCGTGGACGCGGCTGATGTTCCGAAGTTGACGAGCGGAACCAAGTTCTCGCAAGGTTTCGAGAGGTTGCGTATGATCCAGAAAAATGATGCGCAGACAACAATATGGAAAAAGGCTCTAATAGGGGCTAAGCATATATTCGGCTTCCATTTGCAGAACGACGCCAATAGTGAAGTACCTGTGATTCTCACTCTATGTCGAAGCCTAGTATCGCCATCTGTGATTTTCCTCTTTTTTTTTTTTTTTTTTCCTGCTTTGTCTGCTTTATAGATGGAATTTGTGTATAATCGACGGAATTGGTTTTCTTAAGGGAATGGTATTAGCAGAAGTCTTATTCCACTTTCCTGATTTCTTATTGCCATCTTTTGAAGGATTACGACTGAACCCTCTTTGCATCTCTCTTTCTCACAATGCTTTCGGCCTCTCCCTCTTCTCAGCCATGGTCGGAGTCAAACTCGACTCAGATCTGTCGAGTTCAAGTTGGATCTGACCTGGGCTGATGGTGACGGCGAGGCGGTTGTCGAGGGGAGGGCCTGAACATTGGGTGGGCGGATGGGTTAGGGGTTTTGGGCAAGTGACTTTTCATTGTTGGTGAATTCGAAATGGTGGGAGGGACAAAATGAAAGGAAAATGATAAATTCATAGACAGGATTAGATGTTAAATGTAATTGAAATGCTAATCATAGAGTTGCATAACTCAAGGTGCAAATTGACATGACATTGAAATGTGATAATGCTTTAAATAATTTCCCCGTAAAGTCAAAGCGAAAAGCCGGAGTAAATTTCCCGAAGTTTGTAGTTTACTTTGTTGAGGTTTCATACCTTTTTTGGGCTAAATTGTGGATTTTCAGTCTTAAAATCATGACAACATAGTAGAAAGGGGGTATACACTAATTTTTACTGTTTTTATGGCTTTAAATCAGAAAGGCGACGCTTCATCGTACTCATGGTACGGCGCAATACAAGACGACCGAGAAAAACCATTAAAAAAATAAAAATAAAAAGAGCAGAAGTAGAAGAAGCTGGACGCACCCTTCTCTGCTGTAGGATGAAGTTATATCGAAAGTTGAGTTAATCACCAGTTCTTCGTTATACATGCCATTGTCTCTGGTGATTCAGTCAAACTCGATTTCTTCTCTTCACAAACCATAGAATTTTTTAGTATAACGTTCATCGTATTTCGTCTCGTGGGTGTATGTGTCTGTCTATATTCTCATACATATTGCTCATATAATTTGGTACCAACATTTAACGTCAGCAATGAGGCGAAGCTCACAGAAAAGATTGTCAAGTACCTTGCCGAGAAGATACGTCAAACACGGTCTCTCTACCATACGAAAAACACAATTGGAGTAGCTCATTTAGCAGAAGATACGATTCCCTTGCTAAGAAATGGCGGAGAGGAGAATGTGCGCATGATAGGCATGTGGCACGGAAGGAATAGGGAAGACAACAGTGGCTGCGGTTGCTTGTGATGGCATTTTTGCTGAATTCGAGTGTTTTGTCTTTCTAGAAAGAATTGGAGAAGTGAATCGGGACCTTCTCAGCCTGCAGAAGAAGTTACTCCAAAATTTCATGAAGGTGAAAGGACTGAAGTTGTATGACGACATTCACACCAACATCAATGAGATAAAAAGTAGCATGTGTCGTAAAAAGATACTTCTTCTCCTTGACAGTGTTACTGAGAAAAAAACAAATGAACTATTTCAGCGGAGAGCGAAAATCATTTCACCCGGGGAGTAGAATCTTGATCACAGCAAGAGATCCAAATCATTCCATACACCGGCGGAAAAATTATTGGGTTTCATGGGAGGTGTGATATCACTCGTCTCGAGTCCATTGGAGCTTATTATGAGCCGATTCCTCACACATATCCCATCAAGGTTTTAGGGCCTTTTGGAGGTGCGGGGGGAGATTCCTGGGATGATGGACAATATGTGCATATAAGCAGAATTGTCGTTGGGTATGGATTGGTCATTGATTCTATCGGTTTTGATTACATCGACACCAACGGTTCCATACGGTCGATTAGGCATGGTGGAAATGGCTGGGAGAATACTTCCGTGGTTGTATCTAGACTCTTTCTTTTTCTCTTTCTCCTTTCCTGCTTGAATGTGATAAGGTAACCTTCCTAGTTTATTATAATATTGGTCGATTACGGAATTTCGAACTGTTGGGAATAACGGATCCCCAAAAATCGGATTCGACACCGAATCGAATCCCTAAATCAATGCGGAAGACGAAGCCCGGGAAAAACACGCATCACCGATCGTAAAGCACACCACAGATTCGAGCGTACCTTGTTAGCCACAGATTAAACACCGTCGTTAATGGAGGAAGAGAATCCGGTCGATGAAGCCTTGAAGGGAAGAAATTGGAAGCCGTATGCCTACTGTTCTTCGGGAGAGAAAACGCGCGGGAGAGAAGCGTACGTTGATTGTGCCAAAGGGTGCGTTTCTCTCTCTCTCTCCTCCCTTTTATACCTTCCCCCTCCACGGGCCCTATTCCCGTGGGTCGGGCCCTTTTGGGCCCAACTTGAGCGGATGGACCTTGAGCCCATCTTATAAATCCATCATCTCCCACTCGCACATGGTGGTGCAAAACCAACATGGGCGGACAGGCCCTACTCAGCCCTATCAAAGAAAAATCCATCATAGACTCTCACTTAACATGGTGGGCCGAACATAATTCTCTTTTCCTTTCTTCAACATTCATACCGGTGAATAATCCGTGCGACCAGCATACTTTGAGAGCTCGTTGCCATACATCTGTTAGGAATATATAGCAGCTCATAATGGGCATCACACTCCGAGTAGATTTAGTATGCAGTACCCTAGATCGATCGATCACATTTATATCTCTCTTGATCTCTTTTAAACAATAATATATTTATTGTATTCACAATTATAATTATCACAAAGACAGTTATAATTGGTTAACCGGTGAATACAAAACTACAATGTGATTCTCCAAAATCGATCTTCCTCTTTCCTTCAAACTCTCAATTTCAGTCCAGCTTGCTTTTCTAGAAATGCCCCATTAGATCGAATCAAACTCATGACCATTGGCAACATCCTAAGATAGCAAACACTAAATAGAAATCTTGAGATTAAGTAAGAGTCATGAGGGGACTAAGAAATTGAGGAACTCTCTTCCTCAAGAGTCTCACACGACATAAAAGTTGAGATCAAACTTTTGCCACTCTTATTGGTCGTCTCATGCATACGTAGTATGAAATACGTATTACGGTATTAACTCCTTTCCCATGGAGCGTATGTCTACACCTTTCAATACCGTACAGATGATAGTTCAGACATACCCAATGTCTAACTTGAGTTCACGTATCTACTCATTTACAAAATTCATCAGAACTCACATCTGGCATCATAGACAGATAAAGTAAAATGTGTGGGGTATTTTACTTTCGGACATCACAAGTATTATGTCCTCATCTTAACACCTAGTTAAGGCGACATACGTGTTTTAAGCTTGAGCTCTCGATTATCACCTAGATAATAAGCTTATAAACAGTCTCATCTCTATTTACCACACAGTAAATAGAGGCGATTACCCGTGTGAGTGGGCTAATCTTATATCTGTCCGACATACTTCTCAACTTAAAGTAATGCACTAAGCATTAAGATGCATAAAGATCAAATAAAGATTCATAGGCATTAATGATGAAAACACAAATTCATCAAATTGTGAACACTTAGGGAAAATACAATATTCAGTACATCATTCTCTACGCAATCCTAGAGATTTCATATGGCCACAAAACACATCTCTAGGTATTGGCTTTGTCATAGGATCTGCTACCATTCCATGCGTAGTATGTACTCTAAGTTCACATCTTTTCGTGCAACCATATCCTTGACAAGATTATACTTGGTATCTATATGTTCGGTCTTGTCATGATATTTTGGATCTTTGGTGTACACTTCTGCTGCTTGGCTATCACAGTTAACCAACAATGAATCTGCAGCACTTCTAATAACACCTAAATGATCCAAAAAAATCTCTTAAGCCAAACACTCTCTTATACTGCTGCTGATAATGCCACGAACTCAACTTACATCGTGGATAAGGCTATACACTTATGTTTCTTACTGCTCCAACATATGGTGCTATTATTCGGTAAGAAAACAAACCCAGAGGTAGATTTCCTTTCATTTAAATCTCCTCTCCAATCAGTATTAGAATAGCCTTTGAGTTGCAGATCCTTTCCTTAATAACTCAACGTATGATCAGCAGTCCCCTTTAGATACCTCAGTATTCTCTTAACGGCTTTCCAATGTGCTTGACCTGGATCGGATTGGTAACTACTCACCATTCCAACTGCAAAACATATGTTGGGTGTTGTACACATCATAGCATACATCAAGCTCCCAACAGCACTAGCATAAGGAACATGTTTCATTTGTTCCTTCTCTTGTGGAGTCCTTGGACACAGACTATGGCTCAATCCTTCACCTTTTTGCAATAGGAGTGTTTATGGATTTACAATCACATATCCTTCAACTCAAAGTTGGAAGACAACCATCTCTTGACAGTATTAACCAACTCCATATTGCTTCCGGCAATTAGTATATCATCAACATATAATGATATGATCACAAATTGATCATTGGATCTATTGATATATACACAATGATCCTCGTCAATCATTGTAAAATCATATGCCATTATGGCATTATGAAAATGTATATACCTTTGTCTCGACGACTGCTTAAGGCTATATATCGACCCACAAAGTCGACATACATTTTCTTCTTGGCCTTTCATTATGAAACCAACAAGTAGTTCCATATATGTTATTTCCTCTAATTCTCCATTGAGGAAAGCAGTCTTTACATCCTTTTGATGTAACTCAAGATCCATACTAGTCATTATTGCGAGAATAATGCGAATCAAGGTAAATCTCATAACAGGAGAAAATGTATTTTCATAATCAATTTCTTCCTGTTGATTATACCCCTTCGCCACAAGGCGAGCCTTATGCCTTTCTATTGAGCCATCAGCCTTTCGCTTTATTTAGAGAACCTACTTGTTCCTATAGCTCTGCGTCCTTTTGGAAGATCAACCGGTTCCCGAGACTTAGTTTGATTTCATTGACTCCATTTCCTCTTTCATTGCATGAATCCATTTTTCCTTATTAGGGCAGTTCAGAGCCTCATTAATATTTCTTGGCTCATCCTCATCTTGTGGAGCAACCATAAAAGTTTCCCTTTCAATGTCAAAACATCGACGGGGAATACTTTAGCGACTTGTTCACCGTATGGAAGATTGTACACTTAGCACATCATTCCCCATCATGCTCCCACTTGGATTAGGTAATGATGATGTCGTCACATCAAGTGGTTGCAATTGAGAATGAGTTGAATTCAATTCATTACATCTCATATTACTCCCACTTGAACGAACTTCACGACATCATTATCTTGATCCAAGGTTTCAAATAGGGAGTTATTTTCCCTTATTTCGCCCCTCTTAGAAAATTCATCCACTAAGGATGTGACATCCCGTGATTCAAATTCAGTTATACTCCCACTTTCCTACTCACCCATGAACACATACCATTTTGAGTGTTCGTAGTATCTCATGAAAATACTCTTATTTTCTTTGGGACCCAATTTCCCAAAACTTGTGAGAGGATTCATGAGCATAGTCAGCACAACCCATGGCTTAAGAAAAACTTAAGTCTGGTGTTCTAACTGTCAATAACTCATATGAAGTGGAAGTAACTGATTTGGAAGGCACCCGGTTAAGTATATAGGCAGCAGTTAACAATGCATCACTCCAAAAAGTAATAGGTAAGTTAGCATGCGCCATCATAGACCTAACCATTTCCAGTAGGGTTCTGTTTCTTCTCTCTGCAACACCATTTTGTTGAGGAGTATACGGAATAGACAACTGTCTTTCTATTCCTTTTTCATCACATAATTATCTGAACTTATCAGATAAATATTCTCAACCTCGATCGGATCTAAATACCTTTATTTTCTTGTCTAATTAATTTTCTGCCAGGTTCATAAACCTTCTAAAACAACTTATGCTTCAGATTTATGAGAAATCAAATAGACATATCCGAATCAAGTAGAATCATCTATAAAAGTGATGAAACAAACAGCCCCTTGCCTTCCTCTCACATTCATTGAACCATAGATGTCCAAATGGATTAAATGCTGAGGAAATTCAGCTCTTTTACCTTTTCCAAATGGTCTCCTTGTCATTTTCCCTACTAGGCAATGCTCACATATGGACAAATCAACTTTTTCAATATTGCCTAACAAGCCCTTTTTGGCTAGTCTTTTCATATGTTGTTGGCCCATATGACCAAGTCTAGCATGCCATCATATTCACATCATTATCATATAAGATAGAAGACGTGAAAACAAGGGGATAACATATTGACATCACCACAATCAACATTTAGTACAATAAAACCATCTAGAAAGTGACCACAACCATAGTAGTTTGTATCTAAATACAAATCTACACATTTATTATGGAAGTTCATACCAAAACCAAGCTTAACCAACACTAAGACAGACACTTAAATTTCGACGAATCTCGAGCATATAGAACATCAAGATGCGTCCACCATACATGTTCTATTGGCGGTGCCAATTCCTTTACATCAGCTCTAGAGTTGTTTCCAATATAGATCCACTTAGTTTCAATTGGTATCGTCGAATTCCATGAAGGATCCTCTATCCTTTGCTACATGGTACTGTCGCCCATGAATCTACATTCCACAAAGGATTGGATTCAGCCTATAATGCAGAACTTGACACATAAGCAAAGTTCTTAAATGTACAAGAGGTGTATAGCTTCGTGGCTCACGACGTCGCGAGCATAGTGACCTCTCTTGTCACAATTGTAACATCACACCATTGACATTTTCTTCACTCGAGGACGCTTTCCTCTCTCTTGTTGGCTAATTCTTGATTTCTTACAATAAGGACTTGATCCTTTGCATTCCCACATATTGAACGAATCAATACATTTGCGCTTAGAGCACAAAGCCCTTTCTGAGCTAGAACCAGCATAGCAAATGTCTATTTTCGGCTCAATTACCGTTAAGCGGTCCTCTACTAGCTCAAGGTGGTGCACGACACCCTCAAGATCTTCCATAATGTGGTCAAGAGCTTCTAGTGCTTTTTGCTTTTCCAGCACATATTGAATCTTCATATTCAATATTTCACAATTATTGCCGTTCATATCAGCAATTACATTCTTAGTTGCTGAACCATCATTCTGAACACATCAGACATACATGCACGAATAATTAATGCCTATCATTTATGCATCCCTATTTGCATAGACCCATCATATTAATAAATAATTTCAAGTAAGGCTTCAGAATCAAAAGGTCACTATGTTTCCAATCATCCTCCAAAAATCCTAACTTAAAATTATTATTAATATAATTATCTTATGCAAATAAATTCTATGAAGTTACAAAAACTTCTATTACTACCCACAGCTAATTACCCACAGCAACCAGCAATAACAGAAAGCAACAGATAATTGACATACAATTAAAAAACAATAATGCTTTCAATTAACACAATTAGGTAGTAATAATTACATAATCAATCAAAGAAATAAATAGGGAAAGTCCCTTCTAATCTATCAGTCAAAACATCTGAGAAATTTGAAGGCACATTTGCCAACCATGGAAAAACTTTTGGAGAGCTTTCATGTCGCCTCCAAGGCGCATTCACTCGGCGCCATGTGGCGCTCAATCTAAGGGTTGAAGTTTTGGCCAACTCAATCCTATAGTGCTCACTCACAAAAGCTTCCACCAGCCTCCTATAACCCGGACCACGTTGATCTCCCATAGCCGATCCAACACTGCTTGCCATTCAGGTGGAAGAGTGTTCATCAAAGCCGGCACCTTCCGAAAATCCGGCATAAGATAACCATTCCGAGATGATTTCCGTATCATCCGATTGACCCCGACCACATGTGATACTAAATCACCGTCATGCCACCGATAATCAGCTAACTCTTTTATCAGCCTTTTAAGTCTTGCATTTCCCTCGTGCGTTCTCGGGATCGCAGGTATCCTTGCATAACGCATCATAGTTCCTGCAACAAATGCAGAATTAAAAATGGATCACTTATAATCCATAATTAATATAAGAGAAAATACATAATTTTCTAAAATTCATGCAACAAATGCAGAATCAAAAATGGATTACTTATAACCCACATAGGCATGACTGAAAAAAGAAAACAAATTTTTTTTTTTTTTTTTTCGGGTCAACGGTCAAGTCAACGGTCAACGGTCAACAGTCAACGGTCAACGGTCAACGGTCAAGTCAACGGTCAACGGTCGTCGCGGGTCAACGCTCGTCGGTCGTCGAACCGGTCAGACCGGTCGGACCGGACAGACTGTCGGGCCGTTCGGGCGGACCGCACGCACGTCTTTACGCAGCGTGCGGGTGACGTCCACGCGACGTCAGCGGCACGTGGCGCGTGCGTGCCATCGTCAGCGCGTCGGGTCGGATCGGTTCGCGGGTCGGGTTTGCCGCCCGGTTAACCGACGTCATCGCTAACGTCATCGATGACGTCACCCCAACGATTCTCGACCGTTGGGTGACGTCATCTTGCTGCGTCGGCACGCGTCGTCCGCGGACCGGCGCGTGCCGGTTTGCCGGCCGGCGGCGAGCACGCGCCGATCGCCGACCGGCGCGTGTGCCGCACGCGCACAGCGCTCGAGCGCTTCCGAGGCACGTCGCGCCCACGCGCAGCGCCTTCCGGCCGCGCGTGTGGGCGCGTGCGGCGTCGCCCGGCGGCGCTCTAGGCATCTCCGGACTCGTCTCGACGTCCTCTTTCTCCCGGTGCTTTCGAAATTTGGTTTTGACATTCGAAAACTCATAAAAATGGCCGAAGAAGTCTCGGGTGTCGGGATTGCTCGCCCCGATCCGTACGGCCGAAGTTCCTTTTGCGAAAAATCAATCAAAACACATCAAATTGATCGGGAAAACGTGAACTAGGGCTCTGATACCAATGTTGGGAATAACGGATCCCCAAAAATCGGATTCGACACCGAATCGAATCCCTAAATCAATGCGGAAGACGAAGCCCGGGAAAAACACGCATCACCGATCGTAAAGCACACCACAGATTCGAGCGTACCTTGTTAGCCACAGATTAAACACCGTCGTTAATGGAGGAAGAGAATCCGGTCGATGAAGCCTTGAAGGGAAGAAATTGGAAGCCGTATGCCTCTTGTTCTTCGGGAGAGAAAACGCGGGAGAGAAGCGTACGTTGATTGTGCCAAAGGGTACGTTTCTCTCTCTCTCTCTCCTCCCTTTTATACCTTCCCCTCCACGGGCCCTATTCCGGGCCCTATTCCCGTGGGTCGGGCCCTTTGGGCCCAACTTGAGCGGATGGACCTTGAGCCCATCTTATAAATCCATCACGAACCTATTCTTAATCTTTGAAAATCACTTGAGAGCTCATGCCGAGAGATACATGAGGATCGCATGATTGTTAGCAAACGAATTGGAAAAAATAATATATTCACTCTATTAAGGTTAGGCAAAGACCAACCCAGAGACATAAACAAAAAGTTACTTTTCGATTTACAAAATGAGATATATTAGGAACATAACTTACAGAAATCTTAACATGTATAACTTATTTTATAGATCAGAATCATATTTCAAAAAAAATCTACCAATTTATTTTTCTCATGGAATGATGCAACATATAGTCACTCACGTCAAATATTTGTTTTTGTGGCCTGTTTGCAGGTTAAATTGGTATACCCTGATGAGTACATAACTTCTTTTTCTGGATATATCAATTCAAACAATAGTCTCAGTCTAATCAACTCACTCACATTTCGAACCAACAAAAGAATATGGGACCGATTGGAAAAGAGGAAGGGGAGTACATTTCCTTGCCATCAGAAGCTGGGAAACTTTTTGGATTTTTCTGGAGAAGTGGTGCTTTACGTTATTCTATAGGAGCACACATTGAGCTCTTCTCGAACAAGCTGTATCCCTTCAAATCAGTGGGGTTGTTTGGGTTCGGTGGTTCATCTTGGGATGACAGCAACCACCATGCTAACGTGAGAAAAATCATAATTGTATTCGAACCAAGTAGAGAATCGATTATCGAGTCAATCACATTTCAATATGAAGAGGAGGATAAAGATCTATGGTTATGTGAAAAACATGGTGGCACAGGTCAAGGGGAGATCCATGTAGTAAGTCCTCGTATATATTCATTGTAGAAATTTTGAATGTGTTACTAATTATAAGTTTGACATAGTCGTACCCCACTAATCTATGCAGATTGATATGTATGATTTGGATGAGTATCTAACTTCGATGTCGGGGTACATAAGAAGTTCTAGTTCTTGTCCCACTGTCATTCACTCACTCACCTTTCAAAGTAACAAACGGAAGATTGGACCATTTGGCGATGAAAAGGGAATCTACTTCTCATCGCCTACAATGGGTGGCAAAATAATCGGATTTTATGGAAGAAGCGATGACCATCTTGATGCAATCGGAGTATATTTTGAGCCAATTTCTCATCTTTACCCGATCGAATCAATTGGACCATTTGGAGAACTAGGTGGGAATGCTTGGGATGATGGTAAGTTCAGTGGTGTGAGGGAGACTGAGATCATGCACGACGATATCATCCATTACATTTTCTTTTGTTATGACAAGAATGGTGAACTAGTTTGCTCCAGTACACGTGGTGCTGACACCAGAAATTGGGGATAAGTACCAAAAAAGTCTTAAACCTATTGCATTGATACCAATTCAACCCTAAACTTTTCAATTGAACCAATTCAATTATAAATCTTTTATTATTGGTACCAATTTAGTCCATGCGACCAATTTTGGCCGGCCAACGCTGACGTGGATGTCGGCCGGTGGCTGGATGCTGACGTGGAAATTTTTATGAATTTTTAATTATTTTTTCAATTTTTAATTATTTTTATTAATTTTTTTTCTGTCTTCTTCCTAGCGGTGGCCGGCAAGCCTCCAATGAGGCTTGCCGGCCATTGGGGGAGGGCCGCGAAGCCCTTGCCTGCCACTCGCGAGGGTCGTGGCCCTTGCCTGGCCTCTCCCAAGGCCGCCGGTGCGGAGGCTTCGCCCGGATCTGGGTGAGGCCAGCCTCGGCCGCAACCCTGGGCGAGGCCGAGTGGCCCTCACTAGCTGCTGGCGAGGGTCACAGCCCTCACTCGGCCTCGCCCAAATCTGGGCTAAGCCGCCTCGCCCGCAACCCTGGGTGAGGCCGAGAGAGGGCCGTAACCCTCGCTGGCGGCTGGCAAGGGCCGCTCAGCCTCGCCCAGGGCCGCATGGGTGAGGCCGGCCTCACCTAGATTCGGGCGAAGCCGCCTTGCCGGTGGCCAATTTGGGTGAGGCCAACCTCGCCCACGGCCCTGGGAGAGGCCGGGCGAGCCGGTGAGGGTCGCGGCCCTCGCCCAATGGTCAGCGAACCTCACCAAAGGCTCGCTGGCTAATGCAAGGAAGAAGACAGAAAAAAAAAAGGAAAAAGAAAAGAAAAATGAAAAAAATTAATAAAAATTTCAAAAAAATAATTAAAAATCATAAAAAAAATTACCTTGTTAGCATCCGGCCGACGTCCACGTCAGCGTCGGTCGGCCAAAATTGGCCGGATGGACTGAATTGGTACAAATAATAAAAGGTTTAGGACTGAATTGGTTCAATTGAAAAGTTTAGGACTAAATTGGTACCAATGCGATAGGTTTAAGACTTTTTTGGTACTTTCCCCCAGAAATTGCAAGGCCAAAATCACCAATGTTAGCTTTTTCCACTTCACTTTTCTCGCTAAGTAGACTATCAGTTGTTTTGTTCATATGTTTGACTGATTGGTGACAATCAAGACTGTTTCGAGTTCCTCGAGAGTAACTTAGTTATTGGTCCCGCATATGGGTTTAGCGCAAGTCCCTTATGAAATCGTGTAGTTTTATATGAAAGTTGTGTATCTTCATTTTCATTGTCTTGTTAAATTAATCACTTTGATTCTACCAAGCCAAACTTTATGAGAGAGAAATTGTGTGCAGGTTCGATTGGATTATCCACGAGAGTACTTGACATCAATTTCTGGCTACAAGCGAGAGAATTACGAACACATCATTGTTCACTCGCTCACATTTTATAGCAATAAAGGAAGATATGGTCCCTTTGAAAAGGAAATAGAAAGGTACTTTGGGTATCCATCGACCGGAAGCAAAATCATCAGCTTTTATGGAAGATCCAGTTCAAATCTCGATTCTATCGGAGTATATGCAGAACCAATATCACACTTGTGCCCTTTCAAGTCACTCGGACCGTTCGGAGGTGAGAGTGGATATCCATGTGATGATGGAGTACATACTGGTGTGAGAGAATTTGAGATTGTGGTTGGATCTTGGATTGAGTCCATCAGAGTTGAATATGATTATAATGGTTCCTCGGTTCATTGCTCTAAACATGGTGGAGATCATGGAGACAGACATGAGGTGAGTTCCTGGATTCACATTTAAAGGTGTTAGTAATTCACATAATTGTAGGAGTTTTGGGTATGTATATTCAAAAGAAAAGATCAAATCTCAAAACTGATATACATATATAACAATGAGTACTACTCACGCGAGGTTGAGTCACGTGGCACGCTCAAATATAAACTTTTTCCAGCAGTTTATTTTTCATTGTCACTTTGGCAAATTCCCATCCATCTATATAGGATTTCGTTTGGAGATACATGTATATTATATGTTCAAAAATAATTTTTTATAAAGAGGTTTAGAAAGAGTTTAACAATTTAGGGAATCTATCTCATATCTATCTCATATTAACTCATATTTAAAAAGATAAGATAGGGCCAACATTTGATAAATAATTAAATACTATTTAAATTATATTTGAGAAGTAATAGAAATTTTAAATGAATCTCATAATCAACTCATGTTTGAAAAATATATTATATTAAAAGAATAATAAAAAAAGATCCATCATCGCAAAAGATTATGTAATATAAAAAAATAAATGAATGTAATAAAATGATCCTTCAGAAGGTAAATATATATAATAGTATAACAAAGTGTATTATAAGTGATTATCGTTATGATTGAAAAGTTATATGATAAACATAGAGGATTTGTGCTGCAGAGAGTGCAAGAAGTGGAAAAAGGAGATGTTTGGAGGAGAAAATAAAATAGGACAACAATTACTGAATTATAAGTTTAGGCTGACATGTGGACGAATTTGGTCACCGCAATTTTATCTAAATACACGTGTCATTCATTTAATTTAATGATAAATGTGCAAAAAAGTTCTTTAATTAGCACTGAACATAATAAGAGCTCTGAAAGAGATGTCATAGGATTATGACTTGCGTTGTCAGAAGATTTAGGGGTTGCATGGTAATTTTATTTTTTATGAATAATTTTTTTTTATTTTCGAGAACAAAAAAAGAACAGAAACGTGTTTGTTTACGTTTTTCGTTCAAAAAATGTTTTTTTTTCCTTAAACAAAATTGGAACTAAAAAAAGAAACAAAAAAAATTACTTTTCTGTCTAGAAACACTTCTTGAAGGGCTGAAAAGAACAAAAATGAAAAGAACAAAAACGAAACACATTCACCACCGTCTCTTCTTCTCGTTCATGCCCTGCGCGAAACAATGCTCTCCCTTTTCCGGCGTCTCTCACAAGTTCACCACCATCGAGTGATCCGGCGCCTCCCCACTTGGCTGACTCTCCGGCGATGACAGTTGCTGCTCCTTCACCGGCTGAAGCTTCTGAATCGAGGTAAGTTTCTGCTGCTCCTCCTTCACCGTTTGACGAGGGCTTCGGCGAGAGCCACCCCTCGCAGATCTAGGTGACGGCTGCTCGGGGCTCGAGCACGATAGCTCGCTCGAGCCTGCGCTTGCCCATATCTACGAGAGGCTCGCTTGAGCGAGCCCTCATGCTCGAGCCCCAAGTGAGCGTTGCTCGCCCAAATTTGGACATGTGAGGGATTATGATTGTATTGGTGTCTTCTGTCACTCTAGGCTCACGGATATCATGCAAACTTTGCTACAACGGCACTTGTGACCGAGGCATGTAATTGACTGAAAGCATGTTAACTTTTACATTGAGATTGCGGCTCCAGATTATCTTCTTACTATTTGGGTAATGATTTCTCTCATGCTTTTATGCTAAAACTAAACAATTGCTCTTGTGATGCTTGTTAAATTATAAACTAAAGTAGGTATGTCCAATATGTTGCACTTTTTTTGTAGAATTGTTGCTGGCTTTATGCCTCTATGTATCAATATGCATGTGGTAAATTTTTCTGTAATTTTGTGTCAAGTACCATTATATGCCCTTAATTTGAATTGATGTTGGCATTTGTCTTCTAACATAATCATCATATGTCCTTGTTATGGTTGATTCACACGACTACCCTGCACTGCTAGAGTTCCTGAAGAGTAATGGAGATGATCAACAATTCCGTAGAAAACTTGCTTGAAAGGCCTTTCAAAGTGTTGCTTCCTATGATTCTGCAGTGTCAGAGTGACTCTGGAGACAAACAACTGGAGGTATTCGTCTAGTTCGTGTTCTCAATTGATGTCATAGCCACTAAGGCAATTAAAAATGCATGTAGGTCTAAACACATGCAAGTAAGGGGCTTTTTAGAGACTTGGTTCTGATGGTATCCTTTCGTTTGTTTCTTTTGGAAATCAATAATTTCAATAGGTTCTGTTACCCTATTAGTTTTTTAACCGAAAATGTGGAGGTTGACGACTCTTCCTTTTGATAGAGAAATTCCCTCCGAGCTTAACATTGCCTCTATCTCTTAAAAGTTCTCTTAATTATGGTGAAAATCCCCACCATAAGGCTACATGTGGACAAGAGTCTTGCTGAGGTTAATGGAGGTGGTATTGCAACTGCAATCCAACATCATGGAAGGCCAGTCCTTGATGTCATATTTTTACATCAAGGTCAATCTTTTGAGGAAGTTGAAATTGCAGCGGATCTAGTAATTATCTAGCTTTGAAAACTTCATTAGATAGAGGAGGCAGTTTCTAAAATGGAATCTTGTTATTAAATCTAAATAATAGATAGTATCTTCATGTTATAGCTAAAGCTTTTTGATAAATTAACAAAGGCTTCAAGAAGTCAATATGTTATTAGAACAGGAGGTACTCAATTCAAATCTCTCTAGCACTTTATTTGCTTCTTCAACATAATGATCTTCCACCCTTCAATTTGTGGTAAAATGCTAGCCTATGAGTGATGGAAAATATAGAGCATTTATATAACAAATTACTCCATCTAACGGGTAGCTTAAACTTTTGGTTTTGTTAGCAGTTTGACATAATTCTACAAATCATTCTTAAGGAGCATCTAGTTTCTTTTCTTTTCCAGGTCAACTATCTGTGTATTTGAGCGTGCAAAAGGTTTAGGTATAATGAAACGCTAACAATGTTTTGCAAAGGAGATTAGCGATACAGGGGACTAATTGGCTGCCTTTTAGTATCATAACCATGTGTTTTTGAGATGAGACTGGATGCTCTTTAGAAGTCTCTGAGCAACTACAATAGTAGTTTGTTCTGCAAAGTTCTTTTAAACCATTGACAGATCGTGGTAACAATAGCAAATCTATCTCTCATTTGTTGTGAATTATGTATTGGTGTTGCAGGAAATGTCATATAATAACTATCTGGATGTTGATGCTGCCTGGAATCATGTATCTGAGTTTAGTGACCTACATGCATCGTCATAAAGCATACAAATCCTCATGGGGTGGCTTCCCTCGCCGATATTCTTCAAGCATACAGATTAGTAGTCAAAGCAGATCCAGTCAGTGCATTTGGTGATATTGTGGCCTTCAACATAGAAATTGATGAGGTATATGCTTATTTCATTATGCAAGTTACAAAGTGAAAATTCGAATTTCCTTATATAGTACACCCACCGAGTCCAAATATAATAAACTGAAAAAGGCTCCTCATCTTTTAAATCCATAGAGTTCCATATCGAAGCTCATTCTTGAGTCAACTAGTTTGAGCGAATTAGGCTAAATGTTATGCCATGGTCACATTCCATAATATATTATAATTCTCTGATAAATAAAAAGGAGCGTGAGCTTTTAAAACTTTAAGCCTCATTCAACACGGGCTTCCCTCAAAATTGAAACAACACTGGTGTAGGTGCGGGTCTCCTATTGCTGTTGTAATGCTTCACTTGATAAAGTTGATTGAGTTGAACGTCAACACTAACCTTGCAATGTCCTACTGTGCATATAGAACTTGGCGAGGGAAGTCCAGGAGTTCACAAGCCCAATGGATGGTGAAACTCGGATGTTCTGCGAGATTGTGGTGGCACCCAAGTACTCAAAGAAGGGGCTAGAGTTTGTCAGTGGGAAGTCGAAAACGTTGAGGATTCTGGAAGCGAAGAACGGAAAAGGGGAGCTTTCATTGAGACAGGTCGGTGGGGGATGGCCGGCTCAGGATTCCGATGATTTTAACTCCCGTAGGCATCCAATTCAATGCGGTCTCAGGGATAACTCCGCAAGAGAGCGAGCTTGAAGATGCAAAGTCTGCATGGCTTTGCGTTGAGCCCGTTGAGTACACTTGCAGTGTAAATTTTAAGACTCTTAGTGCAGTCACCAAAGAGAAATTATTAATTCAGTCTTATATTCATTGTAGGTGTTTCAATATAATCTAGAATACTTTCAACTTTGCGGCTTTGTAGTTCTAATGTTGTTGTGTCATTCTAATTATATGTCTATAAGACAAAACGTTATTTCGTATCAACTAATTGGTATGATATAAAATGACCCATGCCTAAAAGAAATTCTGTTATAAAATATGACGGTTGAAATTTATAACGAACATTGATGTAGGCTTCAATCACCCACCTACAGTTTGAGCGATTCCAAATAAGGGGGCTATATTATCAAGAATAGTGAGTTTAGCCTTCAAAAGAAAGTTTGAATCTAGAACTCATCTAGATTTTGATTATTTTCACATCAATTGACTTCCTAGGGAACAGATTGGATAATGGAGATTGTTTATAGACATTCAAATATGATATATGAAGCTTTCAGCATTTCATAAGAATGAGAATTCAATATCAAGTTTAAACTTTATTAAAAAAAAACATTTTTTGAAAAATTTAAAATAGAAATTTTGTACAGTTACCAAACGTGTTTTTGTTCTTTTTCTATTCTAGGAATAGAAATTGAGTGTAATTACCAAACGTGTTTCTGTTCTTTTTTTATTTCAAGAATAATTTTTATTTTACACTTACCAAGCGTGTTCTTTTGTTCAAAAACTGTTCCCCGGAATATAAACATTTTTTTTTTTTAATTTCTATTCCCTGAAACAATATTTGAACAGAAACGTTACCAAACGCGCCATTAGCTGTCTGGGCTAATATTCTAGCGATAAGTAAAAGTAGAAAAGTAAAAATCAGCCAAAAGAGGAAAAGGTCCGACTGCCTAATGCACTGCGTTAGATGGTTTACGAATCATCACATATTTCATTAGTGTTGTTTTTTTGTTGGTCAAAATTTAACGATGTTTCATTACTAGCTCGAAACTAATGAGCTATAAAAAGATTATGAGTCCATACATAAAATTAATTAAAGAGGATGAGGGGGATTAATCACCCAATTTCTCGGGAGAGAGCTAGCTCGGTATGCCCTAGCGACTTAATCAGCTACCTGATTAAATTGTCTCTGTTTAAAGCAGATGGTAACTCCCTTCAACTAGCCCAACAAAGCGGTGCAGTCCTGGATTATAGAGCATGCGGCCCATGGCCCTTCGGGCGGGCCCAAAATGCAATTTACCGCAGCTAAAATGTCCGAAGTCAAGACCGTGCACTGTTCAGGAGACAAGTACATGTGCAGATCAGCTGAAAGTCCTTCAGCTTTTGCCATTTGTGCGTCCGATTTTCCCTTTAGCTAGTTTATTGCCTCCCTAATAGTTACGGTTTCGGCCACAAACATAGATGAGGCGTGAATCCTTTTCATGAAGCCATCGAGAAGCACTCCATCTTTATTTCTCCATACCCCTGCTGCCGATCCCTCTAGATCTGAGCTGCTCCAAGTGCTGTCCACACTAATTTTACAGAGATTGAGGTTCAGCGAGGTGGGTGGCATTGTTGCCGAAGGCTGCTGGTCTGCTCGGTTTGTGCTTCCTTTCGTATACTTTGCTTGTAGTTGTTGCAAGTACAAAGTTTCTTCAACTATTAGTGTTGTTGGCAAGTGAAAGTTGAAAGGACTTTGAATTGGCTAATTATGTAGGTCAAGCTAGATTACCCCAAGGAGCATTTGATTTCCATATTAAGTTACACAAGAGAAAGCGGTGGCTCTCCACCTACCGTTATCCAATCTCTGAAAATACGTACCACTAGATGCGCCTATGGACCGTTTGGCAAGCAAAAGGGCAAGAAATTTCGTATTTCATCATATACTATTGGTGGCAGGATCATCAGCTTTTATGGACGGTCTAGATCACATCTCAATTCAATTGGAGCACGTTTGGAACCATGTAATTAGGCTTAAGTTATAGGATGTTAATATTAGTGATTATCGTTTCAATGGAATTTTTGTGAAATAATCATAAGTAGTTGCTTTGCACTCAATGAACCGCATTGCAATGGTTCATTGAGTTGAAGGGGGAATTACAAATAAAATCATAAACTTATGCAGTCTTAAATTTTCTTTTTTAGTCAGTTCAGTCCTAAACATTTTATATTTGTACTAATTCAGTCCATCCGACCATTTTTGGTCGCCCAACAATAGTGCGGTGCTACTAGCGCTAACGTGGCGTTTTCTTTATTTTCTTTGTATCTTTTCCCCTCCGGCAAAGGCTGCGATGCCGTCGACGCGGAGGAACTACCAGACTAACATTGAGGGACGAGTCACGTGGGGCCCATCCTATGTCTCTGTTCCTTCAAGAGGAAGCTGACAATTTTTGGTAGCTATTTACTAACTTCCAAAATTCATCAGCATATCACCATCCTCACTCCGAGGCAAAAATAAAATAAAATATATATATATATATATAAAGAAATAAATAAATAGGAATATATGAAAAACACTATACATTAATACTGTAATATAATTTAAAAACATTCTCCTTACCTGCCTATAATACAGCTCATCAACGCTTTTTTCGTAATTTGAGCTCGAAATTGACAAAGGTTAAAAATTAACCCCATAGAAAGATGAAAATCCAGAAAATTAGCTACTATTGTATCACAAAGAAATTGATTTTTAGTTCTTAACCATGAATTTTCAAATATCTAGCAATTGCGATAGAAATATATGTGGGTGCAAAGACAGAAATGCGGGCAACAAGAGGTTGCTATATGTATTCATCTATGCTTGATTTTTTTCATCCATTTGGATTTATTTTACCTATCAATCGCATAAATCTAATGGAAATGGCAAAAGTCTTTTAGCCACAATGCAGATAGAAAGTATATATGTTAATATTGAGAAATAATAATACATTACTTCTATTTAGACATTGATGCGTCAAAATTACACGATAAGATTATACTCACTCTCGCTTTTACGGTCCGATTTTCCTACTCTTGAACAGCTGTCCATCGCTTGCAAATCCGACATTTTACTGTACCATGCACTTAACCATGACCTTCTAATTCATGAGACTCTCGCCACTTCCCACACAGACAAGCACACTCCCCACTTCATTCCTCTCTGTCTCTCTGTCTCTCTCTGTTACTTTGATAGGCGTGGATTCCATCTAGGCATAGAGTCCAGCGATTCCAGCGACGTAGTCTAGAGTTCCGGGGAGGATGGCATGGCTCTCAGCTCTAGCGACGGAGATCGCAATGCTGGTGCGCTGTCATTGGGGTTGCATACTCCTACTCCCTGGTCCGGTGGCTCAGTACGTTGCGCGATGGCGAAAACCTCAACGAGCAAGAGCAAGGCATGATCAACGAACAGAGCGTTGAGGGTGCCAGGTGCGGTGAGATAAAGAGCGACGTCTATGAAGGTGACTCTGAGATAAAGAGTGACGTCTATGAAGGTGACTCTATACAGATCCTATAGCTTCACAACTTGTCTGCTTTATGGAACTTTTGCTTTTTGCTGCACTCGGGACTGATAGTCGTACATTCAAACGGTTTAGATATTTCGGTAATGAAATTCTATTTTCGCGCTTTCCAATAAAGCTCGTAAGCAGTTGCCTCATGTTCGTGTCCGAGAGAGAAAAAGGCGAAAAAGAAGGCAGAGAATGAAGTACATTTGATTTTCTGGGTTGCGAGTCTTTCATTTTCTGGGCATACGGGGGTCGTAGTTCAACCCCTTCTTTCTCTGTCTCACTCACACTGTTCATCAACAGATTTTTTGGATTCTCGCATCTGCCTGAGCAATAGCAACAAAGTCGATTCTTGTAATCTGATGATAGTTCAGCGAAATCATGAGCTTCTGCTGCGAGTCATTTTTAGGGTTTGTCACAGCTGCTAGAGCTTTGAGCGACGTATCTGAGCATAGGAGTATAACATTTACTCATGCAGATCTCTTCTCGGGAAGATGGTTGGAATGATGTGTCGTGTTCTTCGTCGTATCTGAGCGATGTATGGAGAGTTAACTGGTGTAGCTCGGCTTGTCGGCTTTTGCCACTCGTCTTCTCAACAACTTCACGCCTTGTTTGGATTAAGTAAATGCACGTGTTGTGCACGTGAATGTCTTCGTCTCTTTACTGACCAACTTAGCTACGGTCTCTCACGGGAGTGGGAGGCACTTTATTTTTATGGCATTACACAACAAGAATGTTCATAATAGGGTGTTTCAAAAGTATATTTGATTAATGTTGGGAAAATTACAAAAATGTCAATGAATATATATATGTATCCGTACTAATTCAATCTTAGAACTTTTGTACTAATTGAATTATAAATATTTTCAAGTTTTACCAATTGAGTCAATCTCGCCAATTTTGATCGGAAACCATTGATTTTGATGTGTAGCATCTTATATATATAGCTGATGTTGATAGGGGAATTTTTAACAATATTTTAATTTTTTTTGACTTATTACTTTTTATTTTCTTCTCTTTTCCTTCTTTACTTTTTTTTTTTTTTTTTTTTTTTTTTTTTTTTTTACTATGGGCGAAGAGGGCTTCACTACCCTTGCCCAATGGCCGACAAGGCCTTGACGACCCTTGCCGGCCACGATAAAAAGAAAAAAAGAAAAAAAAAAGGAAAAGAGAAGAAAGAAAAAATCAATTAAAAAATTTAAAAATTTTAAAAAAAAATTGTCTACATCAACACTGGTAGTCTAATGTAGACGACTAGTGTCCACGTTAATAATTTCCGGCCAAAATTGATTGCATTGACTAAATTGACAAAACATAAAAATTTAGACTTCCATTGGCACAATAGAAAATTTTAAACCAAATTGATATAAATGCAAATAGTTTTTAACCATTTTGGTAATTTTCCTGATTAATGTCTGGGGATAACGTACAAATAATTACATGTCTTCAAAGATTAATTGATTTATTTACATTTGATGATGAGCTAGTCCTGAAAAAGAATTTTTGTGAAAATTTATTTTGCGGACTTTCCGATATTTGGAACGATTAAAATAATAAGTCGGTTGAAAAAGCATTCTTAATCAAGAAAACACTTATTCTGAAAATTGAGAAAATTTTTTTATCGAAAACTTTTTCCTTAGCTAAGTTTATGTTATTCCCTCTCCAAGGGCAATCCTTATTCGCTTTCGTCATTCGTTTTCTCTATCCTCGTTGATAAACCCACAAGTCAAATTCTCATTTATTATAAAGTAATACGTTGAATTTACGATTAATGTCAAGTCACGTAGGCTTGGGTACCCAACTGCCGCGCTCGAGGCACCTAGATTCGAGTCCATTGAGCGAGGCCCAGGTCTCCAGTGCTTGTGCTCAGATTTATAGTGGCTAAGCCTGAGAAATCCGAGCTACTGCGATCGGGACCGCGGCTGCTGGGCCCAAGTCCCCATAATCCCCAATGCTCAAGGCGAGGTCTTCTTCTCTTTTAACATATAGCATGTACACTCTGCTATCCTTCACAGAACAGTGAACACCATCTGAGCAAAGTGAAATCTAATTAAAGGTATAACGACTCCATCTGAGCAATTCAAGATAACCTGGAAATAAATAAATAAAAATTCAAGATAACCTGGTATAACGACACCATCTTCTTTGTTTTCAAACAGACGGTGTGTATACTCTGCCCTCTCTCTCGTTCCATTATTGAAAGGTCCAGTAAATAAATAAATAAAAATTCAACAAATCCAGTTTTATTCTAGACAGCGACCACTCCCCAGTCGCCCACAGATACAAATAAAGTAAAGAACAAAATGAAATTCTTAAAAAAAGAAAAGAAAAAGAACAAAGTGAACCAGCATTGGGACTGTTAAATGGGTGAGTTGGGTTGGACTTAGGGCCAGGCCGAAAATAATTTGACCTAAATTGATCCATTGAATCCATTTTGACCAATTTATACTCAATTCAAATTTAACAACTCATATCCGATCCAATCCACACCCAACACATATATTTACTATTACGTATGATAATTATGATTATTTTCAAAATATAAATTTCAGGATTGTGTACACCAGGCCTGCTCGAAAAGCTCATCCGGGTGTTACATGTACGGAGCTTGTCAAACCCACACCCGAACACTATCAGAAAGACAAATCATAGTAATTGATGTTGCTTATTTCCACAAGGAGGAACAAAAGTTTGGTCAAAATAAGTGGGAATGCCTGCTCAGTTGAGCAATTTATCAAACAGACGGGGGTGGTAATGTAGTCCAATCCTAATAACACAATCTCGAATAGCACATTAACACCATCATCGAACCCAACCAAAATTAACAGCAATTTCTAAAACACTAGACCTTGAGACACTAACAAACAACCAAGCTAACAAATCAATTCGTATTCAACCTTGAAACTTCACCAGACCTTGAATATATCACGGAACCCCAATAAGGTCCCACCTAGCCTCCGAACCTGTACAGAGTTAAAGGATAACTTGGTTGGAGAAGGTGAGTACGGCCACGTCTACAAGGGCCGGCTCAAAGATGGTCAAGAGACTGTGGCAAAGGTGTGGAAGGAGGCCAACGTGCATGGGTTCATGAAGTTCAATTCCGAGATACAGTCGGTGGAGGCACATCAGCCAAAAGTCAGGAAACGCTTTCTTGGTGAAGAAGAAGAAAGAAATGACGAGTTCCAAGCGAAGACAAAGAAGCCTAATTTGAGTGGATGCAGCTTCAGCCATGGATGCAGTCAGCGGTGGCGAGTATAGTTGGCAGATGCGTGTTGGCCATGGATGCAGCAGCTTCCTTGGCTGGAGGGGAGGCGGCGACGGCGGGGGAGGCGGCGGCCACTGTGGTAAAGGAGGACAAAGTGGAAGAAGAAGAGGAGTAGTGGACGACGAAATGCTTGGGGGCGAAGGAGTGGACGAGGATTTGCAGGTAGGTTGGATTGGGTAGAAATGGAGACCATTTAGAACCACGACAGTTCATATCCAGAACAACCCATTCATTGAAATTATGGCAACCCATTTCTAGCCCATTTCATCAAAGATGGTTTAAAAAAATGGGTCATCAACATATTTTGACACCTAGCATAGGAGCATGCACTACCATTATTGTCGTAATTAATTTTCTCGTGCAAGGGATACATAATCCTTCGCTTCAATCTATTCCTAATGAAGGGCATCAGCAGAAATCAACAAGTGTTTTCAATTCAGCACAACAATATTCCTAACTAATTTCATAGAGTCAAACGCATGAGCCATAAGCTTCGAATACATATCAAAATCGATATCCTCAGAGATTAACTCTGAAGCCAATGGATTTATCCAACCTAAGGATCAAAGAGGCGGAAAATATGTTTTCGCTCAAATCTAAGACTATGTTCATACTAGCGTGGTTCTGGCATTTCAGCGAACAGATAATATGCACTCGATCCGAGAGAACAAACCCTCGGCAAAATAGTGAGGATCGCAGCCAGTTTCAAGCTCGCAAGAACTAGCTTCCTGGCCGCTGCTTTCATTCTCATACATCTAAAGTAAAGGATATAGTTCTATCTAGCAAACGGTGATTACCTACAACGATGACCGATCAGCATTGAACAAAACAGTCGCGGAATCCATTTCGAGGGCTGGAATCTGTGAAGGAGTTAACCGTAACCGTGGCCACTGGCGCCCGAAAAACAGGGGTTGCAGGGCAAACTTGGAGTGGCAATGGAAGCGACGGAAACCGGCGACGGCGATGTTTCTCCGGCAATTAAGGACGATAGACTCTGAAAATACTGAGGAAAAAAATCAGCGCAATTAATTGAGTCAAAATCGGAAACTAAGGAAAGAGAAAGGACTCAGCTTAGAATCAGTAGCAGCGATCAAGTGATGCAGAGCGGGAATTTGGAATCCGAGTTTGGCCAGACTCTACTTGAAGCTGTTCTCATTTCTTATTCAATTCTTTCTATGATCGGAGCTCTAAGAAATTCGCTCAACTTCTTCCTCAATCAGATGAACCGATAGTATTAGGTTTGCTGAAACCGTCGAGATGAAGATTCGATCGTCGAAATCCTTGAGCGAGGAAGAGCCAAAGATCAGCTTCGATTCTGCAAAGGTCGAGTCGAGAAGAAGGAGATGCGCAGGACTGCTCCAGAGAAAACTCCAGGTTCAGAGCAGGCGATGGAGGAGAAGAACAGCGCCTCCAACGACTTCAGCAATGGCGTCCGAAAGACGGAGCGTCACAGAGCACCACAGCTCGGAGTCGGGAAGCGGCCAACGGCGGCGGTTGGCGGTCGCTAGCGAATCCTTCGCGTGACCTCATCCAGATGGGCCCTCTGTTTCACGGACTTAATTATTCTTACGGGCTTTTGGGCTGATGGGCTTAAATTGTTGGGTTCATTGATGGACTGAAGTAAATGGTTTTGAACTTTGGGCCGCATGCGAATCTGGGCTGTGCGAACTGGGCTTGAACGATCTGGTTTAGTGGGCTGACAAGGGCTTAGTTTGAATGAACTGGACAGCACGAATGGGCTTCACTGCTGGTCGTGGATCTGGGCCGCAGTCCAGATATCTAATAAGCCTTTCCTTTTTCCTTTTTTTTTTTTGGGTATTTCGCAAAATATGTGTATTTCGCATATCAACAAAAATTCACGTGTCAAAAATACAAAACTATGTCTGCAAAAGATCGTGGAATGTCGTCTTCTGAAGTCGTGATTTATTCTGTTTGCCTATATGTTCTCCATTTTTGTTCATTGAGAAGGGTTGCTCATCTAGCGTAAATTTTTTTATGACCATTATTTGCTAGGCTCTCTGCTACAGGCAGTTGCTGCCCAATATGGCCAGACGGCCTTCTTAAATCACATTATTACAGGAGGTACCATGCTGATTATGATGCACCAGATCACGATGGAAGAAGTCCTCTTCATTGGTGTGTCAAAATCGCTCTATATGTTTAGTCGCACAAACGTCATGAAACTGCTTTCACAAAGTTGGCGGCACTCATCCCTAATTTTCTATACAATTTAAATCTTAAGATTTAACCAAGTGTCAATAGATATGATTAACGATTATTGTATCAGTGGCATTCCTATAAAATTATCATGAGCATTGCTTCGCATTGCAATGGTTGGTTGAATTTAATAGTGTCCAACCTAATGTCTCCCATGAAGCAAAAGAAAAAATATGATTCCCCCGTTCCTTTTTATTTGCTTGCTCTGCGCATCTCGAATTATTTCCCATAATCACTTTAGAAACTATACCTTGTAATGTAAGAAAAGCATAAATGACTAGAATATGTGTTGACACCTAAATTTTGGCGACCCGCTTAGTCATTTATTGCATTAAAAAATTAAGGGTTAATTTTATCCTTGAAAAAATAGTCAATTGCATAACATATAGTTTTAAGTGCATTTATGTTTTAATTTGCATCTACATTGGGTCGGTGACAAATTGATTTGATTTTGTGGTTTTGAACTTTAAGTCGACAAGTCGGACTAAGCCCATGAAGAGAGCAATTTAGCCTAAGCCAATATTTGAAAAAATCCTATTGCAATTTTTGAAAAAATCAATAGAGAATATTCATTTTTTGCAAAGGAAATCTAGAAGAGGTGTGGAAAATAAAAAGTGATATTGCGTTCGGAAAAAGGAATTTTCATGGATATGAATTTGGAAAGAAATTAAAATCCTAACTCATGGCCTATAAATAGATTAGATGCGTAGGGTTTAAAGGGGGCCACGCAATTGAGACATTCGGCCATATTGAAAAGAAAAAAATTCAGAGAGAAAAGCGACGGTCTCGCAGAGAGAGAGAGAGGACTGGTCGGTGACGTTTAGAGATATACATGGGAGAGAGAGAAAAGAGAAGGAATTCTCTCTGCCAAGTCGAGGAGCCCCCACGTTGTGCGAGGCCTTTTGCTACAGCGCCACACCCTAGCCGCCGGAGTTACCGTGGACACACGTCTTTGCTACGTCGCCCCATGCAGCGATGATGGATTCGCTGCTGTGACCTCTTTGCCTTTGCGATGAGCTGCTGATCTGGTGCCAACCTCCTACCGTCATGACCAAGCCTCGACGAACCAAGTTCAATAGAGGCCAATCACTAGAGCAGCCCCCCATCCCCGACGATCCACGATCCGCTGCTTTTGCTATACCACGAGCCAGCGCACCCCAAGGACACTTGAACCACTACAGCCTAGTTCGGAGTTAGCAAAGACTCCCGCAAGTTCCATCCGGCCCGGTGATGCCCCGAAGTGTTTTCTTCGACTCACCGACAATCACCAAACAGGCTTTTGCGCTTCGTTCATATATATTCTTTGCAGGTTTCGTCGAAGTTCAAAGAGGCCAATATCTCCTGACCGACGTAAATATCTCGTCATATTTTCATGGCCACCGCTTGTGAGCTTGAAGTCCACGGTCAAAAAGAGATATTATAGAATCTCGCTTGAATAATTCTGAGTGGTGGGTTTGTTGAACCTTGCGGAAACGTGGTTCAAGTATAATTCACGAAATATAACTTTCACTATTACAATAATTTCTCACACCACATACAATACTCGAACAACTCTACACAATTCTTCTCACACTCACGTGCATATACAACACACTCTACTCAACACACTCTCAAGACCCCTACACACACACCCACACACCTTCTTGGACTTCTTACTCACACACTCTTGGTTGGACACACAAATGAGGAGCAAGTTGCTCCTATTTATAGGATGGAAAGTTGGTGACTTTCCTAGCTTTCTACACTATTCTAGAAGTATTATTTTATTATAGCCTAACAACTAGATTTCTATGGAGAAGTCTAGAAGTGGCGCAGCTTATGGATTTTGCTAGAAGATTCTAGAGAAGGGAGAGTTCTAGAGAAATCTGGAGGAGTGAGATATGGAGAACTCTAGAGAAAGTTCTAGAGAAACTCCAGGAGAGAGAGAGAGAGGCGGTGATCTTCAACACTCCCCTCACCGACTACTCTCTCTCGATATAGTAGCCGTGCTGAAATTGCTTTTGGACTCTTCAACCGTCTTCCTCCATTTAGCATATTGCGAAGCTTCCTCGATGATGTGGATGGCTCTATGGCTTCATCTTCAATTGCTTCTCTTGCTGCGACTTTCCATTGAGTCTTGTGATTCTTGAATTTTTGTAATGCCAATTCATTCTGTCCTTTAGTCTCCTTTTCCTTCTTTTCACTCAATTCAGTCTTCGTATTCAGCATATCTCCTCTAAGGATTTTGAGATTGGAACTCACCTGGTCAACCCTCTCATTCGTGACTTTCATTTCGTGCTTCAACCGATTCAGTCCCATCCGAAGCACTTCAATGTAGACCTCTTGATCCTTTTTCTCATAAACTTTCTTCTCCTCGATCTTATTCCACCTATCCTTGCACCATGGGATGTAGGGTGTAGATGGCCTCCTTTCCTCAAAGAAACCTTTCTTCTTCTCCTTCATGTGTTTGATATCTCTCTCAGTATGACCAATTGGGAACATCATAGTGGGCTTGAGATCCTGAAACTTCTGCAGCTTCTTGAACTCACATCGGAACTTCTCTAGTTCCCTTTCTTTTGCCTTGAGCTCTCCATCCTTCTGCCTTATCATCTTATCCCTTTTCTTCAACATATTCTCCATCTTTCTCTTCTCAACTTTCAGCTTCTTTATCATCTCCTGCATCTCTTGCAGTTCCTTTTCACGACTGCTTGTTGGCATTATTAGTTGTTTTTTCAAGTTCTCCCTTGGCTTGCTCTTGTTCGGGGTTGTGATAGAACTTGTCGAATTATCCAACTCAACTATACAAGCTGTTGCAAGCTCTTCTCATTCTTTCATTGCAACAGACGCTTGAAAGTCCCATTCTTCTTCACTTTCAATCTCCTTCTTGCAGGAAGTGACGACATTTCCTTCTTCCTGCCTGTACCAACAGAATCTGGCAATATGTCCTACCTTGCCACAAACGTAGCACCGTTTGCTACGCCTTTTGTTGCTCTTGTCTTCATCTTCATCGTCGTCGCGATCTTGACGAGCTCCCCCTGGCCGATAACCCTTCTTTTCGGGTTGCCTCCACCAATCTCCATGATCTTTCCATGGTTTGCCATCTCTTACACTTGCTCTATTTCTATTTTGGCCCTTGAACCCTCTTTTATTACTAAAAAGGGCACTTTCATCCTCCTTAATTGAGACCTTAGGGATTTGTTTATCTAAGGCCTCTTGATTGGCCAATATATTTTCCAACTCAGTTAGAGTTGGCTCATTTGCCCATCCACAAGTGGCCGTAACAATACCGTTATACTCCGGCCTTAACCTATGAATTATTATTCTTCTCATTCTTGTCTCAGAGATGGCATTCTCAGGATCTAATTTTGAAATTTCTTCGCAAATAGATTTAACTTTAGAGAAGTATTGACTTACCGTCATACTTTGTTGCGAGATTGAGAGGAGCTCATTCTCCAGGCATTGTAACTTGGCATCGTTTGTCCTTGTAAACAACGTCGCCAAGTTATCCCAGGCCTCTTTCGGGGTCTTCACACTCTTTATGTGTGGTAATAATTCATCATCAACACTCACGGCAAGAACGTAAAGAGCCTTACCTGACTTAACGTTCCACTTTCTTAAATCACTATCATTTGTGGGTGGTGTGGTGTTGTTGCCGCCAACAATATCCCATAAATCTTGTCCAAGCAAATAATACCGCATGCGGGTACTCCAATTATTATAATTAAAATCATTGAGCTTCTCCATCCCATTCACCGGACTCGAGAAATCTACCATGGTGACTTGAGTACAATGCCCCGCACTATACCAAGTAAGCCTGGTCCCAGACCAACCGACTTCACAATCCCAGATTGTGCACTGGCAGAACTCTGACGTCCTTCGCTTCTTTGCTCCTTGGCTCGACGATTCCTGATCGCCTTGCTCACTTACTATGGTCCCCGACCACTGTCTTTGCACGGCCTCCAACGACCTGCTCTGATACCACTTGTTGAACCTTGCGGAAACGTGGTTCAAGTATAATTCACGAAATATAACTTTCACTATTACAATAATTTCTCACACCACATACAATACTCGAACAACTCTACACAATTCTTCTCACACTCACGTGCATATACAACACACTCTACTCAACACACTCTCAAGACCCCTACACACACACCCACACACCTTCTTGGACTTCTTACTCACACACTCTTGGTTGGACACACAAATGAGGAGCAAGTTGCTCCTATTTATAGGATGGAAAGTTGGTGACTTTCCTAGCTTTCTACACTATTCTAGAAGTATTATTTTATTATAGCCTAACAACTAGATTTCTATGGAGAAGTCTAGAAGTGGCGCAGCTTATGGATTTTGCAAGAAGATTCTAGAGAAGGGAGAGTTCTAGAGAAATCTGGAGGAGTGAGATATGGAGAACTCTAGAGAAAGTTCTAGAGAACTCCAGGAGAGAGAGAGAGAGGCGGTGATCTTCAACAGGGTTGGTCTTCTTTTTTAAGTTTTGTCCATATTTTACTATAACATTTTGTGGGCTTTGTGATTTTGTTTCATGCAAGCAAAAGAACGTTTTTTGGCAATGAGATCTCAAAGAATTCGGATGCGTGGCGACTATAGACAAGTGGGGAGAAGAATAGATGGCATAATGTCCCGCTACCTCCCCGTGAGCCCCGTCCACCGTGTATACCGCCGACCACTTCGCACCGAGTCCCTATTGCTGGCCACTCACCGAGAATTGCAAACCACCACGGTTCACGAGTTGCCCGTCGACGTTGACGCCAAGCTCGAGCCAGCGTTGATCTTCTCTTCAAACCGATCCGTTGAAGTTTCTACTTTCGCAGTTCATTGGCTGTGACCCACCCGCATCGCTGCTCACCACCGCCGCCGCGACCCGACGCTAGAAGTCGCCACACCACCGTAACATCTCTCGGCTGATCCCAAACATCCCAGCAAAGCACCACGAATTGCCGAGCCACGCCCGAAGATTACTACTCTCTGTTTTTGCAGGTTTACCGGTGCCCTTGTCTACATCCAGCAACAAAACCGTGGCGTCTCACGTGTTCCGAAAAGAGGATAAAGTTGCCGCAGGTGGAAAGGGATCACAATTTGGTCAAATAAGTGCAAGCGGTGAATTTGTCTTCTGTTGAGTTTTGTCTCGTATTTACAACTTGTGGGTTTTATGGTTTCACTTCATGCAAGAAGAAGATTAATTTTAGGCCAGGAGCTCATGAAGAATTCAGACGTGTGGAGATATTCTTAGTGGAAGAATAGAGAGCAGACTTTGGGTCTCTTGACCGCGAGTACACCGCAGGCCAACCTTGGTCGCGAGTCGTGAGTAGCCGTTTGAGGATCGAATTCGGAAGCCAATATTCGAATTAGGTAAAAATCTTAGCTATTTTGATTTTCGAAAATTCCATTTCCTTATTTGATATATTCGTTGATGCCCATGATCGAAATTTCCGATATGCTAAGATATGTGAAATCTCGAGTAGCCTTCTAAATTAGGAAATCTTTCTAATTTCGTAACGTGCATATGATTGACGGTCCGATTTCATACTCAAAATACGACCCGTAATCGCACGGAAAAATCACCAATCCGATCTCACGCTCAAGATACGATTCGTGATTTTGTTTAAAATTGGCCAATCCGATCTCATGTGCTGGATATCATTCTTCAATTTGTGGATATTGATCTTATCTTGCCTGATTTGCTATCGTGTCGTTTGAATCAATTTCGTTTTCATAAAAAAGAAAATCAAAAAAATTGAATTAGGATTAGGTTTGTTTTAGAATATTTCTTGTTATCTTGCATATTTAGAATAGAGATTTTATTTCGAATTTCAAAAATCAAAAATCAAATCAATCAATTTAGGTTGCTAGTGGTTTTTTACTTAGGTTGCATGTTTAATAATTTGATAATTCTTAATTTCGAAATTAATAAAACAAAAACACAAAAAAAGGTCATCATGCATATGTCATGTAGAATTAGGACATTCTTTATACGTCATTGCATATTAGAATAAATGGCATGCTTATTTAGAATAAAAACCATGTGCACGTCATATAGAATTAGGTTCATACAATGCACGTCATTTAGTGATTTTTGTTAGGTCCATTTAAGTAGAAATTGTCAGTCATTAGATTAATTTAGATTGCATATTTAAATGTTGCATTTCTTTAATTTCGAATCTCATGGAAAATACAAAAAAAATTATTTTTAGAATAAATGCATCTCATGCTTCAGATAGATTACATGCTTGTTTATGTCATATCGCTTAGGTCATATAGCTAAGTCATGTTGCCATGTCATATCATTTCATGTTAAATTAGTGGCATGCATTGCATAAAGCATGATTCTCATTAATTAAGTGAAAACCAAAAAAAGAAATTGCGTGTTAATTAGAAATCATATCTAGGGTTATTGATGTGAATTTTGATCTAACAACGCAGATGCTTTCGTTGCTTTGAGGTAAGTTTTTTGTAATTTATTTATTGTTTATCTGGATGTTAAATTGGTGGTTTGTGTACCTGCATGATCACCTTACATGTTAGGAAAATAGATTTAAAATCAATTCAAGCTGCTTGCCAAACATTTTTTTCATAATAAAAGAGAAAAGTACCGAAAATGGCGTTAGAGAAATTTAGCGTAATTAAGTCCCAAAACTCATAAATCTCTGGTTCGTAGGAGTAAAGTAAATCTCTCATTACTTTACTAGGGTTTCTAATCGACCCACCAAAAATAGATTAGTGGCGACTCTTAATTGAAAATCATTTGCATGTTATAAACTTGAACTTAAGTCGCGAATTGGTATGGGCTTGGGAGAGCCTGAGTTAAGTCTAGGCTTAACAATCCATTAGCCAAACCCTAGGTGGTTCATTGACCCCGAAAAATTTGGTCGCGACAGCTTGGCGACTTCGCTGGGGACTTGAGTTAAAACTCTTAGTGGACTTAGTCCAATTTTTCTTTTCTTTGAAAAATGTTTTTGTTTAGCAGCGAGGATTCGAGATACGTCCCTAACATTTAAGGTGTTAAATGTTTTTGCAGGATGGGAGGTATAAGGGGAAGTGTTTGCTAACATTTATTTTGCAGGGAGGTGTAGGAATGTATGGTTTATTTTCATGAACGAAGTGTTGTTTGATTTAAACTGCTGTGCATGCTTTGCATTTATCGCTACACTTTGCACACACAACCTGCCACCGGACCTGGGCCGCATTAGAATCATCTAGGATGGTATTGAGATGTTTGCCACTCCGACCGCATGCTCGCGGTACGAGTCGCCCATCTCAATCCCGAAGTTTCTTTCATGGTGTTAAGAGTACCCACCTCGGTCCGCATGCTCACGACCCGGGTCGGCTCTTTAACCAAGCCGGAGTCATGAGGACCCGACATAGTCCACAAGCTCGTGGCTAGTCCGATCATCCTTGTGGCTCTACTTTGATAAGCCTTATAGAGTAGAAATCGAGCCACTTAGTATGCGCATGTCTATGTGATTGCCATTGATTTCCCTTGGTGAAGTAAGTCTTCTATCCCTATACTATGCAATTTACTTTTGGTCCATCCATGACAATCTAGGTTAGTCGTTTGATCTAATTCATTTGTCAATTAGAAATGAAATGAGGAAATTGCTATGCAATGAATCATTTGCCAAAAAAGGCTTTGGAGAATTTGTTTACAATTCACGTTTAGGAAATTTGATCTTGCTAGGGTGTTTATTTTTCTAGCTCTTTTTAGGAATAGCCCTTTTTGTACGAACTTTTCATGAATAAAAGAAATGGAAAAATCGATTAGATCATTGTCATGGATTGACTTTCTAATTACGCCTCATGCTTACATGTTCCCATTTATTTCCTTTAGGTGATCTCGCTCACCCATCTGTACACGACCGAGAGCTAAAATGGCAGATCAAAATGAGGTGCTGGACCATATCATTGTCAATATAAATAAACGAATTGCGTACCTCCAAAGTCAAGTCGATGAATTGTCTGCTACTGTGGCTTGTTTCGTCAAGCAAAAGGGCCATGATGATATAGGTACTCTATCTTCAGTAAGAAACTATGACTCGAAGAAGAGAGCCAAGAGGACTTTTGAACCATCCTATTTTCCTGAGGTTACTGAATTTGATGCCACTATGAAGAGACTAGTGATATATCTAGAAGGAATAATCTCTGACCTAGAGGATTTGCATCACAAGATCAAGGAGGGTGAAGAACTTAAGCACACATGATTCATGATCCTAAGTAGTTCGCTTTCCTTATTCAATTAGGGGCATATTTAGTTGCACCTTCCCTTGCGTGGGAGTTCTTATTGCTTTTTAGAAATTGGTAAAAATTTCTCCTGTTTTGCTTTAGTGCTTGAATATAACATTTTTCATTCCAATAAATGTAATTTGATTGATGGATATCAATAAAATTACAAGTTTTTTTTTGAGGACATGATGGGGTATGCCAAACCAGCCCGGTGACGATATCCAACAATGAAAAGAAAATATCATCCATGGAGAAATTCTGAGGACTGGGCTTCTTCATGCTTCCTCGTCCAAAATATTCCTCAAAAAGAAAAAAAAATCATTTTTGAAGCCATTTCCAAAAGCATGCATTAGATTACCCTTGTTTGTTTTTCTAACTCATTTACTTCATGTCTCAGAGCATAACAGAGAAGCGTTTGAAAATAACGCGTCAATTTCCAAGATGTGAGGCCCATTGATTTGGGAACATACATCCGAAGGAAAATAGGCGTGGGGCAAAGGATCATTTCCTAGCTGATTGTGATGACATCTCCCAAGAGTGAAGAGGACTTTAAACACTACTTATCATTTTACTTGTCCTGAGCAGTTTCCTTGCACATCAATAGGAAATTGAGGACAAGTCAGAAGAAGATCATCTAGATTCCAAAGTGTGATGTGTGGCACATCTCTTTAAAATTTGTGTGTGATGCCATTTCCATGAGAAAATGTTGGAACAAGTCAAAAGAGAATCATCCGTCTTGGATGAAATGGATACATTGTGTTCATGAACATAATCAATTTTGGAATTGACACTCTGTTCTTTTCCTTGCAGATGACGAATTGGGACACTATGGATTCTAGTAGTGACATGACTGAGACAAAATCTCGATCCGAGCCAAAATGGTTATGCAATTTGAATTTACTTTGATGATGCATAATATCCTATTCATGCACGTTGTTCTGTGCAGGGGCAAAAGCCAGATTTCATTGAATCAAAGATCGGATTTTTCATCCTTGATTGATCAATTTGTATGTTTGTTCCCTTTTGATAGGGGCAATCCAAGGACACCCATTGCTGAGACAGTCCCTTCGTGGGACATTTCATTGAATGAATGTTTGCAATCATGTTTTCATACTTATAAGAGAATTTTTGAGTATGGTAAACTGTTTGTTTGAAGCCACAAAAGCTTTTCATGCTTAAAGTTGTTGAAATCTTTTAAAAAGAGAATTTTCATAGTGATTTTACCTATTTAGTTCACCAATTTCATGTGGAGATTTATTAAGATAGACAACTCAAGGGAGTGACATCAATGTTTAAGAATGCTAAATGAGGTAGGATGATGAAAGGCAAGCCTTATCCTATACACAGTCCCCTACTTATACACTTGTGAGATGAGTGTAGGAAGTTCCATATCCGCAAAGTAAAGAGTTCTCTCGCGAAAGGTACGATAATTGAAATGATGAGGGGCAATTCATTTCTCTATTCTAAACACTACAAGTGATCCATTGCTTAACCCCTTTGAGCTCCATACACTTGTGAAAATTCTTTCAAATTACCCCTGTCAATAACCACCCCACATTGGGGCAAGTTGGAGGTAAGACAGCATCATAAGGTGAGGAAAATGAATTGAAATTTTCTTGCTCTCACTTGCATCAATCTTCTAGTCATGATATTACATTGAATTCACGTGGTAATTTAAGTGCCCTAGGATGACGAAGAGCATTTCTTTCTATATCCTATACACTTTTATCCATTGCATAGCTCATTTGAGCCTATGAATTCATTTCACATTAAACCCAGTTGGTGATCATCCCCCACGCTAGGGCAAGGCAAAAGGTAGATGGAGACCCTTGAAAGTTTGAGTGTCATTGTTTGACACATGCATAGAAATTAAAATAGAATTAAGGGGCATGAAAAAGCAGTGTGCCTGGTAAAAGCAAGGCCAATGCCTTTAAAAAAAAGTGAAGAAAAAATGAACAAGAACTAGGGGCATGAAAAAGCGGTGTGCCTAGTAAAAGCAAGGCCAATGCCCATAAATGAAAAAAAAAAGAGTCAAGATAGATGATTGTCAATTGCTAGAATTAAATCCCAATGGAGCAACACTCATAAAGCTCAAATGTTGAGTTTTTACAATCAATGGGACGCTTCATGAAGACAATCCCTGATGGTGAAAAAGAAAACCGGTGGCAGTGCCTAGATGATCATCAGCTTTGACCCCTACACATCTTTGAGCCTAACAAGCCATGAACCTAGCCCATGTTACGTCCATTGCAAAGTCTCTTCTGATTAGGGCACTTGAATTAACATGGGAGTTCATATGTTTATAAGCATCGCTCGAAGAAGTGCGAGCAAGATTATTTCATTCTCATTTTGCAGGGTTCTTGACTTGTAAACCCGGAGATGATTAAAGAGTTGTTCTTTCAATAGCCTTGACTCAAAGAGTCCCTTTGTTAAGCCGTTGACTGAGCCCATATTACAGTCCCTATTAAAGACCTCTCAGATTGGTAAAGTCGTACCGCTTGCGAGAATACTTGGACCCTTGTAGATATGATGATAGTGAGACGGAGTGATTCTCATAAAATAGACTCTAAATGAGAGTGAGTGAAAGTCATTTCTAACTGAAGGTCCCTCATTTGGTATTCTTAGGAAATTCATGTCATGTGTGAAGATTGTCTTGAATGATAATTCTCTCTAGTGAAAATTTGGGTGATGCAAAGGTTATTATGCATGAACCCCGATTGAGTTGAAGAAAACCTCATTAAATTTTGAAATGTGCATTCTAGAGTAACTCAAATTGTCTATCTCTTTGATGAATGCATATCAGTTTTTGCTCTAAATCATGTCTGACAGGTAATTCAAGTTCCTTTCAGAATGTTTCATGATATTAGGAGATGAGAAACCTCCACCATGAGGTGAAAGACCTCCACAGGATATCTAAATTCCAAAAGACATTTTTCTCCAAGAATCAGAGATATCACCAGGTAAGTATATCTCTACCATACTCTAAAATACTTGTCATTGTGCAGGTATTCTCTCTCAAATGCATCGACACTTGACTTGGTCAAGTTGTCTAGTTATATTGACCTAGCGTGCTTTCGTAGCCCAGAGTCATTTTCATCGACTCGGCGTGCTTTTGTAACCCGATGTCCCTTTTATCGACCCGGCGTGCTTCCATAGCCCGGTGTTCCTCTTCATGACCTAGCGTGCTTTCATAGCCCAGAGTCATTTACACTGACACTCAATGGAGTTGTCCCCTAAAGATTTTTCCTACAGATTCAATCTGATTAAGGCGACCGAAGAATGGTTCGGGTCTTGGTTGGATGATTTCTGTCGCAAGGTTGGGCGACCGAAGAATGGTTCGGGTCCTAACAAAGAAAAACCTCAGTCTAGGCGACCGTAGAATGGTACGGGTCCTAAACAACATTTATTGCTCTAACAGGCGACCGTAGAATGGTACGGGTCCTGGAAAAGCAATTTCCCCATTCAGGCGACCATAGAATGGTACGGGTCCTGGAAAAATAATTTTCTTCATCGAGGCGACCGTAGAATGGTACGGGTCCTTGACAACACATATTCCTTATTCAGGCGACCGTAGAATGGTACGGGTCCTGAAAAATGAATACCCGTTTAGGCGACCGTAGAATGGTACGGGTCCTAGACAGAACATTTCTGCTGTACTGGGCAACTGTAGAATGGTACGGGTCCTGGGAAAGCAGTTCCTTACAAAACATTTCTGTCGTATTGGGCGACCGTAAAATGGTATGGGTCATGAGAAAGCAGCTCCTTTCTGCCATACTGGGGGACCGTAGAATGGTATGGGTCCTGGGAAAGCAACATCTTCACAAAGTCATGTTACTATTCTAGGCGACCGTAGAATGGTACGGGTCTTAGACAAGTAACACCCACTACCTCGAATTACTCTATCCTCCTCGAAGGTAAGTTATTCCAGGTAGGTTCATCTATCATTTGCATTTTCATGCATCATATAATTTGCATTAAAAAATGGAATTAATTTTCCAACAAAAAATCATTCATTGCATGTGCATGACCAAAATTTAGGTCTCAATTTGTCTTTGAAGGCAACCTCTTCGAGCTCACCTTCAAAGAGGGGCAACTGTTGCCACCTAAATTTTGGCGACCCGCTTAGTCATTTATTGCATTAAAAAATTAAGGGTTAATTTTATCCTTGAAAAAATAGTCAATTGCATAACATATAGTTTTAGGTGCATTTATGTTTTAATTTGCATTTACATTGGGTCGGTGATAAATTGGTTTGATTTTGTGGTTTTGAACATTAAGCTGACAAGTCGAACTAAGCCCACGAAGAGAGCAATTTAGCCTAAGCCCATATTTGAAAAAAATCCTATTGCAATTTTTGAAAAAATCAATAGAGAATATTCATTTTTTGCAAAGGAAATCTAGAAGAGGTGTGGAAAATAAAAAGTGATATTGCGTTCGGAAAAAGGAATTTTCATGGATATGAATTTGGAAAGAAATTAAAATCCTAACTCATGGCCTATAAATAGATTAGATGCGTAGGGTTTAAAGGGGGCCACGCAATTGAGACATTCGGCCATATTGAAAAGAAAAAAATTTAGAGAGAAAAGCGACTGGTCTGCAGAGAGAGAGAGAGAGGACTGGTCAGTGACGTTTAGAGATATACACGGGAGAGAGAGAAAAGAGAAGGAATTCTCTCTGCCAAGTCGAGGAGCCCCCACGTTGTGCGAGGCCTTTTGCTACAGCGCCACACCCTAGCCGCCGGAGTTACCGTGGACACACGTCTTTGCTACGTCGCCCCCTACAGCGACGATGGATTCGCTGCTGTGACCTCTTTGCCTTTGCGATGAGCTGCTGATCTGGTGCCAACCTCCTACCGTCGTGACCAAGCCTCGACGAACCCAGTTCAACAGAGGCCAATCACTAGAGCAGCCCCCATCCCCGACGATCCACGATCCGCTGCTTTTGCTATACCACGAGCCAGCGCACCCCAGGGACGCTTGAACCACTACAACCTAGTTCGGAGTTAGCAAAGACTCCTGCAAGTTCCATCTGGCCTGGTGATGCCCTGAAGTGTTTTCTTCTGACTCACCGACAATCACCAAACAAGCTTTTGCTCTTCGTTCGTATATATTCTTTGCAGGTTTCGTCGAAGTTCAAAGAGGCCAATATCTCCTGACCGGCGTAAATATCTCGTTGTATTTTCGCGGCCACCGCTTGCGAGCTTGAAGTCCACGGTCAAAAAGAGATATTATAGAATCTCGCTTGAATAATTCTGAGTGGTGGGTTGGTCTTCTTTTTTAAGTTTTGTCCATATTTTACTATAACATTTTGTGGGCTTTGTGATTTTGTTTCATGCAAGCAAAAGAACGTTTTTTGGCAATGAGATCTCAAAGAATTCGGATGCGTGGCGACTATAGACAGTGGGGAGAAGAATAGATGGCATAATGTCCCGTTACCTCCCCGTGAGCCCTGTCCACCGTGTATACCGCCGACCACTTCGCACTGAGTCCCTATTGCTGGCCACTCACTGAGAATTGCAAACCACCACGGTTCACGAGTTGCCCGTCGACGTTGACGCCAAGCTCGAGCCAGCGTTGATCTTCTCTTCAAACCGATCCGTTGAAGTTTCTACTTTCGCAGGTTCTTTGGCTGTGACCCACCCGCATCGCTGCTCACCACCGCTGCTGCGACCCGACGCTAGAAGTCGCCACACCACCGTAACATCTCCGGCTGATCCCAAACATCTCAGCAGCACCACGAATTGCTGAGCCACGCCCCGAAGATTACTACTCTCTGTTTTTGCAGGTTTACCGGTGCCCTTGTCTACGTCCAGCAACAAAACCGTGGCGTCTCACGTGTTCCGAAAAGAGGATAAAGTTGCCGCAGGTGGAAAGGGATCACAATTTGGTCAAATAAGTGCAAGCGGTGAATTTGTCTTCTGTTGAGTTTTGTCTCGTATTTACAACTTGTGGGTTTTATGGTTTCACTTCATGCAAGAAGAAGATTAATTTTAGGCCAGGAGCTCATGAAGAATTTAGACGTGTGGAGATATTCTTTAGTGGAAGAATAGAGAACAGACTTCGGGTCTCTTGACCGCGAGTACACCGCTGGCCAACCTTGGTTGCGAGTCATGAGTAGCCGTTTGAGGATCGGAATTCGGAAGCCAATATTCGAATTAGGTAAAAATCTTATCTATTTTGATTTTCGAAAATTCCATTTCCTTATTTGATATATTCGTTGATGCCCATGATGGAAATTTTCAATATGCTAAGATATGTGAAATCTCGAGTAGCCTTCTAAATTAGGAAATCTTCCTAATTTCGCAACGTGCATATGATTGACGGTCCGATTTCATGCTCGAAATACGACCCGTAATCGCACGGAAAAATCACCAATCCGATCTCATGCTCGAGATACGATTCGTGATTTTGTTTAAAATTGGCCAATCCAATCTCATGTGCGGGATATGATTCGTCAATTTGTGGATATTGATCTTATCTTGCCTGATTTGCTATCGTGTCGTTTGAATCAATTTCGTTTTCATAAAAAAGAAAATCAAAAAAATTGAATTAGGATTAGGTTTGTTTTAGAATATTTCTTGTTATCTTGCATATTTAGAATAGAGATTTTATTTCGAATTTCAAAAATCAAAAATCAAATCAATCAATTTAGGTTGCTAGTGTTTTTTTACTTAGGTTGCATGTTTAATAATTTGATAATTCTTAATTTCGAAATTAATAAAACAAAAACACAAAAAAAGGTCATCATGCATATGTCATGTAGAATTAGGACATTCTTTATACGTCATTGCATATTAGAATAAATGGCATGCTTATTTAGAATATAAACCATGTGCACGTCATATAGAATTAGGTTCATACAATGCACGTCATTTAGTGATTTTTGTTAGGTCCATTTAAGTAGAAATTGTCAGTCATTAGATTAATTTAGATTGCATATTTAAATGTTGCATTTCTTTAATTTCGAATCTCATGGAAAATACAAAAAAAATTATTTTTAGAATAAATCCATCTCATGCTTCAGGATAGATTACATGCTTGTTTATGTCATATCGCTTAGGTCATATAGCTAAGTCATGTTGCCATGTCATATCATTTCATGTTAAATTAGTGGCATGCATTGCATAAAGCATGATTCTCATTAATTAAGTGAAAACCAAAAAAAGAAATTGCGTGTTAATTAGAAATCATATCTAGGTTTGTTGATGTGAATTTTGATCTAACAACGCAGATGCTTTCGTTGCTTTGAGGTAAGTTTTTTGTAATTTATTTATTGTTTATCTGGGTGTTAAATTGGTGGTTTGTGTACCTGCATGATCACCTTACATGTTAGGAAAATAGATTTAAAATCGATTCAAGTTGCTTGCCAAACATTTTTCAAAATAAAAAGAAAGGTACCGAAAGGGCGTTAGAGAAATCTAGCGTAATTAAGTCCCCGAACTCACAAATCTCTGGTTCGTAGGAGTAAAGTAAATCTCCTGTTACTTTACTAGGGTTTCTAATCGACCCACCAAAAATAGATTAGTGGCGACTCATAATTGAAAATCATTTGCATGTTATAAACTTGAACCTAAGTCGCGAATTGGTATGGGTTTGGGAGAGCCTGAGTTAAGTCTAGGCTTAACAATCCATTAGTTAAACCCTAGGTGGTTCACACCCCGAAAAAATTTGGTCGCGACAATATGTTCTTGAAGTTTCATTTTTTCCCCTTCACTTTAGTTTGATAGTAAAAAGATGAGATTGTAGAGGACACTTTCACTTTTTCTTCTCTCATTTTCTGGGTTTGAGTTCTTTTCTTCCAGCAAAGAGGTTTCTTGTTCCAAGTGTTTTTTTACCCTGGCCAATAAAACTTGACATTCTCCTCAGCTTGGCCTATGCTTTCTACGACAAGCCTGCTTTCACTTTAGACCAGAATCGCCATGTATTTTCCTCGGGATAGAAACTTTTGAAGAAAATCTGTCTTCTTCTTAGTGTTCAGTGCTAAAAAAATGAATTTTTTTGTGTTCTACTTTGAGAGCAAATTCGATGTCTCACTAAATGCATTTCCTATTGTGTTTGTCTTCCACTGAGAAACATGTAATCGTAGTATATTCTCAAACCAAATAGGAAACTCATTTTTCATTCTTATTTCACTAAAGATAAAATTAAAAATAGTTGGGCTACATTTTACTGCCAACGTGATGTAAAAATAATAAGCGTACCCCGGAGTTTGGCCTAAGATTAAGGGTATAAACAGATAATAAGGGAGACAAAAAAGGGGCTAAGTAAAATTTTGTGTGACCACTGGTAATTATTGAAAAAACTTAAATTATTATATAAATGCTTAGTTCAATATTTAAATCTTTTAACTCATGATTGAGGGATCAGTCCACCAATTTATAGAATTGATGGTAACAAATGTAATCAGATTTGTATGGCTAACTCCGGTCACAACCGAAAAAACTTAATATCATTTCTCTCTTCCCCTTTCTAGCTAAGCTCATCCACCTCCGCGATCACTCCGCCATAGCCCCCGCTGGCTTCTCTGATCGTTATCATCATCATCATCCGCGCAGCACTACCTTGCAATTCATACCTGACACAAACTTGCTTGGAGGAACCCGTGAGAGGAAAACATGGTCTAATTTCTTTTTCTGAATGCCAAATAGATCATCGGTCTTTAACTTACTCTTCAAGTGAAAGAAATGCATCACAATAATCAATAATTCCCTTTTCCTCGATTAAATTATTGCAATAAATCTGAACATGAATTTGACAATCCGACCAGTTTATTTAGGTCCGAACACAATTTGAGCGAGGATGAGCAAAGCATATTTCTTTTTCATCCTAGACCCATCCACTTAGGTCCGATCCAACTGTCCACGCCTAGCCATTATATCAAGAAAATTTAAAATTATCATGCCTGAGCCTGGGTAAGGATTTTAAGCTCATTACCGAATGAAAAAAATAATTCAAAGACAATGCTGTTGCTGGTGATAATAATAAATAAATAAATAAATAAATAAATAAATAAATAAATAAATAAATAAAATTCTTACACAATTGACACTCAAAATAGCACGTAGACTACACTGGATGATTAAATGATCAAGTACACAGATTTTGTAAATTAGTAGCACCGTTGGAATCTGCGTAGGATGCTTCTTAAATAAGTCTCTCTCCAATGTCTTGATCAAACTTACCTTATTTATAGCCCCTAACTACATAACAAATCATCGTAGGAGCATCGAATCAATGTCTGAAATCATGTATCCTTACCCTTCTGCTCCTCTACCACCACGACCAGCTCCTCCTCGCCGTCCTCCTCAATGGAAATATCGTGTCTACGTGAGTTTCCGAGGCAAGGACCTGAGGAAAAGCTTCATGTCACGCCTCTTCCATGCTTTGAATAAGGCCTCTATCCAATACTTGGAAGCGAGCATTTTGGTCCGCTTGACAATGAAATAAAATGAAAAAAAAATAGAAATCTATTCGGACCACCTAGGCCCTTCATGGTAAAAAGTATTTCTGTTCCTTGGAACAAATTTTTTTGTTTTTTTGCTCCTGGGAACAAAAAAGGAACAGAAACGCGTTTGTTTGCGTTTTTGTTCCAAAATTATTTTTTTGTTCCCGGAAACACATCTGGAACAGAAACAAAACCAAAAAATTTCGTTTCTTGTTTTTGGAACACATTTTAGGAACACTTTTTCTCTCTCTTCCATTTTCTTCTCTCTTTTTTCTTCTTCTTTTCTTCTTCTTTTTTCTTTCTTTTTTCTTTGGCCGGTCACTAGCCTCGGCCATGGCCGGCGACCTTGCCGGAGCATTGCCGGCCCCTGGCGAGGCCGACCTCGCACCGGGGTTGGCGAGACTTGCCGTGGCCGGGTGAGGCCGCCAGCCAAAAGAAGAAAAAAAGAAAAAAAGGAAACAGAAAAAAGAAAAAAAGGAAAAATAAATAAAAAAAGTAAGAAAAATAAGAAAGAAAAATAACAAATAAAATAAAAATATTAAAAAATTAAAAGAAAAAAATTATACAAATTTAGCAAACGTATTTCTGTTTTTTTTATATTTCTCGGAACAGATTTACCAAACACGTTTTTTTGTTCAAAAATTATTTCCCGAAGCAGAAATACTTTTTTTTATTTCTGTTCCCATAAACAAATTTTAAATAGAAATATTACCAAATGCACCCTTAGTCACTCTTTACGTATTAGCTAGTTTTGATTCATCGCAACTTATATAAAACAAAGTATTGGTTGAATTTGCAAAAATTGAAATACTTTTGAGGGGCAGTGTTTTAATTTGGGAAAGATTTCAAAATGTTCCGATTTATATACCAGTTGTTGACACCCAAATTTTGACTAATCATTTAGTAATTAATTGCATAAAAATTTAGGGATTAATCTTTAACCCCTAAGAAAAAATAGTAAAATTGCATTTCATGTAGCCGCATTTGCATTTGTACTAAGAGGACAACAAGAAGCAGGGGCTCGCGGTCGATTACATGCACAAAAGGATGGTCTCTCTTTCGCTGGTCTGAACATGCATAAAAAAAAAAAATGAAAAAATGATGATGAGGAAAGAAGCTCTCGCACGTCCATTATCTATTTCCTTATTAATGCATGCACAAATTCGGTGGACGTGCGGATTCTGGGGAAATCTTCAAAGAAGCAAAAGCAACCCATAATATTATACAATATGTCAGCTTTGGTGGCACCAAGAAGAAACCTCCTCATTAATGCATCGCCATACACGCACGAAATGGGACAGGCGCTTGCTAGAAGATTTCCTTGCTAGAGTGTCAGAGAGAGAGCTAAAAAATATTTATTGGGAAGGGGCTCCTCCTTCGGACAAGAAAAAATGAAGTCAGGGGAAGATATTAAAAAATGAAGAGAGAGTTTGTCAGAAGAAAAGAAGATTAAAAAAGGGCAACGTTCAGCTTAAATTATGGAAAAGTTGCGCCACATCTTGTCACAATAATGTTGGCTATCTTCAAGAGGCAATGGACGGCCTATAAATAAGACCACAAGAAGCCGCGTCCAAGGAGAGAGAACGAAAAATTTCCTTGAGAGATTGTGAGAGCTAATTAAAAAAGTGAGCCCGTGTGGAGAGGACCCGCAAAAGAAAATATGAAGTCGGGGGGCTTCTTTGAAAAAACTGCAGAAAAAAGGAAAAGTCAGAACGTGAGAGAGAGAGAGAAAAAAAAGGTAAAAGTAAAAGCAGAGGTGAGGGGACGTTTACTGTTCATCGTCTCCCTCACACTCGCTGCTCTGCTTTGCCCTCCATCTCCCAGACCCGATTCCGCCTCCTGTTTTGCTGCCGACGACCCCGCGTTTGCCTCCCGACGAGCACCGGTCTGTGTCTATCCCCCCGCTTCCGCGCCGCTGCACTCGCCGAAGCACCAACAGCCGAACAACCCGACGCCCCAGCCTGCCTTGCCCCGTGAAGCCGCGACCCGGTGCCGGTCCACGACGCCGCCGCTCCCTCCGAGCCTCCCCGCCGTTGCTCCGAGCCGACCCCTGCTGCCCGACCTTCCGCACCGCACCACCGCGCTAGTTCCGAGCCAGCCACCGCTCCCTCCGCCCGAGATCAAGCCACGACGCCGCGCCGCCGCACCCCTGCGCCGTCGCCACCCCTCGCCAATCCGCGTGCTCCGCCTCATCTCCGATCCGCGCTGGTTCGTGACGCCGGAGCCACTCCTCAGCCGCCGCGCCTGCACCAGCGAAGTCGTACGCCCCCGAACTCCGACGACGGTGCCTGAAGCTCGCGCCGCCCCATCGCAGATCTGCAGCACCGGAGTCCCAACGCCCCGCTCTCCTCCGCCCCAACGCCGCCCCTGCTCAGCCCGCGCTGACCCGCGACGACCAGGTGCCCCTGCAGCTGCTACCGCCTCGCCTTGGCCGCTCGCCAGCCCCGCGTCCGCAACGCCCAGCGCCCGTGCTCCGCCGCCCGCTGCCCTTGCCGCCGCCCCTCACCGGAACGCCGTCGACCAACCCCCTTGGCGACCCGACCGATGGTGACCCCCACCAAAAACCGCACGAGCCCAAGCCTTGCGTGGGAAAGGAAAAGATAAAAAAAAAAAAAAGGGGAACATTAGGTAGTTTTTTATTATTATTTTATCTTTTTGTTATATAGTTTATAGTCTGTTTTTATATAGTTTTTTAGCTTGATTATTCATTAATGCATGATTGAAGTTCCAATGTAAAATAACCCCTCAAATTAGGGATTAGGAGTTCGATTTTCGCGCCCGAAATCCGACTCACAATCTCTCACAAAAATTGACAATCCAATCTCATGCTCGAGATTCGATTCGCGATTTAATTTAAAATTGACCAATCCGATCTCATGCGCGAGATATGGTTCGTCAGTTTTGGGTATTAATCTTATCTTGATTGAATTGGATATTTTGCATAAAAAAATTTCAAAAAAAATGCAAGTTAGATTAGGGCTAGGGTTAGCGTTAGATTAGGGCTAGGGTTAGCGTATTTAGTTATTTCGTTTGTTAAAAGAAAAAAATCCAAAAAATGCATTCAAGATATTAGTTTTTTTTTTAAGAATTGCACGTGTCAATTTAGAATAGGATTTTCGATTTTAAATTTTTACAACAGAAAAAATCCCAAGAAAAATTAGTTAATTTAGGATGCTAGTTTTTTTTGTAGGTTGCATAATAGGTTTTTTTTTAAATGCATGCTTTAGAAGAGATAACGTGCCCCTTTAATTTTCACTCTAGTAGTTTTTTTTTAGTGTTTTTTAATTACGAATTTCCATAAAAAATCATCATGCATTTTAGAATAGAATTACATGTCTCATTTTAAGATTAGATCAGTTTGCATCTTAGGTTAGAAATTGATAGATTAAAATAACGTCTTGGTTTAAATTAGGATTTAGCATGACTTAATCCTAGGTTTAAATTGGATGGAATTTTAATTTAGCTAGGTATTTTTTTGCATTTTTCTTAATTTCGAATATCATGAAAAATACAAAAAAAATTGTCTTTAGATAAATTAGTTTCAATTTTAAGGACGAATTGCACTTTTAGGAATAGAAATATCATGGGCATGTCATGTAGGATTAGGCTCATTTAATTAAAAATTGCCCGTCATTATAATTAGGTCATTTTGATTTGCATATTTAATTATTGCATGTTCATTAAGAAAACACAAAAAAAAAATATTTTACTCACGTCATGTAGTTTAGATCACATTGTCATGCCATTCCATGCTAGATTAGTAGCATGCATTGCATATTGCATGATTCTCATTAAATAAGTAAAAAAACCAAAAAAAATGGGAGGGGAATTTGCCTGTTAATTAGAAATCATAGCTAGGTCTGTTGATGTGAATTCTGATCTAACAATGCAGATGATTTCGTTGCTATGAGGTAAGTCCTGCAATTTATTCATCGCTTTCTTGGGTGTTAAATTGGTGGTTTGCGCATCCGCATGATCACCTCACATGTTAGGAGGATAAATTAAAATCAATTCAAGCTGCCTGCAAAACATGTTTTTTTTAAAAGAGAAAGGTACCGAAAGGGCGTTAGAGGAATCTAGCGTAACCAAGTCCCCGAACTCACAATCTCTGGTTCGTAGGAGTGAAGTAATTCTCCCGTTACTTTACTTGGGTTTCTAATCGACCCACCAAAAATAGATTAGTGGCGACTCCTAATTGAAAAATCAATTGCATGTTAAGAACTTAAACCCTAAGTCGCGAATTGGTATGGGCTTGGGAGAGCCCGAGCTAAGTCTAGGCTTAGCAATCCATTAGCCGAACCCTTAGGGGGAATCCAACCCGTTTCGGGGAGGTCGCGACAGCTTGGCAACTCCGCTGGGGACTTGAGTTGAAACTCTTAGTGGACTTAGGCCAATTTTCTTTTTGAAAAATATTTTTGTTTGGCAGCGAGGATCCCAGGTACGTCCCTAACATTTAAGGTGTTAAATGTTTTTGCAGAATGGGAGGTATAAGGGGAAGTGTTTGCTGACATTTGTTTTGCAGGGAGGTGTAGGAATGTATGGTTTACTTTCACTTATGAAGTGTTGCTTGATATAAATTGTCGTGCATGCCTTGCATCTAGCACTACACTATTGCACACACAACCCGCCGCCGGACCTGGGCCGCATAGGATCATCTAGGATGGTATTGAGATGGATACCACTTCGACCGCATGCCTGCGGTATGAGTCACCCATCTTGATTCCGAAGTTTCTTTTCTGGCGTCAGGAGTACCTACCTCGGTTCGCATGCCCGCAACCCAGGTCGGCTCTTTGACCAAGCCGAAGTCATGAGGACCCGACTTAGTTCGCACGCCCGCGGCTAGTCTGATCACTCTTGTGGCTTCACTTTGTTAAGCCTGATAGACTAGAAATCGAGCCACTTACCATGCGCATGTCTATGTGATTGCCCTTTGTTTATTGGTAAAGTAAGTCTTTTAAATTCGCACTCTTGTAATCTACTTACTTTATTATATCATTTTGTCGGTCCATGGCATTAGGATTGTCCTGAGTCTTGATCAATATACAATGGGAATACCGGACATTCGAATTATTCTCCCTCCAAAGGAAGAGCTTAGCGTATGGTGGGACAAGTTAGACCAAGCTGGCCGTCAATTTGTAGAGTCACACATTAGTCGACTACTTCCATTGCTGCATATCAACATTCATGGCGGCCTCATCCAAGCACTTGCTCATTGTTGGTGCCCCGAGACTTCTACTTTCATCTTCGGCGGTAAGCATGAATTCACGCCCACCTTGGAAGAGTATAGCATTGCCATAGGAAAGTCTTTGAAAGCTGAATTAATTAGTCCACCTATCGGAATAGACCCCGTTGTGGCCTTATCCGATTTTCTGAGAATTAAGGAGGATAATGTAAGAAAGGTTTTAAAAGCTCATCGCAATACATGTCATTTATCTTTTCTGAAAGAATGTTTTGAAAATGGCAATTTATTTCAAATGAGAAGAGTTTTCCTTTTAGCTTTCTTTGGGTTTATACTTTTTCCTCATTGCAAGAATGCTATTAACCCTTTGATGGCTCACTTAGTTGAACAAGTGTTGGGAGGAAAAAATTTCGTAAACACTATTTTGGCTGAAACCTTTATTTCCCTCACTCGATTTAAAGGAAGCGGTGATAAGACCTTCCATTCCTCTCCTGAGCTTTTAACAAATTTGGTTTCTTTCTCATATAAAAGGGTTTGGTGGTTCAATGACTATACTTGATGTTAATAACTCTAATCACCCTATTATGAGATTTGAGAACAACCAAAAACAGGCACCGGATTACCATTACTCTAGGTGGCTAGCTTTCATGAAAAAACCAACTTCCGAGGGTTTCCTATGGCATGCTAAGTGGTTCCAAGTTCGTGTGGCGAGACTTTCATGTGGAGGTGTTGGCCCAATCCCTCTACTGGGATTCACTGGAGCAACGGAGTACTATCCAACTAGAGTAACCCGTCAGTATCAAGTTGTGCAAGAGCTTCCCCCGGCATTGCAAGCAAATCCACTCCGAGTCAGCTTCATTGATGGAGACCGAGGCCATGAAGATTCCATTCTCACAATTAAATCAATGTGGGATATGTGCTAGCCACGAAAACTCAAGTGGCCTGAGGAGGAGCTCAAGGGCAAAGAAATGAAGTACTATGCCTCAATTAAGTACATTCAACAACACAAGATTCCAGAGGAGTTACTTCCAAAGATACCAAAGGTGCCGCTAAAGATCACCAACCGCGCTGAGAATAAACGCCTCAAAAGGGTTGCTGAAAAAGCTCAAAAGGAGAATAAGCGATTGCGCCGAGTGGTGTCCCGAGTGTATATTGATCAAGCTAGATGAAGTGTTTGAGTCAATCTTGCTTCTATTTTGTTAGGATTGTCAAAAACTCCATTAATGAATAAAAGTTTTAGACCATTGCCATGGACCGGTGTATTTCATATGAGATACTTATTTTTGTCCGTTTCTTCAAATTAGGTGATAACGGATCCTCCACGTTCGCCCATCATTACACGATCAAGAGCAAAAATGGCCGACCAAATCGAAATGCGTGATCGTATGACTGCTGTGGAAAATCAACTCCAGCAGTTGCTCACCTCTATGCAACTTATGACAGATCAAATGCAATCCCTCCAAGTGCATCAGACTCTTGCACCCGCTATCCCCGAGATAGTAGTCCCAAAGCAGACGAACAAGGCCCAAATAGGTGATGATGACATGCCGGAACTGGAGGATGACCCACTGTTTGTCACAGTTGAAAAGGCTAAGCCCGACAATGTCCCTAAGGCGGAGCAAGATGAACGCTTTGCCAAACTTGAAGAGAAACTGAAACAATTGCAAGAATCGCAGAATTCACTCCCGTTCGACTTGTCGCGATGAGAAAGTCAAAGTGCCGAATAAGTTTAAGATGCCGGAGTTTGAGAAATACGATGGTACTTCCTGCCCAAAAGCTCATTTGCAAATGTACCACGTACGCATGGCCCAATACGTCAAGAACGAGCCTCTCATGATCCAATCGTTTCATGCAAGCTTGACGGGGCCCGCACTCAACTGGTACATAATGAAGAATGTAAACCTTCTCGACACCTGGAATGAAGTGGTTGACGCTTTCCTGAAGCAGTATAAGTTCAACATGGACATTGCACCTTCCCGAGAGGATCTTGAGCGGATGGAGAAGAAGAAAAGTGAGTCATTTAAGGAGTACGCTGTAAGGTGGCGAAACTTGGTGGCTCAAATCACTCCTGAGCCTACAAACAAGGAGTTGATGAAGTTGTTCGTCAAGACTCTCCCATATGAGTTCCGTAACCGGATGGCTAGCACATACGTTGAGAACTTCAACCAGCTTATCCCAAAGGGTGAACAGATCGAGATGGGGCTAAGGGATGAATGGTTCAATGAACCAACTCTTCGGGGCAAAAGGTTCACCATGAAGAAAGATAAAGAACCAACCACAAGTCAATGTTGCATATGTGCAACCAGCCCCTAGTAAGCCTCCGATGGTTCGTGTCCCCTGGAATCGCAAGATGGAGGCCGAATGCCCGCACAAATGGCAATTCACCAAAAGGCGCTTCTCTCCTCTTCCCGGCCCTCTATCTCGGTCTTACCGATACTCCGAAACAAGGGATTGATCTCCCACGAACCAAAGCGGCCCAATGCTGAAAAATTCTCCAACTATGACCCCTCCAAAAATGTGAGTATCATATGGGAGAGGTCGGCCATTCAACGATGAATGTTTGACTTTGAAACACAAGATCCAAAATTTGTTGGATACTAAGGCATTTTCTTTCCGTACCACCCAACCGAATGTCAAGAAGAATCCGTTGTCGGAACATCAGGGAAACGTGAATGCAATCTTCGAGTTCAATACTGGCAAAAAGATGAACTTGAAGGTGTCTGTCAAAGATATCTATAGCGGATTAGTTAGAGTTGGTTATTATCCGACAGGTGAGAATCCTCCCTTGCCTACCATGAAGGAAAGGGTTCAAGAAATGGTTAAGGCTGGCATGATCATATATGCTGACCAAGTGGAACAAAGTGTCAACTATCTCCGAAGTCGTCATTGATTGGGAGAAGGAATTTGCTAAGCTAAGTGCTGAAAAGAGTGAATCGATCCATTGATCGAGGACATGCCCCCACTTGAGGACGCCTCCGACCATGAAGGATTGATAGTGGAAGTGCCTTCAACTGATGAAGAAATAATTATTGAGATGCCCCAGCTGTATGAGTACAAGGATAACAAAGCAGTCCCTTGGTCATACGAGTTAGATGTTGACCGATTACAAGGTCCGGTCGGACCTATGCTCAAGCTAATGCCCAACCCGCAAAGCCAATTACCGAAGAAGAGGCCAAAGAATTTCTGGCTATAATCAAAGCAAGTGAGTATAACGTGGTCGACCATTCTGCGGAAATTGCCCGCTCGATCTCTTTACTTGAACTCTTGCAAACATCTTCTACACATCAAAAGTCTCTAATGAAGGTTCTAAGCGAAGTTCGTGTACCGTAGACGATCGAGGTAGACAAAGTTAGAGGAATTCGTAGGATCGATTCTTCTTAAGGATTTAATAGCCTTTTCTGATGAAGAATTCTCTCTTGAGGGGAGGGGACATACTAAGGCATTATATATATCCGTCAAGCGCAAGGCTTCCCATGTGGCTCGAGTACTCATTGATAATGGGTCTACATTGAATATCTGTCCATTGGCGACTCTTCACCGCCTGAAAATAGATCCTTCAAAAATAAGTGCTGCAAAGACCTCCGTCCGAGCTTTTGATGGTACGAGAAAGGAGGTGATAGGGGAGACCCACCTTGATCTGCAAATAGGGCCGGTGATGTTCAACGTCCTTTTCTAGGTGATGGATATTCCTACCGCATTCAATTTCCTATTAGGACGTCCTTGGATTCATACTGCTGGAGCTGTGCCATCAAGTCTCCACTAAAGTGTGAAATTTGTTGTCAAAGGAAAGCTAGTCATTGTTCATGGCGAGGAGGATCATCGGATCTATCATGAGACGGCTATCCCCTATGTCGAGCCGGAACGTAGGGAGGAGTCGAGCTACCAATCGTTTGAGCTCGTATCCACTATCCATGCATCTCGAGGATCGACAGCACCCATCCCTGATGTGTCAAATGCAGTAGTTATGGTAGCAAGAGTGATGGTTGGAAATGGCTTTATTCCTGGCCGTGGACTTGGTAAACAAGAACAGGGCATCCGGAATCCTATTGAAGCCCCTCAAAGGTTTCGTTCCGCCGGATTAGGGTACCATGGAAGAGGTGGAGGACATGAACAAGAGAGGAAAAACTCATTACTCCTCGATATCCTCGAGACATTCCCGGGCCCTGCTAGAATGATGCATGATGAGGGAGGAATGATCGACACCCGAGGTATCGTGCTCGATGGATGGAATGTCATGGACGACCCGACAACTTCAAAGACAGAGGATCCAGATGATGGGATAGAAGGGATCACGACTCTATTCGATGATCTCCTCATAGGTGCCATTGATGAAGAACCAACGGAGGAAATGGGTGCTAGCCCACAAGAGAGCAGCCTTATGATAGGCAAAGAGGAGAAAACGGTCCAATCCAATGTCATGAGCGATGACGGCGATGACCTTGATGATCCAAATGGTGACTCCATTGGAGTACAACAAAGTTGGGAGCAACATGAAAAACCCAAAGTTCTCACCTCTGAGCAAACTGTCACTATCAATCTAAGTGATGCCGAGGAGCCCAAAGAGATAAAGATTGGGGCAAATCTTCCCAAAGATGAGGCCGAGCACCTGACTCAATTGCTAAAAGAATATCAAGATATCTTTGCTTGGACATACGCTGATATGCCGGGTTTAGATCCGTCGATTGTGGAACATTGTTTGCCCATTAATCCAGACGTGCATCCCAAGAAGCAGAAGCTTCGGAGGACTAAACCAGAGCTCTCGAAGAAGATAGAAGAGGAAGTAATGAAACTTCTCAAAGTGGGATTCATCGAAGTCTCACAATACCCTGAATGGGTGGCCAACATAGTACCGGTCATGAAGAAAGATGGTCGAGTCCGAGTGTGCGTTGATTACCGGGATTTGAACAAGGCCAGCCCAAAGGACGACTTCCCATTGCCACATATCGATGTTCTCGTGGATAGTACTGCCGGATTTGAACTATTCTCTTTCATGGACGGTTTTTCTGGGTACAACCAGATAAGAATGAAAGATGAAGACAAAGAGAAGACAGCATTTATCACCCCGTGGGGAACCTTTCATTATAAGGTCATGCCCTTCGGACTCAAAAATGCAGGAGCAACTTACCAACGAGCCATGGTTACGTTGTTCCATGACATGATGCATGAAGAAATCGAGGTCTATGTTGACGATATGATTGCAAAAACCCGGCCCGGGAAAAGTCATGTTGAAACCCTCAAGAAGTTATTTGATCGACTTCGTGAATTCAAACTCTGTTTAAACCCCGCCAAGTGCGTGTTCGGGGCAGCATCGGGAAAATTACTTGGGTTTATGGTGAGTAGCAAAGGGATCGAAATTGACCCATCTAAAGCCAAGGCAATATGTGAGCTGCAACCTCCATCGACAGTGAAGGAGGTCCGGAGTCTCCTAGGGAGACTAAATTACATTGCACGATTCATTTCCCAACTATCGGAGACCGCTAAGCCATTCTTCAAACTCTTGAGGAAAAATGTACGAGTTGAGTGGAATGATGAATGTCGAGAGGTGTTCGATAAGCTGAAGCAATATTTGATGAATCCACCGGTTCTTGTCCCACCAATATCGGGGCATCCTTTGATTTTGTACCTCACAATCCATAGTGAGTCACTTGGCGCGATGTTAGCTCGTAAAAGTCCCGTGGATCGAAGGAACGGGCCATTTATTACCTCGCAAAAAGTTCACCGTCTCGGAACTAAAATATTCTGATGCTGAAAAAACTTGTGCTTTGCGTTAGTATGGGTATTGCATAGACTATGACAGACACCTTGCATTACCGACGTTTCGTGACGAGAACGATCCCATCAAGTATTTATTTAATCAACCAGCTTTGGTGGGTAAACTAGCCAAATGGCAGGTCTTGATTTCGGAATTCGACGTACGATTTCATGCCACAAAAATCAGTTAAAGGCCGAGTGATTGCTGATTTATTGGCTGAGAATCCTAGAACCTTCAATGATGATGATTGTCCTCCGGATGATCGTATTTTGGCCATAAATGAAGATGCATGGTCCATGTTCTTCGATGGAGCCGTGAACTTGTCCGGTTAATCTGGGGGCGATCGATATCCCCAGAACGGACAACACCACCCGATAGAGCCGCAAAATTAATATTCCCATGCACTAACAATATAGCTGAATACGAAGCTTGTATTCTCGGACTTCAGGCCGCAATTGAAATGGGAGTGGCCAAATTGAAAGTATATGGAGATTCTGCACTGATCATACTCCAAACCGTAGGTGAATGGAAGACCAGGGATGCCAAATTACTGCCATATCATAAGTACCTCGAAGAGTTGGTGAAGGAGTTTGACGAAATCTCGTTTGACTATTTGGCTAGATCTCATAATCAGTTTGCCGATGCCCTGGCGACGTTGTCATCTATGTTGCAAGTTACTGATGGTTTAGAAATTGAGCCTTTGAAAATTGAGGTTCTAGCCAAACCTTCTTATTGCATGGCCGTGAATGAAGAGCTTGATGAGAAGCCATGGTATTATGACATCATGAACTATATTCAAAAGCAGGAATTTCCGAAGGGAGCACTCCAGCCGATAGAAAATACATAATGAAGATGGCCTCAAAGTTCTTCGTCGGGTAAGAATTTATACAAGAGATCTTATGATTCAGTTTTATTGAGATGCGTAGATGAAGCGAAGTTACCCAAATCATGCATGAAGTGCATGAAGGAGTTTGTGGCCCACACATGAATGGGCACATGTTGGCCAAGAAGATTATGAGACTAGGTTACTATTGGCTTGCACTGGAAAGTGACTGCATACAACATGTTAGAAGTTGCCATCGTTGCCAAATTCATGGAGATAAAATAAATGTTCCTCCAACGGAGTTGCACCAGCTATCTGAGCCATGGCCTTTCTCAATGTGGGGGATCGATGTGATTGGCCCAATAAATCCCAAAGCTTCAAATGGACACCGATTCATATTGGTGGCAATATATTATTTTTCAAAATGGATTGAAGCCGCATCATATGCTAATGTCACGGCCCGAAATGTTGTGAAGTTTATCAGGCGTGACATAATCGCCCGTTATGGTGTCCCCGAAGCAATTGTCACTGACAATGGGACAAATCTGAATAACAAGTTCGTTGATGAGTTGTTCAGTGAGTTCAAAATCAGGCATTTGAATTCATCACCATACCGCCCACAAATGAATAGAGCTGTTGAGGCAGCTAATAAGAACATTAAGAAGATCCTGGCTAAGACAGCCGAGAATTATCGAGATTGGCATGACAGGTTACCCTTTGCTCTAATGGCGTATCGAACATCGATCCGAACATCTACCGGGGCAACCCCTTTCTCCTTAGTTTATGGCATGGAGGCAGTCTTGCCTGTGGAAGTAGAAATCCCCTCTTTGAGAGTCTTATCCTAAGTGGAATTGTCCGAGGCAGAATGGACACAACAAAGGTTTGAGTAGTTAAACCTAATTGATGAAAAAAGATTAAAAGCTCTTTGCCATGGTCAAACGTATCAACAAAGAGTAGCCAAGTCTTTCAATCGGAAGGTACGGCCGAGACACTTCGAAGTGAATGATCTAGTTCTAAGAAAGGTGTTGCCGATTTTTCCTGATCCTGGAGGCAAATTTGCTCCAAATTATAACGGACCGTATATGGTGAAGAGGGTACTCCCTGGAGGTGCTTTAATCCTTACAGAAATGGATGGTCGTGAGTTTTCTAATCCTGTTAACTCTGCTGCTGTGAAGAAGTATTACCCTTGAAAGAATTTGTTGTGAATTGAAGGTACTCATTTCTTCATTGAATTGTGTGGGAATGGATTGAATGAGATGAGAAGTAGGCCCTGTTCCATACACATATTAAATTCATTTAATTCGGTATATCAGACATGTTGACCCAGTGTCAGTTCAATTAAATAAAAAAGGAAATGCCCTGAGGACACCACCAGCGCCTTGGCCTGGTGGCACGGGGAATGAAAAGGTCCGAGAGCGACCATGGTTCGATCCTTGGAAACGGCAACGAGTTTGCCAAAAAAAACAAAAAAACAAAAAAACAAAAAAAATAATTTTTTTTTTTACCAACCCTTTTCTTTCTTTTTGAGCTGCAAACTCTTTGTGTTCAAAGCTGATGAGTTCATGAAGTAATTGTGACCTTTCAAAGGAGAATTTTGCATGATAGTTTTACCTGTTTAAATTACCAATTTCACTGAGGATCGTCACCATCGATCAAGTTAATGAATGATGTGGAATGAATTGAACATGGTAAATGAGACATGTCAGGAAAAGAAAGGCAAGCCTTATCCTATACACAGTCCCTTGCTCATATACTGGTGAGACGAGTGTAGGAAATTTCATGTTTCTAAGGTAAAGAGTTTTCTCGCGAAAGGTACGGTGATCGAAATGATGAGAGGCGGTTCATTCTCTATCCCAAACACTATGTGATCATCCATTGTTTAGACCCTTTTGAGCCCACACACGTGAATAATTTTTAAATTACCCCTGTCAAGAACCACCCCCACATTGGGGCAAGCTGGAGGTAAGACGACATCATGAGGTGAGGAATTTGATAGGAATATTTTTGCTCACTTGCATCAATCTTCAAATATTGCTATTACATTGAATTCATACGGTAATTTAAGTGCCTTAGGATGATGAAGAGCAGTTCTTTCTCTATCCAACACACTTTATCCATTGCATAGCCCCTTGAGCCTGTAAATTCGTTTCATTTAAACCCAATTGGTGATCATCCCCCACACTGGGGCAAGGCAAAAGGCAAATGTCCAAGCAGCAAAATCCCGAGTGCTGACAAAAAATGAAAACTCTTCAAGAACCCAAAATGTTAAAGCATTGTGTGGTTATTCAAAAAAAAAAAAAAAAAAAACAAAACAAAACAAAAAGGGCATGAAAAAGCAGTGTGCCTGGTAAAAGCAAGGCCAATGCCCATGGAAAATGAAAGAAAGAGTCAAGATAAATTATTATCAGTTGTAAAAGGGTGTATTCCCAATGGAGTGGTACTCAAAGAACTCAAATGCCAAGTTTTTATAGTACCTACGAGGAAAATCTCGATGGTGAAGAAGAAGACCGGTGACAATGCCAAGATGATCACCAATTCTCATCCCCCTATACACATTTTGAGCCTAATGATCCATTCACTTCTCAACTCATGAACTTAACCTACGTTACGTCCCTTACAAAGTCTCTTCAGATTAGGGCACCAAAATTAACGTAGGAATTCATATGTTTTAAGCATTGCTCGAAAAAGTGCGAGCAAGATTATTTCTATCTCATTTCGCAGGTTCCTTGACTTGTAAACCCGAAGATGATTGCGAAGTATTGTTCTTTCATTAGCCTTGACTCGAAGAGTCCCTCTTTGTTGAGCCATTGACCGAGCCTACATTACAGTCCTGATAAAGACCTGTCAGATTGACAAGGTCGTACCGCTTGCGAGAATACTCGAACCCTTATTGACATGATGAAAGTAAGATGGAGTGATTCCTGTGATCCCACATTAATGGTTGGGACAGAATAACCTTCTTAATGAGAGTGAGTGAAAGTCCTTTCTAACTGAAAGTCTCTCATTTAGTATTCTTGAAAATCCATCTCATAAACGATGATTCTCCACAGTGGAAATTTGGTGGTGCAAATATGGTAAAACCATCATGCATAAATCTTGATTGAATGGATAAAAGCTTCAGTGGATTTTGGAGTGTGCTGAATTGCTTACTTCTTTGGCAAATACATGTATTTTTGCTCTAATCATGTCTGACAGGTAATGTTTCCTTGAAGACCCAAGAGCTCCTGACATTTATGCTGCCTTTCAGAAGCCTCGAGGTGAGAAACCTCCATGAATATTTGAAGTACATCCTCGATGTTCCAAAATTTCTGTTTACCAAGAGGTAAGTGACCCTCACGAATATCCCAGGTTTGTCCTAGGTATTCCCAAATTCTTGATATATGCCTCAAAACTTGTTGTTAAGCATTTCACTCAGGATGTGAATGCTTTCCGATCTTTTCGTTATACCTTAGTCTGGATCTAGGTATTTCGAATCTTCTTAATCCAATATTCATCTCACCTAACATTGAGTGTTTGTTGGTTAAGTCCCAAAATTCATTGACATCTCAGTCTGGATCTGGATGTCTCAAAACTCTTCGTTAAACATTTCACTCTGGATGTGAATGTTTTTTCAATCTTTTTCGTTATACTTTAGTCTGGATCTAGGTATTTTGAATCTTCTTAATCCAATATTCATCTCACCTAACATTGAGTGTTTGTTGATTAAGTCCCAAAATTCTTGACATCTCAGTCTGGATCTGGATGTCTCAAAACTCTTCGTTAAACATTTCACTCATTTCGATCTTTTTCGTTATACCTTAGTCCGGATCTAGGTATTTCGAATCTTCTTAATTCAATATTCATCTCACCTAACATTGAGTGTTTGTTGGTTAAGTCCCAAAATTCATTGACATCTCGATGTGCGGATCTGGATGTCTCAAAACTCTTCGTTAAACATTTCACTGATGTGAATGTTTTTCGATCTTTTCGTTATACCTTAGTCTGGATCTAGGTATTTCGAATCTTCTTAATCCAATATTCATCTCACCTAACATTGAGTGTTTATTAGTTAAAGTTCCAAAATTCTTGACATCTCGATCTGGATCTGAATGTCTCAAAACCCTTCGTTAAACATTTCACTCGGGATGTGAATGTTTTTCGATCTTTTCGTTATACCTTAGTCTCGGATCTAGGTATCTCGAATCTTCTTAATCCAATATTCATCTCACCTAACATTGAGTGTTTATTGGTTAAGTCCCAAAATTCTTGACATCTCAGTCTGGATCTGGATGTCTCAAAACTCTTCGTTAAGCATTTCATTCTGGATATGAATGCTTTCCGATCTTTTTCGTTATACCTTAGTCTGGATCTAGGTATTTCGAATCATCTTAATCCAATATTCATCTCACCTAACATTGAGTGTCTGTTGGTTAAGTCCCAAAATTCTTGACATCTCGCCTGATCTGGATGTCTCAAAACTCTTCGTTAAACATTTCACTTTGGATGTGAATGTTTTTCGATCTTTTTCGTTATACCTTAGTCTGGATCTAGGTATTTCGAATCCTCTTAATCCAATATTCATCTCACCTAACATTGAGTGTTTATTGATTAAGTCCCAAATTTTTTGACATCTTAGTCTGGATCTGAATGTCTCAAAACTCTTCCCGTTTAGGCGACCGTAGAATGGTACGGGTCCTAGACACAACCAAGCAATGCCATACTGGCCGACTGTAGAATGGTACGGGTCCTGGGAAAGCAGTCTCTTTGTAAAGTCATGTTACTATTCTAGGCGACCGTAGAATGGTACGGGTCCTAGACATGTAACACCAACTATCTCGAGTTACTCTACCCTCCTCGAAGGTAAGTTATTCCAGGTAAGTTCCTTTTATCACAGGCATTAGCATTTCCATGCATCATATAAATTGCATTTCAAAAAAAAAAAAAAAAAACAAAAACAAAACAAAACAAAACAAAACAAAAACAAAAAAGAAAAAGGGATCCATAGTCCCGCCAAAATATCATTCATTGCATGTGCATGGTCAAAATTTAGGTATCATATTGTCTTTGAATGCAACCTCTGCGAGCTCACCTTCAAAGAGGGGCAGCTGTTGACACCCAAATTTTGACTAATCATTTAGTAATTAATTGCATAAAAATTTAGGGATTAATCTTTAACCCCTAAGAAAAAATAGTAAAATTGCATTTCATGTAGCCACATTTGCATTTGTACTAAGAGGACAACAAGAAGCAGGGGCTTGCGGTCGATTACATGCACAAAAGGATGGTCTCTCTTTCGCTGGTCTGAACATGCATAAAAAAAAATGAAAATGATGATGAGGAAAGAAGCTCTCGCACGTCCATTATCTATTTCCTTATTAATGCATGCACAAATTCGGTGGACGTGCGGATTCTGGGGAAATCTTCAAAGAAGCAAAAGCAACCCATAATATTATACAATATGTCAGCTTTGGTGGCACCAAGAAGAAACCTCCTCATTAATGCATCGCCATACACGCACGAAATGGGACAGGCGCTTGCTAGAAGATTTCCTTGCTAGAGTGTCAGAGAGAGAGCTAAAAAATATTTATTGGGAAGGGCCTCCTCCTTTGGACAAGAAAAAATGAAGTTAGGGGAACATATTAAAAAATGAAGAGAGAGTTTGTCAGAAGAAAAGAAGATTAAAAAAGGGCAACGTTCAGCTTAAATTCTGGAAAAGTTGCGCCACATCTTGTCACAATAATGTTGGCTATCTTCAAGAGGCAATGGACGGCCTATAAATAAGACCACAAGAAGCCGCGTCCAAGGGAGGGAGAAAAAAAATTTCCTTGGGAGATTGTGAGAGCTAATTAAAAAAGTGAGCCCGTGTGGAGAGAACCTGCAAAAGAAAATATGAAGTCAAGGGGGGCTTCTTTGAAAAAACTGCAGAAAAAAAGGAAAGGTCAGAGCGTGAGAGAGAGAGAGAGAGAAAAAAGGTAAAAGTAAAAGCAGAGGTGAGGGGACGTTTACTGTTCATCGTCTCCCTCACGCTCGCTGCTCTGCTTTGCCCTCCATCTCCCAGACCCGATTCCGCCTCCTGTTTTGTTGCCGACGACCCTGCGTTTGCCTCCCGACGAGCATCGGTCCGTGTCTATCCCCCCCGCTTCCGCGCCGCTGCACTCGCCGAAGCACCAGCAGCCGAACAACTCGACGCCCCAGCTGCCTTGCCCCCGTGAAGCCGCGACCCAGTGCCGGTCCACGACGCCGCCGCTCCCTCCGAGCCTCCCCGCCGTTGCTCCGAGCCGACCCCTGCTGCCCGACCTTCCGCACCGCACCAACGCGCTAGTTCCGAGCCAGCCACCGCTCCCTTCGCCCGAGATCAAGCCACGACGCCGCGCCGCCGCACCCCCGCGCCGTCACCACCCTCGCCAATCCGCGTGCTCCGCCTCATCTCCGATCCGCGCCGTTCGTGACACCGGAGCCACTCCTCGCCCGCCGCGCCTGCACCAAATGCGAAGCCGTATGCCCCGAACTCCGACGACGGTGCTCGGGCTCGCGCCGCCCGTCGCAGATCTGCGCAGCACCGAGTCCTGCCGCCCGCTCTCCTCCGCCCCAACGCCGCCCCGCTCGGCCCGCGCCCGACCCGCGACGACCCGGTGCCCCCGGCAATGCCGCCTCGCCTTGGCCGCTCGCCAGCCCCGCGTCCGCAACGCCCAGCGCTCGTGCTCCGCCGCCCGCCGCCCTTGCCGCCGCCCCTCACCGGAACGCCGTCGACCAACCCCCTTGGCGACCCGACCGACGGTGACCCCCACCAAAAACCGCACGAGCCCAAGCCTTGCGTGGGAAAGGAAAAGATAAAAAAAAACAAAAGGGGAACATTAGGTAGTTTTTTATTATTATTTTATCTTTTTGTTATATAGTTTATAGTCTGTTTTTATATAGTTTTTTAGCTTGATTATTCATTAATGCATGATTGAAGTTCCAATGTGAAATAACCCCTCAAATTAGGGATTAGGAGTTCGATTTTCGCGCCAAATCTGACTCACAATCTCTCACAAAAATTGGCAATCCAATCTCATGCTCGAGATTCGATTCGCGATTTAATTTAAAATTGACCAACCCGATCTCATGCGCGAGATATGGTTCGTCAGTTTTGAGTATTAATCTTATCTTGATTGAATTGGATATTTTGCATAAAAAAAATTCAAAAAAAATGCAAGTTAGATTAGGGCTAGGGTTAGCGTATTTAGTTATTTCGTTTGTTAAAAAAAAAAATCCAAAAAATGCATTCAAGATATTAGTTTTTTTTTAAGAATTGCACGTGTCAATTTAGAATAGGATTTTCGATTTTAAATTTTTACAACAGAAAAAATCCCAAGAAAAATTAGTTAATTTAGGATGCTAGTTTTTTTTTGTAGGTTGCATAATAGGTTTTTTTTTTTAAATGCATGCTTTAGAAGAGATAACGTGCGCCTTTAATGTTCACTCTAGTAGTTTTTTTTTAGTGTTTTTTAATTACGAATTTCCATAAAAAATCATCATGCATTTTAGAATAGAATTACATGTCTCATTTTAAGATTAGATCAGTTTGCATCTTAGGTTAGAAATTGATAGATTAAAATAACGTCTTGGTTTAAATTAGGATTTAGCATGACTTAATCCTAGGTTTAAATTGGATGGAATTTTAATTTAGCTAGGTATTTTTTTGCATTTTTCTTAATTTCGAATATCATGAAAAATACAAAAAAAATTGGCTTTAGATAAATTAGTTTCAATTTTAAGGACGAATTGCACTTTTAGGAATAGAAATATCATGGGCATGGCATGTAGAATTAGGCTCATTTAATTAAAAATTGCCAATCATTATAATTAGGTCATTCTGATTTGCATATTTAATTATTGCATGTTCATTAAGAAAACACAAAAAAAATATTTTACTCATGTCATGTAGTTTAGAACACATTGTCATGTCATTTCATGTTAGATTAGTAGCATGCATTGCATATTGCATGATTCTCATTAAATAAGTAAAAAACCAAAAAAAAAGAAGAAGGGGAATTTGCCTGTTAATTAGAAATCATAGCTAGGTCTGTTGATGTGAATTCTGATCTAACAATGCAGATGCTTTCGTTGCTATGAGGTAAGTCCTGCAATTAATTCATCGCTTTCTTGGGTGTTAAATTGGTGCTTTGCGCATCCGCATGATCACCTCACATGTTAGGAGGATAAATTAAAATCAATCCAAGCTGCCTGCAAAACATGTTTTTTTTAAAAGAGAAAGGTACCGAAAGGGCGTTAGAGGAATCTAGCGTAACCAAGTCCCCGAACTCACAATCTCTGGTTCGTAGGAGTGAAGTAATTCTCCCGTTACTTTACTTGGGTTTCTAATCGACCCACCAAAAATAGATTAGTGGCGACTCCTAATTGAAAAATCAATTGCATGTTAAGAACTTAAACCCTAAGTCGCGAATTGGTATGGGCTTGGGAGAGCCCGAGCTAAGTCTAGGCTTAGAAATCCATTAGCCGAACCCTTAGGGGGAATCCAACCCGCTTCGGGGAGGTCGCGACACCGGTGAAAATATTGATTGTGTAAAATATATGGAAAAGGAAAAAAATTAAAGTAGAAGGCCCATAATCATGATGTGCCCCCTCACAAATGAAGAAATCCAAATAGATCAAAGCCATCATAACCGTTGATAATACAAATGACATACAAATCTAATTGCCACAATTGCATAGGGCCTCCAACCAGGGTCCAAAATTCCAAATAGATCCACCCCTTTGATGGACGTGTACCAACATACAAGATGGTATCATATCAAGCTACCCAATAACCTTTCTAGAATCTCGACTAGCTCGTTCATGCACCACTTTGAGTCGGCGTAGTTCCTGGAGAACACGATTAGGGCAATCCTCGCATGCCAAATGGCTTTGAAAAGCTTGGATTCGATGTCTTCCCCAATATCTTCTCTCGCGTTGTCTTTGAAGCATAGACACATATACAAATTGGGAGAATGACACAAAAAAATGCCTTAACTTGTGTACAACATTCACTTTGATGTCACAACTTTTTGTTGGCTCACTTAAATGCTAAAATCGGAGAAAAATGATTACTTAAGTCTTTCTAGCAAAAAATTTTAACTAGAGAAATTATGTAACTTTTATAATTGAGAATTTTATCTAATGTGGCATTTTTTTGGCATTGAAGTGATAATTTTTTCCCGACCAAAAAAAAAAAAAGTGATAATTTTTTTATTAAGGTTGACACCGAAGTAATCAATTTATAACAATGATAGACATTCAAGTGATCATTTTTTTTACAATGACTAGCACTTGAGTTATCACTTCTTAACTTGCTATACGAAGTCGTTTAAAGGTTTTTTTGGCACTAAAATTATCACTTTATTTTAACAACAATAATTAACACTAAAGTGATCACTTTTTTATAATGACTGACAACATTGAAATGATCATTTTCTAACTTGCTACACAATGTCATTTAGAGATTATATATTGACTAGCATGACGGCAAGCCACATAGGATCGATAAATTAATAAGATATAGCCACGTTAGATTTTTAGTGACTCATGTCGAAGTTGACACTTCTATGATCATTCTTTTTTTTTTTTAAGTGACAATTAAGGGCGCGCATGACAACCATTCTGTTCCAGAAATAATTTCTGGAACAGAAATAGATTTTTCTATTTCTATTTCTAGAAGAGTTTCTAAGCAAAAATAACCGTTTGATAACGACACAAAATTTCTACTCTAAAAATAGAAATTCGTTTGATAACAACAAAATTTCTTCCTTTATGGACAGCGGTGATGACCGACGACCTTTAATATAAAAATAAAATAAAAATGATTTAGTAACAAAAAAAATAATGAATAAAATAAAATAAAATAAATCATAAAAAATAAAATAAAATATCATTTTATTTTAAATAAAAATATCCTTAAAATAAATTTATTTTATTTTATTTTACGAATAAATTTATTTTAAAATGAATAAAAATAATAATAAAATTTATTTGGCAAAACACTTGAGGCAAATAAAAACAAAATTATTAAATTTATTTTTAATAAATTTATTTTATTGATCATAAATAAATTATTTTTAATAAATTTAATAAATTTATTTTTAATAAACTAAAAATAAAATGATAAATAAAAATAATTTATTTATTTTAATAAATTTATTTTTATTTTTAAATGAATAAAATGAATATATTTATTTTTATTTTTAATAAAATGAGAAGAGGCGAAGGAGGAAAAGGAGGCAGAGACGTAGAGGAGATGATGGAGGACTTATCGAAATTAGGGTTTAGTGAGAGAAATTATTTCCGATTTATCTTCCAGAAATCAGAAGTAGAAAATTTTAGTTTTTGATTTCTCTTCCAAACCTATTTCTCGGAATAGATTTCTATTCCGAGAAATAGAAAAACTGAATAGGTTTATCAAACGGATTTCTCTTTCAGAAACATGTTGGAATAGAAAAACTATTTCTGGAACAGAAATTTTGGGTTGTCATGCACCCCCTAAATGATTTGGCGAAAAGTTGTGGCACCAAAATGAGGGTAGTACATAAGTGAATGCATTTATAGTGTTCTCCCTATAAAAATTAAAAACTTCATTTTACCAAAAAGAAAAAATTAAAAACTTCATTTCTCTCTCTTCGTCCACCATGACAGGCATCGCCGTACTGTTGCCTCCGCTCAAGCTGCCACCACCTCCATCCCCGAGCCTTTCGCGACGTCATGGCCATCACACCCAGGCCGGCAAGTTTACACCCTCTACCTTCATTGCCGCGGATCTGCTCCAAGCAGATTTGGAACGTTGGCGGAAGACGGAGCCGACCAAATCTGAATAATGACGTTGCTGGTCCATGATCGGTGAGGGGGTTCGTCCACAGACACGAGCCTTGCTCTCCTTGGCTGCTATGACCGGAATGGCCACTGCTACACTATGAACTCAAAACAAAAACAGTGGAAAACGAAGTTGAAGACAAGCAGACGTACAAAGGACTGCGACGCAGAAGACAAACTGAGTAAGACGAATCTGAAGACCAGATCATGAGCCTGGGTGATGGCAAGAAGGCGAAGCAACCAGATCTGGCTGGTGGCCAAAGACGAATGGACCTCACCATCAAGGCTCATGGCCATGGACAAGCTCCAAATCTGGAAGTCCCAGTCTTTGTGCTCGTCTCATGACGGAGGGACATGGTCATCATGGCTCCAGGCCTAGTTCGGAGGAAGACGAAGATGATAGAGGGAGTGGCTCAGTTTGGACACCTAGCGGTGTTGGCCGGATGCGGCGCCGGCGATGGCAAAGTGGTCAAGCTCGAGGTGGTGTGGACGGAGGGGAAGAGAGAGACACTAAATTGTTAAAATTTACTTTTCTATTTTGAAAAAGTAAACAGATATAGGTCTATACTTATTTGTATGTCTCGTGATAATAGCCACGATGAAAAAGACTTATTTTTTGTTGTTAGTACATTAATGGTTGTTTATATCATTACAAATATCAATGGGGGAACGTTTTTCCTTTCATCAAAATTCAGTAATCATGTCTAAATAATTAATAGCAACAAGTGTTTGCACAGATTTTCTAAAAGTTACTAAATGTTTCAAAACTAGTAATTTCATAGCCTAAGCATTCTCATTTCTCAATGAAGAAAAATTAAGATTTTTAATACGATTAGAATTCATTCACATGATGATCAGTAGTCGACCTTCACACAACGCATAAACAATCTTGCTTATCTTACGAAAGCCATATTTTTTTTTTTGGTTGCAATATGAAAATTATACGCGAATGCGAAGTTAATTTCATTGGAAATCTACAAATTAATTTTTGAGAACCCCTTAGAGCCGCACTCAGTCGATTTTCCCTCCCCAAATCCTCCTTCCCGACCATCGTCCTCCATTCGAATCCTCGTCCTCTCCGAACCAGTCGGACCCTCCAATGGCGCTGAGAATCCATGCCCTTACCCTGTACGCCCTGCCCCGGCCCCCGAAATCCCGCCTCCTCCCCCTCTGTTTCGACCCCCGCAAGCCGCTCCCCGCCTCCGTGTCATGTAGGGCCAAGAGGCCCACCGGCGACACCGAGATCGCGTCCACCTTGGCGGAGGAGGTCGCGAGGCTGCACGCCCAGAAGAAGCAAAAGGACGAGGCCCTGAGTAAGGGCCGTGAAAGAAGTCAAGAGAGAGGAATTTGAGAGAAAGAATTGTGGGAATTTTCCTCTGTATTCCTTTCTTGATTCAATGTACATTGTCCTATTGTTATAGTACAAAAGAGTGTATAAAACAAGTAACTAAATATATTACAATTTGTATCCAATTAGATACGATACATAATTGATCTTTGAATGATACATTGGAATCTTCTTGCGTATCTTCCAACACTCCCCCTCAAGCTGGTGGCTTGTAGATATCCAAGACACCTAGCTTGCTTAGGAGATACGCGTTCTGACTTTGACACAAAGGTTTGGTGAAAATATCCACCGGTTGTTCTTCTGTTCGAATTCCCAACGTCTCGATTATCCCTTCCTGGATTTTTTCCTGTGTGAAATGGCAGTCTACTTCTATGTGTTTCGTCCTTTCATGAACAATTGGGTTTGAGGCAAGTTTGAGGGCTGCATCCACAAAACAATTTCGTTGGCCCTTGAACTTGTACTCCAAGATCACGAAGTAACCCACGTAGCCACACTATCTCACATGTGGTCTTTGCCATCGCTCGATATTCTGCCTTTGCTGAGGATAATGAAACAGTCGATTGCTTCTTTGTTTTCCATGAAAGTAAAGAATCCCCAAACTTAACACATAAACCAGTTATGGACCTCCTACTCATTGGACAGGTTGCATAATCCGCATCACAATATGCTGTCATCTTCATATCACATTTCTTGGATAGAAGGATCTCAAGTCCAGGACATTTCTTCAAATATTTTACTACTTTGAGTGCAGCATTCATGTGAGACTGCTTGGGATTATGTATGAACTGACTGAGGGTTTGAACAGCATAAATAATATCCGGCCGAGTCATAGTCAAATATATGAGCTTTCCAACTAGTTTCTGATAACTCATTGGATCTTTAAGTACAGGATCAGCCTTTTGAGAGACTCTGGCATCATAATCTGCTGTGGTTAGCTTGATGTTCTGCTCAATTGGAATTACAGCTGGCTTACATCCTGACAATCCTGCTTCTGATATGATTTCCAAGGCAAATTTCCTCTGGCTAAGGGATATTCCTTGGTCTGATCGAGCAATTTCTATTCCAAGAAAATACTTTGGCAAACCTAGATCTTTTATATGAAAAGTAGAATGCAGGAATTGCTTGAACTTTTTGATGGCTATCTCATCATTGCCCATAATCAGTATATCATCTACATATATCATCAAGTATATAGATGACGTACCTTTAGTCCATGTGAAAACGGCATAATCAAATTTGCTCTGTTGAAAACCAGCAGCTATCAAGGACTCAGAAAATTTTGCATACCATTGTCTGGACGCTTTCTTAAGCCCATATAGGGATTTGCGGAGACGACATACTTTATTCTCCCCCTGTCTCCGTAAACCCTGTGGAATGTTCATATAAATCTCTTCATCTAGATCTCCATGAAGGAAGGCATTGTGAACATCCATCTGATGTAAGGGCCAGTCTCGATAAGCTGCTATAAAGAGGAAGGATCGGATTGTAACATCTTTAGCCACAGGAGAGAAGGTTTCATGATAATCAAACCCTTCTTTCTGTGTGAAACCTTTTGCTACCAACCTGGCTTTGTATCTTTCAACCGAACCATCAGCTCGATATTTGATCTTGTAAACCCATTTGCATCCGATTGGCTTACGATGCGGAGGTAAATTGACAAGTTCCCATGTGTGATTATCCATCAATGCCTGCAATTCTGCTTTCATAGCATTCTGCCAACGTTGATCTTTTCTTGCCTCATCATAACTCGAAGGCTCGTGTTCTTCAGAAATGCGGGTAATGCAACATCTATGTTCCTCGGATAATCGATCGAAGGAAACATAAGAAGAAATAGGGAAAAGAATACCTGGTGGATTTCTTACTCCACATATGTAATCTTTAGTCCAAGTTGGTGGACGTGTGGCTCGTCCGGAACGTCTGGGATGAACATCGTCAGAAGATGGTTGGGTTGCTGGAGGCTCCATAGGAGATGATTGAGTCACTGGAGGTTCCACAGGAGATGATTCTAAAGAAGTTCCTATATACAAGTGCTGATCCGAGTCCGTTGCTAAAGGTGTTGGGGCCATAGTAGATATAGGATATAGAACATATCCCGTATCATGGGTAGACTCTTCGATATGATGAGTAAGAGAATGTCCCGCTCTATCTTTGCTAGATTCCTGGGCAGCAAAAGGAAAAAAAGTCTTCGTGGAATTGAACATCTCTACTAACAAAAAAATCACCTGTAGATGGATCAAACATGCGGTACCCTTTCTGTAGGGTAGGATACCCCATGAATATGCACCGACGAGCTCGTGGACCCATCTTATCCTTGGGTCCCACTATAGAAGCATAGCATAAACACCCAAAAATCCTTAGATGACGAAGATCTAGTTTCTTCCCAAAAAGAAGTTCGAAAGGACTTCGACCATTAAGAATCTTGGTCGGCATACGGTTGATTAAATATGTTGCAGTCAAAATACAATCTCCCCAAAAAATATCTGGAATAGAAGCCTGGAACTTTAAAGACCGGGCAACTTCCAACAAGTGACGGTGCTTCCTTTCCACTATTCCATTTTGCTGTGGTGTGTAAGTACATGAACTCTCATGTAGAATCCCTTGGGATGATAATAAAGCCGTGCATTCATAATTAAAAAATTCTTTTCCATTGTCTGTTCGAATTTTTTGGACAGTTTTTCCGAATTGAGTCTTTGACAAGGAAAGGAATGTTCTTAAGTGTGACACGACTTGACTTTTGGATTGCATGAGAAAAATCCATGTGGCCCTTGAATGATCATCCACAATGGTAAGAAAGAATTGAGAACCATCATTATTTAGAGTATGGTATGGTCCCCAGATATCAATATGAAGTAAAGAAAAAACGTCAGCTGCACGACTGTTGCTTATTGGAAAGGAGGTACGCGATTGCTTTGCAAGGGGGCAAATATGACATTGAGAATAAGGAAATAAAGAACTATGACCCATTCTAGAATGAAAAATGAAATTTTTATCATTGGTAGTCGAATTACACAATGACTGCTTATTACAAGGAAATTGATCTAGATACTTGGCTGAACTTCTCTAGAAAAATAATCCTTCTGAGAGATTACCCCATCCCATCAGTTTCCCAGTCGAAAGGGCCTGAAATTGACAACCATCAGCATTGAAGGAAACTTGACATGAATTTTCCTTATAGGCTCTAGACACAGATATAAGATTGAATTGGAACTAAGGAATATATAGGACATTTGTGAGAACAATTTGAGAACTAAGATTAACTGTCTCAGTTAGAGTGACGTGAGTAACGTTGCCATTTGACAATTGTACTACAATAGGGCTATCTAGTTCTTCATTAACGGCAGTAAATAATTTCTTCTCACATGCAATATGATCACTGGCTCCAGAATCGACAATCCAAGTATTTCTCGATATATTGTTTATCAGACATGGAGAAATACCTGTAAAACTGCTCCCTCTCTTTGGAACTTTTAATTTTTGCAGTGCCTGCATCAATTGCTCATATTCACCATGAGTGATGAGTTGATTCGCATCAGTTTGTCTTGTGATTTGAAATGCCGCTGCTGATATCTCCTTGCCCCTTTTTTCGCCAGGTCTGCCATGCAACTTCCAGCAATTTTCAACAGTGTGATGGGGTCGCTTGCAAAATTCACAATACAATTTCCCCTTATTTTTTGAACTCGGCCCATAGGAATTAGGCCCATAGGAGTTCGGCCATGAGAATTCTGCCCATTTGAATTGGACCGGAAAGAATTCGGCCTATAATTTCTCGTGAAATTCCCGCCGTTGGATCCCTTAATGATAGGGAAATCTCCACCGTCCGATCCGAGGAGTTGCGCGCCCATCGTGAGCCGTCCGATCTAGACGCGCGATCGTGGCCGTCCAAAGAAGTCCCTTTAAAAGGCTTCTGTTCGACCGCAAACCCTAGCGCCGCATCTCCTCTCTTCTCTAGGGTTCGCGAACCCCTCTCGATCCTTGCAGCCAGGGCTAGGGTTTCTGCCCCTTTCCCTTCAGTCGAGGCGAGCCTTTGGCTTTCCTCTTGCACAGCAAGCTGGAATATATGGCCAATCGAAGGCGCAGGCTCCATGGCAAGTATCTGTGACCTGAAATGGAGGTAAGATTCGTTAAGAATGAGTAGAAAGCGAGTCGCCTTCTCTCTGTCTTTTATCGCCTTGTGTTGTTGGATAGTGGTTTCGAGCCCATCGAGTTTCTCTTCCGCTGCCTCCAGCTCATTCCAGAGGTCTAAAATTTTGTTGAAGCATGTTGTCACGGACGTGTTTCCTTGCTTCAGTTCGGAAAGTGCTTGATGCAGTGAGAAAATCCTCGCCCGATCCAGTTTTCCATACATCTCGCGTATATTGTCCCAAAAAACTTTCGAATACTCTGTGGGAGGCAATCCGGCAACTATTTCTGGGTTTATACAATTTCCTATCCATGTCCTGACTAACTGATTACACTTTTTCCATTGTCGCCCTAATTTCTCATCAATTGGGACCGGAATGGTGCCGTCGATAAATCCCTCCTTATCTTTTGTTATGAGGGCTCGATGGAAATCACGCGCCCAATTTGAGTAATTCTCCGGCCCTGTGAGGGGGTTGTTGATGAGCTTCAACTTTGGGCCATTGGCGTTGGAGACATACGGCGCGTCGCCGAGGTTACGGGCGACCCATGGCGGCCACAAAGGAAAAGGTAAAAACCCGTTGGAAACCCCGCATTGGTTGTAGTCGGCTCGGATTGGTTGTAGTCTGTCCCGATTCGAATTCCGATCCGCCGTCTGCTCAAGGCCGATGGTTGAGCACATGACATTGGTTGGTAGGCCTCCATCGGTCTCCACGCTTTGGTAACTTTGGCATGATGCATCTGGACTTGATCCATGAATCCATGGGTACGGCATCCACTTATAAGGATAGCCAGAGAAAGGTAACCCTGGATTGAACTGAGCCGGATTGGGTTGCCAAAGCGTGTGCTGTGCGTGAATTTGGCTTTGACTGGGTTGTTGATCAGCTACCGAATTGATAATGGATGAGTTCGGAGTTGGCGAATCATGAGGCGTCACATTACCTTCGGTAGGTGAAGTATGTGGATCTGTCATGATGAAAAGAAAGTCTACAGTAACTCTATTTTGCAGGTTGGAAAAAAATAGAACTCAAGAACCCAAGAACTCAAGAATTCCTGCCGGATGCCATTTTGGTTTGCAAGTGAAGCAAAGATCAAAAAAGGAAGATCACGGAAGGCAATTCAAAAACGCGGAAGCTATGTCGAACCAGTGAGGCTCTGATACCATGAAAGAAGTCGAGAGAGAGGAATTTGAGAGAAAGAATTGTGGGAATTTTCCTTTGTATTCCTTTCTTGATTCAATGTACATTGTCCTATTGTTATAGTACAAAAGAGTGTATAAAACAAGTAACTAAATATATTACAATTTGTATCCAATTAGATACGATACATAATTGATCTTTGAATGATACATTGGAATCTTCTTGCGTATCTTCCAACAGGCCGGGCCCTCTTGTTCGCCGAGCTCTGCGGCTACTTCTCCCTGGGGGAGGACGAGCTGAGGAGGAGGTGGGAGAGGATGGAGGACGGCGAGCAGAGGGATATGGCGGCGGAGTTCGTGTCGAATTGGAGCGCCGATTTCCATCCCCTGTCCGTGAGGTCCGTCGTGGAGATGGTCGAGGAGCACCTGTGGCGAGAAAAGAAGCCGTCTTTCTCGGACGATTCGGCGTTTTTTCCTAGTTTGAAGAGATTGATGGGCTTGGGTGAGAGCAAGTGAATGTGCCTTGGGGTTGTAGTTTTGTTGATGGTAAGTGCCTATTCGCTTTGCAATTTCTTCCTTCTTTTCTCGGATGGGAAGAGCAGAGAAGTGAGTGGTTACTGTAGTGCACGACGTCCGTTTGATCAATTGATTGTACATGTTTATGCAGAAATTATCATGGCAACTCGAGTTTGGTTGATTTGTGTTTTCTCTGCATAGCTCACGCTTTCCCTTTTTTTTCTCTGACCCTCTTAAAAAAAATGGAGTTTTGTTCGTTGAATTCTGTTGATTGGCAATGGTCATCGGTAAAACGAACCATAATTAGATTCTGCAATAAATTTTGTTTTTTGATCGGGTTCTATGCCAATAGCGTTTGATGGGTATTGAATATGAAGCAGAATGAATCAACTGGAAACGGTTGAAATGTTTAACGATCCACCTGGCCCCCGGGAGGTTTGATTGAGCGGCTGATAAGTGAAGCATTTGACCTCTGCTTCCTGTCATGTCTTGGATTATCGACCCGACAACTCAATCAACTTGAAGAAGACTTGTGGGAACGACCGGAAAGGTGCTCAGAAGAGGAATCCCCAGTTTGGCTGTTGTGAAAGTGAAGCTAACATCGTACTGAAGCAATAATGGAACCAGGCAAAGAAGATCTCCACCTCCTTGACTGTGTCGTTGTTGGTCGTACTTTCACTCTGTAATTTGCCATTTGGGCCCTGCTGTCTACATCCATTGCGAATCGACTTCAAAGCTATGTACTTCGGTGGTGACCTCTTGCTTTCTTGGTCAACGTGGATTTCCTGTGTTGTGATGGTAATTTCGATCATCTTCTCCATCAATTTCTCTGATGACTTCTGCAAGAGAAGAAGGGCACAATCCATTTGTAAAAATACCAAATTGGATGAGCCACAAGTCAATAGCGACTTGTCTGTCCTGCTTGTCCAAGTAAATAGTAATTTCTACGTCTCTGCTATACCGGGATATGATTATGAGGTTTGCTTGAGCTTGAGGGGATCGGATACTCACAAGGGACTCCCTGATTTTCTCTATGATGGCCTTTTAGATGCCGGTGTCCAGGTCTTCAAAGACAATGAGGGAGCTCCGTGAAGGAGAAGAGATTGCCCCTGATCTTTTAGAAGCCATCAGGGAAGGATCTTCGCACCCATTTTCTCTAAAGAGTAGAGAATATGTTTCTAGTAGAAAGTGCCTCAAGTAGGTGGCGCAAATGGTTGAATGTAGGGAAGAAAGGAAACGAATGATCTTTGCAATCTTCTATTACGCTCCACGATTTCAGCGCTGATCTAGACCTTTTGCAAAAGCCTTCTCACAGCACGAGAAGCACTATGACTGTGAGACCATCCAAGGATGGAGAAATGATCTCGATGTGGTTAGAAGTATGACTCAGACATTTACGCAGCGCATCATCGGTGGTTTATCACTGCTTTAACCACCACCACTAGCTAGCCAATGTAGTGTGTTGTACTGCCATTGCCTCTGCAACCACCACCAATCAGGTAAGACTAATGTTGCGAAGGTCGTGTTACGACCAATTCTTGAACCATTGGCATACCATATCTTTCTCAGAGACATCTGAGAGCCATCACTGCAACACAAGGGTCTTAGAATATTTGCAGAGTTGACTGGTCTCTAACATCCTAAATGGTGATCATTCTGATTTGCAAGTCTCGATGGGGGGATCAAAGAGCTTGAGCAGAAATTGGAGAATGATAAAGTTCTCATTCTTCGTTATGAAAGCTGAAGGTATCTTGAAAGTTGCAGAATTCTACGTGAGATTGAAGGGTTTGAAGAGATGGAATCACTGGAGTTGCGGAACATTTCTTGGTGCATAGACATTGAAAAACTTCCAAACTTTTCGAAACTGCAGAGGTTGCGATACCTAGAAATGCGAGCATGTGAGAAAGGGAGATTCAGGGTCTTGAGGTACTTAAGTCTCTGTACTGTTGGACATTACAGGATGTACACTTGTACAGTGCTTGGAAATGCACCTGATCTGCCGAATGTTACAATTAAGCATCAGATGCATTTATTTAGTGAAGATGGACGTTACTTGATCTACCGAATGTTACAAAACACCTTTCGCCAGAAGTTCGAGGCAACAGCCATTCCGCACAACTTACAGCAAGTATTTACCCTGATTGCTTGGTTCTGTTCTATTATTTACATGTTCTGTTTGCATAATCATTGGAGAAATTGCTTTATCCTGATGAAGTTTTTTCCCAACATCCAAAACCATCACTGTGAAATCAACAACTCTAACAGAAAAAACCCAGACATTTCCCTGCACGTTGAATTAGCAAATAGCTGACATACTAACCACACTAGATAAGTCGATAAATATATGTCAAGCCTTTAAGAAGTGTACTTTACTTGCCTTTTTGTCCTCATGCAGGCTGACGAAATAAATACCCACCCTATTGGAAAAATATTTGACGAATGATTGGGTAAAATAATGAAGTCAGATTTTAAGACGTGATATCACTTTTTTAAAGAATTATATATATAACAATGTAATCAAAGCCAAAGGAAGTATAGGCTTGTGGTGGCTCACGATCAGGCAGTCATCGAGATGTCTTTTCTGGATCGCAAATCTTCCTCTTCTCTTCCCCATCACAACATGCCTTTCAAATAAAATACATTAAAAAGAGTAGGTCAAGGGAGAGAAATTGAATTTCTTCATTTGCTTCAAATTGTTCTCATTCCCCAATTGGCTACAAATTTGTTTAACATTTTATTTATATTTTGTTTTACAAACAAAGTGAGGGATTGTTGGTAGTTTGTTCGTAAAACAAACTAACAGGTGTCTTATTCCACATGAAAAGGATGAGAGTGCGTGTGTGGACGATGTTTAATTTTTATTTATTAAAATTTGAATTAATAATTATAAACTAACCATTGTATCCTATTGAAATAGTGTGATTGTTCATAATATAGTACAATTACTTTTTATTTATTTAATTTCGAATTCATTATTTTTGCCTAATGCTTATTAGGCACTCTTATAACCTTTGGAAGGTTGTGTTTGTTCGGAAATAACGTCTTCATCTTTGAAAGGTTCTATCCATTTAAATATATTTATTCAGCATTAGTGTTCAATTCTTTGCACAACTTTCGATTCTCTTTCCTAAAATATACAGCCATGATATCAGCAATCTAAGGGACTTCTTAATGCAGGGCGTTTCTGAAGATGAGAAACTTAAGTTAGTGCTCCACATTTTTTTACAGATTGCTAGGGTTCCGGGAGGGAAAAAAGGGGATATCGTTCCGTGCTGATAAAGAGAAGTTGCTGACTTCTCAAATGCGTTGCTAACTGAATAGCAACTTGTTTTACCCGAATATTGTGTTTGGAAAGTATGATATTTGTATATAGTTAAAAAATTATGAACTGTCTTAGTAATCTATTTTTAAAAGATATTTGTGGAACTTATAAAGTATTGTAGGAAATTATTAACTTTAATTTGATTGATTTGTCAATTTTTCTCCCAGTGTTTTTATTTTGGAGAAATGAATGATTTGAAAACTGTTTTCCTTAAAAATATTGGTTATCACTTAGAATAATTAGTAAATGATTTTTGTTTATTATCAACAATAAATTATACTAAAATATTTTCATGAATGATAAAAATATTTTTCATTCATTTAACTTTGTAATCACTATAAGTGACCATTTTCAAGTTTTTTTTTTCAAATCATAGATTTAGTGTGAAAAAAAAAAAACACATCATAGGTTACAACTATTTTGACTTAACAAATATTATTTGAATCGCTTGCCAAGTTTAGTCTAATTATTCTAAAATTACTAAAGGTTGTCATAATTGACCAATATTATTGTTGGAGCTTACCAACGTATTAAAGTTACTATCATTTAAACAAAATTACCAATTTATAATTTGAGTGTTTTACCAATATATCTTCGATTAAGTTACTAACTAATTGAAGAAACACGAACTCTTATTTGAGTCACTTAGCAACTTGTATTTAGTTGTTTTGGGAATTATTCCAACCATTTACCATTTTGTACCCACAGAGAATACCAACATGTGTTAAAGTAACTGACTCTCATACAAATTTACTAGCTCTTATTAATTATTTCAATAATCTACCAATATATTTTTACGGAGCTTAGCAGTACTAATTCGTGAACTATACTAGATTTATATAAATATTACAAATTCTTATATGAACAACTTGTTTGGACAGTACAACTCGTACAAATTTTTGTACATAGTATTGTCAAGTTTACCAATGTATTAAAATTGCTAATTGTTATATGAAATTTACAAACTTCTTTCAAAATAACTAATTATTCCATTAATTTGTCGACTTTTATATGTGAAACTTGAGTTACCAAATTTTACATGAAATTACCTACTCTTATTGTAGCTATCTATCTATTTATTTGATAGTTTCGGAATTGCTAACTATTTCAATAATCTACCTATATTTGTTTACACAACTCAATCAAAGTCATCAATTGTTATATGAAATTACCAGCTCTTTTTTTAGTCCACTTACTAACTTTTGTTTGCTTTTTTCAAAAGTACAAAATTGTTCGACAAATTACCAAGAATTATTTCATAGCATTCCAACATATTAATGACCAACTTCGACATGAAATTACTAACAAAAATCACTGACTATTCCAATAATTTACCAACATTGAAAGCGGAGCTTAAGTTATCATTTTTTTTTTCATATAATTATCATTTCTTATTTGGGTTCCTATAATTTACCAATTGAAAGTAGAGCTTAAGTGATCAATCTTTTATGAAATTACCAACTCTAATTTGGGTAGTTACCGGCATTTATGTGATCATATCCAAATTACCAATTGTTCCAATAATTTATATAAAATTGCTTGTTTAGTTTACCAACTTACAAAACTAGTACTCTTATACGAAATGACCAACTCCTATTTGAGTCCACTTGCAAATGTTTATTTCATAGTTTAAAAAGTAGCAATTGTTCAAATAATTTACCTACATTTATCTGAGCTTAAAAATGGATTAAAAATTTCCAACTTGTATAAAATTTGTCATCTCTTTTCAAAATTACCAACTATGCCAATATACCAATATCTATTTGTGGAACTTAATTTACCAACTCTTATATGAAACTGCCAGCTATATTTGATCTAGTTATTGACTTTTTTTTTTTTTTAAATTATAAATTTTTGCAATAATTTACCAATCTTTATTTGCATAGCTTACCAACATGTTAAAGTCACCACATATAATATAGAATTGCCAAAATCTGAGTTTATGTACCAATATTGATTAGATTGTTTCAAAAGTATTGATTGTTTCGATAGCTTACTAATATTTATTTGTAGAACTTACCAATTGGTTGAAATGACCAACTTTTTTATGAGATGTCACTAATCACATTCAAAAGATGCTATCCTTCTTTCTTTCTCGAGAAGAAAATTACTAGTCAATGTGAAAAGTTCAACTTTCTAAAACATATCAAAACTTGGTCTTTTCCTTTTGTATGAGAGGTCATTGACTATGTTAAGAGGTAATAACCATGTTAAGAGGTACTAACTTCTGATAATATTAAATATCCAAACCCACTACCGATTCGTTAGAAAACACATGGAAAAATCACTATGATATTGAAAATTTACTTTCTTGCAAATTATTAAACTTTACATAAGTTACTAATCACGTTTAAACCTAAAAGCCAAGTAATAATTGAGAACGATTTGATAAACTTGCACCTATGTATAATATCATAAAGTCAACAGATGTTAGGATACGTGTAGTGGATATTTTATAAAGGTTTTGTGAAGTCACACGCAACCATGAATCTCGCGTTACGTCAAGAAACATCAACTAATTTGAAGAATCTTCTTCTACCAACTAACGCAAGCGCGTAGGACAATCATCTTATTATCTCACGCTTATTATCCTAAGGACAAAATGTCGACACAAAAGCACACATTAAATGAGCCAATAGCCATGAAGCAACGAGAAAGTCCACAAAGTTAACAAAAGCATGCGAATACAATAAATGCACATGAAGGCAAGCGTGGCAATCAATGGAGGGCTCTTCAATGACCTTTGTTAACATTCTCTATCTTCATACTCAGCTCTCTGTCTTTATTTATTTATTTATTTATTTATTTTATTTTTTATGTGTCTGCTAATATTTAACGAGGTCTTCGTATAGAGACAGTTTACTATAAATCACGTCCGTTGATTTCTTTTTGTTAGAGGATTTGTTCAACACATCAATCAATTTTATTAATACTTAAATACGTTGATTGAATTTAAACCTCAAGCCACCCAGTCTTCTTCAGTCCTTTGCACAAATGAAATCCTACTCGTCAGCTTGTCCAAACGGTCCCATGAAGAAGCACGACGTGCCCGATGGCGAAGTTTTTATCTGTGTTTCTTCTCATTCTCCGATTTGCCACTTCCCTCTCTCTCTCTCTCTCTCTCTCTCTCTCTCTCTCTCTCTCTCTCTCTCTCTCTCTCTCATGGATACACTTCACCTGCGAGGAAAAGTTGTGAGCTTTTTCGCAGTCTCTCACATTTTGCAGAGTTTATTGGTCTCTAACATCCTAAATGGTGATCATTCTGATTTGCAAGTGTCGATGGGGGGATCAAAGAGCTTGAGCAGAAAGTGGAGATGATAAAGTTCTCATTCTTCGTTATGAAAAGCTGAAGGTATCTTGAAAGTTGCAGAAGTCTACGTGAGATTGAAGGGTTTGAAGAGATGGAATCACTGGAGTTGCGGAACATTTCTTGGTGCATAGACATTGAAAAACTTCCAAACCTTTCAAAACTGTAGAGGTTGCGATATCTAGAAATGCGAGCATGTGAGAAAGGGAGATTCATGGTCTTGAGTTACTTAAGTTGCTATACCGTTGGACATTACAGGATGTACACTTGTATGGTGCTCGGAAATGCACCTGATCTGTCGAATGTTACAATTAACCATCAGATGTAGTTATTTAGTAAAGATGGAGGCTACTTGATCTGTCGGATGTTACAACACACCTTTTGCACGAAGTTCGGTGCGATAGCCATTCCGCGCCAACTTCCAACAGGTATTTACCCTGATTGCTTGCTTGTGTTCTATTCAATTTCATGTTTCTCTCTACATAATCATTGGACAAATTGCTTATTGCTTAATCCTGATGAATTTTTTTCCCAACATCCAAAAACATCATTGTGAAATCAACAACTCTAATAGATAACACCCTGACATTTCCCTGCATGTTGAATTAGCAAATAGCTGTCGTACTAACTACACTATATAAGTTCTTAAATATATGTCAAGCCTTTAAGAAGTGTACTTTCTGTCACAAAGCTGATTAGAGAACCCGCAGCGAATAGTAAGAGAGAAAGAAGAAGAGAGAAGGAATAGAGAAGAAGAGAAGGAGAACGTAAAAGAAAGAAAGAGGGGCTGTAGATTTCTGTAGTAACAGAAACCCTACACCCATTGTATTTATATTGAATATAAACTGTATATGACAATAATACCCTTATGTAAGTAAAAAAGGAAATAAAACTTTGATAATAAAGGAAACTCAATTAAAGTAACTTAACACTCCCCCTCAAGCTGGAGCATATAAGTCACCCATGCCCAGCTTGGAACAACCAGCAATAAAAGCAGGACGAAATAATGCTTTGGTAAACATATCAGCAAATTGATCTCTAGAGGCAACGTAAGAAGTAGCAACCAACTTATGCTTCACAGCATCACGAACAAAGTGACAGTCAATTTCTATATGCTTAGTTCGCTCTTGAAAAACAGGATTCCTAGCAATATAAATAGCTGCTTGATTATCACACATCATGTGAATAGGTTGATTAATAGAAAATCCAAGCTCCTGGAGAAGAGATTTCAACCACAACAATTCAGCCACAGTATGTGCCATAGCACGATATTCAGCCTTTGCACTAGACCTGGCAATGGTAGTCTGTTTCTTGCTTCTCCAAGTAACCAAATTACTACCAATAAAAGTGCAATATCCAGTTGTAGACCATCGATCATATGTTGATCCAGCCAAATCAGCATCGAATAGCCAATGAGCTTTCTTAGGTGACTCCATAAACTGACTCACCACACCAACAACAAAAGAAATATCGGGACGTGTAACAAGTAAGATAAATTAGTTTCCCAACTAGACGCCAATATTGATGCTTGTCTTCAATTTCTTTTCCATCATCAACTCCAAACTTTTGATTTGGATCCATAGGAGTATCAACTGGCTTGGAAGCTAGTGTACCTGTCTCAAACAAAAGATCAAGAACATACTTTCGCTAAGACAAACTAATACTTTTTTTACTTCGTAAAACTTCAATGCCCAGAAAATACCTAAGAGTTCCCAAGTCTTTAATCTTAGAAATGCTAGTCATATCACTACCAGAGATAATTATATCATCCACATATACCACAAAAATGACTACCCCGATTCCTTCTTGCAAACAAAAATAGAATATGATCATAATAACATTGGTGGAAACCACATCTGGAAATCACCAAACTGAATTTTTCAAACCATGCTCTTGAAGACTGTTTCAACCCATAAATGGCCTTATGTAGCCGACATACTTTACTACGATTCTCCCCCGAGCAACATACCCGGAGGTTGCTCCATATATACTTCTTCAGACAAATCACCATAAAGAAAAGCATTCTTGACATCCAATTGATATAATGGCCAATCGAAATTCACAGCAAGAGAAATAATAACACGAACAGAGTTGAGACGTGCCATAGGGGAAAAAGTCTCAAAATAATCCATTCCATAAGTTTGAGTAAAACCTTTAGCAACGAGTCGAGCTTTAAGGCGCTTGATTGAGCCATCCGGATTGTACTTGATATTGTACACCCAACGACACTTCACCATATCTTTCCTAAGGGGAAGATCAACCAATGACCACGTTTGGCGAGACACTAGAGCTTCCATTTCCACATCCATAGCTTTTTTCCACTCAAGGCGAGACAAAGCCTCAGTGATAGAAGTAGGAAGTGTGTGAGTTTGTAATGATAGAGCAAAGTCATGTAATGGAGAATGAAGATGTGAGAGAGACACATAACGTTCAATAGGGTAAGCCAAAGAGGATTTTTGTGTGCAAGACCGAGTACCTTTGCGAAAGGCAATAGGAAGATTGTCTGGACCAGGAGACAAGGAGGAAGATTGATTTGAGGGCATTGAAGAGCTGGAGACTGGTGGTGCCATAGACTGCTTTCGTCGCTGATACACCTGCAAGGGAGGAGATACTAGAGACGGACTAACAGAATCTAGGGGGATTTGTTGTGGGATAGGAGGATCAGCTACAATGTCAGTTGAAAACTCTTTACCCTCAGTAGAATAGTATGGTGCGCCCTCGAAAAAAAGTAACATCAGCACTAACATATTGAGTATAAGTTGTAGGATCATAACACCGATATGTGGCATCCCAAAATTCTATGACAAGCCATAAGGTGTGTTAAAGTTCCTAATTAGGTGATAAAATTTCCATGGCTTATGCTTTAGCCATTAGTCTTTTTATAGAGATGATTTTTGCATGTGATTGTGAAAATTTAAATATTGATAGATTAATAATCTATGCTTGGCCATAAGATTTATAAATTAAATTTCAATAGACAAGATGCCCTAAGACTTTGGCCAAGATGAAAATTAAAATTAAAAATATTTATAGAAGGAATTCAAAAAAAAAAAAAGGGGAAAAAGGGGTTAATTTTCGAATGGGCCTTAAGCCCATTTGGCCTAAGCCTTTAATGGGCCAAGATGAGCGGCCCAAGAGGGGAAGTCGACCGACCCAATAGAGGCCCAAGAGAAGTGGCCGGATGGCCCAAGCCCAAGAGGCCCAAACTCAATTCAAAATCCAATGTGACAAGTGGCAAAGAGGAAGGCCATGCATTAGCCATGGTTGAGGTGAAACAATCATTACAAATGATGAGCTCTAGGGGGGTATAAGAAGGAAGAGAGAGAGGGTGACCGGCCATTTTGTTCGCCCAAGGAGAGAGAGAGAGAGAGAGAGAGGTGTGCGAGAGAGAGAGAGAGAGAGTTGTGCGAGAGAGGAGGAGCGGCCAAGAGAGAAAGGAAGGAGGGAGTCGTCGTCGCCGCCGTGTCCGTCCGCCGTACGTCGTTGTTCGTTCATCCTAGAGGCAAGTGGAGTCCTCTAACTTCTCTTGCATGCTAGTATTGTTGATTGCATGTTAGATTTTAGGTGTTTTAAGTGCGAAAAACCGAGGTAAGGTTGACTCGTTCTTAAGTCGTGTGACTGTTCTTACTCGGGTTGTGTGAATCAGTAACTTGTTTGAGCTTGCATGTTGGTTTTTGTTGAGAATATTACTTCAATGTCTTCATGAAAGTTGTAGCTAATATCTTGTACTATAACATACTGAAATTTCGTGGAAAATTATGGAAATTTGAGGGGTTAAAGTCGAATCTTATGGAGACCTCAGATCTGGAGAGTTTTTACTAACATTTTGCTGGATTCGTGGTTGCATGTTGGTTTCTGTTGAGAATCATACTTCTATTTCTTCATGAAAGTTGTAGGGAACATCTTAAACTACAACATAATAAAATTTGAAGCGAAAAAAACAAGTATAGCTTGGTAAATCGACTAGATCTTGGAGACGATGATTCTGGTGATGTATTCCGAGACACCCGAGACTTAAAGGACTAAAATGAGGACTATAATTTGGTTATTTGACCTAGATCCCTTCATGAAACTTGTAAAGGACACCTTGATACATAACATATACAAATTTCAGAGGGAAAAAAATAGAATAGATGGGTGAAATCTTAATATTTCGGAGATGGAAGCACTGGACGATGCGGTAATAGATCCAGAAGCTTCGTGAGGTCGTATAAAATAATATATAAGTAATCTGGCTTGGAGTTCTTCATGAAAGTTGTACGAAAATGACTTGGCTATAATCCAGTAAAATTTTATAATTTTTGGAGGCAATATGGATATTTTAATCGAATTTATTCGAAAATCGTGCATTCTGGTTTCATCCGAGAAGCATAGGATGTTTTGGGTAAATTATGAGGTTTGGTAAAAATTCAATTTGGTCATGAATTTTGCAAGTAATTATCATCCTATGGGTTTGTTTAATAATTTGTTGAATTTTGATAATTTTGGGAATTTATAGTTATTTTAAAGATAAAAAAATATAAAATATAAAATAAAATAAAATAATAAATAAATAAATAAATAAAAATATAATAAATGAATAAAAAGGAATTATTTCATTGGCCATAGATTTCCATTTAATGGATTCATGTTGCACATGTGATAAAGCCTTGATATGTCTATGATATTGAATTGAGATGCACATGTGATAAAGCCTTGATATGTCTATGATATTGAATTTAGATGCATATGTGGTAAAGTCTTGGCATATGTATGGCAATTGAATCAATGCATGTGTGAATGTCATGCCTAGTATGATTTGTTTGATATCATGCCATGTGCCATGTTAAAATGTGAATAAAATACTGGTAAACATGGATGATGGTAAATGAGGAGATGGTTGTGATGGCAGATGATGCTCGGAATGTATAGAGATACATTGCCGAAATTCCCGGGAGATTCGGGATGCCCAGAATGTGGGGGCCGGAAGCCTGTCGGAGGTCTTTGCCCAAAGGGAATGCCTCATGATGCCGGATTGGGGTGCGAGATGCCTGGCTAGAAGGGTAAAGGCCGAAAGCCCCGTCTCGAGGTTTCCTCGCCGAAGGGAATGCCTCGTGATGCTAGTTGAGATGCGAGATGCCCGAAATGTGGGGGGCCGGAAGCCTAGTGGCCTGGGAGGCTGAATGCCAGGGAACCTCGGAGGTCTTTGCCCAAGGGGATGATTAAATTGATAATTTGAGAAATGGGTGATGTGGTGATCAATTGAAAAGTAAAAAGTGGAAATTAAACCATGATATGATATGCATGATGATATGCATGATGATGATAATGATATGTGATGTGAAATAACGATGATCACCCATGATGATATGATATGCATGATGATGATAATGATATAAGATGTGAAACAACGATGATCACCCATGATGATATGATATGCATGATGATATGCATGATGATGATGATATGATATGCATGATGATATGCATGATGATGATGATATGATATGCATGATGATATGCATGATGATGATGATATGATATGCATGATAATATGCATGGTGATGATAATGATGATGGTATAAGATATGACATGTGAAATGTGATGATGCCATGATGATGATGCACATGTATGTGTTATAAATTGATATGATGATGTATGATAGTATGCGCATGGCTTCAAGGTAAGTTACGCCTGCAATGCATGTATGATATGCCTGATGCATTGAGTTGTTATTGGATTTTCCTATCTGCTGAGTGGTTGTACTCACCCCTTTTAGGGATAACATTTCAGATTAGCAGTATGCCGATTCCTGCCGTCACGCGGGGTACATTTTACGGGATACCGTCCGATGTAGAGGTCGAGTGTGCTAAGATAGATTGTCCATCTGTTCCCGGACTGACTTTTATTCAAGTACGTTGTCTAGTGATGTATGATGTGGGCCTGGCTAGGGGCCCTATTATTCAGGAGTTTATATCTGTACATGTTCGTCGGGATGGAGCGATGCGAGGGATGTTGCCACCGCCACCGCCTGATGCACCGGGTTGGGTATGAGACTGTGCGCGACGAGTAGGAGCTGGATCCTTTTTGGGAGTTAGTTAGCCGACACTTATGATGGGGGGAATTGTACACGTGAGATGTTGAGGGTTGAGGGTTCTTTTTGAGGTTTTAGGCTGGACGTGGCTGAGTCCTAGCTTTTCCTTTTGATGCACCGACCCGAGAGTAGTCCCATCTTGAAAATATATGTAAATAAAGTGTCGTGGCATGTTTATAAAAATCCTATGTTTAGTGGTGTGTATTTGTATCATGGTTGGTAGGGGGAGAGACGTGATGTTTTAATTTGCTTCGGTTAATGAGTCGCGCTGGGACCGTTTTGTTTAAAAAAAAAAAGAATGTGTCTATGAATTACGATGCATCTTCTAAAGGAGAGAAAGGTAATAAGGAGTAACATTGGCGCTGGTGACGACCTGCGAAGGGTTCGGGGTGTCACAGCCGCCCTTTTTGGTATCAGAGCGAATGGTTATAGATGGAGTGATAAGGAGCCTCATTTGGAAATTGAGGAACATGATGACAATGCACACCATAGGATCTAAAACGAAATAATTGAATAACGGGTGATGAGTATTCACTCGTAGATCCCTAGTAGTTTATTTTGAGTTATTTTTAGGTACCAGTAACATGTATATGTTACTTATGTAGTGATAGTAATTGCTTTGAGTGGAGGCAGTGAGTCTCAGATTATTCCTGAGGCAATGCTTGGAAATTGCAGGAAAGTCATGGTGCGAGCTGGAAGTGCTCATCCATCGAGGGCTGAAGCCTCTGCTGCAAGGGCTGAACCTCGAATGGAAGATATCCTGCAGGCATTAGCCAATATTGGAAATTTGATGGAGAGGCAGGCGCAGTAACAGCCCGGAGCAGAATGCCGTACTCAAGGACTAGTGGAGCAGTTTTTAAAGCTGAAGCCACTTAAGTTTAATGGAATGGGAAGTCCTGAGGAGGCGGAGCAATGGATTGATGGAATGGAACGAATTTTCTGGCTGTTGGACTGCACTGATGCTGAGAAAATAGTTTTAGCAGAGTACCAGTTGGAGGGGAATGCGAAGTTTTGGTGGAGAGCTTTGAAGGACATAATCTTTCCACCGGGTACTGATGTGAGCTGGGAGGAGTTTGTTAGGGCTTTCAATAGGAAGCATTTCTCTGATTGTGCTAAGGATAGGAAGATTACTGAATTTGTTCAGTTAGAACAAAAAGGACCGACGGTAGATCAGTATGAGGCTAGATTTTCTAAATTGTCTAGATATGCTCCTAGATTGATTGAGGATTAGGAAGAGAAGGCTAAGAGATTCTTGAAAGGGCCGAGGACTGACATTAGAAAGCAACTGGTGCCTTTGAACATAAGGGATTATAATGAGATTTATGAAAGGGCGCAGTTAGTGGAGCAGGAGTTGTTAAGGGAACGGTCGGAGTTTAAGAAACCGTTGAATTTTAGCGATGTGAGAAAGGGGAAGAGGCCTTATTCTGGTCAAGGTCAGTCCTGGGATGTGAAGAAGAAGAGTAATTTTGGGAATTTTGGAGGAGCAAGGAGTGGTTTGAATATAGGGAAAGCACCCTATCAGCCTAGTATTTGTCAGAAGTGTAATGGGAGACATGGCCCAGGACCTTGCACGGGACAACAGAAATGTTTTGGCTGTGGACAAGTAGGTCATCTTAGGAGAAATTGCCCACAAGAGAGATCGCAAGTGAGTTTTGGCTCGGTGCGACAGGGATATCAGAGTGCTGTTATGTCAAATCCACAAGGAAATCCTCAGAGACCACCTGCACAAGGAAGGGTGTATGCGATCACCCAAGAGGAAGCGGAAGCTTCCAAAAATGTTATCTCAGGTACGATTCTTATTAATGGTGAAAAGGCATATGCATTGTTTGATACGGGTGCAACACATTCGTTTATGTCTGAAAGATATAGATGTTTGAATGAGATAGAAGTTATGCCTCTTAAGACGCCTCTTTGTGTTTCCACGCCTTTAAAGGATATGGTATTGTCTACGCTGGTGTGTGGAAATTGTAAGATATCAAAGGGAGGAAAGGATATGGAAATAGACTTGGTTGTAATGGCTATGTATGATTTTGACGTTATTATAGGAATGGATTGGCTTCGTAAGTATCGGGCTAGAATGGATTGTTATAGAAGAGTAATTCAATTTGTTTTACTAGATCAGTCTAGTTGTGAATTTTTAGGAGGTCAGACCCATTTTCCTATAGCTCTTATTTCGGCAGTAGAAGCATGTAAGTTACTTGACAAAGGATGTCAAGGGTACCTAGCCATAGTTAGAGATTATGCCAGGGAGGGGCCTAATCTTGAGAAAGTCCGCGTAGTTAGCGAATTTCAAGATGTATTTCCTAAGGAATTGCTCGGATTGCCGCGTAGCGGGAGATTGAATTTGAAATTGAATTAATGCCTGGAACATGACCAATATCAAAAGCCTCGTATAGAATGGCCTTAGTTGAATTGAAGGAGTTGAAAGTGCAACTGCAAGAATTGCTTGACAAAGGATTCATTAGACCAAGTGCTTCACCTTGGGGTGCACCGGTCTTGTTTGTGAAAAAGAAAGATGGATCGATGTGCTTATGTATTGACTATAGGCAATTGAACCAAGTGACCATCAAGAATAAGTATCATTTGCCTATAATTGATGACTTATTTGATCAACTCCAGGGAAGTTCGGTCTTCTCTAAGATTGACTTGAGGTCGGGATACCATCAGTTGAGAATTAAGAAGGAGGATATTCCTAAGACTGCATTCAGGACTCGTTATGGACACTATGAGTTCCTTGTTATGCCATTTGGATTGACTAACGCGCCGGCTGCATTTATGGATTTGATGAATAGAATATTTCAACCTTATTTAGACCAGTTTGTGATTGTGTTTATTGATGATATTCTGGTATATTCAAAAGGACCTAAAGAGCATGAGCAACATTTGAGGATAGTTTTGCAGACCCTAAGAGAGCATAAGTTGTATGCTAAGTTTAGTAAGTGTGAATTCTGGTTGGATCGGATAATATTTTTAGGACATGTGGTGTCAGGAAAAGGAATTGCAGTAGACCCGGCAAAAGTTGAAATGGTAGTAAATTGGCCGAGACCAACGACACCCACTAAAATACGAAGTTTCTTAGGACTGGCTGGTTATTATAGGAGATTCATTGAAGTATTTTCACGACTAGCAGGACCTTTGACTAAATTGACCCGAAAGAATGTAAAATTTGAATGGAATGGAGAATGTGAAAGGAGTTTCCAGGAGCTCAAAAGGAAATTGACTTCAGCTCCAATTCTGACTATACCTACTGGACCTGATGGTTTTACGGTGTATAGTGATGGATCTCACAAAGGATTGGGATGTGTGTTGATGCAGCATGGCAAAGTTGTAGCCTATGCATCCAGACAATTGAAACCTCATGAGCTGAATTACCCGACGCATGATTTAGAGCTAGCAGCTATAATGTTTGCGTTGAAGATATGGAGACACTATTTGTATGGGGAAAAGTTTGAGATTTACACGGATCATAAGAGTTTGAAGTATCTGTTCTCACAAAAGGAGTTGAACATGAGACAAAGGAGGTGGATGGAGTTATTGAAAGATTATGATTGTGAGATAAGATATCATCCAGGAAAGGCGAATAGAGTGGCAGATGCTCTTAGTCGAAAGTCAGCTATGGAGATAGCTAGTTTAAGGATGGCAGAATGGGAATTGTTAGAATCTGTAGCAAACTCCGAATTTAAATTGGAAATGGATTGTCTTACTGGTATGCTTAATGCATTAAGGATTGAGCCAGAGATTATCCAGAAAATTAAAATCCTGCAAGAATCTTACCCAGAGATTTTGAAAGTGAAATATGCTGTATCTTTAAGGAAAAGATCAAAATTTCAGATCTCTGATGATGGAATAGTAAGATGTCAAGGACGACTTTGTGTTCCCGACAATGAGGAATTAAGGAAGGAAATTCTGTCGGAGGCACATAAAAGTAATTATAGTATTCACCCAGGTAGTACAAAGATGTACAGAAATTTGCGTCAGCAATTTTGGTGGAATGGTATGAAGGCAGATACGGCTAAGCACGTTTCTCAATGTTTGACGTGCCAACAAGTAAAAGCGGAACATCGTAAACCCACAGGACTTTTAAGACCATTAGATATTCCAGAATGGAAATGGGAACATATAACGATGGACTTTGTGCAAGGATTGCCAAGGACATCAAGTAGTCATGATTCAATTTGGGTTATAGTGGATCGTTTGACTAAGTCAGCACATTTCTTAGCAATTCGCATGGACTACCCAATGGATAAGTATGCGGACATATATGTAAGTCAAGTGGTACGCTTACATGGTGTTCCGGTGACTATTACTTCGGATCGGGATTCGAGGTTTACTTCGAATTTTTGGAGAAGTCTTCAAGTTGCATTAGGGACTAAGCTTCAATTTAGTACTGCTTTTCATCCTCAGACAGATGGTCAATCGGAAAGAGTAATCCAGATATTGGAAGATATGTTAAGGGCTTGTGTAATTGAATTCAAAGGAAATTGGGATGAAAGATTGCATTTGGTAGAGTTTGCCTATAATAATAGCTTTCAAAAGAGTATAGGCATGGCACCTTATGAAGCATTATATGGAAGGAGATGTAGGACTCCTATCTGTTGGAGTGAGGTAGGTGAAAGGAAGTTGACAGGACCTGAACTAGTACAAGTTACCATTGAAGCTGTCGATATTATCAGAGAAAGACTTAGAACAGCTCAGAGTAGACAGAAAGACTACGCAGATAGACGTAGAAGACCTTTGGAATTTAGTGTGGGAGACCATGTATTCCTTAAGGTATCTCCAATGAAAGGAATATCTCGATTTGGGATGAAGAGTAAGTTAAGCCCTAGATTTGTTGGACCTTTTGAAATTCTTGAGAGGATAGGTGATGTAGCTTATCGCTTAGCGTTACCTTCTAAGTTAGGAAATCTGCACGATGTGTTTCATGTATCGATGTTGAGGAAGTACCAGCCGGATCCTGGTCACATACTCGATCATGAAGCCATCAAAGTGGATGAGAAAGTTAGGTACATTGAAGAGCTTGTGCAGATATTGGACCGAAAGGAGCAAATTCTTAGGACCAAAAAGATCCCATTGGTTAAAGTATTATGGCGATATCATGATGTGGAGGAAGCCACGTGGGAAAGTGAGGATCAAATGAAGGAAAAGTACCCTTACTTATTTCAAGAAGGCGCGAGTGGTGTTTGAATTTCGAGGACGAAATTCTTTAAGGAGGGGAGAATTGTGGCATCCCAAAATTCTATGACAAGCCATAAGGTGTGTTAAAGTTCCTAATTAGGTGATAAAATTTCCATGGCTTATGCTTTAGCCATTAGTCTTTTTATTGAGATGATTTTTGCATGTGATTGTGAAAATTTAAATATTGATAGATTAATAATCTATGCTTGGCCATAAGATTTATAAATTAAATTTCAATAGACAAGATGCCCTAAGACTTTGGCCAAGATGAAAATTAAAATTTAAAAATATTTATAGAAGGAATTCAAAAAAAAAAAAAAAGGGAAAAATGGGTTAATTTTCGAATGGGCCTTAAGCCCATTTGGCCTAAGCCTTTAATGGGCCAAGATGAGCGGCCCAAGAGGGGAAGTCGACCGGCCCAATAGAGGCCCAAGAGAAGTGGCCGGATGGCCCAAGCCCAAGAGGCCCAAACTCAATTCAAAATCCAATGTGACAAGTGGCAAAGGGGAAGGCCATGCATTGGCCATGGTTGAGGTGAAACAATCATTACAAATGATGAGCTCTAGGGGGTATAAGAAGGAAGAGAGAGAGGGTGACCGGCCATTTTGTTCGCCCAAGGAGAGAGAGAGAGAGAGAGAGAGAGAGAGAGAGAGGTGTGCGAGAGAGAGAGAGTTGTGCAAGAGAGGAGGAGCGGCCGAGAGAGAAAGGAAGGAGGGAGTCGCCGTCGCCGCCGTGTCCGTCCGCCGTACGTCGTCGTTCGTTCATCCTAGAGGCAAGTGGAGTCCTCTAACTTCTCTTGCATGCTAGTATTGTTGATTGCATGTTAGATTTTAGGTGTTTTAAGTGCGAAAAACCGAGGTAAGGTTGGCTCGTTCTTAAGTCATGTGACTGTTCTTACTCGGGTTGTGTGAATCAGTAAATTGTTTGAGCTTGCATGTTGGTTTTTGTTGAGAAACTTTCTTTGATGTCTTCATGAAAGTTGTAGCTAACATCTTGTACTATAACATACTGAAATTTCGTGGAAACTGATGGAGATTTGAGGGGTTAAAGTCGTATCTTACGGAGACCTCAGATCTGGAGAGTTTTTACTAACCTTTTGCTGGATTCGTGGTTGTATGTTGGTTTCTGTTGAGAATATTACTTCGATTTCTTCATGAAAGTTGTAGGGAACATTATAAACTACAACATACTCAAATTTGAAGCGAAAATAACAATTATAGCTTGGTAAATCGACTAGATCTTGGAGACGATGATTCTGGTGATATATTCCGAGACACCCGAGACTTAAAGGACTAAAATGAGGACTATAATCTGGTTATTTGACCTAGATCTCTGCATGAAACTTGTAAAGGACACCTTGATACATAACATATCCAAATTTCAGAGGAAACTAAAGAGAATATATGGGTGAAATCTTAATATTTCGGAGATGGAGGCACTGGACGATGCGGTAATAGATCCAGAAGCTTCGTGAGGTCGTATAAAATAATATATAAGTAATCTGGCTTGGAGTTCTTCATAAAAGTTGTACGAAAATGTCTTGAATATAATCCAGTAAAATTTTATAATTTTTGGAGGCCATATGGATATTTTAATCGAATTTATTCGAAAACCATGCATTCTGGTTTCATCCGAGAAGCATAGGATGTTTTGGGTAAATTATGAGGTTTGGTAAAAATTCAATTTGGCCATGAATTTTGCAAGTAATTATCATCCTATGGGTTTGTTTAATAATTTGTTGAATTTTGATAATTTTGGGAATTTATAGTTATTTTAAAGATAAAAAAATATAATATAATATAATATAATATAATATAATAATAAATAAAAATAAATAAAATAAATGAATAAAAAGGAATTATTTCATTGGCCATAGATTCCATTCAATTAATTCATGTTGCACATGTGATAAGCCTGGATATGTCTATGATATTGAATTGAGATGCACATGTGATAAAGCCTTGATATGTCTATGATATTGAATTGAGATGCATATGTGGTAAAGTCTTGGCATATGTATGGCAATTGAATCAATGCATGTGTGAATGTCATGCCTAGTATGATTTGTTTGATATCGTGCCATGTGCCATGTTAAAATGTGAATAAAATACTGGTAAACATGGATGATGGTAAATGAGGAGATGGTTGTGATGGCGGATGATGCTCGGAATGTATAGAGATACATTGCCGAAATTCCCTGGGAGATTCAGGATGCTCGGAATGTGGGAGGCCGGAAGCCCTGTCGGAGGTCTTTGCCCGAAGGGAATGCCTCACAATGCCAGGATTGGGGTGCGAGATGCCTAGCTAGAAGGGTAAAGGCCGGAAGCCCTGTCGGAGGTTTCTTCCCGAAGGGAATGCCTTGTGATGCTAGTTGAGATGCGAGATGCCCGGAATGTGGGGGGCCGGATGCTCGGTGGCCTGAGAGGTTGAATGCTGGGGAACCTCGGAGGTCTTTGCCTGAGGGGATGATGAAATTGATGATTTGAGAAATGGGTGATGTGGTGATCAATTGAAAAGTAACAAGTGGAAATTAAACCATGATATGATATGCATGATGATATGCATGATGGTGATGATGATATGATTTGCATGATGATATGCAGATGATGATAATGATATGTGATGTTAAATAACGATGATCACCCATGATGATATGATATGCATGATGATATACATGATGATGATAATGATATAAGATGTGAAACAACGATGATCACCCATGATGATATGATATGCATGATGATATGCATGATGATGATGAGATGATATGCATGATGATAATGATATGATATGCATGATGATATGCATGATGATGATGATGATATGATATGCATGATAATATGCATGGTGATGATAATGATGATGGTATAAGATATGACATGTGAAATGTGATGATGTCATGATGATGATGCACATGTATGTGTTATAAATTGATATGATGATGTATGATAGTATGCACATGGCTTCAAGGTAAGTTACGCCTGCAATGATGCATTGAGTTGTTATTGGATTTCCCTATCTGCTGAGTGGTTGTACTCACCCCTTTTGGGGATAACATTTCAGATTAGCAGTATGCCGATTCCTGCCGTCACGCGGGGTACATTTTACGGGATACCGTCCAATGTAGAGGTCGAGTGTGCTGAGATAGATTGTCCCTCTGTTCCCGGACTGACTTTTATTCGAGTACGTTGTCTAGTGATGTACGATGTGGGCCTGGTGGGGGCCCTGTTATTCAGGAGTTTATATCCGTACATGTTCGTCGGGATGGAGCGATGCGAGGGATGTTGCCACCACCACCGCCTGATGCACCAGGTTGGGTATGAGACTGTGCGCAACGAGTAGGAGCTGGATCCTTTTTGGGAGTTAGTTAGCCGACACTTATGATGGGGGGAATTGTACATGTGAGATGCTGAGGGTCGAGGGTTCTTTTTGAGGTTTTAGGTTGGACGTGGCTAAGTCCTAGCTTTTCCTTTTGATGCACCGACCCGAGAGTAGTCCCATCTTGAAAATATATGTAAATAAAGTGTCGTGGCATATTTATAAAAATCCTATGTTTAGTGGTGTGTATTTGTATCATGGTTGGTAGGGGGAGAGACGTGATGTTTTAATTTGCTTCGGTTAATGAGTCGCGCTGGGACCATTTTGTTTTAAAAAAAAAATTGTGTCTATGAATTACGATGCATCTTCTAAAGGAGAGAAAGGTAATAGGGTGTAACATTGGCGCTGGTGACGACTGCGAAGGGTTCGGGGTGTCACACGATATCCCTTCGTGTGTACGTGAATACCCAAGAAAAATACATTTAGTAGCACGAGGAGATAGTTTATCAGAACCAAAATGTAGGTTATGAACAAAATAGACACACCCAAAGATGCGCAGGGTAAGAGCGAATAATGGCTTGTCAGGAAATACAACATTGATTGGTGACTGATGATTGAGGACGGTGGAAGGCATACGATTTATGAGGTAACATGCGGTAAGGACAGCATCACTCCAAAATAATTTTGGCACATTCATATGAAATAAGAGTGAACGAGCAACTTCTAGAAGGTGACGGTATTTTCTCTCGGCCACACCATTCTGCTGAGGGGTATAAGTACAACTTGTTTGATGTATAATGCCAAGATTAGAACAAAACAAAGAAATTGATTTCTGTGTATATGCTAGAGCATTATCTGTTCGCAAAATTTTAAGGGATGTATTAAACTGATTAGTAACCTCACGATGAAATAATTGAAAAACATGTAAAAATTCAGAGCGGTCATGAAGCATATAGAGCCATGTTAAACGAGAATAATCATCCACAAAAGTAACAAAGTACTTAAAACCATTTCTACTAGCAGTATCGGAAGGTCCCCAGATGTCCGAATGAACAAGTTCAAGTAAAGTAGATGCACGAGAATCATTACGACTAGGAAAGGAACTACGATGATGTTTCCCAAGTTCACAAGCCTCACACTCAAGAGTAGAAATTGATTTACACTCGAGAATTATTTGTTGTAACTTAAATAAAGATAAATGCCCTAAACGAGAATGCCATAATAGTGGGGTAATAGAACTAGCAGCTAGACCATTGGCGTCAGCAGTGGAGACACCATTGAGATAGTAGAGTCCATCACATTCATGCCCTCCACCAATCATCTTCTTTGTCTGAAGGTCCTGAAAAACGCAATGAGATGGATAAAATGTAACTAAACAACTAAGAGCTTTAGTTAACTAACTAACAGATAACAAATTTAAAGGAAGTTGAGGAACATCTAAAACAGAGGACAAAGATAAGTAAGATGTAAGTGAAACAGTCCCTGATCCAACCACTTGAGTCGATGAACCATTAGCTAAAATAACTTCGGATGAAGGACTAGAGTTAGTGTGGGAAGAAAATAGTTCTTGCTTACCCGTCATATGACTAGAAGCCCCTGAGTCAATGACCCAAGAGGTGTTAGGAGACAAAGTAGAGAAAGAGGCCATGTTACCTGTACGTGCAAGAGTAGCAGTGGATGAGAAATTGGAAGCCTCTAGTTGTTGGACACGTTTGATGAGTTGTGCAACCATATCATCTCGAGCCATAGACTCGTAAGAACTACCCCCGTGTGGGAGAGATGGGTTCATGTTGCTGTAAGACACATTTCGAGCACTCCCTTCGATTTCGCAGTATTTGCAATAATTGATCATTGAGCCCACTCGGCTTGCCATGCTTAGCCCAACAAGTGTCAACAATATGACCGAATTTGCTGCAGTGTATACACTGACGGCTATCTCGATTAGAACTTTGTCCACTACGTCCACCACCACGACTGTGACCTCCCCCAAAACCACGACCTCTATTGCAAAATCCACCACGACCACGACCACCACTACCAGCCACAAATGTTGAATTGTCTTTAGATGAAGTAGAAGACGGAGGGACAATGCGCTGAATTCGACAAAATGCTTCATTCATAGAAGGAACTCTCTCTCCAGCAAGAAGCTGACTCTTCACAGGCTGCAAGTTAGCATTCAAGCCAGATAAAAATTTGGCCACTTGAAATTCAGCTCGTTGTGTCTTTAGTCTCTCAAGATGAATAGTGATGGGCTAATAAAGATTGAGTTCTTCCCACATACCTTTCAAAGCACTTTAATATTCTCCAAGAGACTTGTCTCCCTGTTTAAAATTAAAGATCTTCTCATATAGTTCATAAACTCTAGTCATATTTTTGTCTTGTGAGTAACTCTCCATAAGATCATCCCACACTCCCTTACCAGTTGTGTGGAAAATGACATTAGCAGCGATGGATGGTTCCATGCTATTCCATAACCACACCAGAAGTGTATCATTCTCTCTCATCCAACCACTATAGTTTCCAGAGTTTTCAGTAGGAGGGTCTGTGGTAAGATAATGAAGTTTCCCTTTGGCATTAATATAGACCTTCACAACTTGGGCCCATAACAAGTAATTGGATGATCCATTTAATTTAATAGTGGTAATTTGAACGTTGACACTATTTATAGGAGCCTTAGTATCACTCATGATGATAATCTCAATATAAGTATATCTACCACTAATCAAGAAGGCTAAAACTTTAGTGCAAGTAAAAAAGAAGCAACGCTAATGTATAATCAGATGTAATTGGCTCCATCAATTAACCAAAGGGATGCTGAAAACTCATAAATGGAGACCACTGTATAGAAGAAAATATCTGACCAGAAATCTCGATTCAAATAATTATATGTTTGATGGAAAACCAGCAAGACCAGTCAACCATAATCAATATAATACTCTGATTCTTGAATCCGTTGATCAACAAGTATTGTAATCCATGTTCATAAACCGAACCTGATGAATCTGATATCTTCTGATCTCATACATATCGAGACTCAAAGAGAAAACCGATAAAAATTGCAACTTTAGGTGGCTACGCACCAAAGAAGAAGTAGGGTTACTAGGGACTCTCAAACCAGTTAGATTTGCTCTGATACCATGTCACAAAGCTGATTAGAGAACCCGCAACGAATAGTAAGAGAGAAAGAAGAAGAGAGAAGGAATAAAGAAGAGGAGAAGGAGAACGTAAAAGAAAGAAACAAAGAGGGGTTGTAGATTTTTGTAGTAACAGAAACCCTACACCCATTGTATTTATATTGAATATAAACTGTATATGACAATAATACCCTTATGTAAGTAAAAAAGAAAATAAAACTTTGATAATAAAGGAAACTCTATTAAAGTAACTTAACAATTTCCTTACCTTTTTGTCCTCATGCAGGCTGACAAAACAAATACCCACCCTGTTGGGAAAATATTTGAGGAACAATTGAGTAGAACAATGAACTCAGGTTTTAAGGCGTAATATCGTTTTTTTTTTAAAGAAATTATGTGTAACAATAGAATCAAAGCCGGATAAAGTATAGTATTAGGCAGTCCTCGAGATGTCGTTCGTGGATCTTCCTCTTCTCTTCCCCATTGTGATGTGCCTTTCAGATAAGATAAAATATGTTAAAGAAGAGTTGGTCAAGGGAGAGAAATTTGATTTCTTCCTTTGCTTCAAATTCTTCAAAAATCATTCTTTTTAAAGTTTTGTTATGAATAAAGGTACGTCTTTATCTCTCTTATTGTGAAAAATCTTGAAGATTAAAAACCCCTGGCTTTAAATTTCCGCATTTAAGAATATGTTATCCGCTTACAGTTAGTATCAAAGTATGGTTTAGAATCCCGTGACTTTTTATGATTATTGAAAATTATGGTTTAAGGATGGAGATTCATTAAACGATATTGGTCTTTTTCATGGCAATTGCATGTTGAAATATTTTTGGAGAGGGTTGTCGAGGAAATCCAAATGTGATATGACGGAAAATGGGGCGAAAAACAGAGAAATTGATGAAAATGTGCTAAAGGAGAGAAGACGTGTGAATCCACGCGCCCACATGCGCGCTCCATGCACATTGAATACATATGTGTCACGGGCCGATTGATTGGAATCGTGACCAAGTGGCGACTTAGGCTCTTTTGGATCGCCTAAGCCAAGCGTTGCTCGATTGAACGCTCACTCGCTTGCTCACCCGGATCGTAGAGAGAGAAAGTCTCTAGAGAGAGAAGCTCTAGAAAGAAAGAAGCTTTGTGTTGCTCAAAGGATTGGATGGATACAAATGAGGGGGAGGGCACCTCTTCTTATACTCAAGGCCCTCTGATTACATCCGTTGATCTAGAATTTATCTACCGACACTAATGACAACTACTAGCTACCAACATAAATAGATAGAGACTTCTAGAACTTGGTGGCTCAATTATCGTATTGCTTGCCCTTGGAAAGTTCAGCAAGGAGACTTGTCGGGAATCCAAGCGATTGTAGGAGGTCCTCCACATCAAGGCACGGCTCTTTAGCTACCGAAACCTCTTGGCTGTGACATTCTCCCCCACTCAATTGAGCGATGCCCCCGTCGTTCACAGCTCGACGGGCAGCTTTCCTCGCACGAGCACGGGCTCTCTTCTTTTGATTTTGCTTCGCTCGGACGCTCATGAACGATGGACCACACCCTTCCATCTTCAGCTCGAGCATGGCACCGACTCCATCTTCGGCTTGGGCGTAGCACGTGGCAAGTACTCAACCTTGGGGAAGAGTGCTTGGATTGGCATGGCATGAGTTGGAGTAGGATCGAACTCTTCCTTCGGCTTTTCCACGGATAGCTCGTTCATGCGCTTCACAGCCTTCAAACTCTTGTTGAGACGCCGGATCATCGCGATGGTCTTGGTGTTGACCACCCCTTTTATCATGGGGATCGTCGTAAGGTATTTCGAATCAAGGATCACAATGCACTTGGTCCTCATGTTGATCATGGATCTCACACTATAGAAGAATTGTATACCAAGAATGAGATCATAATCGTCGAGAGGGATTACCTCGAATACCATCTTGCCCTTCCATCTGCCGATTTAGATGTCCACATCGGGAGTTGATCCTATGCCTTTGAGCCCATCCGAGTTGATGGCTTTGAACAAATTCCTGGTCGGCTCCATGCGAAGTCGCAAGGCTTTCGCCACCTCGATCGACATGAACATGTTCAATGCACCCGTGTTAACCAAAGCGTAAAGCGTTCGGCCGCACACTTCAACCTCCACGAAGAACATGTCCAAGTTTGAGGCAGCTTCTTCTTCTTTGGACGGCGATCGAGCTTGGACAGTGTTGACAACCTTCACGGCTCCAAGTCAGATTTGCCGCTTGTCTTCTTTGGGCTCCTCCTCCTCCTCTTTGATGGCAAGGAGGGCGTTGATCCTTCCCTTCTCCGGGCACTTTTGGGTCTAATGTGGACCTTTGCAAATGAAGCAAGGAGAAGGCAGGGATTGATTGAACTTACTCATCGTGTAGTCTGTCGGTGGTCGACCCCTTTGAAAGGACGGCTTGGAAGTTCATTCTCCCTATGTCTTGACTCGGGCGCATTGATCTTTCGGCGCATGGGGAGCGTCACCAGCTTCATCCTCAAAGGATCAATCCAGCCTCCAATCTCTAGCTCTACTCCTTGGTTCGACTTTGGTGAGGTCGATGAGAGACTCGGCCACGCTTAGCGCTCTCGCAAGAGTACTCACATCCCTTCGCTTGAGCTTGAGTTGCGCCCACGGCTTGAATCCATCCATAAACGCTCTGAGAGCCTCCTTCTCACTTAGGTTGCGGATTTGGAGTTTGAGCTCTGTGAATTCCTTCACATACTCTCGGATCGCGCCCCTTTGTTCAAGGCGATGGAGCTTGCTACGGGCTTCTTGTTGAGCAAACTCGGGGAAGAAGTAGTCACGGAACTCCCTCACAAAGTCATCCCATGTGTCCATGGGATCGGTGCTGCATTTCGTCTCGTCGCACTTATTACGCCACCAAAGCATTCCGGTATCGGAAAGGAACTTTGAATCAGTTCTTACCTTGATTGACTCGTCTTGTATGTTGACGGCACCAAAGTATTACTCCATGCTCCACACGAAGCTGTCCACCTCCTTAGCGGATCGGTCGCCTTTGAACTCTTTAGGCTTCAACACCTCAAGCTTGGGCACTGCTTGTGTGGGCATCGCTCCATTGGTGATGCTCAGTTTGCATAGGGCGAGCTCGGTCTTGAGTTCTTGGATCTCTGCCTTCATGGCTTCAACCTCGTCCCTACAAGGGCTCACTTCCTCAATCACTTGGACGCGCTCCTTCAACACATCGATTGATGCTTCAAGGGCTTCGTCCTTGTTGTGCAACAGGGCTATAGCTTCATTGAGGCCGGCCGTGAAGTCCTCATGGAGCGAGGTCTCAACCTCCATGATCCGGTCTTGCACATCATCAAGACCTCTCATGAACTCGACCATGGCACTCCGGACCTTCGCGAGCTTCTCATCCAATGCAACTACGGCACCCATCGAGGCTTCCCTTTTCTTTGCTTTGCCATGAGTCTCCTTGACTTGAATGGCCTCTCTATCCATGATAGCATCTTGGCTCGACATTCTCTCGAACAGTTAGTGCTTCTCGATCTCTTGAAATGGTTCTCTCCTTTGCTCTAATACCACTTGTCACGGGCCGATCAATTGGGATCGTGACCGCGTGGCGACTTAGGCTCTTTTGGATCACCTAAGCCAAGCTTTGCTCAATCGAACGCTCACTCGCTCACTCACCTGGATCGTAGATGTGACATCCTGAAATTCGACCCCGTTTCGATAAAGTGAAATGGGCATTTCATCTACGTGCTTATGGTCCTTTTTCTCTGAGCTAATCACTCATGAGTTAACTAACCTATTGGGGGAAGCCGTTAAGGGATGTATCCGCGGTAAAATCCCTAAAAGTTACCTAATTAGTTGGATTTGGCTAAAATCACGTCTAAACGATTCTAACCACGAAATTGAATTCGATTTCGAGAATCGAATATTCAAGCGTGTCATAATTCATTTTTTTGGATCTTGTCTCATCACCCGTCAAAATTATTGACGAGTCTGAAATTTCGAGAAAGAAATTATCGGAAGAAAAATTGAAGACCAAGAGGAAATAGAAAGGGAAAGAGAAAAGAAATAAAATAAGAATAATTGTATTATTTGATTTTATTTTTCTCTCTCCCTCTCTCTTCTTTTTCTCTCTCTCTCTCCCTTCTCTTTTCTTTTTCTCTCTCTCCTCTCCCCTTCCCCCTTCGTGCGAAACCCTCCCCCACGCCAACCAATCCCCCTTTTTCCCTCTTGCTAGCTTCCACTTTGCTTTTCCCCTTCACCTTTTTACTTTTGACCGGTCAAACACTCTTATCTCTCCTGCCCTCGCTCTCTCTCTCGTAACCCACCTTCTCCCTCTTTTCTCTCTTGTTCGTGCGAAGCAAAAGCCGAACCGAAGACAGCAAAAACGCAGCAGCTCGCTAAAGCCATCGCCGCCGCACTGGAGCTAGACCGCCGCCTACACCGCATGCCCGTGCACACCACACGCTCCGTCGCCTCCCCGCCCGCTTTGGAGTTTGTTGTTTCTCACGTCGCCCCCGTCGGATTGATCCGATTTGTGCGCGATTCCGGTGAGTAATCTCACTAATCCCTGATTAGTTGGCTAATTATGCTTAAGGGTTATTTAGTTTTAATTAATTAGGTTTAGGTGGTTAGATTAGAATAGATTAGCGATTATTAGTTAATTGTGATGTAAATTAGACAAATTGATTGTGCAATTAGCAAGTAGACGTAGTCTACTATTTATTGAAAGCATCTCGGGATTTTTCCCGACCCTTAGTGGGCTCCAATTAGGCTTTTCGGGCTTAAGTGGAATTTTTGGTATTTAAATATTAATTTTCGGAATTAAATTAATTAATTATTTATTTTCCGAAAAATTCAATTGAGATGGCTAGTGACAGGAATATTATGCTGATGACTGTGGTGAAGTCCGTTTACTTAATCGGGCTTTATTTTGAGCTAAGTCGAATTTTTAATATTAATTATTTAATTTTCGAAATTAATTAATTAATTATATATTTTCCGAAAATTCAATTAAGATGGCTGATGACCAGAATATTATGCTGATGACCATGGTGAAGTTCGTTTATTTAATTGGGCTTTAATTTGAGCTAAATTGAAATTTTAATATTTATTAATTAATATTTGAAATTAATTATTTATTTATTTATTTTTTGGAAATTAAGATTGAGATGGCCGACGACTTAAATCTTGTGCTGATTGTCGTGGCACAGTTCGTTTATTTATTTGAGCTCTACGTTGCATGAAATTAAATAAATTGTGATGTTTTAGGGATTTACCCTAAATTGATTTGGAATTGATTGAGATTGAATGATTGATTGGTAAATGACCGAGTATGTTTATTTAGTATTTATAATGCTTTGATGAGTTGTAAAGTAGATGAAATCATGAGAGTGGACTGGAAATATTATGGGCTATAACTGATCAGACACGGTGTACGGGCCTACGTGGTTCGGTGACTAAGGATGTCACTGGCGAAAACGGCGCCTTAAAGAATGTACGTACCGGTCTAGTACATACCCCATCATGGACATACGTGGTTCAGTGATTTGGGATATCACTGGCGAAAACGGCGCCTTAAAGAACGCACGTAGCTGTCTATTGAATATATGATTATAGGCATGTGTGATTCGGTGATTTGGGATATCACTGGCGAAAACGGCGCCTTAAAGAACGCACGCAATTGTCTATTGAATAAATCGTTGTAGGCATGTGTGGTTCGATGATTTGGGATATTACTGGCGAAAACGGCGCCTTAAAGAACACACGCAATTGTCTAGTGGATACGTTACCTTGGCGAACTTGACGCCCGAGAGCATTGATGTGGCTCTGTGACCGAGTACTCGATGGAAGGATATATGGTGTGGAATCAATGACCTAGAATGGTCCGTTTGATATGTAATCGACTGGTTCGATTTGTTTGGAGTAAATGAGTGCCTATTGTGAATTGTGCTAATTTGCAGGTGGGATCTGAGACTAAGGTAAGTCCTCTACCCTGTGCGTGTTTAGGCAGCCTATAGTATAATAGTTTACTAATCGGGCCTTAGTGGGGTAGAACTCGCTGAGACGTAGTCTCATCCCAGTTTGGGGAAAACATTTCAGGACTCCATTGAGGAGCTGAGGAGGAATCTGAGAAGGAGTACTCTGCGGTGAAACTTGAGGAGAAGGAATTTTAGAAGAAGAAGATAATCATGAGAGGGGTCTTGAGTACGGTCCGGATGGACTGAAATGCTTTATTCTTTTGAGATCTCCATTTTGATGTGAATAGAGATAGAGTAAATAGTTGTGAAGTACTTTGGTTTGTGTTTTGTGTAAAAGTTTAGTTATAAATTTCAATATGAAAAATATGACCTTGATTTTCTATCCCATTGTTTTATTGTCTGGGCATTTTAACTGCTCCCGCATGTGTTTAATAAATGAAAGGGTCGGCGATATATAGTCCTGGGATATCGCATTATAAAATTGACCAAGTGAGAAGGATATGTGCGTGCCCGAGGATCGGGCCGTGACAGTAGAGAGAAAAAGTCTCTAGAGAGAGAAGCTCTAGAAAGAAAGAAGCTTTATATTGCTAAAATGATTTGATGAATACAAATGAGGGGGAGGGCACCCCTTCTTATACTCAAGGCCCATTGATTACATCCGTTGATCTAGAATTCATTCGACGGACGAGATCGCACCGCCTCAACTACGGACACTAATGACAACTACCAGCTACAGACATAAATAGATAGAGACTTCTAGTTATTGGTGGCTCAATTACCGTATCGCCCGCCCTGGAAAGCTCAACAAGGAGACTTGTTGGGAATCCAAGCGATCACAAGAGGTCCTCCACATCAAGGCACAACTCTTTAGCTACCGGAACCTCTTGGCCGTGACACATGCCTATGCACTTCATGTGCGCTAGAGGGTCAAGCACGTGGAGTCTACAAGCCTTAGACCAGTGGGAATAAAGGAGCATGCATTACACGTTCACTTGCCGCAGCCAAGGCACATTCGTAGCACGCACCTATTGCCATCACTCCTTATTTATGTTTCTACCCTCTCCAATGATTATTTACGATCCTACACTCCTTGCTGGATAATTACTATTTTGCCTTGGTTGATTATTTACCCTTTTTCCCTTGGATGTTAAATTTATGGTTTTGCCCTTTTGGAATTATGATTTTACAGTTTTGCCCTCATGCATTAATTTATAGTTTTGCTCTTGCGTGCAATTTGGTGAAGTGGATACTATATTGGGTATTAAAGTTAAAAAAAAAATATATATATATAGAAGATGTTAAATAAATTTAAACATCTTGGTTTCAAAGATATGAGCATTCATTTGATTCATGGTAGAGAGTCTTTAATGTGAGTGCTATAGGGTCCTCAATGTATGCAATGCATTGTACTAAATTCGATATTGTTTATTCCGTATATAAGTTGAGTACATGTATTTATAATCCAAATATAGAATATTGAAAAGCCGTCACCAGAATTTTTTGTTATCTTAAGAGAACTAAAAATTTAATATTGTTCTATAATAATTATCCGGATGTATTAGAAGGATACACCTATACTAGTTGGATTACAAGTGTAAAAGATAAACATTCCACTTATGGATGGATTTTTACACTAGGTAGATGTGTTGTATCTTAGGCGAGCAAGAAATAGACATGTATAACTCACTCAACGATGGAATTTGAATTCGTTGCTTTAGCAGCAATTAGGAAAGATGCTAAATCTATTAGGAATTTGTTCAATATGAAATTATGGCCTAGCCCTATGTCTCCTATTTCTATCTATTGCGATAGTCAAGCCATTTTGGCAAGAGCTTATAGTAACACCTATAATGTTAAGTCTAGACATATTAGTCTAAGACATGAGTATGTATGACAATTGATTAAATATGATACTATAACAATTGTCTACGTGGGGTCAAGCAATAACCTAGTTGATCTCTTGGCAAAAGCTTTACCAAGAGACATGGTAAAAATGACTTTACGAGAAATGGGGTTGAAACATTTTAATTAAAATCATCAATAATGGTAATCCCACATTTTTCCAGAATATTACTACTTACAAGGTTTAATGGGTAAGAACAAGTTACTGAATGTGATTACTTGATATTGACGTTAACTCTAATATGAGAAGTCAGTATTGTCTGTTACATTTTGTAGGTTAAATTGAATTCTTAATGAAATATAGTACAAATTTGTAATATGTTAATAGTAACACAAATATATGGTAGATACTCCACTTATATAAGCTTAGAAGTGATGCTACTTCTTATGAATGTTAGGTTCCTTTCTAGAGGACTCATGAATCAGGTTAAGCACAAGACCATAATAGTGCGAAGTAATATAAAATTTCTTATAGAAACAAAAGTTTAGTACATGTGCCGCATGTCTGATTCAATTATTTAAAAGTACAAATTTAAAACCAAGCTACTTGTCACTTTGATAGAGTTTTGAGATACTCATACTAAGTAAATATTTAACTCGAAAGAGACCTTTATTTATGTATATTAATCTCATGAAAATTTTTAATGTATATTTTTTAATGTTTTGTTTATGTTTTGTTTTACAAATAAAGTGAGGGATAGTTGGTAGTTTGTTTTACAAACAAACTAAGTGGTATCTTGTCCCACATCAAAAGGTTATGAGTGTGCAAGTGGACGAGCCTTGGTTCTAATTAAGGATCATTATATTTATTTATTAAAATTTGAATGAATAATTATAAAATAACCATTGTATCCTATTCATAACAGAGTGACGGTTATTTTTTACTTATTTAATTTCAAATTTATTATTCTTGCCTAGCAATTATTAGGCACTCTTACAACCTTTGGAAGGTTGTGCTTGTTCGGAAATAACTTCTTCATCTTTGAAAGGTAGTATCTGTTCAAAATATTTATTCAACATTTGTGTTCAATTCTTTACACAACTTTCAATTCTCTTTCCTAAGATATACATCCATCTTTTTCAACTGTTTCCTTAAGAGACCCTAGAGAAATACTAGAATTGCTATCTAGTATACTCAATCGAGACTTTGTTATATCTTGGAGAAAATTTGCTGATGACTATTAGCAACGTTGTAGGGCAAATAATTCTTTCAAGAAAATGATCACGCCTCAAAATCTGATTTCGTTGTTTATCCGGATTGTTCGTCATATTTCCTCAACGCACTAGAGTTGAATGTGCCATTTCCATGCATGTTCCCGTTGGCAAGGAGGATATACCGTCGCTGTCCATCTGTGGCAGGTGACGATCTCCTGAATTTTGGCTTCATACATTGCGCTGAGTCATGTGTCACGCTAAGTGAAGTAATTATCTCCTTTAGTAGGAACACATGTCACTTGCTGGCATGATATCGGCAATCTTAGGGACTTCTTAGTGCAGGGTGTTTCTGAAGATGAGAAACTTAAGTTAGTGCTCCATTTTTTTGAACAGATTGCTAGTGTTCCGGGAGGGAAAAAGGGGGATATGGTTCCGTGCTGATAAAGAGAAGTAGGTAACTTCTCAAATGCGTTGCTAACTGAATGGCAACTTGTTTTGCCCGTATATTGTTTTTGGAAAATATAACATTTGTTTATACTTAAAAAATTATGAACTGTTTTAGTAATCTATCAAAAGATATTTGTGGAACTTATAAACTATTGTGTGAAATTATCAACTTTAATTTGACTGATTTGTCAACTTTTCTCCTTCGGTGTTTCTATTTTGGGAGAAATGAATGATTTGAAAATCGTTTCCTTAAAAAGATTGGTTATCACTTGAAAAAATTAGTAAACAATTTTTTTTATTATCAACAATAAATTATGCTTAAATATTTTTGATAAAAATAGTTTTTATTCATATAAGTGATCATTTTCAAGATTTTTTTTTCAAATCATTAGTGCGAAAAAAAAAATTATAGGTTACAACTATTTTAACTTAACAAATATTATTTGAATCGATTGCTAAGTTTAGTCTAATTATTCTAAAATTACTAAAGGTTATCATAATTGATCAATATTATTGTTGGAGCTTACCAACATATTAAAGTTACTATATTTTAAACAAAATTACCAATTTATAATTCAAGTGTTTTACCAATGTATCTCAGATTAAGTTACTAACTAATTGAAGAAACATGAACTCTTATCTGAGTCACTTAACAACTTGTATTTAGTTGTTTTGGAAATTATTCCAACCATTTACCATTTTGTATTCACGGAGATTACCAACATGTGTTAAAGTAATTGACTCTCATACAATTTACCAGCTCCTATTAATTATTTCAATAATCTACCGATAAATATTTCTGGAGCTTAGCAGTACTAATTCGTGAACTATACTAGACTTTATATATATTATATTAACAACTTGTTTGGACAGTACATGTTGCGACCCCAACTTCATCTCTAGGGTCTTGAGCAGCGATAGTTATTTTCACAACGTCCCAGACTCGTCGCCACCCTAATTCTTTTTATCTTATTATCATGCACATGCGGAAACATGAATAAATAACTCCGCAGACAAACAACAGCTGAAAGATTGGGACATACATCACATAGAACACATTACTCTATATTACAATAGTCTTTTTATAAGCCATTTTTCTCAACGAGCCATTTTTCCTTTTTACATCACACTATAATTTTCCACATAAGTTAGGGGAATTCCTATCTCCTCTATTATGACTATAGCTTCCAAAACTGACGTGAGACTTCCATACCTACAAGATTGAAAGATGAGGGAGTGAGTCTTGGGAACTTAGTAAGTAAAATTCCTAGTTCTCTACTAGGAAAGCATCTCATCATCAAAGCCTAGCAAGTACAATACTCGCATATAGTATCGATGACAGATCAATAGCAAATTACTTGTCATGCCTTGACTTAATACATGATGTTAGTAAGATACCTTCAACTTAACAATGAACACATCACATATCATGTGGATTCATTTACTTGTCGTGCTGGCTTGACTAGGCTCTCTAGGCTCGACTGGGGCTTCTAGCTTTTGGCTGGGCTTCTTGGCTCGACCAGGGCATCTTAGCTCGACCGAGGCTTCTTGAAACTAGCTTTCTGAGGCTTCCAAGTTCAAGACCCAGGCATCCTAGCTCAATTAGGGCATTCTGCTCAACCGAGACATCTTGGTCAATGAACGAGGCATTGCTACTAACGTTGTGTGGCGATGGGCACTTTTCCTCTTTAAGTATGCACATATATGCATCATATAAGCTGATTCTTATCTTTTCTCTTAGCCGATACATATATGGCCCAAAGGCGTGCTCATCCATATGTGTGTGCCATGAATTTTTGTACTATACTAATAAACATGTCAGGAATGATCTTTGGTCCGTGACTTGAACCAATCATCTAGCGTCGATCCCCGCACTGGATAAGGCTCGGAAACGGCACACCTCAATGCCGATCCAAGACCATGAGGCTTGGGTACACCTCGCTTTAGTGAAGATCCTAAGCTTGACGAACCTCGGTTTTGACCCGATGTGAACACTTGTGCCATGAATGACCCTCGGCTCATGCTTTGATTCAACGCTAAGTGCAAAGTCCCCATACCAAATTAAACTATGGAACCGGCACACTTTAATGCCTTACCAAGACCTTGTCGATTTGAGTGATCCTCGTATCGATCAAGGCTTAAAATCGACATGCCTCAATGTCGATTAAAGATCTCATGGCCTTGGGTGATCCCAGCACCAAGCAAGACTTGGACTTGGCATCCTATTTATGCTTATCCAAGGCCTTATGGCTTGGGTGACTTTGCCTTGCGATGAATTCAACTTGAGCAAACCTTGGCTTCATTCTGAATGTGAACGACTCAAGCACACGGCCAAGCACAATTGCAAGCAAAATCAAATAAAATATATCACATACTACCCACAGCTTGATGGGTAAGCATTTAGCTAGCCTCAACAATGAGATCTACCTTTCTAGAGGAGAAAGAGGAACCTTACTTACCTTGGCAAATCTCAAGAACTAGCTTGGATAGCTTGATGGGTTGGTGGTGCAAGGCCAAGAGAAATGAAAAGGAGGAGGAGGGTAGGCGTGAATGACAAGAGGGCTTAAAGTGATGGAAATGAATGGGAGGCTCCTCCTATTTATAGGCTTCCCCATCCTCAATTATTGGTGCAAACTCATGATTAGGCCTAAGATACGAGTTGGCCTATCTAACCTCCTTAGTTGGCGCCTATACTTATTTGTGTTTATTTATGATTGATCCATCTATTTGCTTATCCTCCAAGGCTCACTTTAGGCTCATTATTGCCTAAGGTGCCTAGAGGACACATAAGACCCCGTGATACCTAATGTCCTCTCTTAATTGGTTGGCTCTTGCCTTGTTCTCCAAGGCTATACTTTAGGCTCATCATAACCTAATATTCTAAAGGGACATCTAAGCTTCTGAGTCACTGACTTCTTCTCCAAGGCAAATCTCAAGCTATCATTACCAAATCTTCGAGTGGAGACCTATGCTTATGAGGTGGAGATCTAATGGCCTAATGTAATCATTTGAAGGCTTGTTTGTCTCCTTTTTATTGGGCCACATGAGCACTTAACTCATTATTAAGGGACAAGTCATCATGAATAAGTGGCACCCTAAAAAGATGAGGTAGCATCAAGGACAGAGGCTAGTCATAATGTGCTCTAAGGTGTCTCATTTTCATTGGGACATTTGACCTAGATTCTTTGCTTAATCCCCGAGGTGAATCATTGGTAATCATGGCCAAATCTAGAAAAATCTAGGTGCAATGGTGAGTCACATTCCTTCATGAAGAAGCTAGGGTGTTCTAGAGATTTCTCTTTTGTCCATATCCAAGTAATATGACAACCATGGGAAATAAGTCATTGGAAGTGCAATCAGGACTGAGCAAAGGCTTTTTGTGTATATCCCCTAACGACCGTTCCCACACACCCAAGGTTGGTGGCAAAGCCATCCTCAATGTGGTTGTCATAGGCAAAGTTGGCCTTCTTGGCTAGATCGGTGGCCTAGGGCATGAGTTCAATGACTGGCCCTTGGATCGACTTTGGCTGAGCGAATCGGATCCTGGATTGGCCTTAGGCTTCATCCAGGCCGACTCCTGATTGTCATATGGTCATTCAAGATCGGTCAGATCCGTACCTGACACACGGTCATACCGAGTTGAATCATGGTCATCACGATTGGTGCATGATTGTTTGGGACTGATTCATGATCATCAATTGATTCATGGTGGACATGACCATTCCTCGATCAATCTTTATGGTTGGGTAGTCGTCTATCGACCGAACTACTTGGGTCCATTAACGTGGTCATTAGATTGGTCCGCAACCATTCCCTTAATCGATTCGTGATCGATACATGGCTGATTCTTGGAATGATCCACGACCTATCTTTGCCATTGGCACACCAGATTCATAGCCATTCTCGTAAGAAAATCAGGATGTTACATTACAACTCTTACAATTTTTTGTACATAGTATTGTCAAGCTTACCCATGTGTTAAAATTGCTAATTGTTATATGAAATTTACAAACTTCTTTCAAAATGACCAATTCTTCCATTAATTTGTTGACTTTTATATGTAAAACTTGAGTTACCAAATTTTATATGAAATTACCGGCTCTTATTACTAGTTCTCTATGTTTATTTGATGGTTTCGAAATTGCTAACCATTCCAATAATCTACCAATATTTATTTGCACAACTTAATCAAAGTCATCAAAAGTTATATGAAATTACTAGCTCTTTTTTTAGTCCACTTACTAACTTTTGTTTGATTGCTTCAAAAGTACAAACTGTTCAACAATTTACCAACAATTATTTCATAGCATTCCCACATATTAATGACCAACTTCAGCATGAAATTACTAACAAAAATCACTGACTATTTCAATAATTTACCAACATTGAAAGCGGAGCTAAAGTTATCATTTTTTTTTTTCATATAATTATCAACTCTTATTTGGGTTCTTCTAATTTACCAATTGAAAGCGGAGCTTAATTGATCAATTTTTTGTGAAATTACCTACTCTAATTTGGGCAGTTACCGGCATTTTCTTTGATCATGTCCAAATTACCAATTTTTCCAATAATTTATATAAAATTGCTTGTGTAGTTTACCAACTTACAAAACTAGTACTCTTATACGAAATGATCAACTCCTATTTGAGTTCACTTACAAATGTTTATTTCATAGTTTAAAGAGTACCAATTGTTTAAATAATTTTACCTACATTTATTTGAGCTTAACAATGGATTAAAATTTTCCAACTTGTATAAAATTTATCATCTCTTTTCAAAATTACAACTATTCCAATATACCAATATCTATTTGCGGAACTTAATTTACCAATTCTTATATGAAACTACCAACTATATTTGAGCAAGTTATTAACATTTTTTTTTAAATTACAAACTTTTGCAATAATTTACCAGTATTTATTTGCGTAGCTTACCAACATGTTAAAGTCACCAAATATAATATGAAATTGCCAAATTTTGAGTTTGTGTACCAACATTGATTAGATTGTTTCAAAAGTACTGACTGTTTCCATAGCTTGCTAATATTTATTTGTGGAACTTACCAATTGGTTGAAATGACCAACTTTTTTACAAAATGTCACTAATCAAGTTGCTATCCTTCTTTCTTTCTCGAGAAGAAAATTACTAGTCAACGTGAAAAGTTCAACCTTTTAAATCATATCAAAACTTGGTCTTTTCCTTTTGTATGAAAGGTCATCGACTATATTAAGAGTTACTAACTTCTGATAATTTTAAATATCCAAACTCACTACCGATTCGTTAGAGAACACATGGCAAAATTGCTATTGATATTGAAAATTTACTTTCTTGCAAATTACTAAACTTTACATAAGTTACTAATCATGTTTAAACCTGAAACCTAAGTAATAATTGACAACAATTTGATAAACTTGCACCTATATATAATATCATAAAGTTGACAGCAGGATACATGTGGTGGATATTTTGTAAAGGTTTTGTGAAGTCACGTACGGCCATGAATTTCTCATTACATCAAGAAACATCAACTAATTCAAAGAATCATCTTCTACCAACTAACGCAAGCTTGTAGAACCTCCATCTTGTTATCTCACACTTATTATCCTAAGGACAAAATGTTAACACAAAAACACACATTAAATGAGCCAATAGTCATGATGCAATGATAAAGTCCACATTAAGGGTGTGGGTTTCGACTACCACGCCCTTAAAGGCAGTAGGGCAAAAATTTGAAAGTAAGAGTTAGAATAATAATAGAATAAGACCGATAAAAAAAACAAAGCACACAAATAAAATAAATGCCCACGAAGGCAGGCGTAGCAATCCTTGTCATAGAATTTGTCAACACAACAATCAATTTTATTAATACTTTTAGCACATTGATGGTATTGTTCTGATTGAATTCAAACCTTTAGGTACCCAGTCTTCTTCAGTTCCTTACAAAAATGAAATCCCCCTCGACAGCTTGTCCAAACAGTCCAATGAATAGGCAAAACGTGTCCGATGGCGAAGCTTTTATTTGCGTTTCTTCTCGTTCCCCGACTTGCGCCTTCTCTCTCTCTCTCTCTCTCTCATATATATACACTTCACCTGCGAGGAAAAGTTCTGAGTTTTTTCGCAGTCTCTCATTCATTCACGCATCGTCCTTATGGGAAGCGAAGATTTCGAGGGACGCATTCCATTTTCTTCCTCTTCGGTTCATCGATGGAAGTATGACGTGTTCGTAAGCTTCAGAGGGAAGGACATAAGGAAGAATTTCGCAGCCCACCTATTCCGCGCGCTGAAGCAGGCAGGGATCTACTACTTCAAGGACAACGACAAAGCAGAGACTGGAATTTTCATCGAGCCCAAGTTGCTCAATGCGATTCACCATTCCAGGGTCTCTCTCATCGTGTTCACCACCAACTACGCGGAATCACGGTGGTGCCTGAACGAGCTGGTGAAAATCGTGGAGTGCTACAGGACGTTCAGAGATCATCAGGGTCACGTGGTTGTGCCCATTTTCTATGATGTTGAGCCAAGCGACGTTCGGAAACAGAGCGGGCGATTTGGGGATGGTTTTCAAAGGTGTTTGGCCACCCACACGGACGATTTTCTGGTGCAGAAGTGGACGGATGCGCTTAAAGAAGCCGGGAATTTATCGGGATGGCATTTGAATAATGATGCTAACGGGTAATGTACCGTCTTCCACAAGAAACTTATGTTCATTTTAGGCGTATCGGTTGTGCTTGATTGATTGGTTCGCTCACCACAAAAGCTCATATTGGTGCTCGATTTGAACTCTTCTGCTGATTGAATCTAGTTCATGGGTTTCTTGCTTATGTGTTGATGGCCTTTCCAGGCTATAGTTATTGATATTTGAACTTGTTCTTCCCATACAACTACAGGGATCAAGCGGATTTCATCGAGCAAATTGTAGGACGTCTCTTGAAGATTATTCCGAGAACAAGCTCCCCCTATGCTATTGGGGTAGATTCCTTTGTAGATGATGTGATATCGTTGCTGGAGATTGGGTCAGAGGATGATGTCCGTGTGGTTGGGATATGGGGAATGAAAGGAATTGGTAAGACAACGGTGGCCAAAGCCATCTGCCATCGTGTTTCTAGGGAATTTGACGGGGTTAGCTTTCTCGAAAATGTTGGAGTTGCGAACCATGATACTCTTTTACATCTTCAGAAGAGACTTCTCCATGATGTTCTGAAGGTACAAGGTCTAGAAATGTATGATCTTGACAGCAACATCAACGAGATAAAAACTAAGCTCTGTCGGGAAAGGATCCTTCTAGTTCTTGATAACATTACTGAGAAGCACCAAGTTCAGTATTTTGGCGCTGGAGATCGAGAATGGCTCAAATTTGGGAGTAGAATCTTGATAACTACAAGAGAAGAATGGCTTCTGAATGATCTCAAAGTGGATGATAACTACATGCTCCCTGGACTGGGTTCTGAAGAATCGCTCCAACTCATGAGTCTCCACGCCTTTGGCAAAGACCAACCTAAAGAAGGGTATGAGGAGTTGTTCAAGAGTCTTGTCCACTATGCAGGTGGTCTGCCAGTGTTTCTTAAGAGATTTGGTTCCTTCCTTTCTAGTAGGAAAAAACAGTGGCATGAGATATTGGAGAAGTTGGTAAGGGATCCTCATCTTGATTCAATTGGAATAACTTTAGATCCATTCTCCTCTCTTCATCCCTCTGTAGGGCCATTTGGAGGCCATGGTGGAGATTCTTTTGATGATCAAACATACTGTGACATAAGAAAAATAGTGGTGGTCATAGAAGCAGCAATTGAGTCCATTACTATTGAGTATGTTCAGAATGGTTGTTTCGTGCGCTCGCCGAGACATGGTGGATCTTTGGGAGGCCACACACATGATGTGAGTCCATTATGGTTCGCTTTGTTGATTTGCGATATTTATGTCTAGTTATGCTGTTCTCCATGAAAGTGTCAGTTACTGTTCGTTTGTGCAATGGGGATTGAGAAAAAGTCGTGTCACAGAGTCATCAAAGATGGACTTGCTTGAAACATATCAACTGGGTACTTCCACGATGCTTGATCGTCTCTCAATATGTTGATGGCTTTGTTGCACCTTGCTAAGAACTTTTCTTTTTCTTTTCAGGGTGCTAAAAGGAAAAAATTGCACTAGTGTCATCTACCTACTCTGACGTTACAGTTAATCAGAGATTAGTTTAGTGCTTGTCATTGTCAATACAAAGCATCAAGAATGTCATTTAATTATGGAGCAAAGCATTGGGGATTTTAAATGGAGTTCAATCTTTATGGCACAAGACTAGTGAAAAAGGCAAATTGTGCTCCAAAATAAGAGAAGAATTTCAGTCGTCCCAATAATTAGATATCTTTTTTTTTTTTTGGGGGGGGGGGGGGGTGGAAACTTAAACTAAATAATGCATCTAGAGAGCATAGAATTTTCCCTTCTTCAAGTTGATCGATACTCACTTTGCTCTTCTGCAATTGTTGCAGGTATATATAGATTATCCAACTGAATACTTGACTTCAGTGTCAGGCTACATTAGGGAAGATTCCTGTCATGTCATCAACTCTCTAACCTTCTACAGCAATATGAGGACACATGGGCCATTTGGCAATGAGAATGGGATGTTTTTCAGGTTTCCACAAGTTGATGGAAAGATCATTGGTTTTCATGGAAGGAGTGACTATTCTCTGGATTCCATTGGAGCTCATTTTGGACCTGTCTCTCATCCATATCCCTTCAAACACGTAGGACCATTTGGAAATGGGAAAAACCGCTGGGATGATGGCAAGCATTCAGATGTCAGACAAATTGTTGTAGTCTCTGGTTCTGCAATTGAATCTGTCAGTTTTACCTATGAGGAGGGTCCTTCTTTCAGACACGGTACAACTCATGGTGGCAAAAAAAATACGGTACACTACTTTAGTAGGAACTCGATGTTTGATAAACATTGCCCCTTATTTTCAATGATGCTTATCATGTCATTGCTGAAGATGGTGTCTGGGTGAAAGTGATAAACTGTTAACTTGGGAACTTAGGTATGACACCATCAACAGGAAGCAAGTTTTTCTTGGAAAAGATTCGTCAAAACAATTCGTCATAAAATTGAACACTTCTTTTAAATTTTTGTATTTGAAAACAGTTGATAAGGGAGAGTGAATCAACTATTCTCCATCTGTGGACTTTCTGCAGATAAATTTTTGTTGGTAGGATAACATCTAGTTATTTTCTCTGGGCATAGTTGTTCGAAAGATTAGTTTCTTTTTTTTTCCTGACAAAGAGCACTGAAGAGATAATGTTTGCAACAATGGTGCATTTGTTTTGTGGAAAATCAATGAGTTGAAAAATATTTTCCTAAGAATAATTGTTTGTATTGCATAGAAACATTAATTAATAGGCTTTTATCATCAACAACAATCTATTCCTATCACCTTACCCAAAAAAAAAAAAAAATCTATTCCTAACATTTTTGTTAATGATGAAAATTCTCTTGTTAATTCATCTTCGTAAGTGATACACTCGATCGATTCTAGATAAGTGTTTTCCAATTCATTGATTTTTTGCAAAATAAATGCACCTTGATTGTTGTTTTCCTTATTACATCTATTATAGTTAACGTGATATTGAAGTAGGCAAGATAATCTACTATTTTCCAGATCATAAATTATCATCAATCATCAAGAGCATCACATCCCAATTGTTGTCATCTACCATGCTTTTGCTTCTTAACTTGCTGCATTAACATTTCTTTACCCTCTATATGTTTGGTACAGATAAATCTGGACTGGCTAACTGAAGTTCTTATTTCAGTTTTGGGACATACTGTGAATGATTTTGGTTCTACTCTCATTAATTCACTCACATTCCAAAGCAATAATTGAACATATGGACCATTTGGCACTGAAACCGGAAGGAAGTTTTCATTTCCAGCAACTGGTGGAAAGATTATTGGATTTTATGGGAGTTCTGGTTCCCATCTTGAATCTCTAGGAGCATATTTGGAACCAATCTCTCATCTACACCCGATCAAGTGTGTTGGACCATTGGGGGGCCAAGGTGGACACTCTTGGGATGATGGAAAATTCAATGGAGTAAAGAAAATAAAGATGATGTTAGAAGATGATGTCAACTGCGTCTCGTTTGAGTATGATGATAATGGCGAATCTATTTGGTCCTCTGCACATGGCAACGGAACTGGAAGTATCCATGTGGTCAGTCATTGAATATTCTCCATTCATACTACCTTTGATCCTCTCTCTCTCTTGCACGCGCGCATACACACACCCATTTCTGTGCAACTACTATATCAAGTATTGGTTTTTCAAAATTACTTGAAAAGCTTTGTCAAAGTTATGAGTGATTGTCACCCGTATACACCATGTACAATGATAATGTATGGGGGTGTAGAAAGCATCTTAGAGGGAAATCAAAGCTGTTAAATTGTACTGAAAAATTGAAGTTGTCTTTTTGATTATATAAATTTCTTTCTTGCTTTATTTTTGGATAAGGGTATCAAAAATCTTAAAACTTATTGTTAAGTGCAATCAAATTCTAAAGTTTTTAAAAAGTGCAATCAAGTATAAATCATGTTAAATTGGTGTAATTTCAATAGTTTCGTCCAATTAGGCTAAGGCAAAATGCTGACCTTTTTTTTTTTTAATTATTACTTTCTTAAGACATGTTACCCACAAAGCACCACATTAGAAAGAAACTTGAAAATTCAAAAAAATAAAATAAAAGATATAAAAAATCAAAAAAGAAAAAGAAAAGAGGATCAGAGAGTCCTTTGGAATTATCTTTTTATCAAATTCAGAGTCAGCCAAAAGCAATCGCACTTTAAGGACAAACTGAAAACTGCCCAATTTATAATCGAAAAACACATAAATATCCATTGAAATAACCTAAGCATGTAAATGCCTGTTAATAGGAAACGATCCATTGAATTTGTTGCCATAGAATACTGAACACTTCCCATAGTTATGATAGAGGCATAGGCAAAAGACAACATGATCCCTAGCACAATGCAGAAGATCTGCCAAGTTTCAATAGAAAATCATGCAAAAGATTTCGTAAAACCGAAATTTAGTTTCCAAACTCGATGAGGTTCGAGCGGCCATCGCCAAGCTCATGTAGCTCAAGTTGTTATGGCTGTGAGCTTGAAGAAGCTCAAGCGGTCATGGCTGAGCTCGTTGAAGCTCAATTAGCCCTGGACATGAGTTTGAAGAAGCCTAGAAGCTGGAGCTACCACGGCCGAAGTCGATGAAACTTGGGCAGCTTAAACAAGCTCGAGTGGCCAGGGCCAAGCTTGACGAAGGTTGAAAGGCCAGGGTCATGAGCTCAAATTTCAGAATTTGATTGCACTAGGCTTTAGGAGTCAATTATATTTTCTTGACAAGATTTAGAACTTCTGATATAATCATCCCTTTTTATGTTATGCATTACACGAAAGTTGATAATATGGTTTATGCGAGATGGACTCCATGAGAGCAACCCAATACCATAAGCTTTTGGTCAATTAATATGCTTTATGCAGGATGGATTCCATGTGAATAACCTAGTATGCTAAGTTTTTTTCTTTTATGCTAAGTGAAACGAATCAGTGAAGCGCGCCAGTGAACCCTACTGATCTATCATCTTATTGTTGACCCTAGAAGTTTGATGTAAGAATATTAGTCGTTAGAAATTCTCGGGTCTAGGTTGCACGTGGATCCAGTGTTTTCTTAGGCCACTATAATCTATCATCCTTGATATGTATCAATATGACAGTCAAATGAAATAAATACTTGTCAATTCAGCAGGTTCACTTGGATTACCCTCATGAGTTCTTGACCTCGGTATCAGGATATATCAGACATAACTGTTCTGTTATTCAATCACTCACGTTCGAAAGCAATATAAGAAGGCTTGGACCCTTTGGTAAGGAAGAAGGGAACTTCTTTAGCTGTGCATTGACATGCAACAAGATAATTGGCTTTCACGGAAGGTCTGGTGTCCAGCTTCATGCGCTAGGAGTCTACTTTGAACCAATTTCTGATCTTCGTCTCTTAAAATCCATTGGGCCATTTGGAGGACGAGGTGGCGGTCCATGGGACGATAGAGATAGCACGGGTGTGAGAAAAATAATTGTAAAAGGCGGATTGGTTATTGACTCCATTACTGTTGAGTATGACAAGAATGGGTCTGTGGTTCAGGGCCCTAGACATGGTGGAGGTGGAGGACATCTAACGCTCGAGGTATGGCCCTTTAGACATTTGCTTAATCTTATGAACGTACAGCTTATGTGTTGTTGCTAAGGTTTTGGTTTTAAGTGGTCCGGAGGTTATGCACATGAGCAAAGTAATCTAAACAGAGCGTAGAGGTAAAAGTATGATGATGAGAACAGTCTATGGATTTTGAGTTTGACAAGTGATCATGAATGAGAAAGTCATTGTTGGGGCATGATGTTATATCATTATAGAACAGGGACTTGTCTTTGGTTTTCCAACCTTCCTCGGTTCCATTTACGATGAAAGCACTCAATATATTCATAAAATTACTGCCTCCGAAAAAGGGGGAAAAAGAATATCGAAAGCTATTTTTACTTTATGACTTTTAAGTCCGAGAACAATTTTCCTAAATTTTAATAGTTGTTCTCAAAGAGTTGCCAAAGCATTTTTTAAGCAATTGCCTTTTGATTTTACTAATGAATGATTCGATAATTGTGGCGGACCAAAATAGGTTTACGCTCTAGATGCAGTGGAATTATTTATTTAGCTATTACATTGTTTGTTTAAATAGATGCAACTTATCAACCGGAGTGTTCTGTTTATGCTGATTTTCCAGATTCTATGGTTGGGGGTTTGGGATTAATTATGCTTGTCTTTCTAATTTTGCAGATTAAACTCGATTATCCTCGAGAGTACTTGACTTCATTTTCTGGTCACTTTGAATCTTATGGGGGGCATATTGTTGTTCGCTCCCTCACATTTCAGAGCAATGACAGAACTTATGGGCCAATTGGTCAGGAGATCGGGAACTACTTTTATTTTCCATCAATTGGTAAAAAGATCGTCGGGTTTCACGGGTGGTCTGGATTATGGCTTGATTCACTTGGAGCACATTTTGAGCCTTGACATGCTAAGCTCCACCTTTATGTGCGTCATATGATCGATGTTTGAGGTTACTCGTATACATAATGTAGAATTTGGAAATTGAAGCCATTTATATGTACTAAATGATTGAAGTTGTCTTTTTGATTATCTAAATTTCCTTCCCTAATTTTTTCTTTTATAAGTGCATTGGCAATCTTAAAACTTGTTGCAAAGTGTAATCGAGTTCTAGAGTCCGTAAAAAGTGCAATCAAGTCTAAATTTTACCAAATTAGTATGATCATCTCAAATCATGCGATAGGGAGAAATCTCATGATATTTTATATATGTAGTAAAAAATATGTACTACAATCATGTGATAGGGAGAAATCTTTTCTTTTCTCTCAAGAAAACTTTAAGAGAAAAAAATATTTTAGAAATATTAAATTATAAGTATCATTTATATATGGTAATAAGTTGTAAAAGGAAGCTCCATGGGAATGAGAAAATAATTTGCTTGAGCCTTGTAAACATATGTACAATTGACTTACTGTGCATGACATTTTATGTGTTAGAAAGAAAATAAATACGAATTAGGCACGGCAGTTTATGTAGTAAAAAAATATATTTAAGTTAGAGAAATATTGATTTTGGGATTGTAATGGAATTTGTAGCAAAACAAAATGGACGCTATGTGAAACGATATATCAAGTATAGGAAAAAGAATTGATTATGGTATAATTGATTATACCGTACACATTATGTTATGTGAGAAAATTTAGTTATCAGCATGAGTCAATATAATAACACAAAGTTTACTTTGGTTCAAGCATAAGAATGATGATTGCTCATAAATGACAACATAGTGGTGTCAAATTAAAAAGAAAAATAGGGCATGATAAATTATTGTTAGTAAAATAGGACATATAAAATATTTGATAAGAGTAAAATGAATTTATAAATGAGAAATTCGAACCTACAACATTTGATCGTATTATAAATGATACATGTTGATTTCACATAATATATTTTTCACTTTTTAAAATTTCACGGTTTGTAATTTTCCTCACTAAAAGTTATTTAATTTTTATATATCATTTCATAATGCTTCTTTACAAGACACAAGTTTCCCTTTTATCATCGTAAATTCTATAAATCCTATGATTTGTTAAATTCCATAAAAAAAATAGTAAATTGCATAAGTGTATGGTATGTTTCTTTTTCTATTGTTCATATATTATCTGATCAATCATAAGTTTCCATTGGCCTATGTAATTGCCATTTCGTAAATTATTTTGAGAGGCCGTAAAATCTTTACTCCCGTGATTCCTAATATTCCACCAAAATCATAACATATGCCCAAGTCAATAGCAAACTTCATTTGTGTTATTATTAGTAAAATATTTAATCGATCGTGACTTGCACTTCGTAAAGACGTCCGTGAATAGTCTTCTTCACCAATCATGACTTTTCTTGATCGAAAACAAGTTCGATCTCAAATAGGTTTTACAAGGAAGACCGGACAGACCACTCTTTTCTCTTTCTTTTTTTCTTTTTAACAATGACGATCTAATCTTGTTACTGGCTCTCATGTCTTCGCTTTCCAGAGCAAAAAAAAAAAACACGCAAGTAGAAGTTCTCGATGAAATAAAAAATATTAATAATTGAATGCAGCAATGGACAATGATTCCACTTCCGTCTCCACAGATTAACTGTTTCGAAGCATCTTCTTCTACCAACGCATGTGCTATGGAGCTTCAAATCCACGTCTGCGTCTTCAGCCATGTCTCTGCCACGTGAAACAAAGCTCTTTTAGCTTGACTTGACGAATTCAAACCAAATTGTCCTCAAGCGCGCAAGTTGCTTCTTCAGTTCTTGGAACCAAACCAACTCCACTCCGCAACTTGTCTGAACATTCACTTGATTAAGCAGTCTTGTCCTGATGGCGGAGCTTTCATTCATCCCCTTTTCTCATTCGCAACTTGCGTCTCCTGTTTACAAATACACCTTACCGGTGGAAGAGTTGCGACCCTTTTTGCAGTCTCTCGCTCAATCACGTATTGTGCTGATGGGAAGCGAAGAGATCAAGCGACGCATTTCGTCTTCTGCTTCAATCCACCAATGGAAGTACGATGTGTTTGTGAGCTTCAAAGGCGAGTACACAAGGAAAACCTTCGCAGCCCACCTCTTCCATGCGCTGAAGCAGGCGGGATCCACTATTTCAAGGACAAGGACAATGACAAAGCAGAGACCGGAATTTTCATCGAGCCCAAGCTGCTCAATGCGATTCACCATTCCAGGGTCTCTCTTGTTGTGTTCACCACCAACTACGCAGACTCACGGTGGTGCTTGAATGAGCTGGTGAAAATCATGGAGTGCAACAGGATGTTCAGAGATCATCAAGGTCATGTGGTTGTGCCCATTTTCTATGATATTGAGCCAAGCGATGTTCAGAAACAGAGCGGGCGATTTGGGGATAGTTTTTTAAGGTAATTGGCCACCCGTATGGTCGATTTGCTGGTGCAAAAGTGGAGGGATGTGTTGGATGCAAATTGCGTAATCCAAAGATCTCAATAACTAGAACAAGAACATGTATAATTGAGTAGAAAGATTAACGCACCTGTTTTGGGATCCATTGTTCTTGAAGCGGAAGCGGAAACACAATGTTCCACGCGCAAGTCATTCTCCTCTATTGCCCTCCATATCACTGGTTCAATGAGGCAGCCCCCCTCACGTTTAGCGTTAGGTAAACGCCCTTTAGGTGAGGATACATGTGAGAATTAGGGTTAGAGGAGAGACTTGAGCACTATTTATAGAGTTTCCAGCCAGTCCCTCTCATTACGGGCTAGGCTCAACTTGGCCCACACTAGCCAGCCCATATTAGACTAATTAAGAAACCTTCTATCTCACTTTAGACCAACCCTATTTTACGGTAACCATAAAAACAATAAATTACAATATCAATTAATTTAGTCCACATAAGAAAAACTCTTACATTCTCCCACTTGGACTATATTAATTGAAATTGTATTGTATGTACGCACATTTGGTCCAGAGATAATTCTTAATAGTCAATCATATTCTTTAAAGTCTTAAACACCGAATCATGGCGGTAACTACATGTATATACACAGAACCTTCCATGGTCATGAATGTTCTCAACTTTATTGATATGGATTCAATATGGTAGTGTGTCAAATGGATAACATCTCTCATAGAGAGATCCCATTTGTTAGTCACCATTCTCTTACCTTATGTGTCACAAAAACTTGTGCCACTAGAGAATGCTTTATGGTTTTAATGAACCCACATATGTCTTGTCTTTATGGTAAACCTTTCTTTATGTATCACAAGACATATGCATAAGGCTAATAACCGAATGTTCGGATGCCCCTAGTTTTCACTCAAGGTTTATACAATCCATTGAGACTTTATCAATATGTATTCAACATAATAACAACACATTCAAAATATTTTATCGAATGCAAAAGTTGATACATATCAAACTGTTACAAAGTGTAACGAACACAGATAAAATCTCTATCAAAGTAAAGCCAAAATAGTTCCCACTAAACAACAGTATCCGAAGATACTCTTAGGCCCATGCTAATGATATGTCACTCAAATACACATGGGCGTAGGTCTTTAGTTAGTGGATTTGCAACCACATCATCTGTGAAAATATGTTATATTATAAGTCACATTTTTGTACCATTTCTTTATGGTAAAAAATATTTGACCACCATATATTTAGACCTCTTGAGACCTTTATAGTAAATAAATAATACTACAAAATTATTATCTCAATACAACCGTATGGTCTATCTATCAAATTAAAAACAGTCAACTTCTTAATGATGTTCCGGAGCCTAATAGCCCAAGTAACAATCTAAAAGAATGTTACTAGCACTACTTACATAGTAGAAGATGACATAGAACTTTATTTACTGCACAACCTACTGACATAAATATGTATTATTTTATCGATCGCATGTCATCATAACAGTCAGCAAAGTTTACATCTAAATACCCTACTAACTGCAATAATTGAACATATCTGAAATTAACATATAATCTGTTTTCCTCTTTAAGTACCTCAAAACCTTCTTGGCAACAACTTAGTGATCATGTCATGGATTTGACTGATATATGTCTAGAAGTCTCGTCACAAAGATAATATTTAATTTAATATAAATTCAAGCATACATTATACTTTTAAGTGCACTAATACAAGGTACACCATTTAATTAGATTTTATCAATATCTAAATAAGGACAATGTGATAGATTTAGTCCATCACCCTTAACAACAGGAGCAATTCCGGGCTTGCAATAATGTATATTAAATATTTTTAATATACAATCAGCAAATGTCCTCCAAGAAAATCTAATATAATATCATAAAAACAATCATTACAGACCTCAGTACAAATGATATAAGATGTCTCAAGGTCACAACTTGTAAGCAAAATATCATGTACATAAAATATGAGAAAAAATAAATTTTCTCTCACTAACCTTGCAGTATATTGAATTACTTTGTTCCCAATTGAACAAAATAACAACACACAAGTTTACTTGAATTTGCTGCAAAATCATCCAGTTGCACAATATAGATTTTGTATCTATTTGGTGTAACTTTATATCAAAATAAATTATTAATGCCACGTTCACTCTGAAAGAATATTTAAAGAAATAATTATTTCTTCACTATAAACAATCCACCCCTCTTTTAGAGTGAAAAAATTATTATCTTTTTTTTATGGCATTTAATCACATACTTAATTGAGAACAAGAAACGACATTTATATAAGTTGCTAAAACAACCATGTAGTGGATATTGTAATCATGCTCTCACAAATAGACTATATAGTATGATGATATAACTGATCGTCTTTCCCTAACAAATCTCCTTAATAAAGCTGCAACCACTTCATTCTGCATTTGAGAGGTTTAAGAAATTTCATTATAAACTATATCAATAATAGTACCTTGAACCTCAACAAGTTTAGTCTATGGTACGGGAGATTCCATAATTATCTGTATAGATAAAGACAAAAACATAGTAATCTCCATCATATTATTATCTTTAATAGTTTAAGAGCAGTTATCCTCTACAATTACGTCAATCTTTAGAAACTTTAGAGTATGTGATTCCATAATTCTTGTACCTTCTTTAGGGTCATAAAATCAATACCCCTTTAACAATCTAGATAAGATACAAAATAATTCCGAGTGGATCTGAATTCCAACGCACTTAATATTGGATTAGATAACCTCACTTTTACATAACACCTCTAAATTTAATATGATTTAAGTAATTTATGTTCAGTCTATAACTCAAAAGAAATTTATGAAACAACTTTGATAAGAAACACCTTTTGTATATGAAAAAGTTGCTTTCATAATATCAGCCCACAAAAGATCAGATAAATTAGTCTTACTAATTATACTCATCACCATGTTCAATATGGTGCATTTATGCATTTCGACCAAATCTTTTTGTCGGAATTTTTAGGTATAGTAAATTAAATTACCACCTCAGAATTTACCAAGTATTTGACAAATGACCATTTAAGCTATTTTTTTTTTTTTTTTTTAGTAAAGACCATTTACCATTTAAGCTATTTCGCATTGTCATACTTGCCAAAATACTCATGGCCACTGTTAAACCTAACAACCTTTTAATCATATACGAGATGTATATGTCATTAGGACTTAAACACAATCTTTGCAGATGTGTCCTAATTTCAATATTAGACAAGACATAATTTTAAGCAACTAAGGCTTCCATCATCTTATAGCAGTGCAGTCCGCAGGTAAACCTCTTTTCAAGTGTTCCAAAATGGAACGCTTCATGGACAGTAAGCAAATTTAATTGCTCTTTTCTCAAGCAACAAATCATATGTCCACAACTTAAAATTTGAAGCAGTAAAAACCCCATTAATAATGAAGTTATTAATTACAGAAAATGTGACTGAAAACCAAGTCATGTATATAATTAGCATCATGTGAGCACCGTGTAACTTGACATACAAGTACACATCCAGAGAGTTACACGCATAATCATATAATCACATTTGGGCATAATATATGACATGCAGTTGTACACTCCTCACATGATAGCGATTATGAGAATATATTCCAATTCTTCATGAATTCATCACCTTTGGGCATATGAATCACTAGAATCAGTCACTCCTCCACCATACTATCATATATCCCTCCATGAACTAATACACAATCACATCCTTTGGGAGTATGACTACGCATTAGACTAGGAGACATCCCAATCACCATATGAGACTGTAATTTCTCAAACACAATCAAGCGTGCTACTTTGGCGGTCACTACTCAATTGAATCATTGAAATTCTCTCATACCAGAGATATAAACTTTACTCATCACATACACCATATACATGTAATTTTAACTTTAGTGATATGGGCAGCATACCACCAAAATCACATATCATGCTAATTACATTACTTTATTCATTAATAAAAATTAATTATTATATATACAGTGAACCTGAAGGACAAATTCCAATGAGATCATTGATCACAGTAACACAAGAAGTATATATAACGAACTTGAAAGACAGATTCCAATGAGATCATTAATCACAGTAACACAAGAAACTTCTCATAACAGATAATAAAATATCTCTTAAGCACTCCAATTATATATTACCATAACAACATAAAAAGAATGCTGATCTAAAATATTTCTCACAAATTAACATCAATAGTAATACATGGTACCATCGCCTGCGGTGGCCGCGTTGGCTTTACGCTTAGTACCCTATCCGTTAGGGGAGGAGTTCGAAACTTCGTGGTTGCATTGCTTCAGTGCTAACGCGCGACTTACCCGTGTTGGTGGTCAACGGTGGGGGCCCCCCGCACCCCAGGGTTTACTCTCCACCGCGAAGTGGCGTTCGGAGGTTCCCCGGGTTATAAAAAAAAAATAGTAATACATAGTACACCAAATCGACAAGCTTGACAGCTAATCCATTATCACTCATGAGTTCATAAGGAAAAAAATGACTCCAAGGCCAACAACTGATTTATTAATCATTTTTAGGTAACAAATATCATTACTTTAACCAGTGGCCTATAAATTGAGTCAAACCACAGAACTAAATATCTAAACTATAACAGTAGATATTATTGCTTTGCATAAATATTGTCATAGTCCTTAACCATAAAAATATTCAACTTGATAGACATTAACAAGTGACCAGATGAGTTCATGTACAATATGCAGTAACTTAATCGACATGCATTACCCACATACAGCAGATATGTTAATCAGTACAATCAGTTTGATCAAGAGTTCTTAAGACATCCATCATTCAAAGATTATCAGTGTGTCAAGGAGTATGCTTGAGCAACAAAAGTTTCATAACATTTACTGTTTCTCATCAACTCAATACATAGCTCAATTACTATTCCATAATTGTTGTATCTCATTAAGCCAGCTTTAGTTCACAATAAAGTTTGATTTTTATTGATGAATCACACATTTATAATGATTATGTGATAATATACCTATAACCCGTCACTTGTATTTCCAAAATCACAGAAAAATATAAGAAAAAATACACAAAAATTCATTTAAAATACACGTATTTATGGTTTCATATGCAATTTCACATCAATAAAACCATCAAAAATATAAAATAAATATACCACGAGATAGAAAATTACCATACGAGTCCAACGTCGCCAGTCACGTGTTGAACAGAGGCTCCACGCACCCACACGCACCCACACGCACCGCCTGAGTGCGCGGCGCGTGGAGTTCACGCGCAGCGTGCGTTCGACGCCCAGGCCGTGCGTGGCTGCTCATGGGGGTGCGTACAATATCCCCCGGCAACATGCCGCCGACCCTCTTGCTCGTTTCATCTCCCCCAATCCAAATTTGTGATTTAATTTAATTTTTATTGAACAAAAAGTCTCGAAAATCACAAATTATGGCAAGATTCGTACTAATTATGGCAAAATCAATTACATTCAAGTTCTAAGGTTATGGAAGCTCTAATACCACATGTTGGATGCAAATTGCGTAATCCCAAGATCTCCATAACTAGAACAAGAACATGCATAATTGAGTAGAAAGATTAACGCACCTTGTCGTGACCAATTTTTCGCTGAACCACCTAGGGTTTGGCTAATGGATTGTTAAGTCTAGACTTAACTCGGGCTCTCCCAAGCCCATACCAATTCGCGACTTAGGTTCAAATTTATAATATGCAAATGATTTTTCAATTATGAATCGCCACTAATCTATTTTTGGTGGGTCGATTAGAAACCCAAGTAAAGTAACGGGTTCAGGGGTCCGGTGAGGGAGAGCTCGTCGGCTAGGGTTCCGGCGAGGGAGGCAGGGGCGGCGAGCCGGCGGCGCGGTACCGGGGCTTCGGGATCGGCACGGAGCTAGGTGCGAGCATCGCAGGCGGTGGATTCGGTGGAGGCGAGGCATCGCGGGCGAAGCTTGGGCTTTCGGGTTCCGGCGAGGGCTCCTGCGGATGCCGGATCTGGCGCGGGCGTCGCGAACGGCGGATCGTGCGGCAAGGGGCTCGACGCGGCGGTGATGGCTCGGGTCAAGCGAATCGCTGACGAGGCGGCACGGCGACACGGGAATCGGATCGTGGCTACTGCGAGGACCTCGGATCTGCAAGCAGAGAGGCCTTGGCGTCTGGATCTCGGCTCGGTGGCACGGCGACTTCACGGGCGGAGCGAGGCGTCGCTCGGAGATGCAGCGGCGCGGCGGTGCTGCATGCGAGGCGCTCGACCGCGGTGGAGACGGATCGGCGATGGTGCGGCGAACGGCTCCGGCGTCGGGGGGCTAGCTGCGGCCGGACGCGGGGGCTCTGCGATCGGGCGCCGGCGGGGGTGGGAGACCCTCGGGGAAGACGATTAGGGTTTCGCCCTCTTTCTTTTTCTTTTCTTTTTTTTTTCTCTCTTACCTCACTCACTTTTTACTTTTTGCTTTTTCCTGTACTTTTCACCCCAACGGAAAAGAACCCCCCCTGTGGCCATCATACGCGACTCTTTTATACACCCAAAAGAATGTATCTTTGCGGTATATTTCATTGCCAATTTTGTTCATGTAAAATTCCATTGAATATATCATTTCACCCTGCACAATATTTTTTGCATATCCAATCAAAAAAATTCCCCTTTTGCGCAAAAATGCATCTCCCAGTGTATATTACCTAAATATGAAAAATCTTAACAAAATATAACAAAAAATAAAAAATAAAATTTTCCTAAACTATATGCCATGTGATTATGATTTTTTTATTTTTTTTATTTTTTATTTAACAAAAATGAACCCCAAAAATTTAGGTGTCAACAACTGCCCCTCTTTGAAGGTGAGCTCGCAGAGGTTGCCTTCAAAGACAAATTGAGACCTAAATTTTGGTCATGCTCATGCAATGAATGATTTTTTGTTGGAACATGAATTCCATTTTTTTTTAATGCAATTTATATGATGCATGGAAATACTAATGCAAATGATAGATAAACCTACTTGGGATAACTTACCTTCGAGGAGGATAAAGTAATTCGAGGTAGTGAGTGTTACCTGTCCAGGACCCGTACCATTCTACGGTCGTCTAGAATAGTAACATGACTTTGTGGAGATGCTGCTTTCCTAGGACCCGTACCATTCTACGGTCGCCCAGTATGGCAGAAATGAGCTACTTTCTCAGGACCCGTACCATTCTACAGTCGCCTAATATGGCAGAAAGGTTTTGTAAGGAACCGCTTTCCCAAGACCCGTACCATTCTACGGTTGCCTGAATAAGGAATAGGTGTTGTCAAGGACCCGTATCATTCTACGATCGCCTCGACGAAGAAAATTATTTTTCCAAGACCCGTACCATTCTACGGCCGCCTGAATGAGGAAATTGCTTTTCCAGAACCCGTACCATTCTACGGTCGCCTGTTAGAGCAATAAATGTTGTCTAGGACCCGTACCATTCTACGGTCGCCTAGACTGAGGTTTTGCTTGGCTAGGACCCGAACTATTCTTCAGTCGCCCAGCCTTACGACAGAAATCATCTGACCAAGACCCGAACCATTCTTTGGTCGCCTTAATCATATTGAATCTGGAGGAAAAATCTTTGGGGGACAACTCAATCGAGTGTCGGTATGCTTAAAAGGGAATACCTGTGCAATGACAAATATTCAAGGTATGGATATAGATATACTTACCTGGTAACATCTCCGATCTTCGGGGATACATCTCTTGCAAAACATGGTCGTAGGAGAGACAACATGCATTGGTAATCATAAACATGCATCAATTTAATGAAGGTTCATGATGATTCCCATTAATCTTGTATCACTTAATTTCCATTATGAACACATGAGTGTCATGAATGTGTCAAATGAGGGATCCTTTGGTTTGAAAGGACTTTTTTCTCTCATCCTCATTAAAATGGCAATTTCATCTTGATCTTTGATGCAGGATTTTGTCAATCACTCTATCTCACTATCGTCATGCCAAACAAGGGTCTGAGCAATCTTGCAAGTGGTACGATTTCACCAATCTGAGAGGTCTTTAAAAGGGACCGTAATGTGGGCTTAGTCAACGGCTTAACAAATGGGACTCTTTTGAGTCAAGGTTATTTGAAAAATGACATTTCGTAACTGTCTTGGGATTTTCAAGTCAAGAAATATGTTAAATGAGGCAGAAATTATCTTACTCGCACTTCTTCAAGCGATGCTTTCAAGCATATGAACTCTTACATTAATTCAAGTGCCCTAATCTGAAGAGACTTTGCAAGGGATGTAACGTAGGCTTGGTTCATGGGTTATGAAATGAAAAGATCATTAGGCTCAAAAAGTGTTTAGAGGGTCAAAGTTGGTGATCATCTTGACATTTCCACCACTTTCCTTCTCCATTGTCGGAGATTTTTTTTTTTTGCACTCATTGATTGCAATAGCATTTGAGTTTTTTTTTTTTTTTTTTTTCTTTTCTTTTGGGCATTGGCCTTGCTTTTACCAGGCACACTGCTTTTTTCATGTCCCATTTTTGCATTTTTTTGAACAAAATCTCCATTTTTGTCGGCATTTTAGTTCATGCTACTTGAGTGTTTTTGTCTTGCCCTAGTGTGGGGGATGATCACCAACTGGGTTTAATATGAAATGAATTCATAGGCTCGAGTGGGCTATGCAATGGATAAAAGTGTGTAGGATAGAGAAATGACTGCTTTTCATCATCCTAAGGCACTTTAAACTATCATACGAGTTACAACGCGAAAGCAATACTCGAAGATTGATGCAAGTGTGAGTAAGAAAATTCCTATCATTCATTTCAAACTTTGTCCCAATGTGGGATGATCCTTGACAGGGATGATTTAAAAATTATTCATGTGTGTGGGCTTGAAGGGCTAAACAATGGGTATACCTGTAGTGTTTCGGGTAGAAGAAGAAACTGCCTCTCGTCACCTTGGTTAGTGTACCCTTTGCAAGATCACCCTCTTCCTTGTGGGCATGGAACTCCTCCACACGACTCATCAAGGATTAGTGTATGGGATAGTGTATGGAACAAAGCTTGCCTTTCATCATTCCAAGGTATCTCATTTGACACATTCAATTTATCTCACACAATTCATCAAACAATTCAGCTCATTGAGGCACTTTATTAGTCACAAAAATACTTGCAATTCAAGACATGACATGGAAAATTCTATCATGGATATCATTTCTTGACAACATCAGCATTAATTGGAGTGGAAAACTCAGGACCACCCATCTATGCTTGGATCAAGGCACTTCCAGGAAGTACTTTCTTCACCACATATGGGTGGCTGCAGTTTGGAGCAAACTTGCCCCCAGAATCTGGAATTGGATTGGATCCTCTTCATACATTTGCATGCTATAAGACTGTTTCTGAAACATAATGTAGATTGGTCAAAAAGACAAACGGGGTAAATCATTTTTTTTTTTGAAAGATTTTTTTTTTTCTAAAGAAGAAGAAGAATTTTTTTTAAAGCAATTGGAAGAGTATTTTTTTGAAGCATTTTGACACGAGAAAGCATGATGAAGCCTAGGCCTCAGAATTTCTCCATGGATGATATTTTCTTTTTATTGTTGGCTGGATATCATTACCGAGCTGGTTTGGTATACCTCATCATGCCCTCAAAATAAAACTTGCAATTTTATTGATATTCATCAATCAATTACATTTATTAAATGGAAATGTGATTTTCAAGCCCTAAAAAGATAGCGAAAAAGAAATCAAAAACAAGCCCTAGAAAGTGATAAAAATTCCCGCGCAGGGGAATGTGAGAAAGTAGTAAATGAGTTACTCTTGTGGGCTAAGGCCCATCTCCTTCAGAGGTTCTTCGTTAATGGTCCCCCTGAAGACGTCATCGAAAAGACCAATGATTCTTTCCAATACATCATCGAGGTTCTTTGTTTCCGGGGGCATCGGATCATCCATGCCACCCCATCCATCTGGGACAATGGTGCGGGGATCAATGTAGAAACTAAGAGAGGCCGTATACTTCACCAGATAGTCAAATTTTCCGCTTGGTTGCCTAAGGGTGTCTATTATTTCCGCTTCATCCTGCATCATTACCGGGGGGCTAGGGAATGTCTCACAAATGTCCGAGGGTGATGGGTTTTGCCTTCCTTGCCCTTGGTCAGTTGGCGGGTTCTGCCTTACCTGTCTTCGTCCTCTAGAACTTTCCCCACCTCTTCCATGGTACTCTAATCCAGCAGCACGGGACCTCTGAGGGGCTTCAATGGGGTTTCGAATCCCCTGACCATTTCTTTCAATGCCACTACCATTCCCAATCATCACCCTTCCCGTCATAAGGGCAACATTTGAAACTTCAGGAGCGGGTGGTGAATCTCGAGATGCATGTATGGTGGATACCAACTCAAATGAGTGGTAACTCGATTCAATTTCAACATCTGGTTCGAGGATAGCATTGACCGTACCCTCATGCTTCGATGGAGAATTCTTCGGACGTTCGGTTGAGCAGTTTGAAATGAGAAGGCCTTCGTGTCTAAGAGGTTTTGAATCTTATGCTTAAGAGTGAAACATTCATCAGTTGAATGCCCCAATTCGCCGCTATGGCAATCACACTTCTTCATCGAGTCGTAGCCTCGGATGCTTTCACGATTAGGACGCTTCGGTTCATTAATAAGCAAACCTTTCTTTCTTAGGATTGCCAACACTTTGGATGGAGATCCAGGGAGAGGGGTGAACTGTCTTCTTGCTTGGGCAGCTTGTTGCCTTTGATTCATCTGGATAGTCGGGGCACGATTGGTACTTTCTTGGCTATAAGCCATATTCACATCTTCAGCAACTTCCTTATCTTTCTTGGCAAAGAATCTTTTAGTGGATGACTCAGAAAACCATCATTCCCTTATCCCCATCTCGATTTGTTCACCTATATGAATAAGTTGGTTGAAGCTCTCGACATACGTACTAGCCATTCGGTTACGAAAATCAGATGGAAGGGTCTTCACAAACAATTTCATCAACTCCTTGTTGGTAGGCTCAGGAGTAATTTGAGCCGCCAAGTTTCTCCATCTCACAGCATACTCTTTAAATGACTCACTTCTTTTCTTTTCCATCCGCTCCAGGTCTTCTCGAGAAGGTGCGATGTCCATGTTGAACTTGTACTGTTTGAGGAACGCGTCCGCCACTTCGTTCCAGGTTTCGAGGAGGTTTACGTTCTTCATCACGTACCATTTTAATGCGGGCCCAGTCAAACTCGCATGAAATGATTGGATCATAATGGGCTCATTTTTGACGTGCTGGGCCATGCGAACGTGGTACATCTGCAAATGAGATTTTGGACAAGATGTCCCGCCATACTTCTCAAACTCCGGCACTTTGAACTTGCTCGGCATTTTAACTTTCTCATAGACCGAGAGGTCAAATGGGAGTGAGCTTTGAGACTCCTGCAACTATCTCACCTTCTCTTCTAGCTTTGCAACGCGCTCATCCTGATCCGTCTTGGGAACACTGTCTAACTTGACCTTTTCAACAAGGACCATGTCATCTTCCAGCCCGGGCATTTTGTCATCATTCATTTGGGCCCTATTTGCCTGCCTCGGGACTACTATCTCGGGGAGAACAGATGGAGGATTCGGGTTCACTTGGAGGGATTGAAGTTGAGCTGTTATAAGTTGCATGGAAGCGGCTAACTGTTTGAGTTGATCTTCCACGGAGGACATGCGATCACGCATCTCGCTTTGGTCGGCCATTCTTGCTCTTAATCGTGTGATGATGGGTGAGCGTGGAGGATCCGTTATCACCTAATTCGAAGAAATGAACAAAATAAGCACGAAATATAAATAGATAGCTAATCCATGACAATGATCTAATCAAATTTTTTCTTTTCATTTATTCATGAGAAGTTCGTACAAGAAGGGAATTTCCTAAAAGAGATTTAGAAAAATAGTCACCCTAGCAAGATCAAATTTCCTAGACATGAATTGAAAACAAATTTTCCAAAACTTTCTTCTCTTTTTTTTTTTTTTTAAATGATTCATTGCATGGCAATTTCCTCATTTCAAATGGATTAAATTAATGATTGTCCTAGATTGTCATGGACCAACCCAAAAGTACGACGAAATAAATTACAGGGTACAGGGATAGAAGACTTACTTCACCAAAGAAAATCAACGGCAATCTCATAGACATGCACATGAAATGTGAGGCTCGATTTCTATCGAGACGGCTTAGCAAAGTGGACTTAAAAGGGTGGGATGACTTAGTTGCAGCCTCGCATACTAAGCCAAGTCCTCCTAACTCCGGCTCAGTCAAGAATGATATCCCAATGCGACGCAGCCTCGCGGGCAAAGGCAAACATACTTGACACCAAGAAAAACTTTCGGGATTGAGTTGGGCAACCTCTACTACGCGGCCTCGCGGTCGAAGTCGTATCCAACTCAATATCATCCTATATATCCTAGTGCAGCCCAGGTCCGGCCACAAGTTGTGTGTGCAATAGTGTAGTGCTAAAATGCAAAGCATGCACTATAGTTTATATCAAGCAGCACTTCAATAACTTGAATTTAAAACATTCATCTCCAAAAACATTTAACACCTTAAATGTTAGGGACGTACCTGGAATCCTCGCTGCCAAACAAAAACATTTTTTCAAAAAGAAGAAAATTGGCCTAAGTCCACTAAATGTTTTAACACAAGTCCCCAGCGGAGTCGCCAAGCTGTCGCGACCAATTTTTCGGTGAACCACCTAAGATTTGGCTAATGGATTGTTAAGCCTAGACTTAACTCGGGCTCTCCCAAGCCCATACCAATTCGCGACTTAGGTTCAAGTTTATAACATGCAAATGATTTTTCAATTAGGAGTCGCCACTAATCTATTTTTGGTGGGTCGATTAGAAACCCAAGTAAAGTAACGGGAGATTCACTTTACTCCTACGAACCAGAGACTATGGGTATGGGGACTTGGTTACACTAGATCCTCTAATGCCCTTTCGGTACCTTTCTTTTTATTTTGAAAAAATGTTTGGCAAGCAGTTTGGATTGATTTTAAATTTACTTCCCTAACATGTGAGGCGATCATGCGAATGCGCAATCCATCAATTTAACACCCAATAAAGCAAATAGAAAGTGCAGGACTTACCTCGTAACAACGAAAGCATTTGCAATGTTAATTCAAAATCCACATCAACAACCTTGGATATGGTTCCTAATTAACACGCAAATTCTCTTTTTTTGTTTTCACTTATTTAATGAAAATTATGCAATATGCGATGCAATATTAACTAAATAACCTAACTCTAATGACAGGCAATTTCTAATTAAATGCATCTAACAAAAATCACTAAATGACGTGCATTGTATGAAACTAATTCTATATGACGTGCACATGATTTTTATTTTGTGTTTTTCCTTTTTTCCTTTTTTTTTAAATTAATAATTGCCAAATAATTAAACATGCAATTAAAATCTAGCAACCTAAATTGATTTATTTGAATTTGGATTTTTTTTTTATTTTTTTTCTTAAATTTGAAATAAAATTCCTATTCTAAACATGTAAACCCTAAGACATGCAATATTCTAACTCAAATATATCTCGAGATAAACAAGGCAATTAAAATGAGACAATTCATTCAAATCATCAAAAATCGCACATCATTCGGATCAAGAGATAATATTTCGCTAATAAAATCGATAAATTGATCTTAAGCCTTAAAGATCAAATTATTAATTTTACTCCTGCTTGATTAATTATTTCATCTAAAGCCTTATAGATGAAATAAAAAACCCGAGCGGTTGCGAATCAGGTGATATATTGGGATTTCCAATTATGCATAGATAGGTATTTCAACCAAAGAAAACACCATATAAAGAGATAATAATAAAGAAAATAAAGAAAAACCTAAGCTTGCCTAATAAAGTAAAGCAAAAATACCTAATTTAACTCTTTTTTTCCTTTTTTATTAAAAAAGAAAAAAATGAAATCTGGGCCGCTGGTTCAGGGGTCCAGTGAGGGAGAGCTCGTCGACTAGGGTTCCGGCGAGGAGGCGAGGGGCGGCCGGCGGTGCGGTCACGGGGGCCGGGATCGGCATGAAGCTGGGTGCGAGCGTCGCAGCGGTGGATCGGCGGAGGCGAGGCATCGCGGGCGAAGCTCGGGCTTTCGGGTTCCAGCGAGGGCTCCTGCGGACGCCGGATCTGGCGCGGGCGTCACGGACAGCGGATCGTGCGACGAGGGGCTCGACGCTGGCGGTGATGGCTCTGGGTCAAGCGAATCAGTGACGGTGCGGCACGGCGACGTGGGGAATCGGATCGTGGCTGCTGCGAGGACCTCGGATCTGCAAGCGAAGAGGCCTCAGCGTCTGGATCTCGGCTCGGCGGCAGTGGCGACTTCACAGGCGGAGCGAGGCGTCACTCGGAGACGCAGCGGCGCGGCGGTGCTACACGTGGAGGCGTGCGACCGCGGTGGAGATGAATCGACGATGGTGCGGCGAACGGCTCCGGTGTCGGGGGGCTAGCTGCGACCGGACACGGGGGCTCTGCGATCGGGCACCGGCGGGTGTGACATCCAAATTTTCGGGTTCTAATTTTGATTGGATAAATATGGCCGTTTTTGTTCAGTTGAAGCCAGGGATTGTGAAATTGAGATGCGAGATGAGCTATTGGATGAGGAGAATATTTAATGGAAGCATTGAGGCCAATTGAGATGGATTTAAAGTAAATCAAGTGATTAATGGAAGCCAATTGTTTCAAAATTCGTATGCCCATAGAACCAAAATTTTAAATTACCTTAAAGCTTCTAGAAGGGGCATTTTTTGCAAGGAAAGGTGAGTGCATGACAGCTGGGTTGGTGGGGGCCAAAGAGAGAGAGAAAGAAAGAGAGAGAGAGAGAACCGGTTGTTCTTCCTCCTTTCTTTCTCCCATCGCCGTCTCTCTCTTCGAGCTTCCCCTTCCCTTCGGTTTCTTCTTGAGTAGCAACCGAAGACCAGCGAAAACCCAGCAAGCCGAAGTAGCAGGTTCCCTCGCCGTCGCAGCCAGCAGTCGAAGCTGGAGTCGCCGCCGCCGCTTTGCCTCACTCGCGCCGCTGCTCCGCCTCCGCCCCTCTCCCTCCTCGGTTCGAGTAGACCGCGTGCGTAGTCCGGCGTCGTCGGAAGGAGCCGCGACCAGCGGCTTGGACGCCGTCGCACCGGAGCTGCCGCACCGCCGCCCCATCCACTTCGCACTCGCCCGCTCGAACACCGTTCGCCTCGCCCAGCCGAGCTACCGCCTCTGTCCAGCCCCTGTTTTGCCTCTGTTCGGTCCCGTTCAGCCACCTACGGCCGCCGCTCGACCTCCTCCGGCCACCGTGAAGCCTCGCCTAAGTCTTGTTCAGCCCCTCCATCCATCTAGGTCTGCTGTTGCTTCAATCCGAGCTTGGATCCGCCCCCAATCAGCAGCAAACAGAGAGTGCAGAAAAATGGGTATGACAGTGGGTTTTGGCCCGTTTTGGCCGCCTTCCCGAGCCCGGATGCTCGGCCCGCTTTGGGGAAAGTCGATCCTCGCGTCGAGCCCGTCGTTTTGAGTGAGTTTTACTCACTAATGCCTTCTTAGTTTGCTAATTACGCTTAAAGGTTGATTAGCGTTAATTAAGTGTAATTAGGTTGTTAGATTAGAATTGATTAGTGATTATTAGTTAATTGCTTTGCATATTAGTTGTGTGATTAGTGTAATTAGATAGAGAATTGCCTGTAGTATTTATTGGATGCTTCTTGGGATTTTTCCCGTCCCTTATCGGGTGTTAATTAAGCGATTCGGGCCTAAGTGGTATTTTTAGGAATTTAATATTAATTTTCGAAATTAATTATTTAATTATTTATTTCTCGGAAATTCAACTGGGATGGCTAGTGACCGGGATTTTATGCTGATAATCGTGGCGCAGACCGTTTCTTTAATTGAGCTTCATATTGTGCTAAATTGGAATTATTGTGTTTATTTATTTATTTTCGAAATTAATTATTTAATTATTTATTTTCCGAAAATTCAACTAAGATGGCCTGGAACCGGAATATTATGCTGATGACCGTGGTGAAGTCCGTTTATTTAATCGGGCTTTATTTTGAGCTAAATTGAATTTTTTAATGTTAATTGTTTAATTTTCGAAATTAATTATTTAATTATTTATTTTTCGGAAATTAAGGTTGAGATGGTTAATGACCGGAATATTATGCTGATGATCGTGGTGCAGCCTGTTTATTTAATTGGGCTTTATTTTGTGCTAAATTGAATTTTTAATATTTATTAATTAATTATTTTTCGGAAATTAAGATTGAGATGGCGATGACCGAAATCTCGTGCTTGATCGTCGTGGCGCAGTTCGTTTATTTATTTGAGCTCTACGTTGCATGGAATTAAATAAATTGTGATGTTTTAGGGATTTACCTAATTTGATTTGGAATTTATTGAGATTAAATGATTGATTGGTAGATGGCGGTTGTTAGAATTTAAATGATCGCGTGATCGGTAGGTTTGTGTTAATTGTATGTTTAAATTGAGAAATTGAGTGATTGATGATTATGGTTAATAATTCCAAAAGTGTGGAATTGTGTGAAATTGATGAAGTTGTGGTATTTAACTTGAAAATACCCGGTGTTGGCTTTTAGCACCGTAATTGCTTTGTATGACTAGTTTGAATCGTTGGTTGTTATTGGATTGAATATCCAGTTCTATGGTTTATTATTGAATGATCAGCTTTGGCGAGCATTGGTTTATATATATGTATCAGCTTGGGCGAGCAATTATGATATACACATATATATATATATATATATATATATATATATATATATTGCGGCAGCTCCGGTGAGCTATAGTATACTATATTGAATATTGTGGCAGCTTCTGGTGAGCTATAGTATACTATATTGAATATTACGGCAGCTTCTGGTGAGCTAAGATCGTTTTATCACTTGTCGACGACGATCTATCTATCAGCTTGTGTGAGCTACCATCTATGTATATATCAGCTTGTGCGAGCTACCATCTATATCAGCTTGTGAGAGCATTGCATCCATTTCAGCTTGTGTGAGCCGTGAATGTATTGATGGATGAATAGATGGTATGGTTTAATAGATGGTATGAATTGATAGATATGTGGATCGTATGATATCAATTGATTGACTGAATGGAAATGACCGTGAGTGGTCTTGTTGGCATATAATTGACTAAGTCGATTAGATCGATTCTTCGATCCATAATATGATTGCTTGGGTGCCTATATGATCTGTGCTAATATGCAGGTGGAATCTGAGGCCAAGGTAAGTCCTCTGACTCATGTTGTGCATAGGCAGCCCTAAGGTGTATTAGTTTACTAATCGGGTCTTAGGGGTAGAACTTGCTGAGACGTTGTCTCAGTGGTTATTGAATAACCATTTCAGGACCTGGATGAGGAGCCTAAGGAGCATGAATCTAATGAGGAGATCCCTGAAGAGGAGTACGTGGAGGAGGACCCTGAGGATAACCCCGAGTACGACCCGGATGAGGACTAAGATCCCATCATGTCTTGTCAGACCTTGTTTGCATGTAAAAAGTTATAGTTGTGAATTTTCAGTATGAAAAATGTATGGCCTGCTTTTCTATCCCATTGCTTTATTGTGCAGGGAATTATAACTGCTTCCGCATGTGCAAATATAAATGAAAAGGTCGGCGATACATAGTCCCGGGATATCGCATTTTAAAATCGACCAAAAGTAAGGGATGTGTGCGTGCACGAGGATCGGGCGTGACAGCGGGGTGGGAGATCCTCGAGGAAGACGATTAGGGTTTCGCCCCTTTCTTTTTCTTTTTTTTTTTTTCTCTCTCTTACCTCACTCACTTTTTACTTTTTTGCTTTTTCCTACACTTTTCACCCCAACGGAAAAGAACCCCCTCCCTGTGGCCATTGTACGTGACTCTTTTATACACCCAAAAGAATGTATCTTTGCAGTATATTTTATTGCTAATTTTGTTCATGTAAAATTCCATTGAATATATCATTTCAACCTGCACAATATTTTTTGCATATCCGATAAAAAAAAGGTCCTTTTTTGCGCAAAAATGCATCTCCCAGTGTATATTACCTAAATATGAAAAATCTTAACAAAATATAACAAAAAACAAAAAATAAAATTTTCCTAAACTATATGCCATGTGATTATGATTTTTTTATTTTTTTATTTTTTATTTAACAAAAATTAACCCCAAAAATTTAGGTGTCAACACACCTGTTTTGGGATCCATTGTTCTTGAAGCGGAAGCGGAAACACAATGTTCCACGCGCAAGTCCTTCTCCTCTATTGCCCTCCGTATCACTGGCTCAATGAGGCGGGCCCCCTCACATTTAGCGTTAGGTAAACGCCTCTTAGGTGAGGATACATGTGAGAATTAGGATTAGAGGAGAGACTTGAGCACTATTTATAGAGTTTCTAGCCAATCCATCTCATTATGGGCCAGGCTCAACTTGGCCCACACTAGCCAGCCCATATTAGACTAATTAAGAAACATTCTATCTCACCTTAGACCAATACTGTTTTACGGTAACCGTAAAAACAATAAATTACAATATCAATTAATTTAGTCCACATTAGAAAAACTCTTACAGGATGCGCTTAGAGAAGCCGGGAATTTATCGGGATGGCATTTGAATAATGATGCTAATGGGTAATGCCAAACCTCATATCGGTGCTCTTGATTGATTTGCTCAATCACCACAAAAGATCATATCGGTGCTTGATTTGAACTTGTTAGAATCTGTTTGATTATGGTGTAAGTGTTTGGAATAGATTTTGATGTGAAAGTTATCTCTGCTTGTGAGAGTTATATGGTTCAATTGTGTCTTTTATTTGCATCCTTCAACCATGGAAAATTTATTAGCCACTAATCTTAACTACCACAGAGTTCTAGGATCTTTTAGATTGTCCTAGTTTAGAAAAAAATATCTTAGAAACTCTAGGAAAGGGATCATCAATTTAACAGAATTCCACTGCTGATTGAATTTAGCTCATGCGCTTCTTGCTTATATGCTGATCGCCTCTCTATGCTATAGTTAGTCACGTTTGAACTTGTTCTTTCCATGCAACTACAGGGATCAAGCGGACTTCATCGAGCAAATTGTAGGACATCTCTTCAAGATTATTCCTAGAGCTAGCTCCCCCTGCGCCATTGGAGTGGATTCCTTTGTAGACAATGTGATATCATCGCTGGAAATCGGGTCCGAGGATGATGTGCGTGATGGAAGGAATTGGTAAGACAATTGTGGCCAAAGTCGTTTGTGGTCGCCTTCTCAGGAAATTTGAAGGTGTTACCTTACTTGAAAATGTTGGAGATACAAACCGAGGTACTCTTTTGCTTCTTCATAAGAGACTTCTCCATGATGTTCTGCAGCTACAAAGTCTAGATCCTTCTGGTTCTTGATGACATCAATGTGATTAAAAAAAAAAAAAAGAACTCCATCGAAAAAAGATCCTTCTGGTTCTTGATGACATCACTCAGAAGGACCAGATTGAGTATTTTGGTGCTGGAGATCGAGATTGGTTTCAGCCTGGGAGTAGAATTTTGACAACTACAAGAGAAGAATTGTATTAATAGCCCATTAAACCCAGCCCATCTCTCTCTTAAGCCCAAGCCCATCTTCTTTCTTCTCTTCTCTAGGTATTTCACATGAGGCAGCAATGGACAAAAATAAGAAATGAAGAGGAGAGGAGAGGGGGCTCGTCCGTGAGAAGGAGAAAGGGGGAAGAGAGAGATTTTCCACGCGTTCTTGATCTAGACACCTTGACTAGCCGAATCAACTATGGATTGCAACGCCTAGTAAGTATTCAAGCCAATAATTTGTCTAATTAGAGTAATTTTGGGAATTAGGGCACAAACTTTAAGTTATATAGATCTTGAAATAAAACCATTGAATGAGAAGGTTTTGAGCTGCGATTTTTGTGGAAATGATAGTCTAAGACATTATGGAGCTTTGGGGTTTGACGAAACCCAATTTCGAAGTATGGTTTGTTCAGAACGAAATTCCAAGTTTTGCATCCGGGTTATGCATAATAGCTAAAGACAAACACACGCCATAAATGAGCTTCTTTATAGTGCTTGGGAGTCATTATATTGACAATTGAATGTGGCTTAGTTGAATTGTTCGTTAAAGTTTGTGTAGTACTTAGTTTTTAATATTGTTTTTTGACAAATTGATAAGAATGCAAGCGTCGGCTCGAGGAATTGTTATAAGTTGGTTTTTGATTTTTTTTAAGTGAGTGATACTATTTCTTCTCTATTTTTTAAACTCATGTTTTGAAAAACATTATGGATTAAGCGTACAAGTTAATAATAGAATATTTTATTGCATAAAACAGAATCGAGCTATTACTATTGTTCTGTTGTTTGAAAGGGGAAGTCATCTTTTGACTTCAACTTGAATGATTGATTGCCTATAAATGGTTTGTAAAACCTTTCATAAAATAATCTTGAAATGTTTAAGATTTATGAATGTGGTTTTGAAAGGTGCTTTGATATCTATATATTGAATGCCTAAGTTGTGAATTGATTTATGAAATGGATTATGAATTAGTTTTGGAAACTCATTGTGATACTTGAAATGATTTTTGGCTTTGGTTGTGGATTATTGGAAATTGAGTTACGAAATCTTTTGATAATTGATTTGTGAAATTTATTATGATATTTGAGATTGTTTATGGATTGGAGGATGAGGTTGGATGCTCAATATCACTGTAAGCCTAATGAGGGGCTTATAAGTATGCACATACTAGGGGCCAAACTACCAACTAATAATAGGTGGAGACCTTGCTAAGGGAGGAATCTTAGTCAATTTATCATTGAGTATTATGTCATGACCATGATTAGATATTGAGCAAAAGATTGATCGATGGATGGATTATCGATGTGTGATTTCATATAAGATGAATCAATGATATAGACCATTAATGTGTGGCATGAGTTTAGTCAATAGAATAGACCATCAACATGTGTTTTTATGAGATTGGCCAATGGGCTGGACCATTGATGTTTGTTCTATTATTATCTTGAGTTATCATGTTAAAGTAAGAAATATTGAATTTTGGTTTTGAAAGTTTGTTAAATTCCGTTTGGTGAAAATGAGTTATATTTGTGTTTTAAATGTGTATACTGATTGCTTGATTTGCTTAGAAGAAATGTATTACCCATTGGGCTATGGTAACTCATTCTTCTCATCATTTTTCAGATCTCTCAGTTACTAGCTATTAAAGTGAGAGCATTATCATGAGATTAGGAGTTGGATATTTGAGGTATAGTTAAAGGTTGCGTCTTTGGAGAAAAGATGGTTGTGTTTTTCCTTCATCCTTATAGGATTTGGGGTGTGACAAGAACGGCTTTTGAATGATCTCAAGGTAGATGACAAGTACATGCTTCTAGGTTGGGTTTTGAAGACTTGCTTCAACTCATGTTTTGCTATGCCTTCTACAAAGACCAACCCGAAGAAGGGTATGAAGAGTTGTCTAAGAGTCTTGTCCACTATGTAGTCAGTTTGCCAGTGGCTCTTAAGAGATTTGTTCCTTTCTTTCTAGGAGGAAAAATCAGTGGCGAGAGATATTGGAGAAGTTGGTAAGAGATATTCATCTTGATTCAATTGGAATACCTTTAGATCCGTCCTCCTCTCTTCATCACTCTATAGGGCCATTTGGAGGCTATGGTGGAAGTTCTTATGATGGTCAAACATACCATGACATAGGAAAATAACAATTGTCATGAGATCATAGATCGAGTCCATTACTATTGACTATGATCAGAATGGCGGTTTGGTGCGCTCGCTAAGACAAGGTGGATCTTTAGGAGGCAAACCACAAGAGGTGAGTCCATTATTACAGTTTGTTTAGTTGATTTGCAATATTAACTTCTAGTTATGCCATTCTCCATGAGTATAGCAGCTACTATTCAATAGTTGAATGGAGATTTAGAATAAGTAGATTTACGAAATCATGAAGGATGGACTTGCTTGAAACAAATCAAATGGGTATGCTCCCAATATCTTGATGATTTTATTGTTCTTTTTCATCATTCGTATTTACTCTTTAGGGTGCCTAGTAATGCCTAAATTTTGCCTATTTATTTAGGACTTAAAATTATGGATTAATTTCTAATCCCTAAATAAAAAATATTTTTTTATTTAAGTCAGATAGCATAAAGGCATTAAGAGTAGTTGCATTGAGTATTTGCATAGAATCCATTGAGATTTAAAAAATAAAAAATAAACAATTATTAATTTTAATTTTAAAAAATTATTTTAAAAAACCGCAGCAGGGCCGGGCTAGGGCCAGCCTTAGGCCGGCCCTTTCTTCTTTTCCGTTTTCCTTCTCCCCGTCTGGGCCGGCCTAGCCCATGTCCATTTCTCCTTCCCTGGCCCGGTCCCCCTCTCCCCCAACACACCACCAACCCCCCCCCCGCGGGGACGTTGGCCGAACGACAGAGAGGAGGAGGACACTCGTACAGCAGAGAAAACATGGTAGCAGCGGCGATCGTCGAGTGAGAATTTTGGTCAGGGAAGGGACCAACAGAGAGAACGGGGGCGTCGTCCTTGAAGAGAAGGAATGGCTGGTTGGTTGCTTTTGGAAAAAAAGAGAGAGATCGAGAGAGAGGGAGGAGCGGAGAGAGAGAGGCGCCGAGAGAGTGTGATTGAGAGAGAGCGAGGGAGCCTTGGCCACGCGTGAACCCCGTCCGACGATCTTCGGTCGACGTCCTCAGGCTGAACCAGTAAGCCCTTTTATTTGCCCTGTTCGGACCCTGTCTTGGGCACGCCGAGCCGGAGCTTGCGGCAGTCCGGCCGTGGCGGTTCTCCGTTGAGCTGCTATGTCTTCTGATTTGCTTTTCGAAAGTTCCGCTCCGGATCTGAGTCTCGGTCGAGCCGGAATCTCTCGTTCCTCTAGCGTATTCCACCTGTTCGATAGAATGCCACAACGAGGTCTAGTCTTTGTGCCTTCGTCTTTAGCCGAAATCGAGTCGTCCGTGCGCGTCGCGCTCTATTGTGATGTTCCAGTGGTGTTGGACGACCTTGGGCGTCGGCCGTGTAGTCGTTCGCCGCGTTCCCATCGTCGCCGTTGTTTTTCCGGTGTTTGACCGAGGAGGGTATGCTCGGCCGACGGCGGGGAGGTTGGCCGACGAGTGGCGGTCGGAGTGAACGACCGACGAAAGGTGGTGGCTCGGCGGCGGCTTGAGTTTTGGCCGAGGCTTGTCAAAAAAATGTAGGAGCTTCGGGGAAGGATGTCGCTTGGGAAGAGGACGTCGTGAAGAAGACGACGTGAAGAGTTGGGGGAAAAATAGAAAATTCAATAAATAAATAAAAAAGACAAAATGGGGTGGAATAAATTAGTATGGGCTTAATTAGTTTAATCAGGTTTGGGCTCGTCATGGGTTTTTAAGTGGGCTAGGGAGTGCTTGGGCTCTGGTAGATGTGGCCCTAATGTTGGATTTTGATAGGTTGGGGCTTAGATTGAGAATTTTCAGATATAGGCTTGGTCTGGTTAAAGTCGGATTGGGCTCCAATAACTACGCCCATTTTTTCCTCGGCTTCTCATGTTTTAACTTCCTGGTCCAAGCCCGAGAGTCCAATCTCAGCCCATATTCGGACTGGGCTCAATAGCCCAGCCCGGACCCCTATTTTTGGATTAAAATATTTTTAAAATATTTTTTTAAAATTTAAAAATTTAAAAATTAAAAAATTCTGAAATATTTTTTTTAGGAATTAGGAAAAAGCCTTAAAATTTAGTTTATGAGTAGTTTTCTCTTAAAATGTGCAAAAATAATTGATGAAAATTTGGGCTCAAAATTAAACAAACTCTTAGGGTTTTATAATAAGGTTTGAATGCTTCGTTTTTTGAGATGAATGCTCTTAATTGTGCTATTTCACTATATTAATCATTTTTTTTTCCTTTAGCTTGGTTAGAAATGGTACTTTTCTTAGCGTTAGACCCTTGCTTTGCCTTGCAATTTATTTAACGTTTTTCTTTATTGCTTGATTGTTATTTTAATAATTGTGCACTTGCATGATTACCCTGCATGTTAGTTGATAGGTTTAAAATCAATCCAAAACCTAGCAAAAATCATTTTATAATAAACAAGATTAAGTATGAAAATGACACTAATGAATTAATTAGTATAATCAAGTGCTCGACCTTCAAAAATTCTTATAGCGTAAATTTAATATCTCAGTGTCACATAGGGCTTGGGAAAAGACCACATCCAAAGTGAGGGCTGTAGGCCCGCCTTTTAGGTAATGCCTTAAACCTATGTCTTTTTCCTTTCCAAATGGCAAGGTAGATCATGACAATGCCAAAACAAAAATAATTGCACTAGCGTCATCTACTTACGTTGGTGTTCCATTTCATTAGAGATATAGAGCATCAAGAATGCCATTTTGGTTTTGGAGCAAAGCATTGGGGGTTCTAGATGGAGTTGTATAATTATGATAAAAAGACTAGTGAAAACCGCAAAGTGTGCTCCATGATAAAAGAAGGAATACAAGCACACGTGACGTATCCTCTAACTAGTACTCTAGTCCTTCCAGGAATTAAGTATCTTATCTTTTGGGAAAACTTAACCTAAATAATGCATCTAGAGAGCATAGAAATTTCTGTTCTTCAAGGTTGATTGATACTCACTTTGCTCTTCTGCAAATGTTGCGGTTAACTTTGGATTATCCAAATGAATACTTGATTTCAGTGTCCGGCTACATTCGAGAATAATCTTATCGTATCATCAACTCTATTACCTTCCATAGCAATAGGAGGCCATATGGGCCATTTGGCAATGCGAAAGGGGAGTTTTTCAGGTTTCCACAAGTTGATGGAAAGATCATTGATTTTCATAGAAAGTGCGGCCTTTCTCTGGATTCAACTGGAGCTCATTTTGGACCTGTCTCTCGTCCATATCCCTTTGAAGTCGTAGGGCCATTTGGAAATGGAGGAAACTGGTGGGATGATGGCAATCATTCAGGGGTCAGACAAATTGTTGTAGTCTCTGGTTCTGCAGTTGAATCTATTAGTATTACCTATGAGGAGGGTCGTTCTTTTAGACACAGTGAAAGCAATGGTGGCAAAATAAATACGGTGCGCTACTCTAGTAGGAACTTTGGGTCAGACAAACATTACCCTTTCTATTTTCAATGGTGCGGCTTATATGCCACTGCTGAAGACAGTGTCCTGATGGAAATGACCGACAGTGTCTAAATTATTATTATTATTATATTATATTATATTATTTATTTATTTATTTATTTATTTATTTCAGATCATGTATCATCGTTTGAATCATCAAGGCAGTTGACCCTACGCTAGTGATTGTCATCTACCATGGTTTTGTTTCTCAACTTGTTGCATTAACTTTCTTGGTCCTCTATAGCTGCGCATGACAAAATTTCTGAAACAGAAATTGATTTACTGGACAAAAATCAATTTCTTAATTTCTATTCCCGAACAAATTTTTGAGCAAAGAAACCCGTTTGATAACCACTCAAAATTTCTATTTCTGAAACAGAAATCCGTTTGATAACAGAATAAATTTTCTATTTCTAGGAATAGAAATTGATTAGATATCAACATAGAAAATCATCAAATACAAAATAATAGTCAAAATAATACTAATACATTACAAAAGTTGAAAATACAATTTCATGGAATTTTTCGGCATATTATTATCCCTTGCCATTTTATTGGCAATGGTTTTCCTAAGCGTATTTATTTGGTTTCCCTCATCGATCAATGTATCGTTTGCAAGTTTAGACAAGTATTGTGGAAGCATAAATATGGATGCCATCAATGGCGCTTATACAGTCTTGTCATTTTATCAAAGACTAGTATTATACAAGATTATCAACAAAATAAAATTGATGGTGTAAAGGAATATATGAGAATTCTATCTTGAAGTAATGTTTATGATTAGGAACCAATCGGGGAAAGGTCGGTTTATTTTGATTCTCGAATTGAATCAATCTAGTTGTTCATCCCTAATTTCTTTATTGTTGCTCAATGAATCTTTAATGGCCATTGCATAGCAAAGAGAGAGATTCTCTTGAATCTTTTGCCTTTGAATTAAAATTCAAGATTGTGTAACAATCTAATTATTTTGATTTTGCAAGAATTTTGAATCCGTAAAGAAACAAGGTTAAATTTCTAGGCACGTTTTTTATTCATCTATTACGTAAGAACTTTTTCTTCAACTGGCCATGCGCACGCCCTTTCTAGGAGGAAAGAGCCCCATTGTTTTTAAGTAAGCATTTAAGAACTTTTGTTGTTTTTTAAAGTTGGGGACCCATTCGATTGCCTTTCATCCTAAAGAGGACGTTATAAAAAAATGAAAAAAAAAAAAAAAAAACAAGCAAAATAAGAATAAGAAAATTAACAATAATTTGTGAAGTTGTGGTTATAAGTGAATTAAGTTAGCAAGAAAGCGCAATGTTCTTTTATATGGTTTGATTTCAGCTTCTGATTTCTATTTCAGAAACTGAGAAGTTAAAAATTTCAGCTTCTGATTTCTTTAATTTCTCTATTTCTGGAATAGAAATTTGTTTCAGAAATAGAGAAATTAAATTGCGTTATCAAACGGATTTCTGTTCCAAACCTGTTCCGGAGAACAAAGAAATAGAGAAATCGAGAAATAGAAATTTTGTCATACGCGCCCTATATAGTTGTTACATATAAATCTGGACTGCTTGACTATATCTAACTTCGGTTCGTGGTATATTGCAAGTGATTTTGGCTCCATTATCATCCATTCAATCACATTTCATAGCAATAAAAAGAACATACGGACCATTCGGCATTGAAACTAGAAGGTAATTTTCATTTCTAGCAACTGGTGGAAAGATCATTGGATTTTATGGGAGTTATGGTTCCCATCTTAAATCTCCTAGAGCATATTTCGAACCAATCTCTTGTCTCTATCTTATCAAGTGTAGTGGATCATGTGGAGTAGGGATGAGTGGTTCCGGTTCTTTATAGATTCCGCTTGAAACTTGGTACAGGTTCCAAAAAATCATTTTTTGAAACCTAGAATCTACGCGTTGAAACCAAGGATCCTGGAACCTATGAACCTGGAACCTAGTCACAGGTTCCAAGATCTAATAGGTTCCCTTTTTTTTTTTTTTTTTTTTTTTTTTTTTTTTTTAGTTAAAAAACGAAAATGAACGCAATAATAATAGACAAGCTTATCATTCATAAAAGAGAATACAAAATGACAGTGGTATCAACATAGGAAAAAGAATTAACTAGATAAAAGAGAGGAAATTGAAGAAAAGTCTGCAAAAGAAACTCCTACCATCAAGACTCCCTTGATACATTAATTTCACATATACACAACAATAATATCCTCTTGTTGTTCATTCTAAGAACTCCAAGTTCAAATAAGATGTTAGTACTTGCTTAATTACAATATCTAGACAAACGATCAAGGATGTCAGTTTTCTCTTTGCTGGTCATTTAAAAAACTGGGAGTATGTCATAAATTGAAATCCCTTGCTTGTGCCACCAATTGTGGGACCAGCCTCTAATGGCTCTTCTTCATGATGAAAGCTGCTCTTTGGATAAACAAGCATACAGAGGGGACGCCTGCAATTTCTCTCATTTTCTTTTCATTGTTATTTTGCTGAATTTTTCTTGCGATTATTATATAGATTTTCCTTTCGCATATTAAAAAGTTATAGCTTATGAGTGCCGGCATATGTTCTCTGCAAAATATTACGTGCATAGTTGTGGCCAAGTTCTTATAAGCAATTATGGATAAAAGCCTATGTAGATATACAGTTAATCCCTGAAATTCTATAAGTTCTAATTAGGTACAGCTGTAATGGTTGGGAACATTCGTTAACTATAATCTTTGCAACCCATTTTCCTATAGTGATCTCACTATTAGGTTGAGAACTAGGAGAATCCAGCTAATCCCAAATCTCAACACCTTCACCATTTGTTTTTTGGTAAGATAAGAGGTATATTGACTTTTAACCAAACGGACTATACAAAAATCTCGGCACCAAAAGACTTACACTCTTAGTGACAGAACAAGTCAAAGAGAGTGGAAGGGTGCCAAGAGTAAAATAGATCGAGGGAAGCCTAAAATAGCAACAACCCTCAAACAAAACTAAAGAGAGATCTGACACCTAGGATAGGAAAATAGAGGGATCAAGACCCCAACAACGTTGTATCCTCCTATTTCTTGGAGTGTCCGCAACGTGGTTGAACATGAGAGCCTTGTCCTTTGCGAATTTGAGAAGATGTTGCTTCAATGCCGGAACAACCAAGGCTTGGTTCCTGAAAAGGATATTGTTCCTAGTCTTCCAAATCAAATGGCAAAGAGCACCGAAGGAGAACCGGGCAATGATTTGATAGAATTCATTGCCAAAAATGTGATCGATGGCCCATTGTAGATTTTCCATCCACGAAAAGGATCTATAGTGCCACGGGAGGTTGCATTTTGACGCCCAAAAGATAACAAGGCCATAGGAGACATGGCACCCAAAAAAAAGATGATCTCTAGAGTCCGATCTAGAATTACAAAAAACACAAGCCACATTCGCAATTCTTCCAAAGGAGAGTAAAAGGCCTTGGGTAGGTAACCTATTTCTTGTAATGAGCCAAAGGAGGAAACGGTACTGAGGTAAGAAATTACTATTCCAAACAAATGGAAACCACGAAACCAAGCAACTTCTTCGACGTATGGCTTCCTAGGCTGAACCTATGGAGAAAGTACCTGATGAATGCTCCACCCAAGCAAATCTGTCTGGATTCTGTGAAAAGCGAGGGGAGGGGATGCGACCATGAAAGGAGGACAACCCTGATAGCTTGGCTTTGTTCAGAAAAAAAATCCGCTACCGTAGCCTGTCTAGGGAGACCGGACCGATAAATATAAGTGTCCGTTAAGAACTTGTTTAAAGATTCACGAGGATGTCAAGAGTCGAACCATAAGGAAACGGAACGGCCATCACCCACCCGCCAAATAAAAAATTGTTGGAAGTCCCTCCAGATCAAGCAGCTTTCTCCAAGCCCAGGAGCAAAACGTTGGCTTCGAAACTACCCAAAAGTTCTTTCTTAAGGAGGTAGAATGAATCCATTTACACCAAAGAGATTCCTTATCTGTAAAAAGGATCCATATCTGTTTCAACATCGCTGCCGTGTTGCAATCACGGAGATTGCGAATGCCAAGTCCTCCCTTTTCTTTTGGGAGGAAAACGTCTTCCCATGCCACTTTCGCACCCCTAGACCCAAGTCCACCGCCCACAAAAATTACATGAATCAAATGCTCTAAATTCCAGAACTTTCAAAACTTTCATCGAAATCGGCGAGCAAAGGGCGTCGCTTTAAGAGCAGAGGACACAAGACACGATCCCGAATGGCACTGATTTTACTTTTCCAGTTATTCGAACGAATCATGATATCCAAAGCCCCAATTCAATATCCAAGTCGCAAACAGACCAGACCTATTTCAGCCCTCCCCACGAATCACCAAATGAACAAACTACTCGTCACACCAACAATCAATAATCCTTGGCAACAACAAAAGAAGGACAAAACGCATTGGTCCAGAAAACACGAGAAGAACACAAGATCATGAAGAGAGGCGTCAGACAGATCAAACTCACGGGGACATAGCTCCCAGTCCAAAATCGAAACAAACTCCCCGGACCCTGACTGGCGTATTGGACGAAGAAGACCCCCACACCAAGAACGAGAGAGAGAGAGAGAGTACCAGGAGCTCGAGAAGACGGAGGAAGAAGGGTAGCGAAGGTCGAGGGAAGCGAGGGGAGTGAGCGACGTCAAGTCGTTGTCAAGGGCGTCATCAAGCGAAGGGGGGCGTCGTCGAGCGGAGGGGGGCAAGCCGCGTCGAGTGGGCCGAGCGGGGTTGAACGGTGTCGCCAAGCAGGGGGGGTGAGCAGCATCGAGTCGTCATGAAGGGCGTCGCCGGGCAGAGAGAGCCGAAGGAGAGAGTCAGGAGTCCAGGTTAGGGATAGAGTCAGAGAGAGAGAGAGAGAGAGAGAGAGTGACAAATTGGAATAAAATTAGGGCTTTAAGAATTAGAAACCTAGTTCCGGTTTCGGTTCCGGTTCCAATAGGAACAGCTGGTTCTGAAAAAAATGGAACTAGGAACCGGAACCTCTCTCCTCGGAATTGAGAACCGAACCGGACCTATCAGTGCGGTTCTCTGGTTCCCAATTCTACCTAGGAACCGCGCTCACCCCTAGAGGCCAAGGTGAAAACGGTTAGGACGATGGTTGGGACGATGGACAATTCAATGGTGCAAAGAAAATAAAATTGATGTTGGAAAACGTTGTCAACTGCATCTTCTTTGAGTATGACGCTAATGGTGAATATGTATGGTTCTCTACACATAGTTAGAGTGGCAACGGAAATATCCATATGGCGAGTTCATTGATTATTTTCCATTCATGTTATAGTTGACTCTCTCCCTCTCTCTCTCTTGATTCTATGGCAATTTTTAGGAAAAATTATCAATTTAACACACACTCTCTCTCTATCTCTTCTATGGCAATTTTTAGGGAAAATTATCAATTTAACCTTAATCCTAGTGTACCGATGCAAATATAGTTATATAAGTTTTAATTTTGCTAATGTAATCCTAAACATTTGGGAAATTTCAACATACTTATTCTAGTCAATTCATGCAAGGAAATATTGACATGCCAGGTTTAAGTAAAGTTGCCCAAGTCAATGTAAAGGTAAAACGACTTGTGATAATTAGACTCCACGCTAAAACTTTTAGGTTGACACCTGCGAAATAGGTTTAGAACTATCTTGGTAATAACCCCGGATTTTTATGAAAGCCTTTCATTTGCTTCTTTTCCATGGAAGTTTTATTTTCTTAAAATGAATCTTTATTATTTTTTTTTATCTCGTCTTATGCTCAATTCAAACTTTGGTAAAGAATATCTAGGCTCCGTTCGTTTCACGGAAAATAACTTCCATGAAAATATTTTTTGGATTTTTCGACGTTTGTTTCATGGAAAATGAATTAGTTAGGGAAAACATTTTCCATTAAGAGAAAAAAGTCCTCTAAGATTGGGGAAAATATTTTCCACTTTTGAGAAAGAGGAAAACATTTTCCATACCTTTTTTCACCTCATTTTCCTTCATCAAATACCTTTTTTCCTTTTATTTTTTATTTTATTTTTAAATTTTCTTCTTTAATTATTTTTTGTTCTTTTCTTTTCTTTTTTCATTTTCTTCTTTTGTTGGCTGATCATCGGCCAATCGAGCTGAAAACTAGCCATAGGCAAGTGAAGCTATGTCCTACCGAGATCCGACCACTAGGTAGGGCTCAAGTCTCACCGAAGGTCCCTAGACATTGGCAAAACTCTAGCAACTTCGGTGAGGCTCAAGCCTTGCCTAGGTGCCAAATGTTGGCGAGACTCGGCAACCTTTGGCGAGGCTTGAGCCTCACCCCGGGTGGTTGGATTTGGCGGACTCAAGCTCACCTATGGCTAGCGAACTTGGCCTTGCCTAATCAAGTGATCGCCACAGGTCGATGAGGCTCGTCACCTATGGCTAGTTGCCAGCTATAGCTGTGATTGACGATTGGCCAATGAAGAAGAAAAGGAAAAAGAAAGCAAAATAAAAAATGAAAAAAGAGAAAAGATCAAATATAATTAAAAAATCATTTTTTATTAAAATATAATAATAATAAATTATGGAGAAAAAGATTTTTCTTACCAAACAATGAAAAATATTTTGTGGTACATTTTTAGGTTTTAGCAAAACAATGGAAAATATGATTATTTTCTTGGAAAATGGCTTCTTGGCCAAAAACACCATATTTTCCATGAAACGAATGGATCCTTACTTTGGTTACATTTCATATGTTTAACAAGTTTAGTAACTAGCATAATATCCTTATTGTTCGATGAGCAGAAGAATCTATAATTATCTTTTTAGAAAATTTTCAAACGAACGATTTAAAAGGGTGTATTGAATTTATAGAATTGGCCATAATATAGTTTTTTTATTTATTTATTCGTAGCTACATTAGGAGGAATGGTTTTGTGCGTTTCAGTAAGGTTTTGGCGAAGGTCTGAGGCACCTACCAGCTACCGCCGCCCAGTGCCACCATTATATCAAGTATTAGTTTTCTAATAAACTTGAATTGTTTTATCAAAGTGAACTATGAGTGGCAGGAGCCTGTATCCATAAGGATCAATGATAAAGTATGGGTTGTGGGAAGCATCCTAGAGGGAAATCAAAGCCATCCAAATGTACTGACTGATTGAAAATGTCTTTTGATTTCTTAAATTTCTTCAATTAGTATTTATTTATACATAACGTAAAGGTCAATTAGTACGCTTTGCACGAATGGACTCCATGAGAGCAACCTACTAAAATTGAGTTTTTTTTTTCTTTTTCTTTTTTTAAAACTAAATGAAGCGAATAAGGAAATTGAGGCATCTTAAAGATTGTACGTGGATGTGGTGTTTGCCTAGGCCACAGTGGTCTATCTAGCACAACGAACAAGGTATTGGTGCCATTCGAGTAATGAACTGTTGATCTTGATGTTAGATAAAAACTATTCTTTTTCTTTCCGATTCATGCAAGCTCGTAATGGCACGTGCTGAAGACATAATGCGTAGATAGAAATCATTAGTTGCTAATGTTTGAAACATGGCCAAGTTGAATCATCATAATTATAACTCATCCGGAAAATAAAACAGCGGGATGTATAACATAATAAAACTGAAAAATTATTCGATCACGATTTATTTGTTTTTGAAATTTGGTGATTTGTATGCCTGTGAATGTTGCTTTGCATACATGAGTTAAAGTGACCAATTTTTATATGAAATGTCATTAATCACGTGCAAAATTAGGGGTCAGCAATTCTAGAGTAGGTTCAGGTTTTATCTGGAACTTATCCTATGAAAATTGATTTTCAATTTATGGAACATAAAATCTATCCTGTGTACTATAGAACTAATAGGGTTGAGTTTAGGGTTTACTCGGGGACTAGCGAATTTCTTTTTTTTGTTTCGTTTTTAGTCAAGCAAAATAAAACTAATAGTAACAACAAAAATTTCCCTTTAGATAGATAGAGTTCCATTAACAAGACTACCTATCCCAAACAAAACCATTTGAAAGTAAAATAATCTATGAAACCACACAAAAAAGTTGTATTACGTTGTCATGTAAAGTAAATGAATGGGGTTGATACAAGAGTAAATTAGAAATATGTGTTAAAGATTAGTGATTAGTTAATTTGAGGTTTCTAAAGTGCATAACATACTGGTTTCTCCTATAATGAGTATATTCCATATTCCATTATATATATAGGTCAATCTATCTATACCATATTTGTGTTTTTTCCCATTATATATTCCACTCTATTATACAAATATACCATATTAGTGGAATGAAAGGTGTCGACGTTTCTTGAGTTATCTATTATTTTGACAACCGTGGCAGATCTCTTGTCGGATACGATCGGATCCATATTCAACAATGAATATAAAATATTTATTTTACGAGGATATAAAAGTTTCATATGATCACCAACTGATAATTTTTAAATAAAAATTTTCCGAATTGACTAAATTAATAAAATTAAAAGGTTATGACTGAACAACAAACTTATGACAAGTTTTTAAACTTTTTTGAACAATTTTCTCATTTTAGATAGCAATCATCCATGGAAACAAGTTTCTTTGTCATTTTTTAAATAGTTCAACTGATTTAAACGATCTTCTCTCTTCTCTCGGAAGAGCTTCTTCCCTCTCCACTTGGGCGAGTAACATCCCTATCCCTGTAATGGATGATAGTATCAACAAACCTCCAGAACCCCCCTGATTTTCCGTAACCTTCTTTCCAATGGAAGAAACATCACCCTCATCTAAAAAGGGAAACCTTTTTCCCCTCCAAAACTCATGAAGCCCCAAAACCCCAAACCCTAACGCACAAATACCCATTGCTCCCTCCTCTGTTTGCACCAACACCTTTTGCTCCTACGACATGGAAGCATCACGATCGTGGCTGGAAGGAAATCTCCAAAACCCAGTTGAGCTACTCCAGAAAGCAGAATACGACACCCCAAGACTCTGGCTAGCAAGTGGCATTGTTCCATTGAGCGACTGTACAAACCCACACCAGAAATCCTCTCGAGCGCTGGCTGCAGCATCTCAGCGACACTTTCCCCCAAGAGCTCCCCTCAAAGCAAGCTGTAAACCGGAATCTCAACAGTAAGTCTCCTCCCTTTATTGCCCACAAGAAAGAAATATGGAGAAGGAAAATGAAACTGAGCGACGTCTAGCAGCGCTATGTAGAAGTTTGGGCCATTTGTGGTCGGAAGATGATATCGTAAATGTGAGATGTGAAATGCCAATTGAAAAAAGAAGAGAATGTATGCTGACCCTCTATGGCAAAATTTTTTCCAAGCCAAATGTGAACTTCCAGGCTCTCCAAAATACCATGAAGAAGGCTTGGAAGACCGACACAATAACCTGTAACAAAAAAGAACCAGGGTTTTACTCGTTTTTGTTTGAAACAGAAGCTGAAAAAGAAAAAGTCCTAAGTTAGGGACTGTGGTCGTTTGCTAGCAACTTACTGGTGCTGAAACAGTGTGTGGCTGATATACCAGAGCACTGCTATGAGTTTACCAAGTGTGCATTCTGGGTTCAGATAGTAGGGATACCCCCAGGATGGATCATAAGAGAGGTTTACTCTGATTTGGCTGCGAAAATAGGGAAGGTCCTAGAAATTCAACTCCAATCAAAGGGAGTAACTTACAAAACAGGATGAGTGAAGGTGGAAGTGGACTTAACGGCTCCCCTGAGATCTGGAACCATTGTGAAATTAGGAGGAAAAATGCTGTGGGTGGAATTTAAGTATGAACGATTACCCCACTACTGTTATTCATGTGGAAGAATAGGCCACTATGCATCGGATTGCGAAGAAATCCCATATGAGACGACAAAATGGGCTGAGAACAAACCAGGGAAATATGGACCTTGGCTGAAGGCTGAAGTAAGAGAGAAAAGTCCACATTGGAAGGCTTTCTATGGAGCGCTTAACCTGTAGCAAGAAGAAGAGGAATTAGTCCCTGAAACGCAAATCCAGTCAGAGGGCATGGAAATTGTAGTAGTTGAGAACGTGGAAAGAGTTCAAATGCCAGATCTACTTAGAAGGAAAAAACGTCATGAATGCCTTGTACTAGCTGCGAACGTGGAAAGCGCAGCCCCAAATGCAGAAGAAGAAGCAACCAAAGGCAAGCAAATAGCTATATTTGAACCATTTGTTGCTGAAGCTAACAAGGCCAAGGTGCCAAGCGTCAAAAACCAAACTTTTAAAAGAACAAAGAAACAAAAGAGGATCCAAGAATCTGCCATAGCACTGATAGATGAGGAGGAGCTGTTAGATACCCCTTCAAGTGGTTAGAGAAGGAAAGGAATGGGCTCTGGTGGCTAGCCTGAAGCCACCGACAACGACATGAGGGTTTTGAGTTGGAACTGTCAAGGGATGGGCAATCCCTTGACGGTTCAAGAGCTTCAAGCCTTAGTGGCTTAAGAAAGGCCCAACCTAGTTTTTCTAATGGAAACAAAAAACAAAGAGTTGCTGATGGAAAGGGTAAGAAGACGGCTCAAGTTCCCATACTCCCATCTTGTACAGCCGGTTGGAATTGCAGGAGGCTTGCTTATTATGTGGCTAGAAGAGGTAGAAATCCATGTGAATTTCAGCTCAAAAGAACTCATCGATTTAGATTGTATAGAACTGGAAAGCGGGAAACATATGAGAATCACATTCCTCCATGCATCCACGAATTTTCAAGAAAGGTTAGCACTTTGGGAACAAATAAAAAGTTTTCATTTTGTGAACCAACTCCCGTGGATTTGAATGGGGGATTTTAACGAAATTATGTATAATTGGGAGAAAGAAGGAAGGTGAGAGGCTGATCATAACAGAATTACGGTTTTCTGGGAGTTCACAAATAGTTGTTCCTTCATGGACATGGAAAGCAAATGATGCGCCTTCATGTGGACAAACAAGAGAGAAGGCAATGCACTAGTGAGGAAAAGGCTAGATAGAGTCTTATGTACCACGGAGTGGAGGGTGGCCTTTCCGAATGCAGAAGTGGTGGCACTACCTACCGTGGGATCTAATCACAGCCCGCTATTGCTCCGCTTATACCCGCTGCAAAACAAAAGGAAAAAGGCTTTCAAGTTTGAAGCCTATTGGCTGGAAGAACAGGAATGTGGAGAAATAATAAGAAGCACATGGGAAGAGGAACAGTATCAGCAGCTAAGTTTCCCAGGAAAACTCCTAGAAGTATAAAAAAAAACTAGCATTATGGAGTCAGGGGAAATTCTCCAACGCATCATACCAGATAAAAAGGCTGAAAAGGAAACTGACAGAGATAAACAACAAACCAGGAACAGAAACCAGCAAAGAAGAAAGCAAGGAGATAGTGGAACAAATTGAAAAGCTATGGAAACAAGAGGAAATGTAATGGGGGATGAGATCACGTATTGAGTGGTTGCAGTGGGGTGACAAAAATACCAAATATTTTCACGCAACAACAATCCAGAGGAGGCATCGTAATAGGATAACAATGCTAAAGACTGATGAAGAGAGTTGGTGTAGAGAACCAAATTCTCTCAAAAATCATATAAGGGACTTCTATCGAAACCTATATGAATCGGTAGGACCACGTAACTTCCAACCTATCCTTGATCAATGCTTGAGTCCAATTGGAGAAGAGGCGAATGAAAGATTGATGGCCATCATCACAATGGGGGAGGTTAAAGAAGCTGTATTCCAACTAGGAGCAATAAAAGCCCCGGGGCCGGATGGAATGAATGGGCAATTCTACAGGAGCTATTGGGCAGAAATCAAGGAAGATGCAATCCACATGGTCCAGAATTTCTTTGACACAGGTACTTTGAACCCAAACTTGAATTTGACTCATATCTCTCTAATTCCTAAGGTTAAAAATCCTGAGGAAATCAGCCAGTTTAGGCCTATTAGTCTATGCAATTTCAGCTACAAGATTATCTCAAAAGTGATGGCAAATAGACTAAAACCATGGCTCCATGAGTTACTAGCGACAAAACAAAGCACATTTGTTCAATGCCGGCAAATTCAAGACAACATCCTCATCGTACATGAAGTATTGCACCAAATGAAGATTAAAAAGAGAAGAAAGAAGTTCCAAGCCATTCTTAAACTAGACATACAGAAGGCATACGATAGGATTGAATGGAACTTCTTGAGAGCTTGTATGCTGAAAATGGGCTTTTGCGAACGATGGGTCAATCTAATCATGAAATGTGTCACAACGGTATTGTTTTGCGTGAAAGTGAATGGAGAACCCACGCAGGTTTTTACCCCCACAAGAGGCATTAGACAGGGAGACCCATTATCACCTTACCTATTTATATTAGTGGCAAATGTGTTACCATGGTTGATGCACAAAGCACAAGTGGATGGAAGCCTAAAGGGAATCACTCTAAACAAGCACTGCCCAACATTATCCCACTTGTTATTTGCTGATGATGCAATCTTCTTTCCGGATGGAACGGTTAGAGAATGTCAAAGCCTGGTAGTAATTTTAAACCAATACTGCTATGCAACGGGTCAAGCCATCAACCTAAACAAATCTGGAATCGCTTTCAGTAGTGGCTGTCCACAAAGCTTGAAGGGGAATATGGCCCAGGAACTACGAGTTCCAATTATAGAACAGATCGGGAAGTACCTTGGAATACCATCTGACTGGGGTCAGTCTAAGAAAGACATGTTTAGCTGGATTTTGGCTAGAATCAACATGAAGATGGAAGGATGGAAAAAAAATTTCTCTCAAAAGCAGGAAAAGAAACATTGATAAAGAGTGTAGTGCAAGCCATCCCCCAGTATGCCATGTCAATTTTTAAGATACCAAACTCTATTTGTAATGCTATAGAGAGAAGAATGGCATCATATTGGTGGAAACAAAGCGACGTCAGGAAAGGCATGCACTGGAAAAAATGGGAAGTGATGAAACTCAGAAAAGATGAAGGATGCTTAGAATTTAAAGATTTGCAAACCTTGAATAGAGCCATGTTGGGTAAACAAGCCTGGAGGTTACATCAGAATCCTTTAGCTTTATGGAGTCAGATTTTCAGAGGTTTATACTTCCCGGATGGGGATTTTTGGAAAGCCAAAAAAGGGCTTAGACCGTCATGGGGATGGTAGAGTATAGTAACTAGGAGAGAAGTTATCGAACTCGAGCTTAGATGGGTTGTGGGGGATGGCAATACTATAAAAATCCGCGAAGACAAGTGGCTACCCTCTGGCATCATTGGAGGGCTTGCAAATAGAGATGAGCCACACAAAGTGGCTGAACTAAGAAATACTGACTCCAGAACGTGGAAAGAGCAAACTTTGCAGAACCTCTGTGCAGAAAAGGTTGTCGAAGAGATACTAGCAACCCCCATTAGTCCTTTCCCCAAGGTAGACACCCTACACTGGACAGTAAACAAAACTGGGGGCTATACAGTCAAGAGCGGCTATAATAAAGAGCGATCCAAGTCATTCAAGGCAGCCACAAACACAGCCTCAACATCATTCCAACCACCGAGAAAATTATGGACGAGCTTATGGAATATCCGAACACCCCCCAAAATTCGCACCTTCCTATGGAGCATGTGTCAAGACGCCCTATCAACGCATGAAAAACTTTACAAGAAAAAAGTCTTACCGGACCCAATATGCCCGCTTTGCTCCAAGTACCCGGAGACGATTGAACACCTGCTCTTCTCATGCGGTTGGACAGAAGGAATATGGGCTGACCCAGCCTTGCAACACCTTAATAGCTCACAAAATGTCCCCAGAGCAGACAAGTGGCTGCTCGAGCTCTTTAAAGACAGCAACCGAACTCTAATAGCAGCAACTGAAATCTCACCAGAAACAGAGGAAGTTGCTACAATCCTCTAGTCTATGTGGAAAGCGAGAAATAACGCCGTCTTCCGAGGACTTCAACCGAATCCCATAGCCATCTTAGAGGAGGCGAGAGCCCACGCCACCACCTACATCAAATGGAACCCATACAACAGCAGATCAAGATCTAGATCTAGAAAGGAAGATACAGGATGGTTGCCCCAAACAAACTCAAACCTGAAATTAAACGTAGATGCATCATGGGTGGGGGGCGAAATCCCGAGTTTGATTGCTGGAATACTCAGAAACTCGAGTGGCATGGTGGAAGGAGGCTTCGCGTGCGAGATTTGAGTGGAAACTCCTCTTCAAGCTGAAACCCTAGCTGCTGTAAAGGGTCTGAAGTTTCTGAAGCAAATCCAAGAGACTCACGTGTGGGGAAGGCAAAAGGAAACGGTACATTACGTATGTGAGAGTGACGACTTAACTGTAGTGGAGAGCCTATTGGGCCGTGAAGATGCATCTTGGGAAGTGAGGAATCTAGTCTAGGAAGGAAAAAGCATTCTAGCCCAATTCAGCCAAGCAAAGACAACCCATTGCCCCCGGGAAGGAAATCGAGCCGCCGATTGGATAGCAAAAGCACATCGAACCAAAAAACTCCCCCTCAATTGGATGTCTTACCATCCCCAGCCTCTTAGGGATATTCTATGTTCTGAAGTTTATTTACCTTTGTCTTGTAATTCTCGGATGAATGAATGAAAGAAATCACCCGTTTTCGACCAATTTTTTTTATTTTTATTTAAACGATCATTTTTAGATTTTTTTTTTCTAAATCATAAATTCTTTGCAAAATAAATGAAATCTTACCCTATAATTGAATCTGCAGAAGAATTTCGAACGATGTAAAAAGAAATTTTGATTGATGCCGCTAAACAAAGCATCACTTAATATGTTAACATGCAATGTCAAATATCTCTATAAATTTGAAGCTAATTCTCATTGTGACGAGATAGAATTACTATTTGTAATAACACTTAGAAGCTCTGAATGATCAAACTTCCAGTTCCGATATTTCATGATTTATTAGGATTACAATTTTATTTATTTATTTTTGCGATGAAATGATCTCTCTGAAGCACAAGAATAAAGAACCGGAAAATATTTATGTATCAGATTATTCGCTAATTTAAGTCAATACTATATTACGAAACTATATATTCCATATTTGCATCTATGACATTTGCATAGTTTACCTTTACTTCAGCTTCCTCTCTTCGCAGGCCCACTTTGATAATCTCACTCCTCCGGCTGTCACCGTCGACCCACTAATAGTTATTCGGCAGGCATCCTCATAAAGTTTCATAAGACCCTCAAGTTCTGGCGGTTACAGTCGCCGAGGCATTTTCACAGTGGAGACTGGAATTAGAACGGCAGTTGCCTGTTCAATGAGCCACTCCTGGATTCTTAGGTACGAAAATAGAATTTTTCCCTATTTGCACCACACTTTGCTCTCTCATGCTTCGTTCCAGCATGTTAGCTGATCAAGTTCCATACTTAAAGATATCCTGCATGTCAAATAACACATTTAAGAAAATACTTTCCATAAATTTGTGCTTGCTCTGCCTCTGGATGTTTCTCTTTATTGAGCTACTTTGAGACTTATCTATATATTGCAATAATAAGATCAGTTCTTGTCATGCCCCGATCCTCGAACGCATGCACATCCCTCACCTGGTCGATTAATAGCAACGTCCCAGGACGCATCGCCGGCCCTTTTATTTTAATACGCATGCGAAAGCATATAAATAAATCCCCATACAACAAAACAATGGGATGGAAAAGTAGAGCCATATTTTTCATATTGAAATTCACAACCACACATTTATATAGGCACACCTCATAGTATACTTACCATACTATTCACAGGGGTCTAGTCTCACACCTATTGACATATACACAAAGTTCATAAAAGGGACAGGATCTCAATCCTCATTCGGGTCGTACTCAGGATCATCATCCTGATCCTCCTCATATTCTTCTTCACTGAGCTTATTTTCTTCCAGCTCCTCGTCTTCCTCTAGTTCCTCTTCTTCAGGTTCATCCTCAAGTTCTTCTTCCTCAAAATTCACCTCAACTTCACGCTCAGGTTCCTCTTCTGGCCATTCCCACTCTTGGTTCTCCTCCGGTCCTTTCTCTTGTTGGACCATCTCCCCTTCTTCTGGCATACTCCAGTTGGACTCTATTGCTAATGGTACTGGAGAGTCATGATCATTCACAAGCTTAGGGTCCTTGGCATCTACCACTGACTCATCCTTATGATCAGTTGTCCCTTTCCCAAACGCTTTTTCCAGAACGAACATGGGCACGCCACCTTCTAGCATGGGACCCTCCCTTCACCCATCATGGCATTCACAGTACCATGATCAATACTGGTGGGGTCTCAGAGTGTCCTTGCCCACATCAACCCAGACGGTCGACTGCACTAGGACGTACTCTAGTCTTTTAGGATGAGGGTGAATCGGGAAGTGGGTCTCTATTTCTATGACTTCCTCTGGGATACCGAAGTGCCTAAGACAAGGAGGAGGTGGAGATGCCGCCATCTAGGGACATGAAATGGTTATACAATAACCATTGAGATCACGTCTCAGCGAGTTCTACCCCTTAAGACTTGATTAGTAAACCAATATGCTAACCGGGTTGCCTATGCACACACGGGTCGGAAGACTTACCTTGGCCTCATATTCCGCATGCATATTAGTACAATTCATAATAGGCACCCAATTATTCAACACAGATCAAACTATCGATCAATTGACTTAGTCGATTACATGTCATTTGAACCATTCCTCGGTCATTTCACTCAATACTATACATTCCCCACGATGGAATATCTAGTCGTCGAGCCCACGTGCATTCTTTAGGACGACGTACCAAGTCTTCGAGCCCATGTGCCTTTTCCAAGACGACGTACCTACTCAACGATCCCACGTACGTTTTCCAAGATAAGATATCTAGTCATCAAGCCCACGTGCATTCTCCAGGATGACCTACCAAGTCCCTGAGCTCATGTGCATTCTCTAAGGCGATCTATTCGCCAAAATGACATACTTAATCATTGGGCCCACATGCATTCTCCAAGTGATGCATCAAATCACTGAGCCCACATACCCTTTTGAGATGACATACTTAATCACCGAGCCCATGTGCATTCTTTCAGGTGATAGATCAACTCACCGAGCCCACGTGCCTTCTCTAAGGCACCATATTCACCAAGGTGATATACATCCTACCATTATTCCAATTCCACAAATTCCACTATTCCTCATGGTTCACCAATCTATTTCTGATACTAACAACCAATGCCTAGTTGTTCCTCAATCAAATACTCCAAATCAATTCATTTAGGAACATATCCTAAAAATCTACAATTAAATCAATTCTATACAAACCAAAGCTCAAATAAGTAAATGGACCGTACCACAACAATCAACATAAAATTTTGGTCGTCGGTTATCCCTACCTAATTTCCGGAAAATAAAGAAATAATTAATTAATTTAGAAAATTAATAAATAAATACTAAAAATCCAATTTAGGCCCATATTGCCTAATTGGAGGCCAAATCGGATCGGGAAAAACCCCGAGATGCATTCAATAAATAGGAGTACGTCTCTACTTGCTAATTACACTAACCAATCGCCTAATATGCATTATTAAGTAACTAATTCAATTATTCTAAACTAATCTAGCCACCTAATCATGCTTAATAAACACTAATCAACCCTTAAGTATCATTAACAAACTAAGTAAGGATTAGTGAGATAACTCACTTGAGTATAGCGAAGACCGGAACATCGCGATGGCGACGTGATGGCAGCCGAACTTGGGCTAGTGACAACACCGACAAGCTTGGACTGGGCCTAGAATTGGCCTAACAAATCTTAGCCCAAATAGAGATTTGTTACTGACTTGGATTGGGCTTGATCTTGGCTTGGGCTGCTTCGCGGGCTTCAATTGACGTGAGTTTGGAAATGTTGAGTTGGGCTTAAAGAAAAGACCAAATTGGGCTGGAATTTAAGTGGCTGAACTGTTGGGCTTTTAAGCTCAATTAAACTGAAATTCGCTAGGCTTGAGGATTGCTGGAGATGGGCCGGCTTGTTGCTGCTGAAAGCTGGGCTAAAGACGTGCGGGCCATGGGCTAAAGACACGAGGGAAGATGGCTCGGTGACGTGCGGCTTTGCTTGGTTGAACGCTGCAAACCAAAGTAAAATTAGAGGAGCTGGCGTCGTGCGGCAAAGGAGAGACGACACGGACGCTGCTGCTGGGAGAAGATGCGTGGAGATTTCTTCTTCGGTGGATGGTGTTGCTGGCGACTAATTTGTGCATGGGTGTGGGCTGTTGCGGTCAACCAAAGGGCTCTTGTGAGTGTAGCTGTTGACTGAAGGAGGATGGGAAGTTGGTAAGTGGTAGTGGTAGCGGTAGGGAAGAGAGACCAGCAAAGGTGGGGCGTTGGCGGTGTGCAGGCGTGCGGCGGTCCTAGCGTGGCTGGCTGCTTCTACTTTCGCTAGCTTCTTGGTTGCTGTGGGCGTGTGAAATGGAGGGGAGAGAGGAAGGAGTTGCATGACCGGATGAGGGAGAGGGGAGAGAGAGATAAGGTGGAGGGTCCCTTGGCCTTCACTTTCCACACACTTGTCTCCTTTGTTCTTATCCCCTCATGTGGCTACCATCCACCAGCAAATTTCTAGCCTTATACTCTTCTAGAAAACTTTGTAAATGGTCCAAAAGTGGTGGGTTGAGGGGTGTTACGAAATTGCAAGGGAATGACACAATTTGGATTCAATTTCCTTCTTGAATTAATCAAACTCGGTCTTCATATGTGATAATGCTAGTACGAGCACCTAGAGGGGGTGAATAGGTGCAAAAATAACTTTTGCAAAATATAATATAAAACTTTATTTTTAACATGAGATTGGTTGACAATACACTTTGTAGAGGATATCAGACTCTAACAATTAAATAGAGTTACGAGCAAAATAAAAGGGTTCATGGAAAAGAATAAGAACACAAGGTTTATAGTAGTTTGGCTTAACCCAAGCCTACGTCCATTCTTCCGCACTGACAGCCCACCGGCTAGATTTCACTATGAAACAAAAGAGTCATTACAATATCATATCCTTGATTCCACAGTGTAAAGACTCTACTACACTTCCTCAAGGCTTCACAAATATCTAAACTCTCTTTTGAGTACAAATTTACGCTCAACAATTGAATTAGCAAAGAACAAGGAGCTTTAGACTTTGGAATTTATCTATCGCGCACACACTCGAATAACTAGAGCATCTTCCTTATATACTCCTACATGCCTTCATAACCGTTGACACCTTCCAAAGAAGTTCTTCCAATCTACCCGTTGGACAGAATCAATTAGGGAGATCTCGAGTTACTTAAGGAATGTGATGATAGCCTACCAATCCTGCTTGCTCATACAATCAGGATTTATGTTTCTATAAGTAGAACATTCCAAGTAAACTTCACCAATCAACGGATCCAAATTACTCGTATTGATTTCAAAACGAATAATAGATCTTGAGATACTATCTCTAGCCATGAGAACTTCTTTAGCCGCTCGAATCAAATCCTTAAAGAAATACTCGATTATTGATAAGTCTTCTTCGTCGGACTAAAAGTTGTCAATGAGGGCAGACTTTAAATCTTAAGTCTGTCGGTCTTTAGACTTTGACGAAAGAGTCTGTAAGTCTTCAAACTAGACTGATGGAAACATTTTGTCAGCTTCAAAACAAGTAAGGAAGTTTTCTTAAACAATCTCCCCCTTTTTGATGGTGATAAAACTTTCCTGCAAATTTGGATACTTTTGACCTACAAGACAATACTCAAGCAAATAAGGATATCTTATAAAAGATAAATTGATTAGGATAAAGATAGTATCGAATCTGCATCCACAAGAAATGAGTTAGTCTTGTGAAAATAACTATCTTTGCCATAAATACCAATAACGCTTAAGATACTGCAAGAATTAAACGATCAAACAGTCCAAACCAAAACACACAGTCCAAACCAGTCACAACCAAACAAGAATTAAAGTCAAATCCAAAAGTCAAAGAAAATCTACATCAACTTCTCCCCCTTTTGTCAGCATTAAAAAGGTAGAGATAAAAAAGAGATTTGGATAAAATTATGATTGTTTTGGAATGCGAACAAACTGGAAATCTCCCATCGACTTGACATTCTCCTCCAGCTTTCTCAAATCCTCCTTCAGTTGCGCTTTTTCCTCACCCTTGGCAGTTGTTTAAACTTGAAGATTAAGGGCCTAAACTTGATTGAGCAAAGAAACTGAAGAGGCTTGATTAGCATTCGGAATATTCTAAAATTCGCATCTCAAGGCATAAATATGACCTTGCATTTCCATAAGAACATCAAGCAATCTTCTAAAGTTTGCTAAGTTGTCGATTGAGTGTTTGCTTCAACATGATCGGTTTGTGGAGAATTGGCGAGATGATGGCATTTTAGCATGAGCACCCAAACTCGAAGATGAAACCTCATGACCTTCTTCAGGAAATTGAGAGGCATATACATCTTCTGGATCGGTAGGAGAACGACTGACATCATCACTTGTAAAAGCAAGTGAAGGAGTACCTCTTTTATCAGCAGCTCCCCCTATTTTAGTGCCTTCAGGTGAAGAGAAGTATTCTTCATGCTCTATCTCTTCATTAATGACACGATGACATTGTTCTCCGCTTTGCTCTTCTTCTGCAGTTCTTCCTTCCTCTATTTCCTTCCTCATTGATTCCCTCTTTTCACTCCTCTGCTCTGTTTCTTCTCTGTCTTGGTTCTCTCTATCCTCTGTCTCTGGAACAAGACGTTGTAAGTTCCTTAAGGCAAGAGCGGAGATGGTGTTATCATCCTCATCTTCTTCATCCTGCAAGATGAGAGCTCTCCTTCTTTTAGATGGAGCTGTCATGGGCTCCTTGCCTTTCCGTTTTGCAGCCATAGGGTCTTGACGAGTCTTTGACAGGAGTCTTCTCCTTAAATCTCTCTAAAGCCTTGTTTAGCTCTTTCAAATGCATCTTTGAAACCATCTTCAATCCCACCACCATTTGATCACAGGTTTGAACACACAGAATTTTGGAAGGCTGAATGTCAAAATGTTTGAATAGCTGAATAACAAGTGCTGAATAAGGAAGTTGACCCTTGTTCTTTACCATTGATCTATACATGTGAAACATGATAATATGTGGCAGAGATAACTTTTTACCAGTATTGATAGCATACATTAGCTTCGCTTCTGAATTGGAGACGTCAGTCTTTGATGTGGATTTGGGTCTAAGATAGCTAATCACAATCTTATGAAGCAAGATATTTGAGGCACTCGTCCTCAAATACGAAATTCGACCTTCTGCCATTCCATCTTGAACAAGCTCTACAGTCGCATGACCAATAGACACACTAATTGATTGGAACATCCATCTCTCTACTCCAATCACATTAGCCAGAGTGTCCATATCATCCATATAATCCTGGTCTATAACACTGAAAGAAAATCTATTTGCATCCAAAAAGCTTAGATTGGAATAGAAATACGCAGTAAATTCTGGATGAGCAACTGTTGTCTTAGAAAAAAATCGTTCAAGTTGAAGTAAAGTAAATTTCTCTCGTAACTTTATGTTTAGAGAGTCGAGAAAATCAAAATCCACACTTTTTGGGTTCATCACCCCTCGCTTCAGCAACTTAGAGTAAACTCACTTATATTCCTCGAACGAAATAGATCGGCTCTTCTTCCTCGAATGTTCGCAGCAACATCCATTCTAGACTTAAAATGAGTTAACATCTTTTCATCATTATTCGTTCCATCAAGTTGACTAAAACCTCCAACGCATGGATCACTTGGGAAATTTGCAAAAGCCCTTTCTGTCGAACCAGCATGAGCAACCCCCAAACCTTCCATCGTTTGTAAGAAATAGGTTTCATTTATGTACCCCTTTTCTTTCAAAAATTCATCAATAAAGTTCATTGGAGAACCTTCATCCTTTAAGGCAGAGTAGAACTTGAAAGTAAAAGCAGGCTTAAGAGTCCTTACAGGTTCGACATCCTCTAAAATTTCTTCTTCCGCCTGTTGTTGCTGAACATTATGTGGTCTAGCCTGAGGAGAATGACGTGGTTGAGAATGTTGTAGACTCTGCTAATGTCTTGGAGATTCTTCTTCCTTGGTCAGGTCAAAATGCGTAGGACCCTCACGCATATGCTGTGGTCCCCTGCTTGCAATCCTTGAAGACTTTCTTTGGGAAGACATTATTATAGTCTTTGAGAGAGTTTCTGAAGTCGATTCGCGAGAAAGATAAAAACTTTAAGGATTAAACTAGAGAGAAAAAGTAAGAAAGTGATGTTCTGTGCTTCTAGGGTTTGTGAGTAAAGAAGAAAAACAGTATATAAAGCAATCGAAACGAGGTATACGGATTGTCATAAAAGGAATGATAAAAATGTCTTTTAAAAAATAACTACCTTTTTGAAAGTAGATAACTGTCATCTTAAAAAGATAACTTCCTTTTCGAAAAAGAATAATTTCCATAATTTCAAAAACTTGGGAAGATAACATCAATTAATTGCAGATTAAAAAATATTCGTACCTTTTCAAGATTTTATCCGAAAGATAAATTGCTAGAACTGAAATGACTTACGTCGTAATTCTTGAACTTCGAGTCCGAGCATCTTTCGACTTTTATCCTTGAGTCTGAGCTTCTTCAGACTTTAAGATATTAAGTCTGGATTGAATAGACTCAAATTAACTTTTTCTCTAGTGGCTTTGTAAAAATGTCCGCCAGCTGATTCTTTGAGTCAATGAATTGAATTGAGACTTCTTCATTTTAAACATGGTCTCTAATAAAATGATGCCGAATCTCTATATGCTTTGCTCTTGAATGAAGAATTGGATTCTTGGTGAGATTAATCAAGCTGGTGTTGTCACATTTAATCTCAATGCATGAGTCTTTGATTCCAAAGTCTCTTAGCTGTTGTTTTATCCATAAGATTTGAGAACAATAACTTTCAAGAGCCACATACTCTGCTTCTGCTGTTGAGAGAGCTACAATACTTTGCTTCCTTGAGAACCAAGATACTGTCCTGTTACCAAGTAATTGACAAGTGTCTGAGGTACTCTTTTTATCAACTCTGCATCCTGCTAGATCTGCGTTTGAGTATCCAAGAAGAATAAAGTCTCCGTCTTTAGGATACCATATACCTAACTTAGAGGTTGTTGCAACATATTTGATGATGCGTTTTGTAGCACTTAGATGAGATTCTTTGGGATCTGATTGAAATCCGGCACAAATGCAAACACTAAACAAAATGTCAAGTCTAGAGGTAGTAAGATAAAGAAGTGAACCAATGATACTCTTGTATAGCTTCTGGTCAACTTTCTTTCCTCCTTCATCTTTGTCCAACTTCGAAGAACTTGACATTGGTATATCAGTCTTTTTGCAATTCTCCAAACCGAATTTTTTAACAAGTTCTTTAGCATATTGTTCTTGATGAATGAAAATTCCTTCCTTCAACTACTTCACTTGTAGTCCGAGAAAAAATGATAGTTCACCCATCATGCTCATCTCGAATTTATTCTGCATAGACTTAGAGAATTTCTTGCACAGATTTTCGTTAGGTGATCCGAAAATAATATCATCAACATAGATTTGAACAAGTAGAAAGTTTTTACTTTTTCTTTTAATAAATAGAGTAGTGTCTACTTTACCTTTAACAAAGCCATTTTGGATTAAAAACTTACTTAACCTGTCGTACCAAGCTCGAGGTGCTTGCTTTAAACCATATAGCGCCTTTATCAGTTTGAATACAGAGTCTGGTTTCCTTGGGTCTTCAAAACCGGGAGATTGTTCCCCATAGACTTCCTCTTGAATAAAAACATTCAGAATGCACTTTTGACGTGCATTTGGAATAACCTGAAATTTTTATAACAAACAAAAACGAGTAATAATATAATTGCTTCTAACTTTGCTACTGGTGCATAAGTCTCATCATAGTCTATCCCTTCTTCTTGCATATATCTTTTGGCCACAAGTCTTGCTTTGTTCCTTATAACTTTTCATTTCTCGTCCATCTTGTTCCTAAAAGCCCATTTAGCTTCAATAACAAATTTACCTTTTGGTTTAGGAGTTAATTCCCAAATATTGTTAACACTAAACTCCCTGAGCTCTTCTTGCATAGCTTCAATCCAGCTTTCATCAGTTAAAACTTCTTCTATGCTTTTGGGTTCTATTTCAAAAATAAGAGCCACGGTACTAGACTCTTCACGCCTTTTGGATCTTGTATGAATCCCTTCATCAATGTTACCAATAATGAGTTCTTTGGGATGACTAAACTTGTGTTTCCAGTTGCTGGTTGGTTTGACAGACTGCTGATCTTTTTCTTCATTTGATTCTTCAACGTTCGTTTGTTGTTGACCTTATGTAGTTTGAGCTGCTTCTGGAGAATTGGACTTTGTAGAGTCTAGAGCAGATTCAAATTCTTCAGGTTGAGTCTGGATCAATTGATTTTGTATAAGATCTTGAAATTTGACATTCATCGAATCTTCCACAGATTGAGTCTTCTTGTTATATACTCTGTAAGCTTTGCTGGTGGTTGAATATCCAAGGAAGATTCCTTCGTCTGATTTTTCTTCAAATTTACCAATTCGATCATTTGCATTTTTCAATATAAAACATTTACAACTAAACACATGAAAATAAAAAAAACAATTGACTTCTTTCCTTTGAACAACTCATAGGGAGTTTTCTCCGAATAGGTCTTAAGAAAACTCTGTTAATAATATAACATGCTTGTAGAAATTGCTTCAGCCCAAAAATGAGAAGAAATGTTGCTTTCAATTAAAAGTGTTCTAGCCATTTTTTGCGATCTATTCTTTCTTTCCACAACTCCATTATGTTCTAGAGTGTATGGAGAGGAGAACATATATTGAAAACCAAATTCATCACAAAATTTAGCAAAGTCTTGATTTTCAAACTCACCTCCATGGTCTGTCTGTATACTTGAAATAACACACCATTTATCATTCTGTACTTTCTTAGCAAACTTTAAAAAATAAGAGAAGGTTTCAGATTTACTTGCAAGAAAGTATACCCAAGTAAATCGTGAATAATCATCTACTATTACTAGTCAATATTTCTTTCCACCAATGCTTTGAGTTCTAGTTGGTTCAAAGAGATCCATATGCAGGAACTGCAGCACACGATTAATAGAAACTTGATTTATTAGTTTGAAAGAACTTCTAACATGTTTTCCCAACACACATGGTGTGCATAATTCAGATTTTTGGTATGTCAGGTTGAGTAGTCTACAAACAAGCTTCTTTGAAGAGATCTTGGCAATTTGGTTCATGTTGATATGGCCAAGTTTCCGATGTCAGAGATTAGCTTCCTCTTGAATTGAAATTAGACATTGAAATTTTTTGGTTTGATGTCCAGAAGATAAATGTTCCCATGTCTTTGTCCCGTGAAAATCTGAGAGAAGTCTTTACTGGTTCCGGAACATATTCCTTCTTGAAAATTGATTTTGAACCATGTGTCGCACAGTTGACTGATACTTAACAAGTTGTAATTGAATCCTTCTATTAAGGAGACATTGTTGATTGTAAGACTTCTAATCTTTACTGTTCCGCATCCGACAATTCTTCTTTTGCTGTTTCCACCAAAAGAAACTTTTCCACAATTAACTTGCATAAGCTTTATGAAACAACTTGAGTCTCCTGTCATATGTCTTGAGCATCCACTATCCAAGTACCATTTGACCTTTTTCTTGATAATGACCTGCGTTTAAAAAATAAACTCAAGCTTTCTTTGGTACTCACAATTTCTTGGGTCCAATGTAGTTAGTGCAATATACGGTCTTTGCCCAATCCTTCTTAATAGGTTTCCAAACCATGGGACATTCTTTCTCAAAGTGTTCTGAGCTGTTGCACTTAGAACATTTAAGAGCACTACGGCCAACAGGTTTTACAAAGACTTTTTGAAAATGATTTCTATAGAAGGCTTTTGTAGGTCTTTGTTTGATTCTTTCCTTTACTTTTGGAAAATCAATTAGAATAATGGTTTCAGAAGTCATTCCCAAGCCTGATTTGTTAAAGTAAGGTCTTTGTGTTGAAAGAATCTTTTCCAATTTCTCAGATCCTATAGAAAACCTTTTTGAAATACTTGAAATATCATTTTTCAAAAGTGTATTTTCTTTTGAAGGAGAGTCTGCATTTTCTTTCAAAGTAATAAAACTTTTATCTAAATTTTCGAACTTTTCTTTCCAAACAATCTCATGTTGCTCCAGTGTAGAATTTTCCCATTTTAGCTCGGAAATCCTCTTGAGAGAGGTTTTGAGACTAAGACATAGTTCATCAATATATTTAGAGACTTTAGTAGGAATTTTTAAATTACTTACCTCGATTTTATTGTCTAAGTCTGAGTCTGTATCTATCTTAGAGTTTGAATCTGATTCTGATTTTGCCATTAAACAAATATTAGCATAATCATCATCACTCTCTTCACATTCTATATCACTCCAAGTTTCCGCTTTGAGTGCCTTTCTGTATTTCTCAGCTTTTCCTTTCTTTTTCTTCAGCAAGGGACAGTTGGGTCTAATGTGTCCATTTTTCTTACATTCAAAATAAATCACATCTTTATTGGATTCATCGTCATCAGCTGATTTATTTTGAAACTTTTGAGAGTTTTGTTTCTTCCAATTGAATCTTTTTCCCTTTTTGTTCAGTTTTCTGAACCTTCTTATCATGAGAGCAAGCTCTTCATCGTCTATATCGTCTTCAGAATCTGTAACATCAGAGCCATCATTAGATTTTAAAGCAATATATTTTTTACCTTTGGGATCTTCATCTTCATTGATTTGCTCCACTTCATAAGACTGAAGAGTGCCAACCCATTCGTCAACGGAGAGTGGCATGATCTTTTGTGTCTCTCTTATTGAGGTCTTTACGTGATTCCAATCTTTGGAAAGTTTATGCAGTAGTTTGTTAACCTTCATAGGTTCTGAGATTGGTTAACCTTGATACTCAAGACCATTCACGATTTCTGTAAAATGACTAAACATATCAGTAATAGATTCTCCTAACTTCATCTTGAAGGCTTCATATTGACCGACCAGTATATTGATTTTGATTTCTTTCACTCAATCAGTTCCTTCATAAGTAATGTGCAGCATATCCCAGACTTCTTTAGCTGTTTCACATTCTGTTATATTCAATAGGAGATAATGCACAATATAATGAGTAAATTGCTTTTGCATCAAGAGCTTATCTCTTGGTTATCTCTTCTTGAGTCATCTTGCTGGCCTCTACAACTTCTTTTCCTCTTTCTGAGACTGTTGTAGCTCTATGAATGATTCCTTTGTCTACCACATTCCATTCTAGAGGATTTTTCAATCTTAGGAATGATTTCATCTTGTTTTTCCATATGCTATATTCATTTCCATCAAAATAAGGTGGTTTGGTGTTGCTTTGCCCCTTAACCAAACCTGGAGCCAACATACTAGCCATGGATCTTTAACTCTGAAGTAAAAACACTTCAATTTAAATAAGTACGCATGCTCGATACCAATTAATAATGTTAGTACAAGCACTTAGACGGGGTGAATAGGTGCGAAAACAACTTTTGCAAAATATAGTATAAAACTTTACTTTTAACCTGAGTCTGGTTGACAATACACTTTGTAGAGGAAATTAGATTCTAACAATCAAATAGAGTTATGAGCAAAATAAAAGAGTTCAGGGAAAAGAATAAGAACACAAGATTTATAGTGGTTCAGCTTAATCCAAGCCTACGTCCATTCTCCCGCACTGATAGCCCACCAGCTGGGCTGGATTTCACTATAAATCAAAAGAGTTGTTACAATATCACGCCCTTGATTTCACAATATAGAGAATCTACTACACTTCCTTAAGGCTTCACAAATATCTAAACTCTTTTTTGTGTACAAATTTATGCTCAACAATTGAATCAGCAAAGAACAAGGAGCTTCAGATTGTGGAATTTATCGATCGCGCACACACTCGAATAACTAGAGTATCTTCCTTACATACTCATACATGCCTTCATAACCGTTAGGACTTTTCAAATGAGTTTTTCCAATCTATCCGTTGGATAGAATCAATTAGGGAGATCTCGAGTTACTTAAGGGATGTGATGATAGCCCACCAATCTTGCTCGCATATACAATCGGGATCTAGGTTTCCATAAGTAGAACCTTCCAATTATACTTCACCAATCAACGAATCCAAATTACTCGCATTGATTTCAAAACGAATAATAGATCTTGAGATGCTATCTCTAGCCATGAAAACTTCTTTAGTCGCTCGATTCAAATCTTTAAAGAAATACTCGATTCTGGATAAGTCTTCTTCGTCGGACTAGAAATTGTCAATGAGGGCAGACTTTAAATCTTGAGTTTGCCGGTCTTCGACTTTGACGAAAGAGTTTGCAAGTCTTCGGACTAGACTCGATGGAAACATTTTGTCGCTTCAAAACAAGTAAGGAAGTTTTCTCCAACAATATGATCAATCAATATCTCACTTATCAAATTGATAATTTTCCTCACCCAAGAGTCCATCTTGCATCCCAAATTTGCGATCAAAAATAATCATCGGCCTTTTTGCACAAAACGGTCCTAAACCGACTTTTTCCCTAAAAGTCTCGGTTGTCAAAAAAATCTTCTAAGACTGAGTTGTGGGTCCTATAATTTATTATGACATGATACAATCTTCAATTTCTGAAATCGGATTTAAATTGGGAGTTAATTTCCATTCGGCGCGTTTTTAGCGTGACATAAACTACCGGATAGTTTTTAGAGATTTTTAGTGCAAATGACCCATGGTCGATTTTCTTCGAGCCACTATGAATCCACTCAACTCAATGGTGACTCTCAATTATCATGAAAATCTCAAGGATTCAAATATGGACATAGGGTACCAAAACGATAGTAAAAATCAAATTAGCGTCAGTCGATGAGAATTTTCTAATTTAGTGGAGTCACTCACGATTAGCCACACATCTCAGTCAAACTGATCTATCTCTGATCTTAAATCGATTTTTAACTGTGCCGTAATAGCCTCTAAAGATGAGCACGGTAAAGAAGCCGATTCTTGGTCGAATTCTCAAGTCTATTGCATTAAAATTCCTTAATAACTTCCTTGGATAGTCTAGTTATCTCAAGAGTGATCAGCTCTGAGAACAACCCTATAGGCGCGTCAATGAAATGCCCGATTTATTCAATAGAAAACAGGACTGAAAATCTAGGATGTCACAGTTCTTACTCGGGATCGGGAACTAAGAACTAGACAGCTTGATATGTGGTTTAATCCCAGCAACAATGGGGTGAATAAAGAAGCAAGACTACTGAATGATCTGATCGAAGGTATGCTGCAAGGATCGGATATTCAGTTGCTGGATTTGACACATTTGAGTGAATACAGAGCTGATGCCCACCCATCAATTTGGTTGGGAAAGAAGGACGCAGTAGCTGTTTGGGGCCGAGATTGCATGCATTGGTGCTTACCAGGTGTGCCCGATACATGGGCCGATATTTTGTCCCAACTAATCCGTCATGGCTTGGAGAGACAGTGACGAACTAGGAAGCATCATGCGATGGTGACTGTTGAAGATGGTGATGAAGCTAGCTGGTTGAATTTTGAGAAGGGGTTTCACACCTAATCATGTGAAGCTATCTTTGAAATTCTTAAATTATTTGCTGGTAGACTTGCAGCTGCTCCATGACTTGCGACGAACTTGGAACTGACGATTTTAAAGTGAAGTGTCTGCTTCATAGCTAGCGACAAGCTTTACCAGTCAACCATCGAGACACTTCAATCGCAACATGTTAGGAACCCGAATCCAAGGGTCTCCATTGTTGCTGGTGTGCTTGCCTTAACCATGGCGGTCATTTTTTAAAGCTTATGGCTCATAGATCTGAAGTTTGTTCTTCCTTGTAGATGAGCTATTCTCTTTCTTGTTTTAGTGGGGAGGTGGGTGAAAAAAAGGGGACATATCCGGGTTGGTCTCTCCGACACGACCATTGTGTAAAGACGACATTTGAATTAAGAAATAGATGAGCATAGTGTAATCTTTCGTTCAATGTTCATGCATGGTGAGATGTTTTGGTCCGATGTGAAAGGTTCTTGGGTAGATTGATATGATACTGTCTTGTGTGTTAGTACACATCCATCACAGGGGTGGATCTATTTGGAATTTTGGACCCCGGTTGGAGGCCCTATGCGATTGTAGCAATTAGATTCGTGTGTTATATATTGTCAATGGTTTTGATGGCCTTGATCTATTTGAATTTTTATTTGTTAGAAAGTCTAACCCAAAATGATAAGTTAACAAGTGGAGGGAGATCATATGAATAAATAGAGCTTTTAGGATCAGTTGTCAAGCGATGTGGGATAATACTTTGACGATCCAACTCTTGTGCATGCCAATACTTTAACAACAGAGCATTTACAATTTGTTGTCAAGCGACGTGAGATAATACTTCAACAATCCCATTGATGTGCACACTCTTAGCAATGTGAGACAATACTTCCCATTGTCAAGTGATGTAAGACAATACTTCAATAACTCCATTATATTTACTATTGTCAAGCGATATGAGACAATACTTCAGTAACACCACTCACATGCATGGTCGTAGCAATGTGAGACAATAGTATGTGATAAGACAATACTTCAACAACCCTAATCACGTGCATGCCTGATCAAAGGATGGAATTTTGACTATGCATATTCGCGAAAGAAATAGCATTGGTTCTAATATCATATTAGAAAATCCAACTCAAAATCTTAAATTAATAGGTAGAGGGAAATCGCATGAATATCTAGAACATTTAGAACTTGTCGTCAAGCAATGTAAAACAATACTCAAACACTCTCTCTACGAGAGGGCACATTATGATTATGAGTTTTGTACTTTAATTTTTGACTTTTCCAATATTTTACGCAATCAACATTTTCGCTAGTACTTAATCAGAACATTTTGAAATGTTTCCCAAATTAATACGCTGCCCCTCAAAATTATTTCAATTTTTGGAAATTTAACCAATACTTTGTTTTATATAAGTTGTGAAGAGTTGGAACTAGCTAATAAGTCAAGCGTGACTAAATTGTTGAAAGTTACTTTTTATTTTGAAAAAAGTAGACAAATATAGGTCTATACTTATTTTCATGCCTCATGATATTAGCCACAATAAAATAAACTCTTAATTTTTCTTGTTGGAACATCAATTACTGTATATATGATTACAAATATTAATGGTGGAACGTATCGCCGACCCTTTCTATTTATTAAGCACATGCGGAATTAGTTAAAATCCTCAGACAATAAAACGATATGATAGAAAAGCAGGCCATATTTTCATATTGAAACTTATAACCAAACTTTTATACAAAACACAAACCAGAGCACTCTACAACTTTTTACTCTAAACTTTAATCACATCAAAAATGAGATCTCAAAAGAAGATAAACTCTCAGCCATCCAGGCCATACTCAAGGGTCCTCTCGGGATTTCTTCTTCTTCCAAAAATCCTTCTCAGGCTCCTCCTTCTCAACTCCTCAGCGGGGTCCTGAAATGTTTTCCCCAAACTGGGATGAGATTACGTCTCAGCGAGTTCTACCCCACTAAGCCCGATTAGTAAACCATTATACTATAGGCTGCCTAAACACGCACACGATAGAGGACTTACCTTGGCCTCAGATCTCACCTGCAAGTCAGTACAATTCACAATAGACACTCATTTACTCAAAACAAATCGAACTAGTCGATTACATGTCATACGAATCAATCCCCACTGTGGGATATTTAAAAGCTAGGCCACATGCATTCTCCAGGACGACATTCCAGGTCTCCGAGTCCACGTGCCTCGAACCTTAGGCCCACGTGCATTCTCTAAGGCAACCTCTTCGCCAAAGTAATACATCAAGTCACCGAGCCACGTGCCCTTTTAGATGTTATTTCCAAATACTGGACCCACATGCATTCTCTAAGGCACTCATTTGCTAAGGTGACGCATCAGATCACCGAGCCACGTGTCCTTTTTACGATGCCCGGGCCCACGTGCCTTCTCTTAGGTGCTATCTCACCAAAGTGATGCATCAATCACCGAGCCCACGTGTCCTTTTAGATGCCCGGGCCCACGTGCATTCTCTTAGGTGCTATCTCACCAAAGTGATGCATCAACTCACCGAGCCCACGTGCCCTTTTAGATGCCAAACTCTGCCACCGAGCCACGTGCATTCTCCAGGACGACATACCGAGTCTTTCGAGCCACGTGCATTCTCTCAGGCGACCTTTTCGCCAAGGTGACATATTTGACCACTGAATTCACGTGCATTCTCCAGGTGACATTCCAATTCACCGAGCCCACGTGTTTTCTTTCAAGTGATTACCAATCTACTTTCAATACCGACAACCAATGCCCAACGATTTCTCAATCAAATAATTAAATCAACTCGACAAAGCATTATAAATGCTGAATAACATACTTGGCCATTTACCAACCAACAATTCAATCTCAATCAGTTCCAATCAATTTAGGTAAATCCCTAAAATATCACAATTTATTCAATTCCATACAACGTGGAGCTCAATTAAATAAACGGATGGTGCCACGAAAATCAGCACGAGATTTTGGTCGTCGGCCATCAAAATATTAATTTCCGAAAAATAATTAATTAATTTATTAATTTCGAAAGTTAAATAATTAATATTAAAAATTCAATTTAGCTCAAAATAAAGCCCGATTAAATAAACGGACTTCAACATGGTCATCCGCATAATTTTCCGGTTCCGGGCCATCTTAGTTGAATTTTCGGAAAATAAATAATTATTTAATTTAATTCCAAAAATTAATATTTAAATACTAAAAATTTCACTTAGGCCCGAAAAGCCTAATTGGAGCCCACTAAGGGTCGGGAAAAATCCCGAGGCACTTCCAATAATTAGTAGCCCATGTCTACTTGCTAATTGCGCAATCAATTTATTTAAATCGCATCACAATTGACTAATAATTGCTAATTTATTCTAATCTAACAACCTAAACATAATTAATTAAAACTAAACCAAACATAAGCATAATTAGCCAACTAATCCAGGATTAGTGAGATTACTCACCAAATCATGCGCAAATCGGATCAATCCAACGGGGGCGACGCAAGGAACAAATCTTCCCAAAGCACGGCTTGGGTTCAGGGCCCAGAAACGGCCCAAAAGCGAGCCTAAAGGCACTGGAAACCCACTTCATGGGGTGGCTGCGATGGCTGAAAAGAGACACGAAACAATCACAAATCAAAGCAGCAAGGACGGCAAGGTGCGGGGGAGGGCCGGTGGAGGTCCGGCAAGCTCAAACGGTGGCCGGAGGTGGCCAAACGGGGGCTGAACAGAGCTGGGCAGAGGCCGAATGGGGCTGAACGGCGCACGGCGAGGACGGCCGGCGCGGGCGGGAGGCGGTAGAGCGCGCGGTGTGCACGAGCGTGCGGTGGTCTAGCTCCGGTGCGGCGGCGATGGCTTCGGAAAGCTATTGCATTTTGGCTGTCTTTGGTTCGGCTTCTGCTTCGCACGAACCAGAGAGAAAAGAGGGAGAAGGTGGGTTACGAGAGAGAGAGTGAGGGCAGGAGAGATAGGAAAGTTTGACTGGTCAAAAGTAAAAAGGTGAAGGGGAAAAGCAAAGTGGAAGCCAGCAAGAGGGAAAAAGGGGGAATGGTTGGCGTGGGGGAGGGTTTCGCACGAAGTGGGGAGGGGAGAGGAGAGAGAAAAAGAGAGAAAAAGAAAAGGAGAGAGAGAAAGAGAAAAGAAGAGAGGGAGAGAGAGAAGAGAAATGAAATAAAATAAAATAATACTATTATTCTTATTTTATTTCTTTTCTTTTTCCCTTTCTATTTCCTTTCGGTCTTCAACTTTTCCTCCGATAATTTCCTTATTGAAATTTCGGACTCGCCAATAAATTGATAGATGATGAGACGGCCCTAAAAATGAATTGTGATATGCCTGAATATTCGATTCCCAAAACCGAATTAAATTTCATGATTAAAATCGACCTGACGCGATTTTAATCCAATCTAACCAATTAAGTAGCTTTTAGGGATTTTACCACGGTTATATCCCTTAATGGCTTCACCCAATAGGTTAGCTAACTCGTGAGTGATCAGCTCAGAGAAAAAGGACCATAAATGCACCGACGATATGCACATTTCACTTTATCGAAAATGGGTCGAATTTCAGGATGTCACAACTCTTCCCCTCTTCGTCCTCGAAATTTAAACCCTTACACACTTTGCTCAAAAAGGCGGGGGTACAATTGTCTCATCGACTCTTCAGTCTCCCGAGTCGCTCCTTTAGTATCGTGGTGTTGCCAGACCACTTTGACCAACGGAATGGTCTTTGTATGCAGAACTTGCTCTTTACGATCGACAATCTGAACCGGGCTTTCAACATTTGACACACAATCATCCACGTCCAATTCCTCGAAATTGAGCACGTGGGTCGGGTCAGGCTCGTACTTCCTTAACATTGACACGTGAAAGACGTCATGTACTTGCGCCAATGTTTGCAGTAACGCAAGACAATACGCTAGGTTTCTGATTCTTTCAAGAATCTCAAACGGGCCTACGTACCTCAGACTCAGCTTGCCTTTATTACCAAAGCGCAAAGTTCCCCTCATTGGTGACACTTTCAGAAAAACGTAAACACCAACTTGGAATTCCAAAGACCTTTGATGCTTATCTGCATAACTTTTCTGCCTACTTTGCGCGGTCCTTTATCTGCCTCTGATCACTGTCATGGTATCTACTGATTACTGAACCAACTCTGGACCTGTGATTTTTCTTTCCCCGACTTCATCCTAACATACTAGAGTTCTACACGCTCTGCCATACAACGATTCAAAAGGAGTCATCTTGATACTCTGCTAATAACTGTTGTTGTAGGTGAATTCCACTTGATGAAGCTGATCTTCCCAACTTCCTTTGAAGTCTATTACACATGCTCTTAGCATGTCTTCAAGAGTCTGAATTGTCCTTTCAGACTGGCCATTCGTCTGAGGATGATACGCCGTACTATACTGAAGTTTTGTACCTAAAGCACTCTGCAAGCTCTTCCAAAAAGCAGCAGTAAACCTCGGGTCTCTATCAGATGTTATTGTAACCGGCACTCCATGCATACGAACCACCTAACGCATATACAGGTCTACGTGTCTATCCAGACTGAGGTTCTTTCGAACTGCAATGAAGTGAGCCGACTTTGTCAGCTTGTCGACTACTACCCAAATCGAATCATTCCCCCTCTGACGCCTTGGTAGTCCAATCACGAAATCCATCGTGATATGCTCTCATTTCCACTCTGGGATCACAAGAGGTTGCAGAAATCCTCCCGGCTTGCAATGCTAGTCTTTTACTTGCTGACAAGTCAAACACTTGGCCACATGCTTGACGATGTCTGCCTTCATACCTGACCACCAGTAGTGTTGACGCAAATTCTGATACATCTTAGTGCTTCCAGGATGAACGCTGTAATTGCTACGATGTGCTTCCGATAAAATTTCTTCTCTATACTCTACATCGTCAGGTACAACCAAACGTCCACGAAGCCTAAGTACCCCCCATCATTAGAAACTTGAAAATCAGCCTTTCTTTTATCGATATCCTCTTGAAGAATTTTTTGTACATCTGGATTTGTCGGTTGAAGTTGCTTGATTCTGACCTAGACATCCGGCTCAATTCTGAGGGTGGCCATGAGACTCGAGAGGTGGCATACCTTAAATTTAAATTCTTAATCCCGAGCTCTCTCGATTAAGTTCCACTCCTTAACCAAGATTTGTGTTAATGAAGACTTCCGACTCAATGCATCGGCGACCTTGTTCGCCTTTCCCGGGTGATATAGAATGTCACAGTCGTAGTCTTTCAGTAATTCCATCCATCGGTGTTGTCTCATGTTAAGCTCTTTCTGAGAGAACAGATACTTGAGGCTCTGATGGTCCGTGAAGATTTGAAACTTTTCCCCGCACAAGTAGTGCCTCCAAATCTTCAACGCAAATATCATGGCTGCGAGTTCTAAGTCATGCGTCGGGTAGTTCAATTCATAAGGTCTCAATTGCCGGGAAGCGTATGCAACAACTTTGCCATGTTGCATCAGCACGCAACCCAATCCTCTGAAAGACGCATCACTATAGATCTCGAATCCTCCAGGACCAGATGGAATCGTCAGTACAAGTGCGGTAGTCAGCTTTTCCTTCAACTCTTGGAAACTACGCTCGCACTTGTCTGACTATATAAATTTCTCTTCTTTCTTCAAGAGCTTTGACAGAGGTGACGCTATTGATGAGAACCCTTCCACAAACCGTCTGTAATAACCTACTGACCCCAGAAAACTTATGATCTCTATCACTGTTGTTGGTCTCGGCTACTTGATCACGGCTTCTATCTTGCTCGGGTCAACAGAGATTCCTTCTCCGAAAATCACATGACCTAAGAACGCAACACGAGTCAGCCAAAACTCGCATTTGCTAAACTTAGCATACAATTGATGCGTCCTTAAAATCTAAAGTATTGCTCTAAGATGATTCTCATACTCTTCATTACTTCTCGAATAGACCAAGATATCATCTATAAACACGATCACAAACTGATCTAGATATTCCTTGAACACTCTGTTCATCATATCCATGAAAGCAACTGGAGCATTCTTCAATCCAAACGGCATCACTATAAGCTCGTAATGACCATACCGAGTACGAAATGCCGACTTAGGAATATGCTCCTTCCTAATCCTCAGCTGATAATGTCCTGTCCTCAAGTCGATCTTTGAGAATATTGACACTCCTTGCAACTGATCAAACTGGTCATCTATCCTCGGTAATGGATACTTGTTCTTGATCGTTACCTGATTGAGCTGTTAATAGTCGATGCACAAATGCAACGAACCACCTTTCTTCTTAACAAACAGAACTAGTGCTCCCAAAGGTGATGCACTAGGACGAATAAATCATTTATTCAGTAACTCTTGCATCTGCACCTTCAGTTCCTTCAACTCAGATAACGCCATTCGATAAGGGGCCTTCGAGATCGGTTCTGTCCCTGGTGCTAGCTCGATCACAAATTTAATCTCTCTTTCTGGTGGTAACCCTGGCAATTCTTTTGGAAAGACATCTGGAAATTCCTGTACCACTATAATATCTTTCATTTTCAGCTCCTCAACTATCGTATCCATGACAGTCGCTAAGTACCCTTGGCAACCCTCGTCTAACAAACCAGCTACTTCCGGCGAATGAGATTAATGAAATCGAAGATTCTTTTCGACTCCCAATAACCTCGACACTTTCACATGTTAATAGACTAAACTGGATTACTCTATGACCATGATTCATGATCACAAGATGCTTCATAAGCCCACACTATTCATGTGGTATCAAATTCACACCTCAGCAACTAGTCAAGCACAACTATTGCTAGTGATTCCCATCTCTCACTTTTACTTCAACAATTTAAGTTCTACCAACTCAGCACAAAGCTCTGCTACGCTGCTCTGATAAAATCACTTCCAACACATTCTTTCTCTGATCGATGCAAGGTAAACTCTACTCACATTCCTTTCACCATCCTAGTGGCGTTCGGTCCGCGGTAACAATGTCTATGCTACCTTAGACTTCCATTGACAGTCCTTCACCCGATGGCCATGCTGGGGATCATCACAACAGGTTCTAGTCATACTCAGACACTGGATTTATCCATACTTCCTTCCACAATTTCGACACTTATTAGGTGAGTCTTCTATCTCCTACCAAGTGACAGCACACATTCTTTCTGGTTGCCCCATCAGTCTGCTAGGACCACTCCCGACCAGATATCCCTGTTGGCTATACTCCAAACAATTTCGCATCATAGAAAGGACATAAGACCGATCTCCATTATCACTTCCGGCCCAACCTGATCTATTAGACTCAGTGTTGATTTGACTATCCCACCCTTCCTCGTGAGTGGAATATAATACTTTTCTCTCGACCTCGGTCTTTTCTCTGATCAATTTCCATTTCTGTCTGATTTGGATCTATACCTCGACTCGAATGCAATGACTCGCTCCAGGATCACATCTCCACTCTGGATCTCAGCAGGTGAAGTGACAGCAGCGGCTTGATCCTGAGCTTGCTGGCTCATCCAGTTCCCAAGGAACACTAGCATCAGAACGATCCTATCGAACTTAGGATCACTTGATGCTGCTACACTAGTATCAACCTGCGGTGGTACTCTTACACTCGAGCTGGTCAGAGCCAACACTCTGCCACAACCACCTCGGGTACTGACCTTTGTCAGTGCATCATCTCGAGTCACAAAGGACATTGTCCTCTTACTAGGAGTTCTCAGCTCTTGCTCGCTCATGGTTCAGTATTTCCACAACAACTCGTCTTCCAAACCCACATTGGATTACAAGGTGAGCGATCCACACACAACAAACAATTCTAGCATTCAACTAACACAGACATACACCAGCATGAATTTAAAGGCCTTTCCTACTAACTATCCCATGGTCATCGCTCCTTATCACTCCAATCTTGAACTTCGCTCTGATACCATAAAAAGGGGATGTCACGCGCCGATCGTCGGGCACGCACACATCATTCACACTTGGTCGATTTTATCATGCGATATCCCATGACTATGTATCGCCGACCCTTTCTATTTATTAAGCATATGCGGAAGCAGTTAAAATCCCTAGACAATAAAACGATGAGATAGAAAAGCAGGGCTATATTTTTCATATTGAAACTTATAACCAAACTTTTATACAAAACACAAACCAGAGCACTCTACAACTTTTTACTCTAAACTTTAATCACATCAAAAATGAGATCTCAAAAGAAGATAATCTCTCAGCCATCCAGGCCATACTCAAGGGTCCTCTTGGGATTATCTTCTTCTTCCAAAAATCCTTCTCAGGCTCCTTCTTCTCAGCTCCTCAGCGGGGTCCTGAAATGTTTTCCCCAAACTAGGATGAGACTACGTCTCAGCGAGTTCTACCCCACTAAGCTCGATTAGTAAACCATTATACTATAGGTTGCCTAAACACGCACAGGATAGAGGACTTACCTTGGCCTCAGATCTCACCTGCAAGTCAGTACAATTCACAATAGACACTCATTTACTCAAAACAAATCGAACCAATCGATTACATGTCATACGAATCAATCCCCACTGTGGGATATTTAAAAGCTAGGACACATGCATTCTCCAGGACAACATTCCAGGTCTCCGAGTCCACGTGCCTCGAACCTTGGGCCCACGTGCATTCTCTAAGGCGACCTCTTCGCCAAAGTGATACATCAAGTCACCGAGCCACGTGCCCTTTTAGATGTTATTTCCAAATATTGGACCCACGTGCATTCTCTAAGGCACTCATTTGCTAAGGGGACGCATCAGATCACCGAGCCACGTGTCCTTTTTACGATACTCGGGCCCACGTGCCTTCTCTTAGGTGCTATCTCACCAAAGTGATGCATCAATTCACCGAGCCATGTGTCCTTTTTACGATGCCCGGGCCCACGTGCCTTCTCTTAGGTGCTATCTCACCAAAGTGATGCATCAATTCGCCGAGCCACGTGCCCTTTTAGATGCCAAACTCTGTCACCGAGCCACGTGCACTCTCCAAGAGGACATACCGAGTCTCCGAGCCACGTGCATTCTCTCAGGCGACCTTTTCGCCAAGGTGACATATTCAACCATTAAATTCATGTGCATTCTCTAGGTGCAATTCACTGAGCCCACGTGTTTTCTTTCAAGTGATTACCAATCTACTTTCAATACCGACAACCAATGCCCAACGATTTCTCAAACAAATAATTAAATCAACTCGACAAAGCATTATAAATGCTGAATAACATACTTGGCCATTTACCAATCAACAATTCAATCTCAATCAATTCCAATCAATTTAGGTAAATCCCTAAAATATCACAATTTATTTAATTCCATGCAACGTGGAGCTCAAATAAATAAACGGACTATGCGACGACAATCAGCACGAGATTTTGGTCGTCGGCCATCAAAATATTAATTTCCAAAAATAAATAAATAATTAATTAATTCCGAAAATTAAATAATTAATATTAAAAATTCAATTTAGCTCAAAATAAAGCCTGATTAAATAAATGGACTTCACCACGGTCATCAGCATAATTTTCCGATTTCGAGCCATCTCAGTTGAATTTTCGGAAAATAAATAATTATTTAATTTAATTCTAAAATTAATATTTAAATACTAAAAATTCCACTTAGGCCCGAAAAGCCTAATTGAAGCCCACTAAGGGTTGGGAAAAATCCCGAGACACTTCCAATAATTAGTAGACCACATCTACTTGCTAATTGCACAATCAATTTATCTAAATCGCATCACAATTGACTAATAATTGCTAATTTATTATAATCTAACAACCTAAACATAATTAATTAAAACTAAACCAACATTAAGCATAATTAGCCAACTAATCCAGGATTAGTGAGATTACTCACCAAATCGCGCAAAACGGATCAATCCGACGGGCGACGCGAGGAACAAATCTTCCCAAAGCACGGCTCGGGTTCGGGGCCCGGAAACGGCCCAAAAGTGAGCCTAAAGGGAGCCTAAAGCCCCTAAAAAGAGACACGAAACAATCACAAATCAAAGCAGCAAGGGCGGCAAGGTGCAGGGGAGGGCCAGTGGAGGTCAGGCGAGCTCAAACGGTGGCCGGAGGTGGCCGTACGGGGGCTGAACAGAGCTAGGCAGAGGCCAAACGGGGCTGAATGGCACACGGCGAGGACGGCAGGCGCGAGCGGGAGGCGGCGGAGCGCGCGGTGGGCGCGGGCATGCGGTGCGAGCGGTGGTCTAGCTCCGGTGTGGCGGCGATGGCTTTGGCAAGCTGCTGCATTTTTCCGTTCTAGTTCGATTCGCTTCCACGAAGAAGAAAGAAGGAGAAGAAGAAAGGGAGAAGGTGGGTTACGGAGAGAGAGAGAGAGGGCAGGAGAGATAGGAAAGTTTGACCGGTCAAAAGTAAAAAGGTGAAGGGGAAAAGCAAAGTGGAAGCCAGCAAGAGGGAAAAATTTAAAATGGTTGGCAAGGGGGAGGGGGAGGGGGGTTGTCCACACGAAGGGGGAGGGAGATAGAAAAAAAAGAGAAAAAGAAAAGGAAGAGAGAAAGAGAAAAAAGAAATAAAATAATATAAATACCATATGGTCTTATTATTCTTATTTTATTTTTTTTTTTTTTCCCTTTCTATTTTCTTTTGGTCTTCAATTTTTTCCTCCGATAATTTCTTTCTTGAAATTTCGGACTTATCAATAAATTGACAAACGATTAGATGGTCCTAAAAATGAATTGTGATACGGCCAAATATTCGATTCCCAAAACAAATTAAATTTCATGATTAAAATCAATCAAACGCGATTTTAGTCCAATCTAACCAATTAAGTAGCTTTTAGGGATTTTACAGCGGTTATATCCCTTAACCGCTTCACCCAATAGGTTAGTTAACTCGTGAGTGATCAGCTCGGAGAAAAAGGACCATAATACGCGAATGTGAAGTTAATTTCATTAGAAATCTACATATTATTTTTTAAGAACCCCTTAGAGCCGCACTCGATCGATTTTCCCCTCCCTAAATCCTCCTTCCCGACCGTCGTCCTCCATTCAAATCCTCGTCCTCTCCGAAGTAGTCCGACCCTCCAATGGCGGCGAGAATTCACACCCTTCCCCTACACGCCCGCCCCGGCCCTCGAAATCCCACCTCCGCCCCCTCCGTTCGACCCCCGCAAGTCACTCCCCGCCTCCATGTTGTGCGGGGCCAAGGGGCCCACCGGCGACGCCGAGATCGCGTCCGCCTTGGTGGAGGAGGTCGCGAGGGTGCACACGCGAAGAAGCGAGAAGGATGAGGTGCCGAGGAAGGGCAGGGCCCTCCTGTTCGCGGAGCTCTGCGGCTACTTCTCCCTGGGGGAGGACGAGCTGAGGAGGAGGTGGGAGAGGATGGAGGACGGCGAGCGGAGGGATATGGCGGCGGAGTTCGTGTCATATTGGAGCGCCGATTTCCATCCACTGTCCACGAGGTCCGTCGTGGAGATGGTTGAGGAGCACCTGCGGCGAGAAAAGAAGCCGTCTCTCTCGAACGATTCGGTGATTTTTCCTAGTTTGAAGAGATTGATGGGCTTGGGCGAGAACATGTGAATGGAGAAAATATTAGGTACCCTAACAGTGCCACATCATCTGTGCTCTGAACCATTCATGCGTCGACACCTGTCCTCGGGGCCCGCCACGTCTTCTCTCTTCTCTCCATCTTCTGCGCTTCTTTCTCTCTCCTCTCTCTTTTCACTCTCTCCCAAATAACTCTCGGCTGGTGGCTCGGCTCGGCTGGCATAAGAAAGGACGACTCCCGCTTAATTATTTTGGATTTTCTCTCTCTCTCTCTCCTCGTGGAAGAGCAGACAGAGAACAAGCTGCACTTCCTCTATTTCCTTCTCAGCGCATCTGCCTCCGCCCTCTCGTCTAATCTTCCATCGACAACTTGCTTTCCGCTCTGCTTGGAGCTGGTCCGTCCTGGTCGGTCGTCCGTCATCATCTTCACTCCGCTTATTCGAAGCTCGTAGAAATCGGAGACGCCGACGAGTTGGTGATGAACACTTGAAGGGAAGGAGCTTCGATCGGAGATGGCGGCCAATCATCGCAATGAGGCGAGCGGTGGCGGCATCGGCGGAAGGGGGGAGTCGGTGGTCGTGGAGGGCGGTGTGGAGTGCGGCCGGCCGGGGAGCTTTTGCGAGTACTGCAGATCGCCAAATGGGTCCACCGTTTCTCACGGTCCATACGGTTTCTCCTTCGTTTCTCGTGGTTTTCTCCCTCCCATGTTGTTGAGTAGAGTTTTTGCCCGGGCTCCGGTGGCTTGGGGATTTTGGGGTCTGCCGGGACTGGAGATGCCGTGCTTTGGGGTTTGTCTTTTCCGAGCTTTGTTGACTGTTGTGACATTCACGATTGATGGAATTGCTGATTTGCGTTTAGTCTTTAGTAGTTCCAATCCGCTGCTTCATTGCGTGCGTTGGCTTGCGCGGACGATTTTTTCCGTTTCGGGTTGTTTGTTTTTTAACGTCTCTTCGACTTGGATCGCGAAGCCTGACTGTGGATGACTATCATGGTTGGTGTGCAATTCCCTATTTTGAGAGTCTGGGCAGCTCTGGCCTGTTGATTCGCTGTCACTAATCGGCTCTCGACCATTATGTGCATATATCTGATTGAAAGAACTAGAGAAATTTCGAATGTTTGATCCGTATTGAGGGAAACTTATGCGTACTCATTCTATCAACCGTTAACACATGGACTTATTTTTTCATATGTGCGTATTTAACTGCACAACCTCAGAGAAACCATGTGGGAGCTATGGTTGATGCTTGAAGTTCCGACTTGAGCCGTTTCTGCGCCTATGTTTTCCCTTTTCCTTTTATTCTTCTTTCGAATGTACCGGTTGGATTTCTCTCGCTAGTTTTCAGCTACTTTGATCAAGTCTCTTTTCGAAGGGTTTATGATAAGTTCGGATGCAAATGACTTTGCAGACGGGCCACTAGTTTGTCTCGCTTATGAAAGCGTTGTGGATTCAAATATTCATTTCTTTAATGTTGTTATTGAGATGACTGATGTTGGTCACGGTATGTTGTTCTATTCTAGCTATTCTTGCCTCTGGGCGTTTCTCTGTTTTTCTTTCAGGTCATTTGCAAAAAACCATTCTCACCAACTTAGGGCTTTGCTTATTCCCTTTGGCAGAAACTCGGTCGTGTAAGAAAGCCCAGATTATGGGGCTTGAAATTCTAATCATGTATTGCACCAAAAAGTAGAGCACATGCAAGATATCATGGGATTGCTCTTTAAATACATTGACATCTTACACCAGTCTGGCGTTTGCGAGTGGATTTATGACGAGGTATGGATCCAAAATACCTATTTAGAACTATGAGTTGCAAATATGATAAGTTCAGGATATTACCTGTGGCCCTTGCGTGCATTTACTCATTTCTACATTATACATTAGCTAAGGAGGTAATTGGCTGGTGTATGGACTTTATATTACAGCGACAATGCTAGCCAAGAATCCTGATGCTCTGCATTGCAGCATTTTCGTAATTGGGAACTTGAGGCTACATGCATTTGAGCTTCTTCTATACTTTGCTAGATACAACTTCTATCAAATGTTGTTAGAGCAAGTCTCTTAGGGGACATTCACATTATCAATTGTATTAATTAAATAAATAATAGCCTCTAATAGTTGCAAGAAAGCAACCTTTTGATGACACTTGTGCTTCTTAAACATCCCTCTGTCCTTTAATAGCTGTCACAAATGTGATGATGTTTCCATCATGGCAAAAGTTCTACAAAATGTGGAGAAAAAATTTATTGGATGACTCTGAATACAGGTAGAACCGGCATATGTATCCATTAGGGCTTCAATGGAAGGGAAGTCATCTAAATTTTGGTCCTTGCATCTTTTATTGTGACTTTCGTAACATGGTAATGCATTATAATGTAAGCTTACGAGTTCAAGAAGCTTGTCGAGGGTACTTTTCTTACTAGAATAGTTGCTTTTAGTTTGTCAAATGAGAAAGCACTACCTCATTTGTGTTAAAAGAGAATAACGCATCTGTTGAATAATGCATCTGTTGAAGTACCTCACATCGCATGTCTACCGGGTTTATATGGGCTTTATATTCATGTGGTCTCCTTACACTTACCAGCTTAAACTTTTGGGTTGGACATTTTAACAGCATCAAGGTTGGTCAATTGATTGTACATGTTTATGCAGAAATTGTGTCTTGGGGGGTTATGGTTTTGTTGGTAATAAAGAGTAGTGAATGTAGTGCACGGCGTCCGTTTGATCAATTGATTGTACATGTTTATGCAGAAATTATCCTGGCAACTTAAGTTCTGTTGATTTGTGATTTCTCTGCATTGCTCTCGCTTTCCCTTCCTTTTCCCTGACCCTCTTTAAAAAATGGAGTTTTGTTCGTTGAATTCTGTTGATTGGCAATGTTCATCGGCAAAACGAACCATAATTAGATTCGGCAATAATTTTTTTTTTTTTTTTTTTTTTTTGATTGGGTTCTATGCCTATAGTGTTTGATGGGTATTGAATATGAAGCAAATTGAATCAGTTCGAAACGGTACAGATATTTAATGATCCCCCTGGCCCCTGGGAAGTTTGATTTGAGCGGCTAATAAGTGAAGCATTTGACCTCTGCTTCCTGTCATGCTTGGATCATCGACCCGACAACTCAATCAACTTGAGGAAGACTTGTGGGAAATAACAGAACCCGGGCAAATAAGATCTCCGGTTTGGCTGTTGTCGAAGTGAAGCTAACATCGTACTAAAGTAATAACGGAACCAGGCAAATAAGATCTCCACCTCCTTGACTGTGCCGTCGTCGGTCATACTTTCACCCTGTAATTCGCCATTTGGGCCGGAAAGTCTACATCTATTGTGAATTGACTTCAAAGCTATGTACTTCGGTGGCGACCTCTTGCTTTCTTGGTCAATGTGGATCCCCTGTGTTGCGACGGTAATTTCAGTCATCTTCTCCGTCAATTTCTCAAATGACTTCTGCAAGAGAAGAACGGCACAATCCATTCGTGAAAATGCCAAATTGGATGCACCCCAAGTCAATAGCGATTTGTATGTAATGCTTGTCCTAGTAAATGGCAATTTGTGCGTCTCTGCTACACCAGGATATGATCATGAGGTTTTCTCTAGCTTGAGGGGATCGGATACGCACAAGGGGTACCCTGATTTTCTCTATGATGGCCTTTTAGATGCCGCTGTCATGGTCATCAAAGACAATGAGGAAGCTCCGTGCAGGAGAAGAGATTGCCCCTGATCCTTTAGAAGCCATCAAGAAAGGATCTTCGTACCCATTCTCTCTAAAGAGTAGAGAATATCTTTCTAGTAGAAAGTGCCTCAAGTATGTGGCGCATATGTTTGAAGTTAGGGAAGAAAGGAAACATATGATCTTTGCAATCTTCTATTACACTCCATGAGTTCAGCGCTGATCTGGACCTTATGCAAAAGCCTTCTCACAGCACGAGAAGCGCTATGACTGTGAGACCATTTAAGGATGGAGAGATGATCTCGATGTGGTCGGATCACTGAAAGGTGAGAACCGAAGAGAATGGTTGGCAGGTAATTTGTTAACTCATGAATTTGGGTGACTAATGATGTTGTGGATTTCTATTTTTTGGCCTTCTGAATGCATGCTTGGTTTGCTTGAATGTATTCAGGAAAGAGATCCTTGTCATCGTAAATTAGTAATCAAGTAATAATAAAGTATAGAATCTCATCCCATTCAACTCTTAAGCAATATAGGAACGTTGATCTGCATTTGACATATCGCTATTATAAAGTATGAATAAGACATTTACACAGCACATCATCGATGGTTTATCACTGCTTTAATCACCACCACTAGCTAGCCAGTTTAGCGTGCTGTACTGCTAGTGCCTCTACAACCACCACCAATCAGGTAAGACTAATGTTGCCAAGGTCATGTTACAACCGACTCTTGAACCATTTGCATGTCATGTCTGTTAGAGACATTTGAGAGCCTGTTAGAGACATCTGAGAGCCCTCGCTGCAACACTAGAGTCTTAGAATATTTGCAGAGTTTACTGGTCTCTAACATCCTAAATGGTGATCTTTCTGATTTGCAAGTGTCGATGGGGGCATCAAAGAGCTTGAGCAAATATTGGAGAATGATAGAGTTCTCATTCTTCCTTATAAAAAGCTGGAGGTATCTTGAAAGTTGCAGAAGTCTCCATGAGATTGAAGGGTTTGAAGAGATGGAATCATTGGAGTTGCGGAGCATTTCTTGGTGCAAAGACATTGAAAATCTTCCAAACCTTTCAAAACTGCAGAGGTTGTGATATCTAGAAATGCGAACCCATGAGAAAGGGAGATTCAGGGTCTTGAGGTACTTAAGTCTCTGTACTGTTGGACATTACAGGATGTACACTTGTACAATGCTTGGAAATGCACCTGATCTGCCGAACGTTACAATTAAGCATTAAATGCAGTTATTTAGTAAAGATGGGGGTTATTAATCTGCCGAATGTTGCAAAACACCTTTCGCAAGAAGTTTGATGCGACAGCCATTCTGCGCAACTTTCGATGGGTATTTACCCTGATTGCTTGGTTTTGTTCTGTTCAACTTCATGTTTCTGTCTGCATAATCATCGGAAAAATCGCTTAATCCTGATGAATTTCTTTCCCAACATCTCAAAACATCATTGTCAAATCAACAACTTCAACAGATGACACCCTGATATTTCCCTGCATGTTGAATTAGCAAATAGCTGTCATACTAACCACCCTATATTAGTTCTTAAATATATGTCAAGCCTTTGAGAAGTGTACTTTCCTTACCTTTTTGTCCTCATGCAGGCTGACAAAACAAATACCCACCCGAGTTAAATGCGCCATTTCCATGCATGCTTCCGTTGGCAAGGAGGATATACCGTCGCTGTCCATCTGCTGTGGGCGAGGATCTCCTGAATTTTGGCTTCATACATTGCATTGAGTCATATGTCATGCTGACTGAAGCCATTATCTCCTTCAGTAGGAGCACATGTCGCTTGCTGGCATGATATCTGCAATCTAAGGGAGTTATTAATGCAGGGCGTTTCTGAAGATGAGAAAATTAACTTGGTGCTCACAGATTGTGTTCCGGGAGGGAAAAAAAAGGGGATATTGTTCCGTGCTGATAAAGAGAAGTTGGTAACTTCTCAAATGCGTTGCTAATTGAATATCAACTTGTTTTACCCGCATATTGATTTTGGAAAGTATGACATTTATTTATACTAAAAAAAATTATGAACTGTTTTAGTAATCTATCAAAAGATATTTGTGGAACTTATTAACTATCGTACAAAATTATCAACTTTAATTTGACTGATTTGTCAATTTTTCTCCCATGGTGCTTTGAAATGAATGATTTAAAAATTGTTTTCCTTGAAAAGATTAGTTATCACTTAGAATAATTGGAAAACGATTTTTGTTTATTATCACCAATAAATTATGCTTAAATATTTTTATCGTGATAAAAATATTTTTCATTCTTATAACTTTGTAATCAATATAAGATCATTTTCAAGATTGTTTTTTTCAAATCATATATTTAGTGTGAAAAAAAAAATCATAGGTTACAACTATTTTAACTTAACAAATATTATTTGAATAGCTTATCTAAGGACAAAGTTTAAGCATGAATAGGAACCTATCCACTGGGGGCACATATATCTTGAAAAAGAACTCCGAGATCGCTCTAGGGCTGATCAAACGGAATTATTTAAACATCTTTTTGGTAAATGACACCAATTGTCAAATCCCCTAAGAGAGAATTTTAACAAATTGACATTTGATTAACCATCCAGGGGTTAAACCAAATATGCTAAATTGAAATAATATAATAAAAAAGGTCTTTCGCATCGACTCTCAAAAAAGGCTTTTATTCCCATCCTTTGGTGTGGGAAAACAGTATTATTCTCACTGAAGTGGTCTCATATAACATATGTCAAAGGTCTTTGGAAACGTTCACAGTAGCAAGTTATCTATGTTTATTTGATTGTTTCAAATTGCTAACTATTCCAATAATCTACCAATATTTATTTGTACAACTTAATCAAAGAATCAAATATTATATGAAATTACCAGCACTTTTTTTAGTCCACTTACTAACTTTTGTTTGATTGTTTCAAAAGTACAAACTGTTCAATAAATTACCAACATTATTTCATAGCATCCCAACATATTAATGACCAACTTCAACACGAAATTACTAAGAAAAATCACTGACCATTTCATTAAATTACCAACATTGAAAGCGGAGCTTAAGTGATCAATTTTTTTATGAAATTACCAACTGTAGTTTGGGTAGTTACCAGTGGTCATGTCCAAATTACCAATTGTTCCAATAATTTATATAAAATTGCTTGTGTCCTTTACCAACTTACAAAACTAGCACTCTAATACGAAAATATCAACTCCTATTTGAGTCCACTTACAAATGTTTATTTCATAGTTTAAAAAGTACCAACTGTTCAAATAATTTTACCTACATTTATTTGAGCTTAACAATGGATTAAAAATTTCCAACTTGTATAAAATTTATCATCTCTTTTCAAAATTACCAACTATTCCAATATACCAATATCTATTTGTGGAACTTAATTTACCAACTCTTATATGAAACTACCAACTATATTTGAGCTAGTTATTGACGTTTATTTAATTTTTTAAATTACAAAATTTTGCAATAATTTACCAATATTATTTGCATAGCTTACCAACGTGTTAAAGTCACCAAATATAATATGAAATTGCCAAATTTTGAGTTTATGTACCAACATTGATTAGATTGTTTCAAAAGTACTGATTGTTTCAGTAGCTTACTAATACTTATTTGTGGAATTTACCAATTGGTTGAAATGACCAACTTTTTAATGAGATGTCCTTAATCACGTTCAAAAATTGCTATCATTCTTCCTTTATCGAGAAGAAAATTACTAGTCAATGTGCAAAGTTCAACTCTATAAAACATATCGAGACTAGGTCTTTTTCTTTTGTACAAAAGGTCATCAACTATATTAAAAGAGTTACTAACTTCTGATAATTTTTAAATATCCAAACTCACTACCGATTCATTAGAGAATACATGGCAAAATCACTATTGATATTGAAAAGTTACTTCCTTGCAAATTACTAAACTTTATATATGTTACTAATCACGTTTAAACCTAAAACCTAAGTAATAATTTAGAAAAAATATGATAAACTTGCACCTATATATAATATCATAAAGTCGACAAATGTCAGGATACATGTAGTGGATAATTTATAAAGGTTTTCTGAAGTCACACGCGGCCATGAATCTCTCATTACGTCAAGAAACATCAGTTCATTCAAAAAATCTTCTTCTACCAGCTAACACATGCGTGCAGAACCTCCATCTTATTATCTCACAAGCTTATTATCCTAAGGACAAAATGTCGACACAAAAACACACATCAAATGAGCCAATAGCCATGAAGCAACGAGAAAGTCCACAAAGTTAACAAAAGCACACAAATACAATAAATGCACATGAAGGCAAGCGTAGCAATCAGTGGAGGGCTCTTCAATGACCTTTGTTAACATTCTTTATCTTCATGCTTAGCTCTGTCTTCTTTCTTTTTCATGTGCCTGCTAATATTTGATGAGGTCTTCGCATAGAGACAGTCCACCATAAATCACGTCCATTGATTTCTTTTTGTCAGAGGATTTGTCAACACATCAATCAATTTTATTAATACTTTAACACATTATTGAATTCAAACCTCGAGCCACCCGGTCTTCTTCAGTTCTTTGAACAAATGAAACCCCACTGGTCAGCTTGTCCAGACAGTCCAATGAAGAAGCAGAACGTGTCCGATGGCGAAGCCTTCATTTTGTTTCTTCTCATTCCCCGATTTGCGCCTTCTCTCTCTCTCTCTCTCTCTTTTCTCTCTCATAAATACGCTTCACCTGCGAGGAAAAGTTTTAACCTTTTTTGCAGTATCTCAAATTTGCAGAGTTTACTGGTCTCTAACATCCTAAATGGTGATCTTTCTGATTTGCAAGTGTCGATGGGGGGATCAAAGAGCGTGAGCAAAAATTGGAGAATGATAAAGTTATCATTCTTCGTTATGAAAAGCTGGAGGTATCTTGAAAGTTGCAGAAGTCTACGTGATATTAAAGCGCTTGAAGAGATGGAATCATTGGAGTTGCGGAACATTTCTTGGTGCAAAGACATTGAAAAACTCCCAAACCTTTCAAAACTGCAGAGGTTGCGATATCTAGAAATGCGAGAATGTGAGAAAGGGATATTCAGGGTCTTGAGGTACTTAACTCTCTGTACTGTTAGACATTACAAGATGTACACCTGTACAGTGCTTGGAAATGCACCTGATCTGCCGAACGTTACAATTAAGCATTAAATGCAGTTATTTAGTAAAGATGGGGCTTATTAATCTGCCAATGTTGCAAAACACCTTTCGCAAGAAGTTTGATGTGACAGCCATTCTGCGCAACTTTCGATGGGTATTTACCCTGATTGCTTGGTTTTGTTCTGTTCAATTTCATGTTTCTGTCTGCATAATCATCGGAAAAATTGCTTAATCCTGATGAATTTCTTTCCCAGCATCTAAAAACATAATTATCAAATCAACAACTTCAACATATGACACCCTGATATTTCTCCGCATGTTGAATTAGCAAATAGCTGTCATACTAACCACCCTATATCAGTTCTTAAATATACGTCAAGCCTTTGAGAAGTGAGAAGTGTACCTTCCTTACCTTTTTGTCCTCATGCAGGCTGACAAAACAAGTACCCACCCCAGTTAATATGTCATTTCTATGCGTGCTTCCGTTGGCAAGGAGGATATACCGTCGCTGTCCATCTGCTGCAGGCGATGATCTCCTGAATTTTGGCATCATACATTGTACTGAGTCATATGTCATGCTGTTGACGCCTAAAATTAGGCTTTATTTTATTTTTGTTTTTCGGATAATAAACGAAAAAAGAAGAAAAGAAGCAAAAAAAAGAAAAGCAAAAACAGAAAAGAGGAGAAGCAGCCTCCTCATGGGCCCTCGGCCCATTTTCGCCTCAGCCCGGCCCAGCCGGGTCTTCTTCTTCCTCGTGCAGTTGCAGCACACGCGCAGGGGACCGCGATGTCGGAGCGGAGAGGAGGAGCAGCGGAGATGGGACGTGGAGCAGGGGGAGCTGGCGCCGGATGGGACGCCGGTTCGGCCAGCGAAGGCCGTGGCGATCGGCGGTCGAACTCCGTCAACCGGCCGCCCCTCGCCTATAAATACCTCCCCCCCCGACGACGACGAGAGACATGGAGATTGCGGAGGGAGAGAGGGAGCCAGATCGAGTCGCAGCCCTTGGACACCCCACTGAGAGACTTCAGGGGGGCCGAGGGCTCGCGACCTGAGATCTGAGCCTCGCCGAAAGGAGTAGAGAGAGAGGGAAGCGAGGTCGGAAGAGGTGCGGAGGTTCTGGATTCGCGAAGAGGGGCGGAAGAAAGCCCCACCCCCCGACGCCGCTGCTGTGCAAAACCCCGCCGTGCCGCCAAGCACCTCCGCCGCTGCTGCCTTCGATCTGGCGTTGTTGCCGTCGCCGTCTCCGTTCGAGAGAAGGTAAAAAACGTCGCCGCTACCGTTGCCGTCGCCGCTGTAGTCGCCGTCGCCGCCAAGCACCTCGGTCCCTCCCCTCGGCGCCGCGGATTCGCAAACCCTAGGGTTTGCGATTTTCCGGGTCGCCGAGTCGGATCCGGGTCTCGGAACCGGGTAGGGTTTCGCGAGATTCGGGGGGCGGCGGAAGTCGGGTCGCGACGCGGATCCGGGTCGGGTAGGGTTTGCTGGAAGCCGGGTCGCGGAGCGGGTTGCGGAGCCGGGTCGTCGGGCCGGGCCGGGCGTCCCCAAACGCCCGGCCACGGCACCGTTTTTAAAAAAAAAAAAAAAAGAAGGCGAAAAAATCCGAGTCGGGCCCGCACCTCATTCGAACCGCTGGCCCGAGTCGGACCCAACCCGCGGATCCGACCCGGTCGGTTTTTATATAAAATAAATTTTTAAATAAATAAATAATATTTTATTTCAAAAATTAAAAAAATAAAAAATGTTTTATTTTCAAAAAATATTTTAAAAATGTTAAAAAATGTTTTATTTTCCAAAAAAATCGAAAATATATAAAAAATAATTTATTTTCCAAAAATGTCAGAAAATATTTAAAAAAATATTTTATTTTCCGAAAAATAAAAAAAATCAAAAATATTTCATATTTTCCAAAAATGTCAAAAATCCCAAAAAGGTGCCAAAAATTCATGAAAAATCCAAAAAAATTCAGAAAAGGCCAAAAAGACTTGTATTTTTCCAAAAAATACCCAAAAATCCTTTTGTGTCCAAAAAAATTAGAAAATGACTCAAAAAATGTTTTTCTTCCCAAAAATGCATGGAAAATCCCTCGAACATCCAAAAAACCTCAGGGTTTAAACAAGATTAGGTACCGAAAGGGTATTAGTGATTAACTAGTGTAATCAAGTCCCCGATCCTAATTTCTCTGGTTGTGCGGAGTGAGTATTTCTCCCAATACTTCACTTGGGTTTCTAATCAACCCACCCCAAATCGATTAGTGGCGACTCCGATTTAAAATTTGATTTACAAGTTAAAAAACTTGAACCATTAAGTCGTGAATTGGCGGACTTGGGAGAGTCCTAACGGGGAAAATTCAGCCAAGCCGTTAGCCTCCTTAGGCGCTCGTACCCAATCACGGGCACCCAAAAAAAAAAAAGAGGTCGCGACACATGCCGAGTGAAGCCATTATCTCCTTCGGTTGGAGCACATGTCGCTTGCCGGCATGATATCGCAATCGAGGGACTTCTTAGTGCAGGCTGTTTCGAAGATGAGAAACTTAAGTTCCAGGAGGGAAAAAAGGGGATATCGTTCCGTGCTAATAAAGAGAAGTTGGTAACTTCTCAAATGCGTTGCTAACTCAATAGCAACTTGTTTTACCGGCATATTTTTTTTGGAAAGTATGACATTTATTTATACTTAAAAATTATCAACTATTTTAGTAATCTATCAAAAGATATTTGTGGAACTTATAAACTATCATACGAAATTATCAACTTTAATTTGACTGATTTGTCAATTTTTCTCCCATGGTGCCTTTATTGCGGGAGAAATGAATGATTTGACAATTGTTTTCCTTAAAAAGACTGTTTATCACTTAGAATAATTAGTAAACAATTTTTGTTTATTATCAACAATAAATTATGCTTAAATATTTTCATGGATGATAAAAATATTTTTGATTCATTTAACTCTGTAATCAATATAAGTGATCATTTTCAAGTTTTATTTTTTTTTCAAATCATAGATTTAGTCTGAAAAAAAAAAAAAAAAAAAAAAAAAAAAAAAAAAAAAAAAAAAAAAAAAAAAAAAAAAACACATCATAGGCTACAACTATTTTAACTTAACAAATATTGTTTTAATCGCTTGCCAAGTTTAGTCTAATTATTCTAAAATTACTATAGGTTGTCATAATTTACCAATATTATTGTTGGAGCTTACCAACATATTAAAGTTACTATATTTTAAACAAAATTACCAATTTATAATTTGAGTGTTTTACCAATATATCTCCGATTAAGTTACTAATTAATTGAAGAACACGAACTTTTATCCGAGTCACTTAGCAAGTTGTATTTAGTTATTTTGGGAATTATTTCAACCATTTACCATTTTGTATTCATAGAGATCACCAACGTGTGTGAAAGTAACTGACTCTCATGCAAATTTACCAGCTCCTATTAATTATTTCAATAATCTACAGATATATATTTCTCGAGCTTAGCAGTACTAATTCGTGGACTATACTAGATTTTATATGAAAAATACCAATTCTTATATGAACAACTTGTTTGGAGGGTACAACTCTTACAATTTTTTGTACACAGTATTATCAAGCCTAACAATGTGTTAAAATTGCTAATTTTTATATAAATTTACAAACTTCTTTCAAAATAACCAATTATTCCATTAATTTGTCGACTTTTATACGTGAAACTTGAGTTATCAAATTTTATATGAAATTACGAACTCTTATTCTAGCTAGTTATCTATGTTTATTTGATAGTTTCGAAATTGCTAACTATTCCAATAATCTATGAATATTTATTTGCACAACACAATCAAAGTCATCAAATGTTATATGAAATTACCAGCTCTTTGTTTAGTCCACTTACTAACTTGTTTTTTTTTTTTTTAAAAAAAAAACTTACTAACTTGTTTGATTGCTTCAAAAGTACAAATTGTTCAATAATTTACCAACAATTATATCATAGCAATTCAACATATTAATAACCAACTTCGACACAAAATTACTAACAAAAATCATTGACTATTCCAATAACTTACCAACATCAAAAGCGGAGCTTAAGTTATCATTTTTTTTTCATATAATTATCAACTCCTATTTGGGTTTCTATAATTTACCAATTGAAAGCGGAGCTTAAGTGATCAAGTTTTTATGAAATTACCAATTCTAATTTGGGTAGTTTCCAGCATTTATGTGATCATGTCCAAATTACCAATTTTTCCAGTAATTTATATAAAATTGCTTGTGTAGTTTACCAACTTACAAAACTAGTACTCTTATGCGAAATTGATCAACTCCTATTTGAGTCCACTTACAAATTTTTATTTTATAGTTTAAAAAGTACCAATTCTTCAAATAATTTTGCCTACATTTATTTGAGCTTAACAATGGATTAAAAGTTTCCAATTTGTATAAAATCTATCATCTATTTCCAAAATTACCAACTATTCCAATATACCAATATCTATTTCTGGAACTTAATTTACCAGCTCTTATATGAAACTACCAACTATGTTTGAGCTGCTTATTGATGTTTATTTAATTTTGTTAAATTACAAATTTTTGCAATAATTTACCAGTATTTATTTGTGTAGCTTACCAACGTGTTAAAGTCACCAAATATAATATGAAATTGCCAAATTTTGAGTTTATGTACCAACATTGGTTAGATTGTTTCAAAAGTACTGATTGTTTCAATAGCTTACTTATATTTATTTGTGGAACTTACCAATTGGTTGAAATGACAAACTTTTTTACAAAATGTCACTAATCACATTCAAAAGTTGCTATTCTTCTTCCTTTCTCAAGAAGAAAATTATTAGTTAATGTGAAAAGTTCAACTTTCTAAAAATATCGAAAATTGGTCTTTTTCTTTTGTATGAAAGGTCATCGACTATATCAAGAGTTAATAACTTTTGATAATTTTAAATATCTAAACTCACTGCCAATTCATTGGAGAACACATGGCAAAATCGCTATTGATATTGAAAATTTAGTTCCTAGCAAATTACTAAACTTTACATGAGTTACTAATCATGTTTAAACCTAAGAAATAATTGAGAAAAATTTGATAAACTTGCACCTATGTATAATATCATAAAGTCGACAGATGTCAAGATATTTGTAGTGGATATTTTATAAAGGTCTTGTGAAGTCACACGCGACCATGAATCTCTCATTACGTCAAGAAACAACAACTAATTCGATGAATCTTCTTCTAAGAACTAACGCACGCGTGCAGAACCTCCATCTTATTATCTCACACACTTATTATCCTAAGGACAAATTGTCGACACAAAAACACACATCAAATGAGCCAACAGCCATGAAGGAACGATAAAATCCACAAAGTTAACAAAAGCACATAAATACAATAAATGCACAAGAAGGCAAGCATAGCAATCAGTGGAGATCTCTCCAATGACTTTTGTTAACATTCTTTATCTTCATGCGCCTGCTAAATGAGGTCTTCGCATAGGGAAAGTCCGCCATAAATCACGTCCATTGATTTCTTTTTGTCAGAGAATTTGTCAACACATCAATCAATTTTATTAATCCTTTAACACATTGATTGAATTCAAACCCCGACCCACTGTCGCGACCTCTTTTTTTCCGGCGCCCGCAGTCGGGTACGAGCGCCTAAGGAGGCTAATGGCTCGGCTGAATTTATTAAGCCCGGACTCTCCCAAGTCCACCAATTCACGATTTAATGGTTCAAGTTTTTTAGCCTGTAAATCAAGTTTTAAAATGGAGTCGCCACTAATCGATTTGGGGTGGGTTGATTAGAAACCCAAGTGAAGTATCAGGAGAAATACTCACTCCTGCGTAACCAGAGAAATTAGGATCGGGGACTTGATTACACTAGTTAATCACTAATGCCCTTTCGGTACCTAATCTTGTTTAAACCTTAAGGCTTTTTGGATGTTCGAGGGATTTTCCATGCATTTTTGGGAGGAAAAACATTTTTTAGTCAGCGGCCTCGATTCCTCGGCCTCGATTCTCTCTCACTCAGGCCAGATCCAAGCCTCCACCGGCCGAATCTGACCTTCTTGAAGTTGCTCGCCGCCGGCCTTCCCCGAAGTCTCTCGGTGGAGGGTGGGCTGAGCTCACAACTCGAGTTCTCTCTCACTCGCTTGTCAATTCCTCCCCCGAAGTCTCTCGGTGGGAAGATCTCCAAGCTTGCGATGCCTTTCAATGGAAGTTGTGCCCTCCTATTTATAGGCGAGGAGGTCCGGTCGACGGAGATACTCAGCCACCGGTCTTTGGCTTGCCGACCGAACTCCCGCGGCCCAACCGGCGTCTCATCTCAGCATTAAAGGCGCGCATTGAAGGCGCATGCGCGTTGTCCTCTCCTTCGGCGGCCTACCTCCGTGCCTCTTTGCCGTAGGCTGCCCTTGAGCGCGTCGCCGGCCACCGCGCGTGAGATGCGAAGCGAATGAAGAAGAAGAAGAAGACATGAGGAAGAAGAAGAGGGGGGGGGCCAAGTCGTGCGAAGGGAGAGAGAAAGAAAAGGGGCTGGCTGCTTTGCTTTTTGCTTTTCTTGTTTTTATTTGTTTTTTTCTTGTTTTCTTTTTGCTTTTATTTATCCGGAAAGACTAAATTAAAAACTTAATTAATAAAACTAATTAAAAATGAGGTGTCAACAGCTGCCCCTCTTTGAAGGTGAGCTCGCAGAGGTTGCATTCAAAGACAGACTGATGCCTCAATTTTATCCATGCATGCGCAATAGATTATATTTTATTTAGGACCTATTACTCTATGCGGAAAAGAGCAATATAACATTACATATTCTAAGACAGATAAGAAGATACTGCAGCTACTTACAGGGAGTGAGTGAGATAGGGTGTGGGCCCCGAGTTTGGCAAGTATCAAGGCGTCATCTCACCTGGTGATATGAGGAGATTGCTTTTCCAGGACCCGAACCATTCTTCGGTTGCCTGTTAGAGCAATAAGTGGTTTGTCTAGGACCCGAACCTTTCTTCGGTCGCCTTGACAGGAATTGCTTTTCCAGGACCCGAACCTTTCTTCGGTCGCCTGTTAGAGCAATAAGTTGGTTTGTCTAGGACCCGAACCTTTCTTCGGTCGCCTTGATGGGGAATTGCTTTTCCAGGACCCGAACCTTTCTTCGGTCGCCTGTTAGAGCAATAAGTTGGTTTTGTCTAGGACCCGAACCTTTCTTCGGTCGCCTGTTAAAACAATCAATAGTTTGTCTAGGACCCGAACCTTTCTTCGGTCGCCTTGACGAGAGATGCGCTGACCTTTCTCAGGGCATCTGTTTGTTGGGAGATAGTACCTGGACGATCACAGGTACAAACTCTTGGGGGATACCTGGATGATTACAAGTATCGAAGGGGTACCTGGACGATCACAGGTACAAACTCTTTGGAGATACCTGGATGATCACAAGTATCGAAGGGGTACCTGGACGATCACAGGTACAAACTCTTTGGAGATACCTGGATGATCACAAGTATCGAAGGGGTACCTGGACGATCACAGGTACAAACTCTTTGGGGATACCTGGATGATCACAAGTATCGAAGGGGTACCTGGACGATCACAGGTACAAACTCTTGGTAGATGGAATATCGAGGACGTACCTAAGATATTCGTGAAGGTCTCTCACCTCCTGGTATGTGGAAATATCGAGGACGGGTCTCGTATATTCATGAAGGTCTCTCACCTCCTGGTAATTGGGAATATCGAGGACGTGCCTCGCATATTCATGAAGGTCTCTCACCTCCTGGTAATTGGGAATATCGAGGACGTGCCTGGGATATTCGTGAAGGTTTCTCACCTCCTGGCAATGAGAATATCGAGGACGTACCTTGGATATTCATGAAGGTCTCTCACCTCCTGGTAAAGGGGAATATCGAGGACGTGCCCCGCATATTCATGAAGGTTTCTCACCTCCTGGTAGTTGGGAATATCGAGGATGTACCTGGGATATTCGTGAAGGTCTCTCACCTCCTGGTAATGGGAATATCGAGGACGTGCCCCGGATATTCATGAAGGTTTCTCACCTCCTGGCAATGAGAATATCGAGGACGTACCTTGGATATTCATGAAGGTCTCTCACCTCCTGGTAAAGGGGAATATCGAGGACGTGCCCCGCATATCGTCATCTATCTCCCTTCTAACCCATGATACAAATACACACCAGCTACACATCAGGATTTTATATACGAACATCGACACTTTATTTACATATTCTTTTAAGATGGGACTCCTCCTTTCTCGGGTCGATACAAAACAAGAAAAGCAAGGACTCTGCCATGTCCCGCCTAAAATCTCAAAAAGAAACTATCAACCCTCTACATCAAGCGCACAAGCTCCCATCAAAGGTGTCGATTATCTACATCAAAAAGCTCGGCTCCTACTCGTCGCGCGTGAGTCTCACACCCAACCCGGTGCATCAGGTGGTGGCGGCGGCGGCATCCTCGCATGGCACCATCTCGACGGACGTGAACAGAAATGAACTCTTGTATGACAGGCCCCGGCCCGGGCCGATATCATACATAACTAAGCATCGCACTCGGATGAACGTCAATCCGGGCACGAGGGACAATCTAACTCCGTACACTCCACCTCAACATCGACGGTAGACCGTAAAATACCCCACGCGAAACAAAGCGGCATAGTGCTAATCTGAAATGTTATCCCCAAAAGGGGTGAGTACACCACTCAAATAGATAGGGAAATCCAATAACAACTCAGTGCACCATGCATACCATCATACAATGCAGGCATTGCTTACCTTTTTGATGTCAAGCGTATTCATGCATCATCATAACATATATATCATCATCAGGGCGTCTCATATCATTATCATCACATCACCATTAACCATGCATCACCATGCATATCACATCATATCATCATTAGCCATGCATCACCATGCATATCACATCATCACTAGCCATGTATCACCATGCATATCACATCATATCATCATTAACCATGCATCACCATGCATATCACATCATCATTAGCCATGCATCACCATGCATATCACATCATCATTAACCATGCATCACCATGCATATCACATCATATCATCATTAACCATGCATCACCATGCATATCACATCATCATTAGCCATGCATCACCATGCATATCACATCATCATTAACCATGCATCACCATGCATATCACATCATCACTAGCCATGCATCACCATGCATATCACATCATATCATCATTAGCCATGCATCACCATGCATATCACATCATCATTAACCATGCATCACCATGCATATCACATCATTATAGATCAATTTCCACTTTTATTTATCAATTGATCACCACATTATCTTTTCTCAAATTATCAAATTCATCATCATCACCATCCCTTCGGGCAGAAACCTCCGATAGGGATCCCAGTATCCCAGCCATCTCATGGCCACTGGGCTTCCGGCCCCCCACATTCCGGGCATCTCGCATCTCAACTAGCATCACGAGGCATTCCCTTCGGGCGAAACCTCCGACGGGGCTTCCGGCCTTTACCCTTCTAACCGGGATCTCGCACCCCAATCCCGGCATCGCGAGTCACTCCCTTCGGCGTAAACCTCCGACGGGCTTCCGGCCCCCACATTCCGGGCATCCTGAAACTCCTAGGGAATCTCTGGAATTATGCCACTCGGCTACCGATATCATCCTCCGCCACAACCTCTTACTCACATACCACTTTCCACTTTTTATCATCCTTTTCATCTTATTATTTCATGGCATATGATTTACATACATGCATCACAATTCATGATCATTCATGCATCAATGCCATATAACAATACATCATAATTCATGATCATACATGCATCAATGTCATATAGCAATGCATCATAATTCATGATCATTCATACATCAATGCCATATAACAATACATCATAATTAATGATCATACATGCATCAATGTCATATAGCAAGGCATCATAATTCCATAGGACTCATGGCCAATAAAATAATCCACCTTTTATTTTATTACTATTTTATTATTTTATTATTTTATTATTATATTATTATATTATTATATTATTATTATATTTATTTATTTTCATAAATAAATATTATATTTAATATTTATGATTTTCCAAAAAAAATCATAATCTTCAATCAATCATTAAACAAACAATTAGAATCAAATTTCACATAAAATCCATGGCTAATTTGCATTTTACATAATTTCCCAAATTTCCACAAAATACACACAACATTCGGAAAATGGCCAGATTGCACAGTTTTCGAATTAATCCAATTAAAATACTCATATGACCTCCGAAAATTCCCAAATTTTACAGGGTGATAGCCAACACATTTTCGTGCATTTTTCATGAAGAACTCTAAGCCAAATTATTTATATATTAATTTATATAACTCCACGAAGCTTCTGGAACCTCTACCGTTTCGTCCAGAACGTACATCACCGAAAAACTTAGGTTTGACCCATCAAATCTCTTTCGTTTCTTCTGAAATTCGAGTATGTTATATATCAATGTGTCCTTTACAAGTTTCATGAAGAGATCTAGGTTAAATAACCAAAGTATAATCCTCTTTTAAGTCCTTGAAGTCTCGGGTGTCTCGGTTCACTTCAACAGAACCATCCGTCTCAAAGATCTAACTGGTTAACTAGGCTATACTCATTGGTTTATCCTCAAATTTGAATATGGTGTAGCTCAGGATGTTACCAACAACTTCCATGAAGACAACAAAGTGAGATCTCCAACAGAAATCAACATGCAACCAAGAAATCATCAAGAGGTCAGTAGGAAATTCGCAGATCTGAAGTGTCCGTATAACAGAGCTTTTGACCCCTCATATCACCTTCGTTTTCCATGAAATTCGAGTATGTCATACCTCAAGATTCTAGCTTCAACTTTCATGAAGACACCAAAGCCAAAATCACACTCCAAATACACATGCAAGCTCGAATAAGAAACTGTCTACCACAAGCCGAACGGAAACAGCCACATAACTTGAACACATTCAACCCTTACCTCGGTTCTTGCCCAAACCACACCTAAAATCTAACATGCAACCAACAAAACAACATGCAAGAGAAGTTATGAACCCCCACTTGCCTTAAAGAAGAACACACAGCAACACACGGCGGCGTAGGACGGTCGGACAAGGCGGCGACGGCGGACGGGCGGCTCCTCCCTCTCGGCTCCGCCTCCTCTCTCTCGGCCTCTCCTCCGCTCAAGCTCTCTCTCGCACACTCTCTCGGCCAAAATGAAGAAAACGGCCACTCTCTCTCTTCCCTCTCTCTTTTTATATCCCCATCTTCTCATGATTAGCAATCATGAGATTGCCTACAATCCCACCAATGCATGCCATTCCTTTATGCCACTTGTCACACTAATTTTTGAATTGATTTGGGCTTGTTGGGCTTTGGAGTTGGGCCATCCGGCCACTCCTTCTTGGGCTGGTCGACAGCCACCTCTTGGGCCCAATGGGCCGACTAGCTTGGCCCACCAAGCTTTAGGCTAATGGGCCCAAAGCCCATTTCGAAAATTCAACCCCTTTTTCTCTTCTTTTTTTTTTGAATTCCTTTTCTATAAATATTTCTAAATTCAAATTTCATCTTGGCCAAAGTCTTGGGATATTTTAATCATTGAAATTTAAATCATATGGCCAAGCATTAATCTATTAAATTTGAATTTCCACAATCACAAGCATAATTCATCAAATTAAAAGACAAATTGGCTAAAGCGTAAGCCATAAAATTCTATTACCTAATTAAAGACATTTAACACACCTTAAGGCTCGGCTTTGAATTTCCGGGATGCCACACCTGGTAATTGGGAATATCGGGGATGTGCCTCGTATATTCATGAAGGTCTCTCACCTCCTGGTAATTGGGAATATCGAGGACGTGCCTCGCATATTCATGAAGGTCTCTCACCTCCTGGTAACATAAACTTGAATGTAGCACGAGGCTTACCTGGATGGCCGCAGTACTCAAAAGGGCTAGAACACCTAGGTAGCCACAGGTGTACAAAGTACTGGAATACTTGGATGAACACAAGTATTTAATGATATGATCTGGGACCACTCAGGCAGGTCCAAGTATCATGATGATAAGAGAGCATACCTGGGTAACCGCAGGTGCACAACGCAGTGGAGTGCTTGAATAGCTACTATATCATTTGGGGACAACTCGGGCAGGTTGAGTGTCATGAAAAAGGAAGTACCTGGACAAAGGCGGGTACTTGACGATATGGGGATACCTTAGACAGCAGTAGGTATTCAAAGAGATACTTGGTTAGTCACAAGTATCAATACTCTGGGGTTAATTCAAATAGGTCGAGTGTCAGGAAAGGGGAGTATCCGAACGGTGGTTGGTACTCAAAGACAATGGAATACTAAGACAGCTGCAAGCATCCAAACTCAAGGGACGACTCGAATAGGTCGAGTGTCAAGAAGAGAGTACTTGGACAGTGGTAGGTACTTTAAGACAAATGGGGATAGAGATATGCTTACCTGGCAATATCTCTGATCTCTAAGAGTATGTTTGCTATTTGCACAATATGCACACATGATTGTCTATGCTGTAAATTCATGAGTTCAAATGAGATTCATGCATGATAATTTTGTCAATTTTGCATCATCTGATTTCCACCGGGGAAGATTTGAAAGACAACATTCATTTAGAATGTAGATGTCTTGAGCATGCCAAATGAGGGACTTTCAGTCTGAAAGGACTTTTCGCTCACTCTCATGGAAAAGGCTATCCTGACCATTGATGCAGGATTTATAAGGACCACACTATCTCACTGTCATCATGTTAGCAGGGGTCCGAGTATTCTCGCAAACAGTATGACTTTACCAATGTGAGAGGTCTTTGTTGAAACTGTGATGAAGTCTTGGTCAGCGGCTCATCAAAGGGGATCATCAAGGTCGAAGCCGATGGACGAAAATGTTGCACGATCATCTCCGAGTTTACAAGTCAAGAACCCTGCGAAAAGAGATAGAATAATCTTGCTCGTACTTCTTCGAGCGATGCTTATGCACATATGAAACCCTACGTTAATTGAAGTGCCCCTAGTCTGAAGAGACTTTTTACAATGGGGATGTAACGTAGACTTGGCTCACATGTAAGAGGGTGAGAGTTGGTGACTGTCTTGGCATTTGTCACTAGTCTTTCTTGTCAGATGGAGGTTCTATGGACCACAACAGCAACTTTTCTTGGCTGTATTTTTGACTGGAGGGCATTGGCCTTGCTTTTACCAGGCACACTGCTTTTTCATGCTCCTATTTTTTATTCCAGTTCTTCATTTATGGGCATTTGACCTTGCTTTTACCAGGTACACTGCTTTTTTATGCCCCTAGTTTTTTGTTTTGTTGCTTGAGGAACTGATCTAGGCAAGTTCAATCGAAGCACCATTATTTAGACTCTTGAATCTTCTTCTTTAGCCGGCGCTTTAGGCTATGGCAATAACTTCTGCTTTGTCTCAATGTGAGGGTAAAATTACAGACTTGCTTGGGTTGTACAATGGATACGAGTGCATAAAGAAAGAATTGCTCTTCATGACTCTAGGGCACTTAAATTAACGCGAGTGTTCATATGCAATAAAGACACTCAAAGATTGATGCAAGTGCAAGCAAGAAAATTTCTATCTCTCTTCTCACCTTGTGATGCTGCTTTGCCTCTGATCTGCCCCAGTGTGGGGTGGTTCTTGACGAGGATATGAGAGAAGCTTCACCAGTGTAAGGAGCTCAAAGGGGTGAGTGATGGAATGCCTCTCACTATTTTGGTTATCATACCATTCGCGAGAGAACTCTTTACCCTGCAGTCATGGAATCTTCTGCACTCATCTTACAAGTGTATAGATGGGGGGGGGGTTGTGTGTAGGATATGGCTTGCCTTTCATCATTCTGACGCACCTCATCCAGCATGCTCAATTTAATCTTGTATTCTTCACTTAGCTGTCTATTTTAATAATTCTCAGTGGAATCAGTGACTTAGACAGGCAAAATCATCATGCAGAATTTATCTGGAAACGACATGCAACATTTTGAATATGATGGAGTTTGAATTCTTCAAAACAAGTGAATGGTTTTGACTCAAAAAAGTCCCTATTGACAACTTTAGGGGCTAACATAATGGTGTTTCCAAATATGTTAAATTTTGAACATCAAAAGGGTTATTTGCAAATGGGTGTCGATGGTTGTCCTTATTAAGTAGGGACATGACATAAGAAGGATCAGCCAAGGTTGGGGATCTGATCATGGATTTGATGGGCCTTTCTGCTTTTGCCCCTGCAGAAGAGAAGATGTACAAGTAGATCAATTAGTCTGGCCAAAATCAAATGTGAGTTGAGGCCTGAAGGATCTCTGTCATTTGCTTTGGCAATTACTCAGGACGCCATTTCGCTTAGGAGAGTTTGTCATGCCTCTCATTGATTTATTATCTTTGTTTTTGACAGTCAGGTAATCCTGCAACAAACAAGACATGCTTCTCATTGATTCGTTATCCTTGCTTTTGACAGTCAGGTGATCCTGCAACAAACAAGAGGGAATGTGTTAGTCATGAACTCTTTTAAGAGTCGAATAATTGGAAGCGATACAACTTTACCCTTCACTGGTTTGCAGACGATTGGGTGATCCTGAAGTGAGAGGGGGACACGAAGTCCTATGTCCCTTGCTTCGTTAGGTCGATTATTCTCTGAATTGGCTCCTAGATGACGCGTCCTTTTACACGAAGCCAGGTGAATTTGATGCGGGTCATTTCCACGAACCTCACTTGGCCAATATTGACCATCAAGTTTGGTTTTAGATTCCCAATGTTTTCCTTCACTGGTTTGCAGATGATTGGATGGACTTGAAGTGCAAGTGGGTCACGAAGTCCTATGTCTTTTGCTTCGTTAGGTCACCTCTTCTCTCGTAATTTGCAAGTGCAAGGGAAGCAAAAATTTTATTATTTTTTTACCAAGCGGCTAACTGCCGCGTCGGGGATTCGAACCCCCGACTTCGGACCGTTTTGCTTCTTCCTGGGTACCACTCGACTAGAGGTGCCGACGGTGTCCATAGGGCGCTTCTTTTTTCATTTAACCGAATCGGCTCCTGGATGACACGTACTTTCATACCAAATTAGGTAAATTGATATGGGTCACTTGATTTGTCCAAATTAACCATTAAGCTTGCTTCTTGAATCCTATGCTTCCTGTCAATAGGAGAAAATATGTCAAAAGCGAGTTCAGATACTGGGAATATTGGAAACGATACCAAATTACTCTTCCCCAAAGTTTGTATTTGTTAGCTGCTAGGGATCTCTGTATGTTGATGACAACCTCTTCATCTTGACACGGTTCGACATTTCTTTCGATTGGCCCTCCTCATTTGTGGCCCTGTATGCATGATTGATGGTCGTTGATTCATCTGCAACGCCTTCCTTCTGCGGAATTTTTCTTCTGTCTTTGACTATATGGCCATTGGGCAAAGTCATGTACCTCAAGCTTCTATGGAATCTGAGATGGACAATCAAAATCTCCAATTCTCTTATGACAATTACTTCTTGGGAGAGCATGCGTCTGAAGCACGAAGTGAGGTTTCTAAGCCCTTAGTCATCATTTGAAATAAGGGGCTAGAGACTGTCTCAACTGTCTAGATTTCCTCCTTGTTGACAGTGGTCAATTCAAAGGAAGAGAAGAAATTCATTTTTTGCGCTTTTTGGCTTGTCGAAGCCGGAAATCCCATTGATGAAACCGTAGCATTTAGCTGCTTGGGCACGTTGAGGGAAGAAGATGCTGCTCCGGCTTGAGAAGGAGTTGGGCAGGAGCGAGGTGGAGTGTAAAGAGCTCTTAGGGACGGCTTGATTTCAACCGTATGCTTGTACCTATTACGTCTTATCTTCCGCTTCCTATAAATAGAAGAGAGAGGACATCATTTCCAAATTATATTCAGAGAATAAGACTTACCCTCTTTTGGTGTAGGATGATTCTTTCTATTTGCCCCTGTTTTCTTGGCAGGGTGTCTTTGAATTTGGCGAGTTCACCTGATGCGCTTGCTTCAAATGCCCTCTGTCACACTAAGTCAAAGGGGACGGGAATGATCTTCTGAGACATGAAGTGAATGAGTCAGAAAGACAAACATGATTAAATTTATCATCTTGTTTTAACAAAAACTTTGGGGTGATGAAATATTTTTTATTTTCAAAATACGTCTTTGGGGGAGAAAAAGCATGAGGAAGCCCCGGCCCTCGCATTCTCCTTGGACGATATTTTCTTTTCATGGTTGGATAACATCACCGGGCCGGTTTGAGATACCGCCTCATGCTTTCAAAACAAAATATTAGAACTGTACATTAGATTACTTTGAAATGGAAGATACAACAAAGAGCACACTAGACAGGATAAGAAACATGAAATTATAAAAACAAGCAACACCCATGAAAACTCCTATGAAAAGGAGCACTTTGATAGTGCTGGTTAAGCGCCTTTGAGTTCCTCGCCTCCAGTAGACTCGAAGTATTCGCATGAGAGGACCACTTCATTGAAGCTACGGAAATGCAACCCCTGCAACCAACAACGATGCTTGCGGGGTAAAGCTCCTATGAACAGCTTTATCATTTCTTCTTCGGCCAGCTGATGGTAGGTTTGCATCATAAAAGCTTCCCACCTCCTTGCATATGCTCGAAAATCCTCCATTGGTCTTCTTCTAAAGTTAACTAAGCTCTCACAAGACAGTTCAGCTCCAATCTGGTGCTGGTACTGATGCAGGAATGTGGAAGACAGCTCATTCCAATCCCTTATGAGGCTGATATTTGCTGTGACGAACCATTGCAATGCAGACCCTGTAAGACTTTCTTGGAAGGCCTGAGTTGTGAATGACATCGGGCCATAGTACCGACTCATTTCAGCATGGAGGTACTGCAAGTGGGCCACGGGGCAAGTCGTGCCATTATATTTGCGGAGATTAGGTATCCACATCTCTCCAGGGGTCATGATCCTATGAGCGTAGGACGGGCTTGATGTATCTTGGTTAGGCCACTGGTTTTCCCATTGCATATCTGTTGTAGTGGTGAATTTTTTTGTTTCAGGAAAGTTGGATTCTACCGAGATTACCCCATTGCTTTCTTCTTGGTCAAAATTTCCGAATGAGGATGAAGTATTGAAGCTATCCTCATGGTCAGAGGACAAGCTTAGTACTTCGTTAGGATCGTAGCGGATAAAGACGTACGCTTCCTCTTCTGACGGACCTTCATCCCCGGATGAGAGTATGAAACAGTTATACGATGAATCGTCAGTTTCATTGTCAAAATAACGCTGGAAGTCCTTGGGATTGTATTCTAGGGCTGGGAAGTCTTCAGGGTTGTACTCTAGAGGATGGTGGCCTTCAAAGCTGTATTCTTGGGAATGCTCGAAGCTTTGGTGCGGTGGCTCGTCGGTAGATGCTGAATCGATCTGCTTAGGCTTTCTTTTCTTGGCTTCTGGTCCAGACCTTTTAAGTAAGGCCCTTCGTTTTGCCAGCTCGATCCTGTCTAGGGAAGTGAGAGATATTAGAGTGTCGCTCTCTGATTCACTTTCTAGGTTGATAGGGGTTGGTATTCTTTGGACCCTAGCTCTTGGAGTAAGCTTGGGGAGTCGTCCAGTCGTGCCCGGTCTTGAACAGGCTTTGTGTCTTTGATCTCATATAAAGGCTCCTTGCCTTTCCTAGTGGGAAATTTTCCAGTAACAGGATGCTGCTCAGCTGCCCATTTATTATGCAATGCTTCATTGACACGTTTCTCTCTTATCTCAGCAACTAACGACTCCTCGTGCTCCGCTATCATCGGCTCTTTGTAGGGTAATGTGATGTCAGGGGTGATGTCAATATCATACTCTTGGTGAAAAACATGAATTAGTTCCCTCCAGGTTTTAAGGGGACTAATCTTCCTGACAATGTACCATCGCAAGGCAGGGCCAGTCAAGTTTGATTGGTACAATTGAATCATCCTTCGAACCAGGTAGGCCTGCAAGTAGGTCTCTGGGCAGGAGGTATCAGCATATCTTTCGCATTCAGGTGCTTTGAGTTTTTCAGGGATCTCAATGCCGGTGTAGTTGGATAGGTCCAGGGGATTCTGCTCCTGCAACTGGCTTAACTTTTTCATGATTTTTTCAAACTGTCTATGGTACTGGCTATTTTCTAGCAAATTTGCAGGTGTCATGACGGTGCTTAAGGCAACTACAGAGTTGGGTTCGACTTGAGTGGATTCCATTTGTCTTGAGAGTTGTTGAAGGACAATGGACATTTGTCCTACGCTGTCTTCAATGTTAATGAGGTGATTTTGTACATCATTCTGATCGGGCCCTAGTGCATGAGGCCATTCACGAGCTATTGGTGGCCGGCGATTCATAATTACCTGTTGTTGCGAAAATAATGAATGAGCACAAAAGTAAACAGAGATTGACCCATGGCAATGGTCTAACTGCTTTTTATTTATCAAAAGAGGATTTATAGACCGTAGACTTCTGACATCCAAAACTTGAAATGACATAATAAAGTACTAGATATTAAACAAAAGTCCCTAAACAGTGGGACAAAACTTTCACACTATTAACACTAAGGGGCATATGATTGCCAATTTATATGCGACAGGGAGTCTTGCGCTTGCGCAGATGCTTGCTTTCTTGGACTGGCTCTGAGGTGTGTATCCAGTCCATTCCCAAATCCCTCACCATGAGCTCTGCTTGCTCGTCTTTGCCGGGCTCTCGCTGATTGAGTGAGGGACTAATGGCTTCCATCTTGTCGGGATACAATGGTTGTGGATGTAGGACATTGAGGCGTGGTGGGCTTTTTCTTCTCCCTCAAGCCCTTCGTGTATTACAATCCTTTTGCGATGGCACTTGTCCCGTGTTTCCTCGGCGGAGAAATTTCGAATTCATAGTCACGGCTTGTGTTGAAAAGAACTGGAGGGACCATCATCTTGAAAGGCGGTGGGATCTCCCGAAGGGCTCCATATTGTCGTGCTACCCGATACGGGTAGTAGGGAATGGCGCGGTGAGACCGAGCAACGGAATTGGGCGGGTGCGCATGTAAGCAGAGCGGGCCCTTTTTTCATGGAACCAACCAGCACACCATTGGAATGCCTCAGGGAGCTAGGTTTCTTAGGAAGCTTACCCAATTTAAACAGCTTTGATTGGGAATGTACGGTCCTAAAACCATAAATTTTTGTAATGGATTTTCAAAAGCATTTGTTTCAAAGCGATCGCATGAAATCTCGAAATTCGTTTAGGTGAGAAAAGAACCAGACTTGTAAAATTTCAGGAGAGGCTCGCATGATTTTCTCCGAGTTGTCTTTAAAACGATTAAAAGACAAGAATGTTTCAGTTAAAATCATGTTGACATAATTCCCCCTCTTAAGATCTGATCAACTATCCATGCCATCTTGGGAGTTATGGCATTTCTTTGATGGGGGAAGATGATGAGTCCGAAAAAGGCTAGGAGGAAAATCTCACTTTTCTGGGTCATAGGCTGATTTTGGAAACAGGCATTCATAAATTCTAGTGGGCAAGTATTATGGTTGCCTTCAAGGATTTGTCTCATGACATGGGTTTCAGTTCCTAAAAGTCGTGCTAACTCGCGCCATGGGAGTGCGCCTATCGATGGCTTAACAAGCTTTTTCTCAAGAGGCATTCCAAAGATGATGCTGTATTCTTCCGGGTTGGGGTTAGCTCAAACCTACCGAATATAAAAGTAATTGTCTTCGGGCACCAAAAATGTGCCATGGCTTGTATGACTTCAGGACGAACAGTGATTTGGATCAACGATAGGAGATGACCAATTTTGGCCTTCACGCGCTCCTGGGCAAACTGATCTAATTGACCCCACCATCTGAAGAGCTCCGCCTTGGGAGCAGGAATGAACTGGATATCGTCTTTCCCCATCACATATAAATTGGGACTTGAAAAGTTTATCCTACATTGCCATGGGCCAAATAAAAAGACTGAGTAAAAGTAAAGAAATCACTTTGCTTTTAAAGAAAAATGGCAAGCACAAAGACATGCGCATGGGACGTGCGGCTCGATTTCTAACTCAGAAGGCTTGATGAAATTAAAAAGGTATCTGCCCATCGCAGTCTCGTTTAGCAACATACCCTCCTAACCTCGGCTAAGAAATTCGGGGAAAAGAAAGGCAACCTCTACATCGCAGCCTCGCGTTCGAGGTCGTATCTTTCTTAACACCATCCTAGAAATCCTATGGCGGCCCAGGTCCGGCGGCTGGGTTGTGTGTGCCATGTGTAGTGTTAAAACAGTAAAGCATGCACAAGAGCTTTTAATCACAAGATAATCTATTTTAAGCAAATATAAATGTCTAAGCTACTAACCTGCATAAAGAAAAAAACAAAAACAAGTCAGTAAAGAATTTAAACAAGACAAAAATGGCTTAAGTCCTCAAAGTCCCCAGCGGAGTCGCCAAGCTGTCGCGACCTCTTTTTTTCCGGCGCCCGCAGTCGGGTACGAGCGCCTAAGGAGGCTAATGGCTCGGCTGAATTTATTAAGCCCGGACTCTCCCAAGTCCACCAATTCACGATTTAATGGTTCAAGTTTTTTAGCCTGTAAATCAAGTTTTAAAATGGAGTTGCCACTAATCGATTTGGGGTGGGTTGATTAGAAACCCAAGTGAAGTATCGGGAGAAATACTCACTCCTACGTAACCAGAGAAATTAGGATCGGGGACTTGATTACACTAGTTAATCACTAATGCCCTTTCGGTACCTAATCTTGTTTAAACCTTAAGGCTTTTTGGATGTTCGAGGATTTTCCATGCATTTTTTGGGAGGAAAAACATTTTTTAGTCATTTTCTAATTTTTGGACACAAAAGGGATTTTTTGGGATTTTTTGGTATTTTTTTTTTGGAAAAATACAAGTCTTTTTGGCTTTTTCATGAATTTTTGGCTTTTTTTGGATTTTTGACATTTTTTGGAAAATATGAAATATTTTTGATTTTTTTGATTTTTTTAAATAAAATATTTATTTATTTATTTAAAATATTATATTATATTATAAAAACTGACCCGGGTCGGATCCGCGGGTTGGGTCCGACCCGAGCCAGCGATCCGAGCCCGACTCAGATTTTTTTGTCTTTTTTCTTTCCTTTTTTTTTTAACAAGCCCAGCCCATACTAGAATTGGGCCTTTTTTGAATTAAAAAAGATACCCAGCCCAAGTTCAGAAACCGGCCCGACAAGTGCAGGTCCGACCCGGGGAAACCCTACCCGGAAACGGGGGAACCGGGTCGGACGGACCCGCGAACCGACCCGGCTCTCGGCCTCCTCTCTCCTTCGTTCGCTCGCGCGCGCTCGGTGAGGGGGACCGAGGCTTCACCGAGCAGACGGCGACGACAGCGGTGATGGCGACGGCGGTGACGATAGGCTAGACAACGACGATGGCGGTGATGGCGTACGGCGGCAGACGGCAACTGAGCTCATACCTCTTTCGGTTGATTTCACGATGTAGAGCTTTGATTCGGCCGAGTCTTCGAACAGCTGCAAGTCTACGTCGGGGAAATAGTGGCGGCGAAGCGCGAGGGTGGCAGCTCGATTCGACGGCGTTGGGGCTGGTGCTCGATCACAGCGACGGCGGCGGCCTGGCTCAGGACGAACGGCGGCGGGACAGCATCCGACAACAACAGCAGCAAAAAAACTCCAGATCTGAGGCGCAGATCTCGGCCGGACCTTCCTCGGCCTCGATTCTCTCTCACTCAGGCCAGATCCGAGCCTCCACCGGCCGGATCTGACCTTCTCGAAGTTGCTCGCCGCCGGCCTTCCCCGAAGTCTCTCGGTGGAGGGTGGGCTGAGCTCACAACTCGAGTTCTCTCTCACTCGCTTGTCGATTCCTCCCCCGAAGTCTCTCAGTGGGAAGATCTCCAAGCTTGCGATGCCTTTCAACGGAAGTTGTGCCCTCCTATTTATAGGCGAGGAGGTCCGGTCGACGGAGATACTCGGCCACCGGTCTTTGGCTTGCCGACCGAACTCCCGCGGCCCAACCGGCGTCTCATCTCAGCATTAAAGGCGCGCATTGAAGGCGCATGCGCGTTGTCCTCTCCTTCGGCGGCCTACCTCCGTGCCTCTTTGCCGTAGGCTGCCCTTGAGCGCGTCGCCGGCCACCGCGCGTGAGATGCAGAAGCGAATGAAGAAGAAGAAGAAGACATGAGGAAGAAGAAGAGGGGGGGGGGGGCAAGTCGTGCGAAGGGAGAGAGAAAGAAAAGGGGCTGGCTGCTTTGCTTTTTGCTTTTCTTGTTTTTATTTGTTTTTTTTCTTGTTTTCTTTTTGCTTTTATTTATCCGGAAAGACAAAATTAAAAACTTATTTAATAAAACTAATTAAAAATGAGGTGTCAACACCCACCCATCCCCTCGTCAGCTTGTTCAAACGGTCCAATGAAGAAGCAGAACGCCTCCTCTCTCTCATATGTACAATTCATCTGCGAGGAAAAGTTCTGAGCTTTTTCGCAGTCTCTCATTCATTCACGCATCGTCCTTATGGGAAGCGGAGATTTCGAGGGACGCATTCCATTTTCTTCCCCTTCGGTTCATCGATGGAAGTATGACGTGTTCGTAAGCTTCAGAGGTAAGGACATAAGGAAGACTTTCGCGGCCCACCTATTCCGCGCGCTGAAGCAGGCAGGGATCTACTACTTCAAGGACAATGACAAAGCAGAGACTGGAATTTTCATCGAGCCCAAGCTGCTCAATGCGATTCACCATTCCAGGGTATCTCTCATCGTGTTCACCACCAGCTACGCAGAATCGCAGTGGTGCTTGAACGAGCTGGTGAAAATCGTGGAGTGCTACAGGACGTTCAGAGATCATCAGGGTCACGTGGTTGTGCCCATTTTCTATGATGTTGAGCCAAGCGACGTTCGGAAACAGAGCGGGCAATTTGGGCATGGTTTTCAAAGGTGTTTGGCCACCCACACGGACGATTTGCTGGTGCAGAAGTGGACAGATGCGCTTAAAGAAGCTGGGAATTTATCGGGATGGCATTTGAATAATGATGCTAACGGGTAATGTACCGTCTTCCACAAGAAACTTATGTTCATTTTAAGCGTATAAAGCTCATATTGGTGCTCGATTTGAACTCTTCTGCTGATTGAATCTAGTTCATGGGTTTCTTGCTTATGTGTTGATGGCCTCTCCAGGCTATAGTTATTGATATTTGAACTTGGTCTTCCCATACAACTACAGGGATCAAGCGGATTTCATCGAGCAAATTGTAGGACGTCTCTTGAAGATTATTCCGAGAACAGGCTCTCCCTATGCTATTGGGGTAGAATCCTTCGTAGATGATGTGATATCGTTGCTGGAGATTGGGTCAGAGGATGATGTCCGTGTGGTTGGGATATGGGGAATGAAAGGAATTGGTAAGACAACGGTGGCCAAAGCCATCTGCCATCGTGTTTCTAGGGAATTTGACGGGGTTAGCTTTCTCGAAAATGTTGGAGTTGCGAACCACGATACTCTTTTACGTCTTCAGAAGAGACTTCTCCATGATGTTCTGAAGGTACAAGGTCTAGAAATGTATGATCTTGACAGCAACATCAACGAGATAAAAACTAAGCTCTGTCGGGAAAGGATCCTTCTAGTTCTTGATAACATTACTGAGAAGCACCAAGTTCAGTATTTTGGCGCTGGAGATCGAGAATGGTTCAAATTTGGGAGTAGAATCTTGATAACTACAAGAGAAGAATGGCTTCTGAAAGATCTCAAAGTGGATGATAGGTACATGCTCCCCGGACTAGGTTCTAAAGAATCGCTCCAACTCATGAGTCTCCATACCTTTGGCAAAGAACGACCTAAAGAAGGGTATGAGGAGTTGTTCAAGAGTCTTGTCCACTATGTAGGTGGCCTGCCAGTGTTTCTTAAGAAATTTGGTTCCTTTCTTTCTAGTAGGAAAAATCGGTGGCATGACATATTGGAGAAGTTGGTAAGGGATCCTCATCTTGATTCAATTGGATTACCTTTAGATCCATTCTCCTCTCTTCATCAGTCTGTAGGGCCATTCGGAGGCCATGGTGGAGATTCTTTTGATGATCAAACATACGATGGTATAAGAAATATAGCGGTTGTCTTTGGAACAGCGATCAGCTCCATTACTATTGACTATGTTCAGAATGGGTGTTTTGTGCGCTCGCCAAGACATGGTGGATCTTTGGGAGAGCACACATATGTTGTGAGTCCATCATTACAGTTTGCTTTATTAATTTGCAATATTTATGTCTAATTATGTTATTCTCTATGAAATTGTCAGTTACCATTCCTTTGTGGAATGGGGGTTGAGAAAAAGTGGTGTCACAAAGTCATTAAAGGCGGACTTGCTTGATAAATTTCAACTGGATACTTCTTCGATGCTTGATCGTCTCTCAATATGTTTGATGGCTTTGTTGTACCTTGCTAAGATTATTATTATTATTTTTTAGGGCGCCAAAAAGAAAAAAATTACACTAGCGTCATCTGCCTACTCTGATGTTACAGTTAATCAGAGATTACTCCAGTGCTTGTCATTGTCAATATAGAGCATCAAGAATGCCATTTAATTATGGAGCAAAGCATTGGGATTCTAGATGGAGTTCAATCATTATGGCACAAGGCAAAATGTGCTACAAAATAAGAGAAAAAATCCAGTCGTCCCAATAATTAGATATCTTTTGTTTTGGGAAAAGTTAACCTAAATAATGCATCTGGAGAGCATAGAATTTTCCCCCTTTCAAAGGTGATCGATGCTCACTTTGCTCTTCTGCAATTGTTACAGGTACATTTAGATTATCCAACTGAATACTTGACTTCGGTGTCAGGCTACACTAGAGAAGATTCTTGTCATGTCATCAACTCTCTTACCTTCCACAGCAATAAGAGGGCACATGGGCCAATTGGCGAGGAGAAAGGGAAGTTTTTCAGTTTTCCACAAGTTAATGGAAAGATCATTGGTTTTCATGGAAGGTGTGGCATTTTTCTGGATTCTATTGGAGCTCATTTTGGCCCTGTCTTTTATCCATATCCCTTCGAAGTCGTAGGGCCATTTGGAAATGGGAAAAACCGATGGGATGATGGCAAGCATGCAGATATCAGACAAATTGTTGTAGTCTCTGGTTCTGCAATTGAATCTGTTAGTTTTACCTATGAGGAGGGTCCTCCTTTCAGACACGGTACAACTCATGGTGGCAAAAGAAATACGGTACACTACTCTAGTACGAACTCGATGTTTGATAAACATTACCCCTTATTTTCAATGATTCTTATCTTGCCATTGCTGAAGATGGCGTCTGGGTGAAAGTGATAGACTGTTAACTTTGGAACTTAGGTATGACACCATCAACAGGAAGCAAGTTTCTATTGGAAAAAGATTTGTTAAAACAATTCGTCATAAAATTGAACACTTTTTTTAAATTTTTGTATTTTAAAACAGTCGATAAGGGATATCTATGGACCTTCTGCATATAGATTTTGGTTGGTAGGATAACATCTAGTTATTCTCTCTAGGCATGGTTGTTCGAAAGATGAGTTTTTTTTCCTGACAAAGAGCACTGAAGAGATAATGTTTGCAATAATGGTGCATTTGTTTCATGGAAAATCAATGAATTGAAAAATATTTTTCCGAAAATAATTGTTTGTATCACATAAAAACATTAATTAATATGTATCACCAACAAGAATTTATTCCTAACATTTTCTTTAATGATGAAAATTCATTTGTTAATTCATTTTTGTAAGTGATACACCCAATCGATTCTAGGAAAGTGTTTTCCAAATCCTTGTTTTTTAGCAAAATAAATGCACCCTGGTTGTTGTCTTCCTTATTACATCTATTATAGTTAACATGATATTGAAGTAGGCAAGATAATCTACTATTTTCCGGATCATAAATTATCATCTCGATCATCAAGAGCATCACACACTAGTCGTTGTCATCTACCATGCTTTTGCTTCTCAACTTGTTGCGTTGACATTTCTTTACCGTTTATGTGTTTGGTACAGATAAATCTGGACTGGCTAACTGAAGTTCTTATTTCGGTTTCGGGATATATTGTGAATGATTTTGGTTCTACTGTCATCCATTCACTCACATTCCAAAGCAATAAAAGGACATATGGACCATTCGGCACTGAAACCGGAAGGAAGTTTTCATTTCCAGCAACTGGTGGAAAGATTATTGGATTCTATGGGAGTTCTGGTTCCCATCTTGAATCTCTAGGAGCATATTTGGAACCAATCTCTCATCTATACCCGATCAAGTGTGTTGGACCATTTGGGGGCCAAGGTGGACACTCTTGGGATGATGGAAAATTCAATGGAGTAAAGAAAATAAAGATGATGTTAGAAGATGATGTCAACTGCATCTCGTTTGAGTATGATGATAATGGTGAATCTATTTGGTCCTCTGCACATGGTAACGAAGACGGAAGTAGTATCCATATGGTCAGTTCATTGAATATTCTCCATTCATACTACCTTTGATCCTCTCTCTCTCTCTCTCTCTCTCTCTCTCTCTCTCTCTCTCTCTCTCTCTCTCTCTCTCTCTCTCTCTCTCTCTCTCTCTCTCTCTCTCGTGCACACGCCCATTTTTGTGCAACTATCAAGTTTTAGTTTTTCAAAATTACTTGAAAAGTTTTATCAAAGTAAGTTATGAATGATTGTCACCCGCATACACCATGCACACTGATAATGTATGGGGTGTGGAAAACATCCTAGAGGGAAATCAAAGCTGTTCAAATTTAATGAAAAATTGAAGTTGTCTTTTTTATTATATAAATTTCTTTTTTTCTTTCTTTTTGGATAAGTGTATAAAAAATACTTGCTAAATGCAATCAAGTTATAAAGTTTTTAAAAAGTGCAATCAAGTCTAAATTTTATTAAATTGGTGTAATTTCAATAGTTTCGTCCAATTAGGCTATGGCCATATGCTGACCCCTTTTTTTATTATTACTTTCTTAAGACATGGGGTACCCGTAAAGTACCACAATAGAAAGAAACTTGAAATTTTTTTTTAAAGAAAAATCAAAACATATGAAAAAAAAGAACAAAAACAAAAGAGGATCAGAGATTCCTTTGGAACTATCTTTTTATCAAATTCACAGTCAGCCAAAAGCAATCGCACTTTGAAGGACAAAGCTGAAAATTACCCATTTTATAATCGAAAAGCATATAAATATCCATTGAAATAAGCTAAGCACATAAATGCCTGTTAATAGGAAACGATCCAATGAATTTGTTGCCATAAAATACTGAACACTTCCCATAGTTAAGCAAAAGACAACATGATCCCTAGCACAATGCAGAAGATCTGCCAAGTTTCAATAGAAAAACACGCAAAAAATTTCATAATACTGGAATTTGGTTTCCGAGCTCGACGAGGTTCAAGCAGCCATGGCCAAACTCGACGTAGCTCAAGTCGTCATGGCTGTGAGCTCGAAGAAGCTCAAGCGGTCATGGCTGAGCTATTTGAAGCTCAATTAGCCCTGGGCATGAGTTTGAAGAAGCCTAGAAGCTGGAGCTGCCACGGCCGAATTCAATGAAACTTGGGCAGCTTAAAGAAGCTCGAGTGGCCAGGGCCAAGCTCGATGAAGATCGAAAGGCCAGGGTCACAAGCTCAAATTTTAGAACTTGATTGTCATAGCTCAATAAGTTTTAGAATTTTATTGTATATTTGAAAACTTTAGGACTCAATTATATTTTCTTAACAAGTTTTAGAACTACTAATATAGTTGTCCCTTTTTATTTTATAAATTACACGAAGGTCAATAATATGATTTATGCAAGATGGATTCCATGAGAGCAACCCGGTACCATAAGCTTTTGGTCAATTAATATGCTTTATGCAGGATGGATTCCATGTGAATAACCTGGTATGATAAGTTTTTTTCTTTTATGCTAAATGAAGCAAATCAGCAAAGGGCGCCAGTGAACCCTAATGATCTATCATCTTATTGTTGACCCTAGAAGTTTGATGTAAGAATATTAGTCTTTAGAAATTCTCGGGTCTAGGTTGCACGTGGATCCAGTGTTTTCTTAGGCCACTATAATCTATCTATCATCTTTGATATGGATCAATATAACAGTTAAATGCAATAAGTACTTTTCAATTCTGCAGGTTAACTTGAATTACCCTCATGAGTTCTTGACCTCGGTATCAGGATATATCAGACATGACTGTTCTGTTATTCAATCACTCACGTTCGAAAGCAATAAAAGAAGGCTTGGACCCTTTGGTAAGGAAGAAGGGAACTTCTTTCGCTGTGCATTGACATGCAACAAGATAATTGGCTTTCACGGAAGGTCTGGTATCCAGCTTGATGCGCTAGGAGTCTACTTTGAACCAATTTCTGATCTTCGTCTCTTGAAATCCATTGGGCCATTTGGAGGACAAGGTGAAAGTCGATGGGACGATGGAGATAGCACAGGTGTGAGAAAAGTAATGGTAAAAGGTGGATTAGTTATTCACTCCATTATTGTTGAGTACGACAAGAACGGGTTTGTGATTCAGGGCCCTAGACATAGTGGAGATGGGGGACATCTAACGCTCGAGGTATGGCTCTTTAGATGTTTGCTTAATATTATGAACGTGCAGCTTATGGGTTGTTGCTAAGGTTTTAGTTTTAAGTGGTCTAGAGGTCACGTTTATGCAGATGAGCAAAGTATTCTAAACAGAGCGTGGAGGTAAAAGTAAGATGATGAGAACAATCTGGATTTTGAGTTTGACAAATGATCTCGAATGAGAAAGTCATTGTTGGGGCATGATGTTATATCATTATTGAACAGGGACTTCTCTTTGGTTTTCCAACCTTCCTCGGTTCCATTTACGATGAAAGCACTCAATACATTCAGAAAAGCACCGCCTCCGAAAAAGGGGGAAAAAAGAATATCGAAAGCTATTTTTATTTTATGACTTTTAAGTCTGAGAACAATTTTCCCAAATTTTAGTAGCTGTTCTCAAAGAGTTGCCAAAGCATTTTTTAAGCAATTGCCTAATTGCGGCGGACCAAAATAGGTTTACGCTCTAGATGCAGCAGAATTATTTAGTTAGCTATTGCATTGTTTGTTTAAATAGATACAACTTATCAACCGGAGTTTTCTGTTTTTACCGATTTTCAAGATTCTGTGGTTGGGAGTTGGGATTAATTATGCCTGTCTTTCTAATTTTGCAGATTAAACTTAATTATCCTGGAGAATACTTGACATCATTTTCTGGTCACTTTGGATCTTATCAAGGGCAGATTGTTGTTCGCTCCCTCACATTTCAGAGCAATGAAAGAATTTATGGACCATTTGGTCAGGAGATCGGGAACTACTTTTATTTTCCATCAATCGGTAAAAAGATCGTCGGGTTTCATGGGCGGTCTGGATGTTGGCTTGATTCACTTGGAGCACATTTTGAGCCTTGACATGTTAAGCTCCACCTTTATATGCGCCATACGGTCAATGTTGAGTTTACCCGTATACATAATGTAGAATTGGGAAATCAAAGCCATTCAAATGTACTGAACGATTGAAGTTGTCTTTTTGATTATTTAAATTTCCTTAATTTTTCTTATGTAAGTGCATTAGTAATTCTAAAACTTGTTGCAAAGTGCAATCTAGTTCTAGAGTCTTTAAAAAGTGCAATCAAGTCTAAATTTTATCAAATTAGTACGATCAAGTCTCAAATCATGTGATAGGGAGAAATCTTTTCTTTTCTCTCAAGAAAACTTTAAGAGAAAAAATATTCTATAAATATTAAATCATAAGTATCATATATATATAGTAATAAGTCGTAAAAGGAAGCTTCATGAGAATGAGAAAATAATTATGCTTGAGCCTTGTAAACATAAGTAAAATTGACTTATTAGGCACGACATTTTATGTGTTAGAAAGAAAATAAATACGAATTAGGCACAGCATTTATGTGGTAAAAAAATATATTTAAGTTAGAGGAAAATTGATTTTGGGATTGTAATGGAATTTGTACAAAGCAAAACCGACGCTATGTGAAACGATATGTCAAGTATAGGAAAAAGAATCGATTATAGCATAATGGATTCTACTATAGTATCGTGACCTAATTTTTCTGGGTGCACCAACTAGAGTTTAGGTTAATGGACTACTAAGTCTTTAAACTTAGCTCGGGCTCTTCTAAGCCCATACCAATTCGCGACTTAAGGTTAAAGTTCTTAACATGCAAAAGATTATTAACTAGAAGTCGCCACTAATCGGTTTACGGTAAGTCGACTAAACACCTAAGTAAAATAATATGAGGATTATTTTACTTCTATGAACTAGAGACTAAGGATACGGGGACTTGGTTACACTAGATTTCTCTAATACCCTTTCAATACCATTTCTTTTTAATTTTTAAAAGTGTTTTTACAAGCAGCTTGGATCTATTTTAACCTAAATTACTACCATGCAAAAATGACCACATGGATGCTCAAACATTCAATAAATAAATTGCATCACACGAAGTAAACAATTTTTTTGGGTTTTCTTGAAAATTAGAATTCTTTTATGAAAATGCATTTCTTAACTAAATGACTTAATCCTATTAATATGCAAATTCTAATTAAATGGACTTATTGTGCAAACTAATTAACCTGCACCTCATGACCTAATTTCACGAATGAACAAATTCTAATTAAACAATCCTATTATGCAAACTAGTTAACATGCACCTAGTATTTTTTGCATTTTTTTTATTGAAGTTTAGAATTTATGAAAACTACGTAATCTATCTAAAAAGGGATAATTTTTTAATTTATTCTAGGGATTAATTTAACTTAAACCCTATCCTATCTTAGAAAACTATTTTTTTTTTCAAAATGAGGTAATTAAAATGTGCAAAAATTATTTAAAACCATAATATATATATATATATATATATATATATATGTTCAACTCTAACTTATTTTTTAAAAAATCCTAAAAATGTAATCCTAAAAATTTCTGATTACATGTCTAATTTACTAAACAAATATGCTCATGTAGAATTTTGATTTTTTTAGTCTTTTTTTTTAAGATAAGTAATTATTAAATAAATATTAAATCTAAACTATCAACAAAATAAAGGATTAAACTAATCGAAAAAAATAACCTATTATCTCATAGGTCAAATTAACGATTACCCTAACCCTAATTATCATGACAAAGGGATCAAAATAATTAAAAATCCGATCCGAAATCTTACTGATTAAATTAATAATTATAATAATTTAAGATTCTACCAAAAAGCCCAAAAATTAATATAATTAAAAAAAATAATCCGATATCTCTAAGATTAAATTAATAATTACAATAATTCCAGATAACACCCTAGCGGATAATGCCTACAAAATGCATAAATATTAACATTGATAAACCAAATTCTAAATTAAACAATAATAACAAAATTTAAAATGAATAAATAAATGACAATAAAATAAAAAAAATGAAAAATAAACTACCTAATGGAGGAGAGCAAAGTCGACACGGGCGCGGGACAGCCAACAAGATGGGATTCGGGCAGCAGTTGGTCGGCGCGGCGGAGGGTGGCGCGGCGTCGGCAACCGGCGAGCAGCAGCTGTATCGCGGGTTGTTGCGGTGGTAGTGAGCAGTGGCGTCGGGGCGAGCTCGCTGGTGGAAGTGCAGCGGGCAAGATCGTCGGGGAACAGAGACGCGGACGTGCTGCTGTCGGTTCACCGGAAGAAAGTGAGGCAGGCACAGCGACGATTGGAGCAAGGGGAGCGGCAGAGGTGGCGCGGGCTGAGGCGCGGGTTGCTGCAGACGTTGGTTGGGCAGCGCTCGAGCGGAGGGCAGCGCAACCAGGGGGGCTGCTGAGCGTCGGAGGGCAGCACGGCGACCTGCAAAGGGAACATAGAACAAAAGCAGCGGCGGAGGAGTCGGGCGCGGGCTGCTGGGAGGCGCTCGCGCTACGACCAGCGACAACGAACGGCGAAGGAGGCGTCGAGCTGGGCAGCAGCAGGTCGCGAGTGCGTATGCGACGGTGGGCGTCGAGGCGTGCGACGGCGGCGTCGAGGGGTTGCCGAGTCGGCGGCAAGGCGCGGCGACGGTGGTCGTGGTGGCGCAGCGGCGAGCGACCTTCGGGGGGTTCGATCAGCGGTGGCCGGCGCAGGCACTGGCGCGGAGGGGGTGGACCAGCAGCAACGGCGGAGGCGAGCTCGTGAAGAAGAAGACTGATTTTCTTCTTTTTCTATTTTTTTTTCTCTCTCCTCTCACGTCCCCTCACGTCTCCTCTCCTCTTCCCCGCTCCCTATCTCGCAAACTTTTGGCTGAAGAAAGTCATGGAGTGCATAAGCCCCCAACGAGAGAGGGGCGACTTTTCTTTTTTGTTAGAGAGAGAAAAGAGAAGTGCTTTTCTCTTTGCCCAAGATGGACGAAGACCTTTTTTCACACGAATTTTCTCTCGAAGTTTTTTTGCTTTTTGGATCCCCCCATTTCTCACGAACTGTAGCCCTTTTATAGTGAAAATCTCTATTGATCTTTAGAAAGTTGTGCTTCCTCGATTGCGGGAATTACAGAATTTCAGCTTCGATTTGCCATCGCAAATTAACATTTCGATTTTTCACTCACGTTACTAGAAACACATCCAAGTTCATTTTGATTTTTGCAAATAGCTCACCTGATGAGTATAATTTTTGATATTTTTCCTTTGATTTATCAATCTGATCATTATTCTCACCGATTTTGGGTTTGGCTTCCATTTTCTTTCATTTTTTCCTTTTATTTGTTCAAAGTGCAATTTTTATTTTCCTTATCTCTCTAGGTTTGCTAAAAATCAGGTGTCAACATATACACATTATATTATGTGAGAAAATTTATTCATCAGCATGAATCAATATTAACACAAAATTACTTTGGTTCAAGCATATACAAAATGTAGTAAAATACAATGTTAGAGTTAATTTTACTTGAGTAAAGAATGATGATTGCTCATAAATGACAGGATAGTGGTGTCAAATTAAAAAGAAAAATAGGGCATGATAAATTCATGTTAGTAAAATAGGACATATAGGATATTTGATAAGTATAATGAATTTATAAATGAGACAATTGAACCTACAACATTTGATCATATTATAAATGATACTTATTGATTTTGCACATTATATTTTTCGCTTGTTTAAATTTCATGGTTCGTAATTTTCCTCACTAAAAGTTATTTAATCATTATATAACATTTCGTAAATTTCGCTTGCAGTATATGGTATGCTTCTTTTTCTATTTTTAGTATATTATCTGATGGATCGTAAGTTTCCATTAGCCTATGTAATTGCTATATCGTAAATTATCTTGAGAGGCCGTAAAATCTCTAGTCCCGTGACTCGTAATATTCCACCAAAATCATAACATATGCCCAAGTCAATAGCAAGCTTCATTTGTGTTATTATTAATAAAATATTTGATCGATCGTGACTTGCACTTTGTAAAGACGTGCGTGAATAGTCTTCTTCACCAATCATGACTTTTCTTAATCGAAAACAAGTTTGATATCAAATAGGTTTTACAAAAAGACCAGACATACCACTATTTCTATTAAAATATGTCTCGAGTTTGAGCCAAATGCGAAATTTCGAATATTCCGAATTGGATATGTTGCGGACATTCGAAATCGAGCAAAGAAGATCCAAAGATCAACTTCCCATAATTTGAATCTGCGTTGGAGAGTTTGGCTACTAAAATAGGAAAGTCCAACTTTCACTTGAGCTTAGATTTTGTTTAAAATACACAGAGATATGTTTTGGATAAAATCGGGTAAGATATGAAACATAATCCTATGAGAAGTTGGCAAAAGAATAAGGGTCTCACTTATATATATAAACTTGTGGCCGTGGGTGGTAAAGGGGTTGATCATGAAGAAGTGTTCTTGAAGCGCCGTTGAGTCCTTGGGAGGAATTTTCTTTGTTATTCTTGTTTGTGAATTATATCCAATAAGATTTAGTATTCAAGCCAATTAAATCTTATGGTAAGATTTTTGTGTAATTCGTGAGATTGAGAGATTATTTATTGAGGAATTTCATGACTAAACACTGCATGCATTATTGGGTGTAATTGGAGCTTGGGAAACACCGAAATAATGTTTGAGTGACTCAAGTGTGTAATATTCTTGTATCGTTTGATCTATAATGAAATTCGTTTTTGTTCTCCTTGTGGATGTAGGTCTTTACGACTGAACCACATAAATCTGGTATCCGATATATTTTCTTCTTCTATCTATATTATTGTTCCATCTCTCGCATTTTCGCAACAAGTGGTATCAGAGCCAAACTTTGGCTAAGTTGAAGCGAATCAATGGCGACAGAAGAAGTAAAAGTGAGAATCGACAGATTTAATGGGAATGATTTTAGTTTCTGGAAGATGCAACTTGTTATCTTTATCAGATGAAACTGCACTTGCCATTATCTGAGGAGAAACCAGAGTCGATAAAGCAAGCTGATTGGGAGTTGCTGGATAGACGAGCTATGTGTGTTATTCGGCTGACGTTGGCTCGCATTTAACATCTTGAAGGAGAAGACCACTGCTGATTGGATGCAAGCCCTATCAAATATGTACGAGAAACTCTCTGCGATCAACAAGGTCTATTTGATACAACGTCTATTTAATTTGAAGATGAGCGAAGGTGCATCTAGTGTAGATCATAGCAATGAATTCAGTGTGATCATTAATAAATTGAGTTCATTTGAGATTGACTTTGAAGATGAGGTACGTGCTTTGATTTCGTAATCCTCATTGCCTGATAGTTGGAATACTACTGTTGCTGCTGTTAATAATTCCTCTAGGTTAACAAGGTTGACGTGTGATGGGGTTCAAGATTTGATTCTGAGCGAGGATATTCGTATAAGAGAATCCGGCAAACTTATATTTGTAGCTTTAGTTGGTGAAAAATAGAGGAAGATTTAGAACACGTGTTAGTAAGAATAGTACTAATATGAATAGACATAGTCAGTCTAGAACTGTTGATGTTATCTGTTGGAGTTGTGACAAGATGGGGCATCTTAGAAGGAATTGCCTTAAGCTGAAAAATAAAAATGGTAAGAGAATTATAGTTGATTTTGCAGATAATGTTGCACCTATAGCAGATAATACTGATTATGTCTTATATGTCACTGATTATTTATCGTTTAATGGATGGATTATGGATTATGGATTATAGATTCTAGTTGTTCTTTTCATGTCACACCAAATAGAAACTGGTTTATCACTTATTAGTGCACAGTAGTGATAAAGTTCAGTTATAGAACAACACCGAGTGCGATGTTGTGGGTGTTGGTGATATTAAAATTAAAATGCATGATGGCATTGTGAGGACATTGACTGGAGTAATACACATTCTAGAATTGAAAAAGAACTTAATTTCCTTGGGTGCCATAGATTTAGCTGATTATAGGTATTCTTCAAAAGGTGGATTTCTTAAGGTTGTTTGAGATGCCCTAGTGATAATGAAATGAATTAAGCATGGAGGCTTGTATAAACTTCAAGGTGAGACAGTGATAAATTTCGCTGCGGAGACGTCGGATGCATCTGTTTGAGAGTCTTTTGACTGCTCGAGGAAGACCTGGGCGTTTGTGCTAATACACAAGTTTGATGCTGGTGTCAGGATCATGCGGTTGGAAGCTTTGATCGAGACGAAGACTAGTAAGTCGATCAAGCATGTGCAAACTGACAATAGCATGGAGTTCTATTCGGAGCTAGCAAATAAATTCTACATGAAAGAAGGCATAGTGAGACATCACACTAGTGCTAGTAAATCACAACAATTTGCAGAATTGATGAGTAGAATATTACTAGAGATAAAATTATCTCTAGTGTTGGTATTGCTAGGAGAATCCTAGCTGATGTGCTTAATACGATAAGCTACCTGATGAATAGATCCCCATCAACTACTTTTAAATGGCGGACTTCTTAAGAAGTGTGGTCAGGTAACGTTGCTGGTTATTCTATTATTAGAATGTTTGGTTGTCTATGTTATTTTCGAGTGAGTGATAGTAAGCTCGATTGGAGGGCAATGTGCATATTCCATGGCTATGCACAAGGTGAGCGGGGCGATCGGTTGTGGTGCCCAGATATAAATTCACCTATTAACAGCAAAGAAGTTATCCTTGATGAGTCTCTGGTACTTCTGGCTAGGAGTGTTTGTGGCAATATTAATACGGATATGAACGGTGTTCAGCTTGAGGTGGAATTGTGACTAGAAACTCATGAGGTAGCAAGTACGAGTACTAGCAAAATAATCGACACAAATTGTGCTTGTAGCAAGGTGAAGCCTATAGAGCTAATGGTTGCCATAACTGTTGAAATTAACAAGGTACGTATTCGATCTCTTGATAAATATGGATGTAACAATGGTTTTGCTTTATCTGCAGTTGAGGAGTTTGCATCGGAAAATCCTTGCGAAGCAGTTAAAGGTGCATGTGGAGTTAGTATTCTAATGAGGTCCTCGGTTATGGCGAAGTTCAAGTGAGGCTTAGATTTGAATAATATCTGTGGCGATTGAGCCCATCGGAGGCTATGGAAGAGTAATAGCAGAGTTTGAATTTTTGCGAAGCAATTGCAACTTGGCTCAAGCGTCAAGCCAAGATGGAGATTGTTAAAATATGTCTCGAGTTTTGAGCCCAATGCAAAATTATGAATATTTTGAATTGGATATGTTGCGGAAATTTGAAATTAAGCAAAAAAGATCCGAAGATCAACTTCCCAAAATTTGAATCCTCGTTGGAGAGTTTGGCCACTGAAATAGGAAAGTTCAACTTTAACTTGAACTTGGATTTTGTTTAAAATATATAGAGATATATTTTGGATAAAATCGGGTAAGATAAGAAACAATCCTATGAGAAATTGGCAAAAAAATAAAGGTCTCACTTATATATATATATATATATATATATATATATATATATATATATATATATATAGAGAGAGAGAGAGAGAGAGAGAGACTTGTGGCCATGGATGGAAGAAGGTTGATCATGAAGAAGTGTTCTTGAAGCACCGTCTCGTCGTCGAGTGCTTGGGAGGGATTTTCTTTGTTATTCTTGTCCGTGAATTATATCCAAGAAGATTTAGGCTGCGCATGATAAAATTTATGTTTCTTGATTTCTTTATTTCTCTTGTTCCTTGAACAGGTTTGGAACATAAATCCATTTGGTAACGCAAATTGATTTCTCTATTTCTGAAATAGATTTCTATTCCAAAAATTGTTTTGGAGGAGAAATCAGAAGCTAGAAATTGTAGCTTCTCTATTTCTGAAATAGAAATAGAAATTGTTTCTTTTTTTATCCATCCTTCTTCCTTCAGCAGAGACGTCGACTCCTTCTCTCCTCACTACCTTGCTTTTCTATTTGGGCATTCCTTCTCCTCACCTCAACCAAGAACCCTAGCAACTTCGAAGCTGTTCATCCTCGCCGTGTTCATCCTTGCTGTTGACTCGACGCCGTTGCCGTCCTCTTGCCACCAAATCGTCGCTCATCTCGCCGTTGCCGTCCTCGAGATCGGCCAATTTTCTCCGATCGTCCCGTCGAACCCACCTCCTCCATCCGCGTCCCCTTCCGCAACACCCGCCGCCGTCGCCCATCTCCGTTGTTATTCAATCCGCTCGCGTCGGTGTTCGTTCGTGGCCTTCTTTGGAACTTCCCCCCGCGATTCCTCACTAGGTTCGATCAATCCTTCCCTTCTCGTCTCTCTTTTCATGTTTCAGCTTTCGTCCGCATCCACTCTTTTCCTTTGGTTATCTGACTTCTGCAGTACGACCCCAGTCCTGTGTCCTTCTGACCTGTGAATTTGTCCAAGGATATTGGGGCTTATGAGGAAGATGGAGTTATGCTTGACAGTGTCTCTGGTTTTTTATAAATGGCTCTAATTGAATGTGGATGCTTACACTAGTTGATTTGTTATGTTTCTAGAGAGCTCAATGGGACAATGAAATGGTGCCCTCATAGTCGACCTTCATGTCTCTTATGCCATTTGACCGTTTCTCATCTTGGCCAATGCAGGATGGGGGAAAAAAATGCTTTCCCTGATTAAGTTCTGCTTACACTAGAACTTTGTTTGATGGCGTTTGATGCGTGATGTGGAACGGTCGTGTGTGAGTTGAGGGTTGACTGGATATGCGGATTGTGGATTTGTTTCGGAGTCGAGGACTATCGTGCTTGGTCTTGGAAATGGTGTTTTGGAAGCAATGGTTGGTGTTTAGCAATCTGTGAGAGAACCTATCTTCTTGCTTGCTTGTTGTGATTGTGGATGTCCGCAGAATAGTTATTCTATGACATAGCGTTTTGTTTTCCTTAAATATCTTCTAAGATAAGTTGACAATTTTATGTGGTCAGGCAAAGTTTATGCATTGGACTGTGGATAAAGTGCCAGATCAATCTCTTCTGAATACCGCTGAAAGGAGATTTCCTATTCCCCAATTGTATAAAAAATACCCAAATGATCATATGGACCTAAATATATCATTGTCTTCTCCAGAGATCAGGATATCAGAGAACAATATAGATGCTACTATTTATGCAGACCTGATAATTGATGTTCTGGAAGCAGGGGAAGTAATACCAGTAGCATGCATCTCATCGGTTAGTGGAAATATAACAAACTGCTTGCTGTTATAACTGATGATGCTGAAGTTTTTGCTTTTGTGATATATAATTTTCTTGTTGGTGAGTTTAGTTCCCACTTCTTTGTTTGTCTTCCTTCTTTCTGACGATCTGATTGCATTATTGTATATATCGGCATTAGTGTGCTGTAAAACCACTGTCAACGATGATGATCATCAAATTTAGTACATGGAGGTGATTTGAGAATAACTTGGGACAAATGTTGAAACTGTTGACAAGCATCAGCGATGTTGGCTTTTGGCAATGAAGTGCTGCAAGGCAAGATGACTCTCGAGCGCTATTGTTTCCATGCTTATGCTTTAGTAGAAGTCCTAACACGGCCCATGGTTTGACTTGGACACCTGTAATATAATTTTTTCAACTATGGTGGTCCCAAAAAGTTGGTGATTAGCAGTCTTTGTTGGGCAACTTGCATGTTGATGTAGCTATGATGAGATAGCTGTTATTGGACAAATATTACAGTTTGTTTGCATCTAATGCTGTGCGAGTACCAATTTGCTCCTTTCCACACTATTTATTGTCCAGTCTTGTTCATTCATAACTCAAGAGCACTTATAGCATGATGCATGCGCTTGCATAATAGTTTTTTCTTTTTGGTTCACTACTTACATATATGACGGTCTTCACTTAAACTCTTGTGATTTTCTAGTGATACGCGGTTCCAGTTTAGTTAAAATCTTGCAGAACAATCTTGCTGGAAGTGTAAAATTAAATGATTTTGCAATGTCACTGAAGTGGAGTAACATTGGTAATATGCGAATTTATCTTATTCAGGTATATGATGAAAAGAGGTTTGATCATTTTGCAACTTTTGTGGTTTGCAACCTTGGTAATCTACGAATTTACCAACTTTTATCAAATTAAATTACCATCACAAGCACCAAGAAGAGTGAGGCAAAAGGATGGGGACATCATGATTCATAGAAATAGAAATTTTCTTTTGTTATCAAACGGATCTCTATTTCAGAAATAGAAATTTTGAGTCGTTATCAAACGGGTTTCTTTGCTCAGAAACTTGTTCGAGGAATTGAAATTGAGAAATTGATTTATGGCCAGAAATCAAATTTTATTTTAAAAATTTTATCATGCGCAGCCTTAGTGTTCAAGCCAATTAAATCTTGTGGTAAGATTTGCGTGTAATTCCTTCGTAAGATTGAGAGATTATTTCTTGGGGAATTTCAAGGCTAAATACTGCGTGTGTTATTGGGTGTAATTGGGGCTTGTGAAACATTGTGAGAGTGTTTGAGTGACTCAAATGTGTAATCTCCTTATATCGCTTGATTTATAGTGAAATTTGTTATTCTGCTCTCCCTGTGGACGTATGTTTTTACGACCAAACCACATAAATCCGGTATTCGATAGATTTTCTTTTGTATATATTATTGTTCGATCGTTCGCCTTTTCGCAACACTTTCCTATCTCTTTTTTTCTTTTCAACAATGACGATCTAATTTTGTTTCTGCCTCTCATGTCTTCGCTTTCCAGAGAAAAAAAGAACACGCGAGCAGAAGTTCTCGATGAAATAAAAAAATATTAATATTTGAATGCAGCCATGGACAACGATTCCACTTGCGTCTCCACAGATTAACTGTTTCGAAGCATCTTCTTCTACCAACGCATGTGCTATGACGCTTCAAATCCATGTCTGCGTCTTCAGCCACGTCTCTGCCACGTGAAACGAAGCTCTTTTAGCTTGACTTGACGAATTCAAACCAAATTGTCCTCAAGCGCGCAAGTTGCTTCTTCAGTTCTTGGAACCAAAACAACTCCACTCCGCAACTTGTCTGAACATTCACTTGAATAAGCAGTCTTGTCCTGATGGCGGAGCTTTCATTCATCCCCTTTTCTCATTCGCAACTTGCATCTCCTGTTTACAAATACAACTTACCGGCGGAAGAGTTGCGACCCTTTCGGCAGTCTCTCACTCAATCACGTATTGTGCTGATGGGAAGCGAAGAGATCAAGCGACGCATTTCGTCTTCTGCTTCAATCCACCAATGGAAGTACGATGTGTTCGTAAGCTTCAAAGGCGAGGACATAAGGAAAACCTTCGCAGCTCACCTCTTCCGTGCGCTGAAGCGGGCGGGATCCACTATTTCAAGGACAATGAAAAAACAGAGACCGGAATTTTCATCGAGCCCAAGCTGCTCGATGCGATTCACCATTCCAGGGTCTCTCTTGTCATGTTCACCACCGTGACACCGACTACGCAGACTCACGGTGGTGCTTGAACGAGCTGGTGAAAATCATGGAGTGCAACAGGACATTCAGAGATCATCAGGGTCATGTGGTTGTGCCCATTTTCTATGATATTGAGCCAAGCGATGTTCGGAAACAGAGCGGGCGATTTGGGGATGGTTTTTGAAGGTAATTGGCCACCCGTATGGTCGATTTGCTGGTACAGAAGTGGAGGGATGCGCTTAGAGAAGCCGGGACTTTATAGAGATGGCATTTGAATAATGATGCTAATGGGCAATGCAAAACCTCATATCGGTGCTCTTGATTGATTTGCTCAATCACCACAAAAGATCGTATCGGTGCTTGACTTGAACTTGTTAGAATCTGTTTGATTATGGTGTAAGTGTTTGGAATAGATTTTGATGTGTAAGTTATCTCTGCTTGTGAGAGTTATTTGGTTCAATTATTTCTTTTATTTGCATCCTTCAACCATGGAAAAATAATTAGCCACTAATCCTAACTACCACAGAGTTCTAGGATCTTTTAGATTGTCCTAGTTTAGAAAAAATATCTTAGAAACTCTAGGAAATGGATCATCAATTTAACAGAACTCCACTGCTGATTTAATTTAGCTCATGCGCTTCTTGCTTATATGCTGATCGCCTCCCTACGCTATAGTTAGTCACGTTTGAACTTGTTCTTCCCATGCAACTACAGGGATCAAGCGGACTCCATCGAGCAAATTGTAGGACATCTCTTCAAGATTATTCCCAGAGCTAGCTCCCCCTGCGCCATTGGAGTGGATTCCTTTGTAGACAATGTGATATCATTGCTGGAAATCGGGTGCGAGGATGATGTCTATGATGGAAGGAATTGGTAAGACAACTGTGGCCTAAGTCGTTTGTGATTGCCTTCTCAGGAAATTTGAAGGTGTTACCTTACTTGAAAATGTTGGAGATACAAACCGAGGTACTCTTTTACTTCTTCAGAAGAGACTTCTCCATGATGTTCTGCAGCTACAAAGTCTAGAAATGTATGATCTTAATAGCAACATCAATGTGATAAAAAAAAAAAAAAAAAGCTCCATCGAAAAAAGATCCTTCTGGTTCCTGATGACATCGCTAAGAAGGACCAGATTGAGTGTTTTGGTGCTGGAGATCGAGATTGGTCTCAACATGGGAGTAGAATTTTGATAACTACAAGAGAAGAACTGTAATAATAGCCCATTAAACCCAGCCCATCTCTCTCTTAAGCCCAAGCCCATCTTATTTCTTCTCTTCTCTAGGTATTTTATATGAGGCAGCAACGGACAAAAATAAGAAATGAAGAGAAGAGAGGGGGCTCGTCCGTGAGAAGGAGAAAGGGGGAAGAGAGAGATTTTCCACGCGATCTTGATCCAGACACCTCGACTAGCCGAATCAACTATGGATCGCGACGCCTAGTAAGTATTCAAGCCAATAATTTGTCTAATTAGAGTAATTTTGGAAATTAGGGCACAAACTTTGAGCTTTGTAGATCCTGAAATATGAGCATTGAATGAGGAGGTTTTGAGCTGTGATTTTTGTGGAAATGATAATCTAAGACATCATGGAGCTTTGGGGTTCGATGAAACCCAATTTCGAAGTATGGTTTGTTCATAACGAAATTTCGAAATTTTGCATGTGGGCTATGCATAATAGCTAAAGACAAACACACACCATAAACGAGCTTCTTTATAGTGCTTAGGAGTCATTATGTTGACAATTGAATGTGGCTTAGTTGAATTGTTCATTAAAGTTGTGTAGTACTCAGTTTTTAATATTGTTTTTTGACAAATTGATAGGAATGCAAATGTGTCACTCGAGGAACTGTTGTAAGTTGGTTTTCGATTTTTCCTAACTGAGTGATACTATTTTTTTTTGTGTGTGTTTTAAACTCATGTTTTGAAAAACATTATGGATTAAGCATACTATGAGTTAATAATAGAATATTTTATTGCATAAAATAGGATCGAGCTGTTACTGCTGTTTTGTTGTTTGAAAGGGGAAGTCATTGTTTGACTTCAACTTGAATGATTGCCTATAAATGGTTTGTGAAACCTTTCATTAAAGAATCTTGAAAAGTTTAAGATTTATGAATGTGGTTTTGAAAGGTGCTTTGATATCTATATATTGAATGCCTAAGTTGTGAATTGATTTATGAATGAATTATGAATTAGTTTGGGAAACTCATTGTGATACTTGAAATGATTTTTGGATTTGGTTGTGGATTACTAGTAATTGAGTTGCGAAAGCTTTTGATAATTGATATGTGAAATGTATTATGATATTTGAGATTGTTTATGGATTGGAGGACGAGGTTGGATGCTCAATATCACTGTGAGCCTAATGAGGGGCTTATAAGTAAGCGCATACTAGTTTATGATATCATTGGGAGCCAAACCACCGACTAATAATAGGTGGAATGATACATCAACCTGCGAGTTCTTTTTATGAGGCACAAACGGGAGAATTTATCCTGGAAGCGGAAGAACTGCTGAAACTGCGTGAAACCATCACAAGAGTTTATGTACAAAGAACGGGCAAACCCCTATGGGTTGTATCCGAAGATATGGAAATGGATGTTTTTATGTCAGCAACAAAAGCCCAAGCTCATGGAATTGTTGATCTTGTAGCGATTGAATAAAAAAAAAATAGCAGTAAGTTTAAGCAAATCGCCACTTTGCGATTTTCTCTTCTTACTTATTACCGGGTTTAATAATATTCCATTCATCTATTAAATAGAGAAGTAATTCATAATTATCTGGTTAGGATCGATCTAAACTAGCCCATTTATTATGTATACGATTCAACATGCCAACTATTAAACAACTTTACTAAGGGATGAATCTTGGTCGCTTTGTCATTGGGTATTGTATCATGACCATGATTAGATATTGAGTAAAAGATTGATCGATGGATGGACTATTGATGATTTCATATGGGATGGATCATGGAATAAACTATTAATGTGTGGCATAAGTTTAGTTGATAAAATGGACCATTGACATGTGTCGTTATGAGATTGACCAATGGGCTTGGACCATTGGTGTTTGTTCTATTATTATCTTGAGTTATCATGTTAATGTAAGAAATATCGAATTTTGGTTTTGAAAGTTTGTTAAATTCCGTTTGGTGAAAATGAGTTATATTTGTGCTTTAAATGTGTATAATGATTGCTTGATTCGCTTAAAAGAAATGTATTACTCATTGGGCCATGGTAACTCATTCCTTTTTTCTCATCATTTTCCAGGTCTCTCAATTACTAGCTATTAAAGTGAGAGCATTATCATGAAAATCATTAGGAGCTGGATATTTGAAGTATAGTTAAAGGTTACGTCTTTGGAGAAAAGACTGCTGTGTCACTCCTTCATCCTTTTTGTGTCACTCCTTCATCCTTTAGGATTTGGGGTGTGACAAGAATAGCTTCCAAATGATCTCGAAGTAGATGACAAGTACATGCTTCCAGGTTGGGTTATGAAGAATCACTTCAACTCATGTATCGCTATGCCTTCTACAAAGACCAACTTGAAGAAGGGTATGAAGAGTTGTCTAAGAGTCTTGTCCACTATGTAGGCGGTCTGCCAATGGCTCTTAAGAGATTTAGTTCCTTTCTTTCAAGGAAGAAAAATCAGGGGCATCAGATCTTGGAGAAGTTGGCAAGAGATCCTCCTCGTGATTCAGTTGGATTACCTTTAGATCAATCCTCCTCCCTTCGTCACTCTGTAGGGCCATTTGGAGGCTATGGTGGAAGTTCTTATAATGATCAAACGTACCATGACATAGGAAAATAACAATTGTCATGAGATCAAAGATCGAGTCCATTACCATTGACTATGATCATAATGGCAGTTTGGTGCGCTCACCAAGACAAGGTGGATCTTTAGGAGGTGAAACACAAGAGGTGAGTCCATTATTACAGTTTGTTTAATTGATTTGCAATATTAAGTTCTAGTTATGCCTTTCTCCATGAGTATAGCAACTACTATTCGATAATTGAATGGAAATTTAGAATAAGTAAAGTCACGGAGTCATGAAAGATAGACTTGCTTGAAACAAATCAAAATGGGTACACTCCTAATATATTGATGGTTTTATCGTACTTTTTTTATCTTTCGTCTTTACTCTTTAGGGTGCCTATTAACGCCTAAATTTTGCCTATTTATTTTAGGATTTAATCGCATAAAAATTAGGAATTAATTTCTAACCCCTAAATGAAAAATAATTTTTATTTAAATCACATAGCATAAATTAAGAGTATTTTCATTGAGTATTTGCATGGAATCCATTAAGATTTTTTTTTTTTAAAAGATCATTAATTATAAATATTTTTCCTACATTCTAAAATACCCCTTATTAAGACCCTTGATTCCTTATTAAGACCGTTTCTAACACAGTTGGTACATTCTAAAATAACCGTTACTCGAACATATTTACCCTTGGCCATGAACCTCCTTTGTATTTTTGATTCAACCAATTCTTCTACTTTCCGCAAAAAAAGAAATAAAAAAAATAAGAAGTAAAACAACAAACTAATATATAGTTATATTTTGAATCGAATTTCATTCAATGTACATTATTTTATTAAAAGATCTTGTATGATATTGCTCATCATCATTTGGCTATTGCATTTATTTTTCTTGTTGCCGGTCATATGTATAGAACTAACTTCGGGATTAGGCATAGTATAAAAGATCTTTGAGAAGCACATGTTCCTCCGAGGAGACGATTGGGGCATGGACATAAAGGTCTTTATGACACAATCAATAATTCGATTCATTTTCAATTAGGCCTTGCTCTAGCATCTTTAGGTGTTATCACTTCTTTGGTAGCTCAACACATGTACTCTTTACCTGCTTATGTGTTCATAGCACAAGACTTTACTGCTCAAGCTGCGTTATATACTCATCACCAATACTCGATCGGATTAAAGTATGTAATATCATAATAATGGTAGAAACGGAATCACTTTTTTTTTTTTTTTTTAATATTCTATCCAAAACTCCATAAGCCTAAGTGGCATTTATTAATTCCTTTCGATTTTTTATCTATTCCAAATTCCAATTTGAATATAAAATTATCTTTATTCCTCCGTTCATATGCATTTCATACATTCCATATATGAGGTGAGTAAAATTTCATGTGATTCGGTAAACAAAATAGAAATTTCATCATTGCTAAATCAATCCATATGATTTGATGAAGAATGGGTCAATAATGGAATTTTTTGAGAAAAGGGTTATTCAAAATGCTTGGGGATGGAAATGAGGGAATGTCTACAATACCTGGGTTTAATCGATACAATTTGAAGGATTTTGTAGATTCATTGATCGGGCTTAACAAAAGAACCTTATAAGTTTCCAAAAATTGAAAATTCATATCAAGAAATTGAATTTCAATTATTTTTGGAAACATATCAATTGGTATAATATAATTATTTTGTTGTATCTAGAATAATATCAATTCAACCCATTTCATGAAAAAAAAAAATGTGACCAATTAATCAATCACCAAAACTAGTTACAAATAACAACTTCTTGTTGAATTGAAACATATAAATGTTGACTAATTTAGCTAACATTAAATTGGTAAAATGAAATGATTGAATAATTGAAAAATGAGATTATTTGGGAATACACATTGAATGCTAAGATTACGCATTGAATTTATGGTAGTAGATCCATAATCAAAAAAAGTGTTTGTGATTATTCCGGAAGAAATGAAACAAAAGATACGGTAGAGCTAGGACAGTTATTGTATGAGGTCTACCCAATGTTAGATGCAGAGGCGCATAATAGATCGAAATAAACATCATGAGTTGTCCTGCAATAAAACCCGTTGTTACTTGATACCTTCTTCTTGGTTCCTTCTTCTCCTTCTTCCAGAACCCGAGCTCGGAGAAGGAAGAGATAAGAGGGCCCTATGGAGAATGTGGTCATAAATTCATAATAGAGTCCGACCATAATGATTGAATTTATTATGTTCATGCATAAGGATACTGAATTCCCTAGTAGAATCATTAATTTTAAATTTAAAAAATTATTTTAAAAAACCACGGCAGGGCCGGGCTAGGCCAGCCTTAGGCCGGCCCCTTATTCTTTTCCCTTTTCCTTCTCCCCGTCTGGGCCGGTCTAGCCCATGTCCATTTCTCCTTCCCTGGCCCGGCCCCCCTCCCCCCCGGGACGTTGGCCGAACGACAGAGAGGACACTCGTACAGTAGAGACTACATGGTGGCAGCGGCGATCGTCGAGTGAGAATTTTGGTCAAGGAAGGGACCAACAGAGAGAATGGGGGCGTCGTCCTTGAAGTGAAGGAATGGCCGGTTGGTTGCTTTTGGAAAAAGAGAGATCGAGAGAGAGGGAGGAGCGGAGAGAGAGAGAGAGAGTGTGTGATTGAGAGAGAGCGAGGGAGCCTTGGCCACGTGTGAACCCCGTCCGACGATCTCCGGTCGACGTCCTCAGGCTGAACCAGTAAGCCCTTTTATCTGCCCTGTTCGGATCCTGTCTTGGGCACGCCGGGCAGGAGCTTGCGGCAGTCCGGCCCTGGCGGTTCCCCGTTGAGCTGCTATGTCTTCTGGTTTGCTTTTCGAAAGTTCCGCTCCGGATCTGAGTCTCGGTCGAGCCGGAATCTCTCGTTCCCCTAGCGGATTCCATTTGTTCGATAGAATGCCACAACGAGATCTAGTCTTTGTGCCTTTATCTTTAGCCGAAATCGAGTCGTCCGTGCGCGTCGTGCTCTATTGTGATGTTCCAGTGGTGTTGGACGACCTTGGGCGTCGGCCTTGCAGTCGTTCGCCACGTTCCCATCGTCACCGTTGTTTTTCCTGTGTTTGACCGAGGAGGGTATGCTCGGCCGACGGCGGGGAGGTTGGCCGACGAGTGGCGGTCGGAGTGAACGACCGACGAAAGGTGGTGGCTCGGCGGCGGCTTGTCAAAAAAATGTAGGAGCTTCGGGGAAGGACGTCGCTTGTGAAGGGGACGTCGTGAAGAAGACGACGTGGAGAGTTGGGGGGAAAAAAATAGAAATTAAAAAATAAATAAATGGGGAGGAATAAATTAGTATGGGCTTAATTGGTTTAATCAGGTTTGGGCTCGTCATGGGTTTTTAAGTGGGCTAGGGAGTGCTTGGGCTCTGGTTGGGGCTTAGATTGAGAATTTTCAGATATAGGCTTGGTCTGGTTAAAGTCGGATTGGGCTCCAATAACTACGCCCATTTTTTCCTCGGCTTCTCATGTTTTAACTTCTTGGTCCAAGCCCGAGAGTCCAATGTCAGCCCATATTCGGGCTGGGCTCAATAGCCCAGCCCGGACCCCTGTTTTCGGATTAAAATATTTTAAAATATTTTTTAAAAATTAAAAAATTCTGAAAAAAATTATTTTTTTAGTAATTAGGACAAAGGCTTAAAAATTAGTTTTTGAGTAGTTTTCTCTTAAAATGTGCAAAGATACTTGATGAAAAATTGGGCTCAAAATTAAACAAACTCTTAAGGCTTTATAATAAGGTTTGAATGCTTCTTTTTTTAAGACGAATGCTCTTAATTATGCGCTTTCGCTATATTACTTATCTTTTTTCCTTTAGTCTAGCTAGAAATGGTACTTTTCTTAGCATTAGACCTTGCTTTGCCTTGCAATTTATTTAACGTTTTTCTTGATTGCTTATTGTTATTTTAATAATTGTGCACTTGCATGATTACCATGCGTGTTAGTTGATAGGTTTAAAATCAATTCAAAACCTAGCAAAAATCATTTCATAATAAACAAGATTAAGTATCGAAATGGCACTAATTAATTAATTAGTATAATTAAGTGCTCGACCTTAGATTCTCTGATTGTGTAGAAAGTGAGGTACATTTTCATGTCTCATAATATATCTAGCAAACCCCAATAGATTAGTGACGACTTATCATAAGAAAATTCTTAAAGCATGAATTTAATATCCCAGCGTCACATAGGGCTTGGGAAAGACCACATCCAAAACATAGGCCCTCATTTTGGGTAATACCTTAAACCTATGTCTTTTTCTTTTCTAGATGGCAAGGTAGATCATGACAATGCCAAAACAAAAATAATTGCACTAGCGTCATCTACTTACGTTGGTGTTCCATTTTATTAGAGATATAGAGCATCAAGAAAGCCATTTGGTTTTGGAGCAAAGCATTGGGGGTTCTAGATGGAGTTGTATAATTATGATAAAAAGACTAGTGAAAACCGCAATGTGTGCTCCATGATAAAAGAAGGAATACAAGCACACGTGACGTATCCTCTAACTAGTACTCTAGTCCTTCCAGGAATTAAGTATCTTATTTTTGGGAAAACTTTACCTAAATAATTGGTTTTCATTAAAAGTGCGGCCTTTCTCTGGATTCAACTGGAGCTCATTTTGGACCTGTCTCTCGTCCATATCCCTTTGAAGTCGTAGGGCCATTTGGAAATGGAGGAAACTGCTGAGATGATGGCAAGCATTCAGGGGTCGGACAAATTGTTGTAGTCTCTGTTTCTGCAGTTGAATCTATCAGTATTACCTATGAGGAGGGTCGTTCTTTTAGACACGGTGAAAGCAATGGCGGCAAAATAAATACGGTGCGCTACTCTAGTAGGAACTTTGTGTCAGACAAACATTACCCTTTCTATTTTCAATGGTGCAGCTTATATGCCACTGCTGAAGACAGTGTCCTGATGGAAATGACCGACAGTGTCTACTATTTTTTTTGTCAGATCATGCATCATCATCTGAATCATCAAGGCAGTTGACTCTACGCTAGTGATTGTCATCTACCATGGTTTTGTTTTTCAACTTGTTGCATTAACTTTCTTTGCCCTTTATATGGTTGTTACAGATAAATCTGGACTGCTTGACTGAATATCTAACTTCGGTTTTGTGGTATATTGCAAGTGATTTTGGCTCTATTATCATCCATTCAACCACATTTCATAGCAATAAAAAGAACATACGGACCATTCGGCATTGAAACTAGAAGGCAATTTTCATTTCCAGCAACTGGTGGAAAGATCATTGGATTTTATGGGAGTTCTAGTTCCCATCTTAAATCTCCTGGAGCATATTTCGAACCAATCTCTTGTCTCTATCTCATCAAGTGTAGTGGATCATGTGGAGTAGGGATGAGTGGTTCGGGTTCTTTATAGGTTTTACTTGAAACTTGGTACAGGTTCCAAAAAATAATTTTTTGAAACCTAGAACCTACTCGTTGAAACAAGAACACTGGAACCTAGTCACAAGTTCCAGGATCCAATAGGTTCCCTTTCTTTTTTTCTTTTTTTAGTTAAAAAATGAAAATGAACACAATAATAATAGACAAGCTTATCATTCATAAAAGAGAATACAAAATGATAGTGGTATCAACATAGGAAAAAGAATTCTTGGCAGAGAATTCAACTAGATAAAAGAGAGGAAATTGAAGAAAAGTCTGCAAAAAGAAACTCCTACCGTCAAGAATCCCTTGATACATTAATTTCACATAAACACAACAATAATATCCTCTTGTTGTTCATTCTAAGAACTCCAACTTCAGATAAGATGTCAGTACTTGCTCAATTACAATATCTAGACAAACGATCAAGGATGTCAGTTTTCTCTTTGCTGGTCATTTAAAAAACTGGGAGTATGTCATAAATTGAAATCCCTTGCGTGTGCCACCAATTGTGGGACCAGCCTCTAATGGCTCTTCTTCATGATGAAAGCTGCTCTTTGGATAAACAAGCATACAGAGGGGACGCCTGCAATTTCTCTCATTTTCTTTTCATTGTTATTTTGCTGAATTTTTCTTGCGATTATTATATAGATTTTCCTTTCGCATATTAAAAAGTTATAGCTTATGAGTGCCGGCATATGTTCTCTGCAAAATATTACGTGCATAGTTGTGGCCAAGTTCTTATAAGCAATTATGGATAAAAGCCTATGTAGATATACAGTTAATCCCTAAAATTCTATAAGTTCTAATTAGGTACAGCTGTAATGGTTGGGAACATTCGTTAACTATAATCTTTGCAACCCATTTTCCTATAGTGATCTCACTATTAGGTTGAGAACTAGGAGAATCCAGCTAATCCCAAATCTCAACACCTCTACCATTTTTTTTTTTTTTTGGTAAGATAAGAGGTATATTGACTTTTAACCAAACGGACTATACAAAATTCTCGGCACCAAAAGACTTACACTCTTAGTGACGGAAGAAGTCAAAGAGAGTGGAAGGGTGCCAAGAGTAAAATAGATCGAGGGAAGCCTAAAATAGCAACAACCCTCAAACAAAACTAAAGAGAGATCTGACACCTAGGACAGGAAAATAGAGGGATCAAGACCCCAACAACGTTGTATCCTCCTATTTCTTGGAGTGTCCACAACGTGGTTGAACATGAGAGCCTTGTCCTTTGCGACTTTGAGAAGATGTTGCTTCAATGCCGGAACAACCAAGGCTTGGTTCCTAAAAAGGATATTGTTCCTAGTCTTCCAAATCAAATGGCAAAGAGCATCGAAGGAGAACTAGGCAATGATTTGATGAATTCATTGCCAAAAATGTGATTGATGGCCCATTGTAGATTTTCCATCCACTAAAAGGATCTATAGTGCCACAAGAGGTTGCATTTTGATGCCCAAAAGATAACAAGGCCATAGCTGTAGAGCCGTTAAACGGGTGGGTCGGGTCGGGTTTGGGTCGGGTCATTAATGGTCTCGACCCAAATTGACCCATTAACCCATTTATGACCCATTTATGTTTAATGTAATTTTTTCGACCCAAACCCGACCCGACCCATACCCAACCCATACCCGACCCGACCCAAATCATATTAATAAAATATTTTCATATTTAACAAATTTAGAAAAACTTATTCCTATGTTTTTTTTTAAAGATTATATTATTAAAATACTTCCAAACTTTTATATATATATATATATATATATATATATATATATATATATATATTTTTTTTTTTTTTTTAAAATTGTATTGTTAAAATAGTTTTATACCATATAAATTTAATGGACAATTTTTATAAATTTTAAAATAATTATTTAAAAAAATCGAAATTTAATTAATTATTTAAAAAATTAAAATTTTAATTATTTTTATTTTATTTTTAAAATATAATTTTCTTTTTCTCTCTTTTCTTTTTCTTTTTCTCTTTTTTCTTCTCCTTCTTCTTCTTCTTTGGTCGGTCGCCGTCCACGACGACGGGGCGACCGGCCACGGGCGAGCCTCGAGCTCACCGGCGTCGCCGAGCTCAAGCCTCGCCCAATGCCGACGAGCTCGAGGCTCGCCGGATCGGCGAGGCTCGAGCCTCGCCCCGACGTCGGCGAGCTCGCCGACGCCAATGAGGCCTCCGCCTCGCTAGATCCGACGAGCTCGAGGCTCGCCGATGTCGGCGAGCTCGGCGAGCTCGAGCTCACCCTCGCCGGACCGGCGAGGCTCGAGCCTCGCCCGACGCCGGCGAGCTCGAGGCTCAAGTGCCTCGCCGACGTCGGCGGGCTCGAGTCTCGCTAGATCGGCGAGGCTCGAGCCTCGCCGGTGTCGACGAGGCCTCCACCTCGCCAGATCCGGCGAGCTCGAGCTCGCCCGACGCCGGCGAGCTCGAGCTCGCCCGACGCCGGCGAGCTCGAGGCTCGCTTGGACGGTTGCCGGCCGTCGCCGTGTCGGCGACCGGAAGGAGGAAGGAGAAAGAAAAAAAAAAGATAAAAAAAAAGAAGAAAGATAAAAAAGAAAGAAAAAGAAAAGAGAAAATAAAAATAAAAAAATTATAATTTCAATTTTTATAAAGTTAAAGAAAGAATGGACGAATTATAATGTTTTTTTTCTAAAGATGAGTTTTCAACCCAACCCATTTAAAAACCCACTTAAGACCCATCTATCTTAAACATTTAATTGTGAAACCCATTTAACTATCTTTTGTTATAAACAAGTGACCAATTTATGACCCATTTAAGATTTAAATGGGTCATAAATGGGTTTATGACCCATTTTAACACCTCTAGCCATAGGAGACATGGCACCCAAAAAAGAGATGATCTCTATAGTCCGATCTAGAATTACAAAAAACACAAGCCACATTCGCAATTCTTCCAAAGGAGAGTAAAAGGCCTTGGGTAGGTAACCTATTTCTTGTAATGAGCCAAAGGAGGAAACGGTACTGAGGTAAGAAATTACTATTCCAAACAAATGGAAACCACGAAACCAAGCAACTTCTTCGACGTATGGCTTCCTAGGCTGAACCTATGGAGAAAGTACCTGATGAATGCTCCACCCAAGCAAATCTGTCTGGATTCTGTGAAAGCGAGGGGAGGGGATGCGACCATGAAAGGAGGACAACCCTGATAGCTTGGCTTTGTTCAGAAAAAAGATCCGCCACCATAGCTTGTCTAGGGAGACCGGACCGATAAATATAAGTGTCCGTGAAGAACTTGTTTAAAGATTCACGAGGATGCCAAGGGTCGAACCATAAGGAAACGGCACGGCCATCACCCACCCGCCAAATAAAAAATTGTTGGAAGTCCCTCCAGATCAAGCAGCTTTCTCCAAGCCCAGGAGCAAAATGTTGGCTTCGAAACTACCCAAAAGTTCTTTCTTAAGGAGGTAGAATGAATCCATTTACACCAAAGAGATTCCTTATCCGTAAAAAGAATCCATATCTGTTTCAACATCGCTGCCGTGTTGCAATCACGGAGATTGCGAATGCCAAGTCCTCCGTTTTCTTTTGGGAGGAAAACGTCTTCCCATGCCACTTTCGCACCCCTAGACCCAAGTCCACCGCCCACAAAAATTACATGAATCAAATGCTCTAAATTCCAGAACTTTCAGAACTTTCATCAGAATCGGCGAGCAAAGGATGTCGCTTTAAGAGCAGAGGACACAAGACACGATTTCAAATGGCACTGATTTTACTTTTCCAGTTATTCGAACGAATCATGATATCCAAAGCCCCAATTCAATAACCAAGCCGCAAACAGACCGGACCCATTTCAATTCTCCCCACGAATCACCAAATGAACAAACTACTCGTCACACCAACAATCGATAATCCTTGGCAACAACAAAAGAAGGACAAAACACGTTTGTTCAGAAAACACGAGAAGAACACAAGATCATGAAGAGAGGCGTCAGACAGATCAAACTCACGGGGACATAGCTCCCAGTCCAAAATCGAAACAAACTCCCCGGACCCTGACTGGCGTATTGGACGAAGAAGACCCCACACCAAGAACGAGAGAGAGAGAGAGAGTACCAGGAGCTCGAGAAGACGTAGGAAGAAGGGTAGCGAAGGTCGAGGGAAGCGAGGGGAGTGAGCGGCGTCAAGTCGTCGTCAAGGGCGTCATCAAGCGAAGGGGGCGTCATCGAGCGGAGGGGGCAAGCGGCGTCGAGTGGGCCGAGCGGGGTTGAGCGGTTTCGCCAAGCAGAGGGGGCTGAGCAGCATCGAGTCGTCATGAAGGGCGTCGCCGGGTGGAGAGAGCCGAAGGAGAGAGTCAGGAGTCCAGGTTAGTAAGGTAGGGATAGAGTCAGAGAGAGAGAGAGATAGAGAGAAGTGACAAATTGGAATAAAATTAGGGCTTTAAAAATTAGAAACCTAGTTCCGGTTTCGGTTCCGGTTCCGGTTCCTATAGGAACCACTGGTTCTGAAAAAAATGGAACTAGGAATCGGAACCTCTCTCCTCAGAATTGGGAACCGAACCGGATCTATCGTGCGGTTCTCCGGTCCTGATTCTACCCGGGAACCGTGCTCACCCCTAGAGGCCAAGGTGAAAATAGTTAGGATGATGATTGGGACGATGGAAAATTCAATGGTGCAAAGAAAATAAAATTGATGTTGGAAAACGTTGTCAACTGCATCTTCTTTGAGTATGATGCTAATAGTGAATCTATATGGTCCTCTACACATGGTCAAAGTGGCAACGGAAATATCAATATGGTGAGTTCATTGATTATTTTCCATTCATGTTATAGTTGACTCTCTCTCTCTCTCTCTCTCTCTCTCTCTCTCTCTATTCTATGGCAATTTTTAGGAAAAATTATCAATTTAACACACTCTCTCTCTCTCTCTCTCTCTCTTCTTCTATGGCAATTTTTAGGGAAAATTATCAATTTAACCTTAATCCTAGTGTACTGATGCAAATATAGTTATATAATTTTTAATTTTGCTAATGTAATCCTAAACATTTGTAGGAAATTCCAACATACTTATTCTAGCCAATTCATGCGAGGAAATATTGACGTGCCAGTCCACATAGGATGTTAGTTTAAGTAAAGTTGCCCAAGTCAATGTAAAGGTAAAACAACTTGCGATAATTAGACTCCACGTTAACAGTTTTAGATTGACACCTACGAAATAGGTTTAGAACTATCTTGGTAATTACCCTGGATTTTTATGAAAGCCTTTCATTTGCTTCTTTTCCATGGAAGTTTTATTTTCTTAAAATGAATCTTTATTTTTTTTTTTATCTCGTCTTATGCTCAATTCAAACTTTGGTAAAGAATATTTAGGCTCCGTTCGTTTCACAGAAAATAATTTCTATGAAAATATTTTTTGGATTTTTCAATGTTCGTTTCATGGAAAATGAATTAGTTAGGGAAAACATTTTCCATTAAGAGAAAAAAAGTCCTCTAAGATTGGGGAAAATATTTTCCACTTTTGAGAAAGAGGAAAACATTTTCCACTTTTGAGAAAGAGGAAAACATTTTCCATACCTTTTTTCACCTCATTTTCCTTCATCAAATACCTTTTCCTTTTTTTTTTTCTTTTTTAAAATTTGATTTATTAATTATATTTTATTCTTTTCTTTTCTTTTTTCCTTTTCTTCTTCGTTGGTGATCATCACTGTCGAGCTGAAACTTCGCCACAAGCAAGCGAAGCTATGTCCTACCAAATCCGGCCACTAGGTAGGGCTCGAGCCTCACCGGAGGTGGCCAGACATTGGCGAAGCTTTGGCAACTTCTGGTGAGGCTCGAGCCTCACCCAGGTGGCAGATGTTGGCGAGACTCTGGCAACCTTTGGCGAGGCTTGAGCCTCACCCCAGTGGTTGGATTTGGTGGACTCAAGCTCACCTATGGCTAGCGAGCTTGGCCTTGCCTAATCAAGTGATCGCCACAGGTTGATGAGGCTCCAGCTCACCTATGGCTAGTTGCCAGCTGTAGTTGTGACTGGCAATTGGTCAATGAAGAAGAAAAGGAAAAAGAAAGCAAAATAAAAAATGAATAAAGAGAAAAGATCAAATATAATTAAAAAAATCATTTTTTATTAAAATATAATAATAAAAAATTATGGAGGAAAAGATTTTTCTTACCAAACAATGACAAATATTTTGTAGTACATTTTTAGGTTTTAGCAGAACAATGGAAAATATGATTATTTTCTTGAAGAATGGCTTCTTGACCAAAAACATAATATTTTCCATAAAACGAATGGATCCTTACTTTGGTTACATTTCATATGTTTAACAAGTTTAGTAACTAGCATAATATCCTTATTGGTCTGATGAGCAGAAGAATCTATAATTATCTTTTTAGAAAATTTTCAAACGAACGATTTAAAAGGGTGTATTGAATTTATAGAATTGACCATAATATAGTTTTTTTTTTTTTTATTCGTAGCTACATTAGGAGGAATGGTTTTGTGCGTTGCAGTAAGGTTTTGGCGAAGGTCTGAGGCACCTACCAGCTACCGCCGCCCAGTGCCACCATTATATCAAGTATTAGTTTTCTAATAAACTTGAATTGTTTTATCAAAGTGAACTATGAGTGGCAGGAGCCTGTATCCATAAGGATGAATGATAAAGTATGGGTTGTGGGAAGCATCCTAGAGGGAAATCAAAACCATCCAAATGTACTGACTGATTGAAAATGTTTTTTTATTTCTTAAATTTCTTCACTTAGTATTTATTTATACATAACGTAAAGGTCAATTAGTACGCTTTGCACGAATGGACTCCATGAGAGCAACCTACTAAAATTGAGTTTTTTTTTTTTTTTAAACTAAATGATGCGAATAAGGAAATTGAGGCATCTTAAAGGTTGTACGTGGATGCGGTGTTTGCCTAGGCCAGAGTGGTCTATCTAGCACAACGAACAAGGTATTGGTGCCATTCGAGTAATGAACTGTTGATCTTGATGTTAGATAAAAGCTACTCTTTTTCTTTCTGATTCATGCAAGCTCATAATGGCATGTGCTGAAGACATAATGCGTAGATAGAAATCATTAGTCGCTAATGTTTGAAACATGGCCAAGTTGAACCACCATAATTATAACTCATCCGGGAAATATAACAGCGGGATGTATAACATAATAAAACTGAAAATTTATTCGATCACGATTTATTTGTTTTCGAAATTTGGTGATTTGTATGCCTGTGAATGTTGCTTTGCATACATGAGTTAAAGTGACCAATTTTTATATGAAATTTCATTAATCACGTGCAAAATTAGGGTCGGCAATTCTAGAGTAGGTTCAGGTTTTATCCATAACTTATCCTACGAAAATTGATTTTCAATTTTTGGAACCTAAAATCTATCATGTGTACTATAGCACTAATAGGGTTGAGTTTAGGGTTTTCTTGGGGACTAGTGAATTTCTTTTTTTATTTTTTTTTTTCATTTTTTAATTTTTTTTTTTGCTTCGTTTTTAGTCAAGGAAAATAAAAATTAAAGTAACAACAAAAATGTCCCTTTAGATAGATAGAGTTCCATTAACAAGGCGACCTATCCCAAACAAAAACATTTGTAAGTAAAATAATCTGTCAAACCACACAAGAAGTTGTATAATGTTGTCATGAAAAGTAAATGAATGGGGTTGATTCAAGAGTAAATTAGAAACATTTAGTTAATTTAAGGTTTCTAAAGTGCATAAGATATTGGTTTCTCCTGTAATGAGTATATTCCATATTCCATTATATATATATATATATATATATATATATAGGTCAATCTATCTATACCATATTTGTGTTTTTTCCCATTATATATTCCACTCTATTATACAAATATACCATGTTAGTGGAATGAAAGGTGTCGACGTTTCTTGAGTTATCTATTATTTTGACAACCGTGGCAGATCTCTTGTCGGATACGATCTGATCCATATTCAACAGTGAATATAAAATATTTATTTTACAAGGATATAAAAGTTTCATATGATCACCAACTGATAATTTTTAAATAAAAATTTGCTGAATTGACTAAATTAATAAAATTAAAAGGTTATGACTGAACAACAAACTTATGACAAGTTTTTAAACTTTTTGAACAATTTTCTCATTTTAGATAGCAATCGTCCATGGAAACAAGTTTCTTTGTCATTTTCTAAATAGTTCAACTGATTTAAATGATCTTCTCTCTTCTCTCGGAAGAGCTTCTTCCCTCTCCACTTGGGCAGAGTAACATCCCTATCCGTGTAATGGGTGATAGTATCAACAAACCTCGAGAACCCCCCCGATTTTCCGTAACCTTCTTTCCAATGGAAAGAAACATCACCCTCATCAAAAAAGGGAAACCTTTTCCCCTCCAAAACTCATGAAGCCCCAAAACCCCAAACCCTAACGCACAAATACCCATTGCTCCCTCCTCTGTTTGCACCAACACCTTTTGCCCCTATGACGTGGAAGCATCACGATCGTGGCTGGAAGGAAATCTCCAAAACCCAGTTGAGCTACTCCAGAAAGCAGAATACGACACCCCAAGACTCTGGCTGGCAAGTGGCACTGTTTCATTGAGCGACTGTACAAACCCACACCAGAAATCCTCTCGAGCGCCGGGCTGCAAAGATCTCGGCGACACTTTCCCCCAAGAGCTCCCCTCAAAGCGAGCTGTAAACCAGAATCTCAACAGTAAGTCTCCTCCCTTTATCGCCCACAAGAAAGAAATATGGAGAAGGAAAATGAAACTGAGCTACGTCTAGCTGCGCTATGTAGAAGTTTGGGCCATTTGTGGTTGGAAGATGATATCGTAAATGTGAGATGTGAAATGCCAATTGAAAAAAGAAGAGAATGTATGCTGACCCTCTATGGCAAAAATTTTTCTAAGCCAAATGTGAACTTCCAGGCTCTCCAAAATACCATGAAGAAGGCTTGGAAGACTGACATAGTAACCTGTAATAAAAAAGAACCAGGGTTTTACTCGTTTTTGTTTGAAATAGAAGCTGAAAAAGAAAAAGTCCTAAGTCAGGGACCATGGTCGTTTGCTAGCAACTTACTAGTGCTGAAACAGTGTGTGGCTGATATACCAGAGCACTGCTATGAGTTTACCAAGTGTGCATTCTGGGTTCAGATAGTAGGGATACCCCCAGGATGGACCCTAAGAGAGGTTTACTTTGATTTGGCCGTGAAAATAGGGAAGGTCCTAGAAATTCAACTCCAATCAAAGGGAGTAACTTACAAAACAGGACGAGTGAAGGTGGAAGTGGACTTAACGGCTCCCCTGAGATCTGGAAACATTGTGAAATTAGAAGGAAAAATGCTGTGGGTGGAATTTAAGTATGAACGATTACCCCACTACTGTTATTCATGTGGAAGAATAGGCCACTATGCATCAGATTGCGAAGAAATCCCATATGAGATGACAAAATGGGCTGAGAACAAACCAGGGAAATATGGACCTTGGCTGAAGGCTGAAGTAAGAGAGAAAAGTCCACATTGGGAGGCTTTCTATGGAGTGCTTAACCTGCAGCAAGAAGAAGAGGAATTAGTCCCTGAAACGCAAATCCAGTCAGAGGGCATGGAAATTGTTGTAGCTGAGAACGTGGAAAGAGTTCAAATGCTAGATCTACTTAGAAGGAAAAAACGTCCTGAATGCCTTGTACTAGCTGAGAACATGGAAAGCGCAGCCCCAAAGAAGAAGAAGCAACCAAAGGCAAGCAAATAGCTATATTTGAACCATCTGTCACTGAAGCTAACAAGGCCAAGGTGCCAAGCGTAAAAAACCAAACTTTTAAAAGAACAAAGAAACAAAAGAGGATCCAAGAATCTGCCATAGCATTGATAGATGAGGAGGAGCTGTTAGATACCCCTGTTCAGGTGGTTAGAGAAGGAAAGGAATGGGCTCTGGTGGCTAGCCCGAATAAGCCACCGACAACGATATGAGGGTTTTGAGCTGGAACTGTCAAGGGCTGGGTAATCCCTTGACGGTTCAAGAGCTTCGAGCCTTAGTGGCTCAAGAAAGGCCCAACCTAGTTTTTCTAATGGAAACAAAAAACAAAGAGTTGCTGATGGAAAGGGTAAGAAGACGGCTCAAGTTCCCATACTCCCATCTTGTACAGCTGGTTGGAATTGCAGGAGGCTTGCTTATTATGTGGCTAGAAGAGGTAGAAATCCATGTGAATTTCAGCTCAAAAGAACTCATTGATTTAGATTGTATAGAACCGGAAAGTGGGAAACATATGAGAATCACATTCCTCCATGCATCCATGAATTTTCAAGAAAGGTTAGCACTTTGGGAACAAATAAAAAGTTTTCATTTTGCAAACCAACTCCCGTGGATCTGTATGGGGGATTTTAACGAAATTATGTATAATTGGGAGAAAGAAGGAAGGTGAGAGGCTGATCATCACAGAATTACGGCTTTCCGGGAGTTCACAAACAGTTGTTCCTTCATGGACATGGAAAGCAAAGGATGCGCCTTCACGTGGACAAACAAGAGAGAAGGCGATGCACTAGTGAGGAAAAGGCTAGATAGAGTCTTATGTACCATGGAGTGGAGGGTGGCCTTTCCGAATGCAGAAGTGGTGGCTCTACCTACCGTGGGATTTGACCACAGCCCGCTATTGCTCCACTTATACCTGTTGCAAAACAAAAGGAAAAAGGCTTTCAAGTTTGAAGCCTATTGGTTGGAAGAACAGGAATGTGGAGAAATAATAAGAAGCACATGGCAAAAGGAATAATATCAGTAGCTAAGTGTCGCAACCAAAATTTTCGGGTGTGAACCACTTAAGGTTTGGCTAGTGGATTGTTAAGTCTTGACTTAACTCGGGCTTTCCCAAGCCCATACCAATTCGCGACTTAGGTTTAAGTTTTTAACATGCAAATGGATTTTATCCAGGAGTCGCCACTAATCTATTTTTGGTGGGTCGATTAGAAACCCAAGTAAAATAACGGGAGGATTATTTTACTCCTACGAACCAGAGATTATGGGTACGGGGATTTGGTTACATTAGATTTTTCTAATGCCCTTTCGGTACCATTCTTTTATTTTCAAAAATGTTTTTGCAGATAGCTTGAATTGATTTTAAATATATTTCCCTAACATGTGAGGTGATCATGCGGGTGCGCGATCCACCAATTTAACACCCAGATAAACGATAAATAAATTGCAAAAAAAAAAAAAAAACTTACCTCAAAGCAACGAAAGCATCTGCAATGTTAAATTAAAATCCACATCAACAACCCTAGATATGGTTTCTAATTAACATGCAATTTCATTTTTTGTTTTCACTTAATTAATGAAAATCATGCAATATGCAATGCAATATTAACTGAATGACTTAATTCTAATGACATGTAATTTCTAATTAAATAGACCTAGCAATAATCTCTAAATGACATGCATTTGATTTTTTTATTTACTAATAAGCATGCAATCTATCCTAATATGCAATGACGTGCAAAGAGTTCCCTAATTCTAACTTTTTTCTTTTTCTTTAATGGAATTCGAAATTAAAATTGCCAAATAATTATACGTGCAATTCAAATTTAAAAAAACACTAATATCCTAAATGAATGCATCTTTTTTGGATTTCTATTTAAGGAATTCGAAATAAATAAATTTCCTATTCTAAACATGCAAGATAACCCTAAAACAAGGATTATTCTAAAACGAACCTAATCTAACTCAGTTTTTTTTTTTTTTTGGATTTTTCCTTTCTTTTACGAGAGCAATCAAAATAAGACATCAAGAATAGCATGGCAACAAACTAGGAAAGATATTATCCATGTCCATTTTGGAAATAAATTGACGAATCGTATCTCGCGCATGAGATCGGATTGACTAATTTCAAATAAAATCACGAATCGTATCTCAAGTGTGAGATCGGATTGGCGATTTTTCCACGCAATTGCGAGTCGTATTTCAAGCGTGAAATCGAACTGTCAATCATATACACGTTAGGAAAATTTCCTAATTCATGAGGGATCAAGGGATCTTTTGGATATGGCAATATTGATCAAACATTTAAAGAAAGATTGCAATATTACAAATTAGGCAGCAAGATATATGAAAATCAAATTGATGGAGAGTCTTACCTAATTCACGATGTCACCCGCACGATGTCACGCGGGTGACGTTTCCGAATTCGGATGGATGATGGGTCACGGAAATCATGGTGAGGAAGGCCGGCGATCAGTAGCATGCACGGTTGCTCGGTAATCGTCGGACGTGTTCCATAAGACCGAGTATTTGGAATTCTGTTTGAGAACTTCAGCTTCTTTTCACTTTGCTATCAAGCTTCGCCTTTGTAAAAAAGCTTGGGCAAAACAGGACAAACTTCACCGCCTCTTTTGTATTGGGAACGCCCTCTTGTGCCCATTGAAGAATTTGGTGTCAGTTGAGTTGTTCAGAGAATCATCAAAGCGGTTGACGTCGAGGTGTGTATCGGGTTGAGCTGGACTTGGTCCTAGATGCTTTGCCCAATCTGTTGGATGTGAAGACAGATTTGCAAGTTTGGTGGAAACGTGCTGCTGAATGCTTTGGCCGTAGATCATCACTTGCAGGACTTGAGTCTGTGTTTAATGCTATGGTGGGCATATGGTTTGACCGCGTGGACTCAACCTTTCCAGTTGAACGAGTATGTCCTTTGTTCCCAGTTCTCCATATCTCCTGGTTCTACTCAAAAACCTGCAAAACAGAATATTTATCTAACTTGGTTCGGTGAGGACGCTGTAAGTCTCGATGGTGCTTTATGTCATCATGATGGAGGGCACTGAGCAGCAATTCGTTATGGTGATTGCGGCTAGAAGGAGTGATGTAGATCGGTGCGAGGAAGCAACTCGTGGGCGTCGCTCCGTGCAAGGCAGGAACAGAGCACCGTCGCTGGGAAAGAGTGGCAGCTTCACGGTGGCGTCTCGACTCACGCTCGGTGCTACGTTTATTCTTTTAGCGTGTAGAGTATCTGGTATCAGAAAGAAGCGAGCCCCCCCTTCAATGTGGCCATGGATGTGTCGATGTCGCGGCTGCTCTCTCGCGGTTGTGCAAGTGGCAGGATCAGAGAATTGCAAGTGTTGACCGGCACTGGTATAGAGGACTTGACCGAGGCTCTCCTCTCCAAGATCTCTCTCTTCTCTCGTGTGTTCTCTCTGAAATTATCAATTTGCCGACCACCACGATTTCTTCAAGGGAGCGTGATGCTCTCTCTTCAATGCTCTCAATTGTGGCTGCCGTATACTCTTTGAATCTCTCTTCTTCCCCCCTCAAAAAGCGCCGTGTATTTTCAATATGTGTGGCTTCCTAAATCCTATGTATGTTTACTTATTTATAGGGCACATATTAGGGTTTTTAAATTTTCTAAATCCATATCCACGAAGATTTCTTTTCGAAACGCAATATTTGTTTTTTTTTCCAAACGTAATATTTGCTTTTGAATTGAAATCTCACAAAGATAAATCCGTAAAATATCTCCGAGGATACGGGCTTGGACCGATTTGCTTTCTTTGTGAGCTTAGCCCAGTCTGTCAATTTAAAGCTCAGAACCACCAATTCGAACTCATCCGCCACCGGTCCAATAAACAAATGCAAAAAATGCAAATGCACCTAAATCTATATGCTATGCAATTAATTATTTTTTCAGGGATAAAATTAACCCCTAATTTTTAATGCAATAAATGACTAATTAGGTCGCCAAAATTTAGGTGTCAACACTAAGTTTCCCAGGAAAACTCCTAGAAGTATAAAAAAAGTTAGCATCATGGAGTCGGGGGAAGTTCTCCAACACATCATACCAGATAAAAGGGCTGAAAAGGAAATTGACAGAGCTAAACAACAAACCAGGAACAGAAACCAGCAAAGAAGAAAGCAAGGAGATAGTGGAACAAATTGAAAAGCTATGGAAACAAGAGGAAATGTACTGGGGGATGAGATCACGTATTGAGTGGCTGCAGTGGGGCGACAAAAATACCAAATATTTTCACGTAACAACAATCCAAAGGAGGCATCACAATAGGATAACAATGCTAAAGACTGATGAAGAGAGTTGGTGTAGAGAACCAAATTCTCTCAAAAATCATATAAGGGACTTCTATTGAAACCTATATGAATCGGTAGGACCCCTGAACTTCCAACCTATCCTTGATCAACGCTTGAGTCCAATCGGAGAAGAGGCGAATGAAAGATTGATGGCCATCATCACAATGGAGGAGGTTAAAGAAGCTGTATTCCAACTAGGAGCAACAAAAGCCCCGGGGCCAGATGGAATGAATGGGCAATTCTACAGGAGCTATTGGGTAGAAATCAAGGAAGATGCAATCCACATGGTCCAGAATTTCTTTGACACAGGTACTTTGGACCTAAACTTGAATTTGACTCATATCTCTCTAATTCCTAAGGTTAAAAATCCTGAGGAAATCAGCCAGTTTAGGCCTATTAGTCTATGCAATTTTAGCTACAAGATTATCTCAAAAGTGATGGCAAATAGACTAAAACCATGGCTCCATGAGTTACTAGCGACAAAACAAAGCGCATTTGTTCAAGGCCGGCAAATTCAAGACAACTTCCTCATCGTACAGGAAGTATTGCACCAAATGAAGATTAAAAAGAGAAGAAAGAAGTTCCATGCCATTCTTAAACTAGACATGCAGAAGGCATACGATAGGATTGAATGGGACTTCTTGAGAGCTTGTATGCTGAAAATGGGCTTTTGCAAACGATGGGTCAATCTAATCATGAAATGTGTCACAACGGTGTCGTTTTGCGTGAAAGTGAATGGAGAACCCACGCAGGTTTTTACCCCCACAAGAGGCATTAGACAGGGAGATCCACTATCACCTTACCTATTTATATTAGTCACAAATGTGTTATCATGGTTGATGCACAAAGCACAAGTGGATGGAAGCCTAAAGGGAATCACTCTAAACAGGCATTGCCCAACATTATCCCATTTGTTATTTGTTGATGATGCAATCTTCTTTCTGGATGGAATGGTTAGAGAATGTCAAAGCCTAGCAGCAATTTTAAACCAATACTGCTATGCAACGAGTCAAGCCGTCAACCTAAACAAATCTGGAATCGCTTTCAGTAGTGGCTGTCCACAAAGCTTGAAGGGGAATATGGCCCAGGAACTACGAGTTCCGATTATAGAAAAGATCAGGAAGTACCTTGGAATACCATCTAATTGGGGTCAGTCTAAGAAAGACATGTTTAGCTGGATTTTGGCTAGAATCAACATGAAGATGGAAGGATGGAAAGAAAAATTTCTCTCAAAAGCAGGAAAAGAAACATTGATAAAGAGTGTAGTGCAAGCCATCCCCCAGTATGCCATGTCGATTTTTAAGATACCAAACTCTATTTGTAATGCTATAGAGAGAAGAATGGCATCATTTTGGTGGAAACAAAGCGATGTCAGGAAAGGCATGCACTGGAAAAAATGGGAAGTGATGAAACTCAGAAAAGATGAAGGAGGCTTAGAATTTAAAGATTTGCAAACCTTGAATAGAGCCATGTTGGCTAAACAAGCCTGGAGGTTACATTAGAATCCTTCAGCTTTATGGAGTCAGATTTTCAGAGGTTTATACTTCCCGGATGGGGATTTTTGGAAAGCCAAAAAAGGGCTTAGACCGTCATGGGGATGGCAGCGTATAGTAACTGGGAGAGAAGTTATCGAACCCAAGCTTAAATTGGTTGTGGGGGATGGCAATACTATAAAATCTGCGAAGACAAGTGGCTACCCTCTGGCATCATTGGAGGGCCTGCAAATAGAGATGAGTCGCACAAAGTGGCTGAAGTAATAAATACTAACTCCAGAACGTGGAAAGAGCAAACTTTGCAGAACCTCTATGCATAAAAGGTTGTCGAAGAGATACTAGCAACCCCCATTAGTCCCTTCCCCAAGACAGACACCCTACACTGGACAGCAAACAAAACTGGGGGCTATACAGTTAAGAGCGGCTATAATAAAGAGCAATCCAAGTCATTCAAGGCAGCCACAAACACAGCCTCAACATCATTCCAACCACCGAGAAAATTATGGACGAGCTTATGGAATATCCGAACACCCCCCAAAATTCGCACCTTCCTATGGAGCATGTGTTAAGACGCCTTACCAATGCGTGAAAAACTTTACAAGAAAAAAGTCTTATCGGACCCAATATGCCCGCTCTGCTCCAAGTACCCGGAGACGATTGAACACCTGCTCTTCTCATGCGGCTGGATAGAAGGAATATGGGCTAACCCAGCCTTGCAACACCTTAACAGCTCACAAAATGTCCCTAGAGCAGACAAGTGGCTACTCGAGCTCTTTGAAGACAGCAACCAAACTCCAGTAGCAGCAACCGGAATCTCACCAAAAATAGAGGAAGTTGCTACAATCCTCTGGTCTATGTGGAAAGCGAGAAATAACGCCATCTTCCAAGGACTTCAACCGAATCCCATAGCCATCTTAGAGGAGGCGAGAGCCCATGCCACCACCTACATCAAATGGAACCCATACAACAGCAGATCAAGATCCAAATCTAGAAAGGAAGATACAGGATGGTTGCCCCCAACAAACTCAAACCTGAAATTAAGCATAGATGCATCATGGGTGGGGGGCGAAATCTCGAGTTCGATTGCTGGAATAATCAGAAACTCAAGCGGCATGGTGGAAGGAGGCTTCGCGTGTGAGATTCGAGCGGAAACTCCTCTTCAAGCTGAAACCCTAGCTGCTGTAAAGGGTCTGAAATTTCTGAAGCAAATCCAAGAGACTCACGTGTGGGGAAGGCAAAAGGAAACGGTACATTACGTATGTGAGAGTGACAACGTAACTGTAGTGGAGAGCCTATTGGGCCGTGAAGATGCATCTTGGGAAGTGAGGAATCTAGTCCAAGAAGGAAAAAGCATTCTAGCCCAATTCAGCCAAGCAAAGACAACCCATTGCCCCCGGGAAGGAAATCGAGCCGCCGATTGGATAGCAAAAGCACATCGAACCAAAAAACTCCCTCTCAATTGGATGTCTTACCATCCCCAGCCTCTTAGGGATATTCTATGTTCTGAAGTTTATTTACCTTTGTCTTGTAATTCTCGGATGAATGAATGAAAGAAATCACCCGTTTTCGACCAAAAAAAAAAAAAAACTGATTTAAAAGATCATTTTTAGAATTTTTTTTCTAAATCATAAATTCTATGCAAAATAAATGAAATCTTACCCTATAATTGAATCTGCAGAAGAATTTTGAACGATGTAAAAAGAAATTTTGATTGATGCCACTAAACAAAGCGTCGCTTAATATGTTAACATGCAACGTCAAATATCTCTATAAATTTGAAGCTAATTCTCATTGTGACGAGATAGAATTACTATTTGTAATAACACTTAGAAGCTCGAATGATCAAACTTCCAATTCCAACATTTCATGATTTATTAGGATTACAATTTTATTTATTTATTTTCGCGATGAAATGATCACTCTGAAGCACAAGAATAAGGGGGTGCATGATAAAAATTATTTCTGTTCCAGAAATGATTTTTCTGTTCCAGACCAATTTCTGGAACAGAAACTTGTTTGATAATGCTTATCAAATTTTCTATTTCTGGAATAGATTTCTATTCCAGAAATAGAAATGGAGGAGAAATCAATTTCTGATTTCTCCCAACCCTAATTTCACTCCTCTCCCTCGTACGTGTCTTCTTTGCCTCCTCCTCCTCCTCCGCCTCTGCCTCTCCTCCGTCTCTGCTCCGCCTCCGCCTCCGTCTCCGCCTCTCCTCCGCCTCCGCCTCCGCCTCCACCTCTCCTCCGCCTCCGCCTCCGCCTCCACCTCTCCTCCGCCACTGCTCCGCCTCCGCCTCCGCCTCTCCTCCGCCTCTGTTCCGCCTCTCCTCCACCTCTTCTCTTGCTCATCCACATCTGCTCGCGAATCCACCCCCTCGCCACGACCTCCGCCTCTTATCTGCCTCTGTTCCGCCTCTGCTCCGCCTCTTCTCTTGCTCATCCACATCTGCTCGCGAATCCACCCCCTCGCCGCGACCCACTGTCCCCGCTTGTTGTCCGAGCACACCCCTCTGCTCCGGCTCCGGCTCCGCCTCCGACTCTCCTCCGCCTCGCTCCACCTCCGCCTCCGCCTCCGCCTCTGCTCCGACTCTTCTCTGCCTCTCCTCTTGCTCATCAAACGAATTTCTATTTTTGAAATAGAAATTTTATTAAGTTATCAAACATATTTTTTTCCTCAGAAACTCATTCAGAAATAGAAATAGAGAAATTCATTTCTGTTCCAGAAACTATTTCTGGAACAAAAAATGTTCTCATGCACCCCCTAAAGAATCGAAAAATATTTATGTATCAGATTATTCGCTAATTTAAGGTCGATACTATATTACGAAACTATGTATTCCATATTTGCATCTATGACGTTTGCATAGTTTACCTTTACTTCGGCTTCCTCTCTTCGCAGGCCCACTTTGATAATCTCACTCCTCCGGCCATCATCGTCGACCCACTAATAGTTATTTGGCAGGCATCCTCGTAAAGTTTCATAAGACCCTCAAGTTCTGGCGGTTATAGTCGCCGAGGCATTTTCACGGTGGAGACTGGAATCAGAACAACGGTTGCCTATTCAATGAGCCACTCCTAGATTCTCAGGTACGAAAATAGAATTTTGCCCTATTTGCGCCACACTGCTCTCTCATGCTTCTGTTCCAGCATGTTAGCTGATCAAGTTCCATATTTAAAGATATCTTGCATGTCAAATAACACATTTAAGTAAATACTTTCCATAAATTTGTGCTTCCTCTGCCTCTGGATATTTCTCTTTATTGAGCTACTATGAGACTTCTCTATATATCGCAATAATAAGATCAGTTCTTGTCATGCCCCAATCCTCGAATGCGTGCACATCCCTCACCTGGTCGATTAATAGCAATGTCCCAGGACGCATCACCGACCCTTTTATTTTAATACACATGTGGAAGCATATAAATAAATCCCCAGACAACAAAACAATAGGATGGAAAAGTAGAGCCATATTTTTCATATTGAAATTCACAACCACACATTTATATAGGCACACCTCATAGTATACTTACCATACTATTCACAGGGGTCTAGTCTCACACCTATTGACATATACACAAAGTTCATAAAAGGGATGGGATCTCAATCCTTATTCGGGTCGTACTCAAGATCATCATCTTGATCCTCCTCATATTCTTCTTCACTGAGCTTATTTTCTTCCAGCTCCTCGTCTTCCTTGAGTTCTTCTTCCTCAAAATTCACCTCAACTTCACCCTCAGGTTCCTCTTCTGGCCATTCCCACTCTTGGTTCTCCTTCGGTCCTTTCTCTTGCTAGACTATCTCCCCTTCTTCTAGCATACTCCAGTTGGACTCTATTGCTGACGGTATTGGAGAGTCATGATCATTCACAAGCTTAGGGTCCTTGGCATCTACCACTAACTCATTCTTATGATCAGTTGTCCCTTTCCCAAAAGCTTTTTCCAAAATGAACATGGGCATGCCACCTTCTAGCATGGGACCCTCCCTTCACCCATCATGGCATTCATAGTACCATGATCGATATTGGTGGCGTCTCAAAGTGTCCTTGCCCACATCAACCTAGACAGTCGACTACACTAGGACGTACTCTAGTCTTTTAGGATGAGGGTGAATCAGGAAGTGGGTCTCTATTTCTATGACTTCCTCTGGGATACCAAAGTGCCTAAGACGAGGAGGAGGTGGAGATGCCGCCATCTAGGGACATGAAATGGTTATACAATAACCATTGAGATCACGTCTCAGCAAGTTCTACCCCTTAAGACTTGATTAGTAAACCAATACGCTAACCGGATTGCTTATGCACACATGGGTCGAAGGACTTACCTTGGCCTCATATTCCACATGTATATTAGTACAATTCATAATAGGCACCCAATTATTCAACACAGATCAAACTATCTATCAATCGACTTAGTCAATTACATGTCATTCGGACCATTCCTTGGTCATTTCACTCAATACCATACATTCCCCATGATGGAATATCTAGTCGTCGAGCCCACGTGCATTCTTTAAGACGATGTACCAAGTCTTCGAGCCCATGTGCCTTTTCCAAGACAAGGTACCTACTCAATGAACCCACGTACGTTTTCCAAGATAAGATATATAGTCATCGAGTCCACGTGCATTCTCCAGGATGACCTACCAAGTCCCTGAGCCCACGTGCATTCAGCCCACGTGCATTCTCTAAGGTGACCTATTCGCCAAAATGACATACGTAATCATTGGGCCCATGTGCATTCTCCAAGTGATGCATCAAATCACCAAGCCCACATGCCATTTTGAGATGACATACTTAATCACCGAGCCCAAATGCATTCTTTCAGGTGATAGATCAACTCACCGAGTCCACATGCCTTCTCTAAGGCGCCATATTCACCAAGGTGATATACATCCTACCATTATTCCAATTCCACAAATTCCACTATTCCTCATGGTTCACCAATCTATTTCTGATACTAACAACCAATACCCAGTTGTTCCTCAATCAAATACTCCAAATCAATTCATTTAGGAACATATCCTAAAAATATACAATTAAATCAATTATGTACAAACCAAAGCTCAAATAAATAAACGGACTGTACCACGACAATCAGCATAAAATTTCGGTCGTGGGCTATCCCTACCTAATTTCCGGAAAATAAATAATAAAATAATAAATTTTGAAAATTAATAAATAAATTCAATTTAGGCCCATAATGCCTAATTGGACATCAAAATGGATCGGGAAAAATCTCGACATGCATTCAATAAATACTAGTATGTCTCTACTTGCTAATTGCACTAACCAATCGCCTAATATGCATTATTAAGTAACTAATTCAATTATTTTAAACTAATCTAGCCACCTAATCATGCTTAATTAACACTAATCAACCCTTAAATATCATTAACAAACTAAGTAAGGATTAGTGAGATAACTCACTTGAGTATAGCGAAGACCAGAACATCACGATGGCGATGTGATGGCAGCCGAACTTGGGCTCGTGATGACACCGACGAGCTTGGACTGGGCCTAGAATTGGCCCAACAAATCTCAGCCCAAATGGAGATTTGTTATTGACTTGGAAATGCTGAACTTGGGCTTGATCTGGGCTTGGGCTGCTTCACAGGCTTCAATTGACGTGGGTTTAGAAATGCTGAGTTGGGCTTGAAGAAAAGACCGAATTGGGCTGGAATTTAAGTGTCTGAATTGCTGGGCTTTTGAGCCCAGTTAAACTGAAATTCGCTGGGCTTGAGGACTGCTAGAGATGGGCCGGCTTGTTGCTGCTGAAAGCTGGGCTGAAGACACGAGGGAAGATGGCTCGGTGACGTGCGGCTTCGCTGGGTTGAACGCTGCAAACCGAAGCAAAATCAGAGGAGCTGGTGTCGTGCGGCCAGGGAGAGACGACATGGACGCTGTTGCTGGGAGAAGATGCGTGGAGATTTCTTCTTCGGTGGATGGTGTTGCTGGTGACTAATTCGTGCATGGGTATGGGCTATTGCGATCAACCAAGGGGCTTTTGTGAGTGTAGCTGTTGACTGAAGGAGGATGGGAAGTTGGCAAGTGGTAGTGGTAGGGAAGAGAGACCAGCGAAGGTGGGGCGTTGGCGGTGTGCAGGCGTGTGGCGATCCTAGCGTTGCTGGCTGCTTCTACTTTCGCTAGCTTCTTGGTTGCTGTGGGCGTGCGAAATGGAGGGGAGAGAGGAAGGAGCTGCACGACCGGATGAGGGAGAGGGGAGAGAGAGATAAAGTGGAGGGTCCCTTGGCCTTCACTTTCCACACACTTGTCTCCTTTGTTTTTATCCCCTCATGTGGCTGCCATCCACCAGCAAATTTCTAGCCTTATACTCTTCTAGAAACCTTTGTAAATGGTCCAAAAGTGGTGGGTTGAGGGGTGTTACGAAATTGCAAGGGAATGGCACGATTTGGATTCAATTTCCTTCTTGAATTAATCAAACTCGGTCTTCATATGTGATAATGCTAGTACGAGCACCTAGAGGGGTGAATAGGTGCAAAATATAATATAAAACTTTATTTTTAACCTGAGTCTGGTTGACAATACACTTTGTAGAGGAAATCAGACTCTAATAATTAAATAGAGTTACAAGCAAAATAAAAGGGTTCATGGAAGAAAATAAGAACACAAGGTTTATAGTGGTTTGGCTTAATCCAAGCCTACGTCCACTCTCCTACACTGACAGCCCACCGGCTGGATTTCATTATGAATCAAAAGAGTCATTACAATATCACATCATTGATTCCACAGTGTAAATACTCTACTACACTTCCTTAAGGCTTAATAAATATCTAAACTCTCTTTTGAGTACAAATTTACGCTCAACAATTGAATCAGCAAAGAACAAGGAGCTTCAAACTTTGGAATTTATCTATCGCATCCACACTCGAATAATTAGAGCATCTTCCTTATATACTCCTACATGCCTTCATAACCATTGACACCTTCCAAAGAAGTTCTTCAAATCTATCTGTTGGACAGAATCAATTAGGGAGATCTCGAGTTACTTAAGGAATGTGATGATAGCCCACTAATCCTGCTTGCTCATACAATCAGGATTTAGGTTTCCATAAGTAGAACCTTCCAAGTAAACTTCACCAATCAACGGATCCAAATTACTCGTATTGATTTCAAAACGAATAATAGATCTTGAGATACTATCTCTAGCCGTGAGAACTTCTTTAGCCACTCGAATCAAATCCTTAAAGAAATACTCGATTATGGATAAGTCTTCTTCGTCGGACTAAAAATTGTCAATAAGGGCAGACTTTAAATCTTAAGTCTGTCGGTCTTCAGACTTTGACGAAAGAGTCTACAAGTCTTCAGACTAGACTGATGGAAACGTTTTGTCAACTTCAAAATAAGTAAGGAAGTTTTCTCAAACAATCTCCCCCTTCTTGATGGTGACAAAACTTTCCTGCAAATTTGGATACTTTCGACCCGCAAGACAATACTCAAGCAAACAAAGATATCTCTTAAAAGATAAATGGATTAGGATAAAGATAGTATCGAATCTGCATTCACAGGAAATAAGTTAGTCCTGTAAAAATATAACTATCTTTGCCATGAATACCAATAACGCTTAAGATACTGCAAGAATTAAACAATCAAACAATCCAAACCAAAAATAGTTCAAATCAGTCACAACCAAACAAGAATTAAAGTCAAATCCAAAAGTCAAAGAAAATCTACATCAACTTCTCTCCATTTTTGTCAGCATTAAAAAAGTAGAGATAAAAAAGAGATTTGGATAAAATTATGATTGTTTTGGAATGCGAACAAGCTGAAATCTCCCATTGACTTGACATTCTCCTCCAGCTTTCTCAGATCCTTCTTCAGTTACGCTTTTTCCTCACCTTTGGCAGTTGTTTAAACTTGAAGATTAAGGGCCTGAACTTGATTGAGCAAAGAAACTGAAGAGGCTTGATTAGCATTCGGAATATTATAAAATTCGCATCTCAAGGCATAAATATGACATTGCGTTTCCATAAGAACATCAAGCAATCTTCTAAAGTTTGCTAAGTTGTCAGTTTGAGTGTTTGCTTCAACATGATCAATTTGTGGAGAATTGGTAGGTGATGGCATTTCAACATGAGCACCCAGACTCGGAGATGAAACCTCATGACCTTCTTCAGAAAATTGAGAGGCATATACATCTTCTGGATCGGTAGGAGAATGACTAACATCATCACTAGTAAAAGCAAGTGAAGGAGTACCTCTTTTATCAGCAGCTCCCCCTATTTCAGTGCCTTCAGGTGAAGAGAAGTATTCTTCATGCTCTATCTCTTCATCAATGACACGATGACATTGTTCTCCGCTTTGCTCTTCTTCTGCAGTTCTTCCTTCCTCTGTTTCCTTCCTCATTGATTCCCTCTTTTCACTCCTCTACTCTGTTTCTTCTCTATCTTGGTTCTCTCTATCCTCTGTCTCTGGAACAAGACGTTGTAAGTTCCTTAAGGCAAGAGCGGAGATGGTGTTATCATCCTCATCTTCTTCATCCTGCAAGATGAGGGCTCTCCTTCTTTTAGATGGAGCTGTCATGGGCTCCTTGCCTTTCTATTTTGCAGTCATAGGGTCTTGATGAGTCTTTGACAGAAGTCTTCTCCTTAAATCTCTTTAAAGCCTTGTTTAGCTCTTTTAGACGCATCTTTGAAATCATCTTCAGTCCCACCACCATTTGATCACAGGTTTGAACACACAGAATTTTGGAAGGCTGAATGTTAAAATGTTTGAATAGCTGAATAACAAGTGCTGAATAAGGAAGTGGACTCTTGTCCTTTACCATTGATCTATACATGTGAAACATGATAGTATGTGGTAGAGATAACGTTTTACTAGTATTGATAGCATACAACAGCTTCACTTCTGAATTGGAGACGTTAGTCTTTGATGTGGATTTGGGTCTAAGACAGCTAATCACAATCTTATGAAGCAAGATATTTGAGGCACTCATCCTCAACTACGAAATTTGACCTTCTGCCACTCCATCTTGAACAAGCTCTACGGTCGCACGACTAATAGACACACTAATTGATTAGAACATCCCTCTCTCTACTCTAATCACATCAGCCGAGTGTCCATATCATCCATATAATCTTGGTCTATAGCACTGAAAGAAAATCTATTCCCATCCAAAAAGCTTAGATTGGAATAGAAATACGCAGTAAATTCTGGATGAGCAACTGTCGTCTCAGAACAAAATTGTTCAAGTTGAAGTAAAGTAAATTTCTCTCGTAACTTTATGTTCAGAGAGTTGAGAAAATCAAAATCCACACTTATTGGGTTCATCACCCCTTGCTTCAACAACTTAGAGTAAACTCGCTTATATTCCTCAGAACGAAATAGATCGGCTCTTCTTCCTTGAATGTTCGCAGCAACACCCATTCTAGACTTAAAATGAGTTAACATCTTTTCATCATCATTCGTTCCATCAAGTTGACTAAAACCTCCAACGCGTGATCACTTGGGAAATTTGCAAAAGCCCTTTTTGTCGAACCAGCATGAGCAATCCCCAAACCTTCTATCGTTTGTAAGAAATAGGTTTCATTTTTGTATCCCTTTTCTTTCAAAAATTCATCAATAAAGTTCATTGGAGAACCTCCATCCTTTAAGGCAGAGTAGAACTTGAAAGTAAAAGCAGGCTTAAGAGTCCTTATAGGTTCAACATCCTCCAAAATTTCTTCTTCCGCCTATTGTTGCTGAACATTATGTGGTCTAGCCTGAGGAGAATGACATGGTTGAGAATGTTGTGGACTCTACTAATGTCTTGGAGATTCTTCTTCCGTGGTCAGATCAAAATGCGTAGGACCCTCACGTATATGCTGTGGTCCCCGCTTGCAATCCTTGAAGACTTTCTTTGGGAAGACATTATTATAGTCTTTGAAAGAGTTTCTGAAGTCGATTTGCGAGAAAGATAAAAACTTTAAGGATTAAACTAAAGAGAAAAAGTAAGAAAGTGATGTTCTCGTGCTTCTAGGGTTTGTGAGTAAAGAAGAAAAACAGTATATAAAGTAATCGAAACGAGGTATACATATCGTCATAAAAGGAATGATAAAAATGTCTTTTAAAAAATAACTACCTTTATGAAAGTAGATAACTATCATCTTAAAAAGATAACTTCCTTTTCGAAAAAGAATAATTTCCATAATTTCAAAAACTTGGGAAGATAACATCAATTAATTGCAGATTAATAAACATTTGTACCTTTTCGAGATTTTATCCGAAAGATAAATTGCTAGAACTAAAATGACTTACAGTTGTAATTCTTGAACTTCTGAGTCTGAGCTTCTTCAGACTTTAAGACATTAAGTCTGGATCGAATAGACTCAAATTAACTTTTTCTCCAGTGGCTTTGTAAAAATGTCCACCAGCTGATTCTTTGAGTCAATGAATTGAATTGAGACTTCTTCATTTTGAACATGGTCTCTACTAAAATGATGTCAAATCTCTATATGCTTTGCTCTTGAATGAAGAATTGGATTCTTGATGAGATTAATCAAGCCGGTGTTGTCACATTTAATCTCAATGCATGAGTCTTTGATTCCAAAGTCTCTTAATTGTTGTTTTATCCATAAGATTTGAGAACAACAACTTTCAAGAGCCTCATACTCTGCTTTTGATGTTGAGAGAGCTACAATACTTTGCTTGCTTGAGAACCAAGATACTGTCCTGTTACCAAGCAATTGACAAGTGTCCGAGGTACTCTTTCTTTCAACTCTACATCCTACTAGATTTGCATTTGAGTATCCAAGAAGAGTAAAGTCTCCGTCTTTAGGATACCATAGACCTAACTTAGAGATTGTTGTAATATATATGATGATGCATTTCGTAGCACTCGGATGAGATTCTTTGGAATCGATTGAAATCGGCACAAATGCAAACACTAAACAAAATGTCAAGTATAGAGGTAGTAAGATAAAGAAGTGAACCAATGATACTCCTGTGTAGCTTCTGGTCAACTTTCTTTCCTCCTTCATCTTTGTCCAGCTTCGAAGAACTTGATATTGGTATATCGGTCTTTTTGCAATTCTCCAAACCGAATTTTTTAACAAGTTATTTAGCATATTTTTCTTGGTGAATGAAAATTCCTTCATTCAATTGTTTCACTTGTAGTCTGAGAAAGAAAGATAGTTCACCCATCATGTTTATCTCGAATTTATTCTGCATAGACTTAGAGAGTTTCTTGCATAGATTTTCGTTAGGTGATCTAAAAATAATATCATCAACATAAATTTGAACAAGTAGAAAGTTTTTACTTTTTCTTTTAATAAACATAGTAGTGTCTACTTTACCTTTAACAAAACCATTTTGGATTAAAAACTTACTTAACCTGTCGTACCAAGCTCGAGGTGCTTGCTTTAAACCATATAATGCCTTTTTCAATTTGAATACAGATCCGATTTCCTTCGGTCTTCAAAACCGGGAGATTGTTCCCCATAGACTTCCTCTTGAATAAATCCATTCAGGAATGCACTTTTGACGTGCATTTGGAATAATCTTAAATTTTTATAACAAGCAAAAACAAGTAATAATATAATTGCTTCTAACTTTGCTACTTGGTGCATAAGTCTTATCATAATCTATCCCTTCTTCTTGCGTATATCCTTTGGCCACAAGTCTTGCTTTGTTCCTTATCACTTTTCCTTTCTCGTCCATCTTGTTCCTAAAAGCCCATTTAGCTCCAATAACAAATTTACCTTTTGGTTTAGGAGTTAATTCCCAATTATCGTTAACACTAAACTGCCTAAGCTCTTCTTGTATAGCTTCAATCCAGCTTTCATCAGTTAAAGCTTCTTCTATGCTTTTGGGTTTTATTTCAGAAATAAGAGCCACGACACTAAACTCTTCACACCTTTTGAATCTTGTACGAATCCCTTCATCAATGTTACCAATAATGAGTTCTTTGGGATGACTAAACTTGTGCTTCCAGTTGCTGGTTGGTTTGACAGACTGTTGATTTTTTTCTTCATTTGATTCTTCAACGTTTGTTCGTTGTTAACCTTATGTAGTTTGAGCTGCTTCGGATAATTGGACTTTGTAGAGTCTAGAGCATATTCAGATTCTTCAGGTTGAGTCTGGATCAATTGATTTTGTATAAGATCTTGAAATTTGACATTCATCGAATCTTTCACATATTGAGTCTTCTTGTTATATACCCCGTAAGCTTTGCTGGTGGTTGAATATTTAAGGAAGATTCATTCGTCTGATTTTTCTTTAAATTTACCAATACGATCATTTGCATTTTTCAATATAAAACATTTACAACCAAACACATGAAAATATGAAACAATTGACTTCTTTCCTTTGAACAACTCATAGGGAGTTTTTTCCAAAATAGGTCTTAAGAAAACTCTGTTAATAATATAACATGCTGTAGAAATTGCTTTAGCCTAAAAACGAGAAGAAATGTTGCTTTCAATTAAAAGTGTTCTAGCCATTTTTTACAACGATTTATTCTTCCTTTCCACAACTCTATTATGTTCTAGAGTGTATGGAGAGAACATATGTTGAAAACCAAATTTATCACAGAATTTAACAAAGTCCATGGTTTGTCCATATACTTGAAATAACGCATAATTTCTCATTCAATACTTTCTTAGCAAACTTTAAAAAATAAGAGAATGTTTCAGATTTACTTGCAAGAAAGTATACCCAAGTAAATCATGAATAATCATATATTATTACTAAGCAATATTTCTTTCCACCAATGCTCTGAGTTCTAGTTAGTTCAAAGAGATCCATATGCAGGAACTGTAGCACACAATTAATAGAAACTTGATTTATTGGTTTGAAAGAACTTCTAACATGTTTTCCCAACACACATGGTGTGCATAATTCAGATTTTTGGTATGTCAGGTTGAGTAGTTTACGAACAAGCTTCTTTGAAGAGATCTTGGCAATTTGCTTCATGTTGATATGGCCAAGTTTCCGATGCTAGAGATTAGCTTCCTCTTGAATTGAAATTAGACATTGAAATTCTCTAGCTTGATGTCAGAAGATAAATGTTCCCATGTCTTTGTCCCGTGAAAGTTTGAGAGAAGTGTTTACTGGTTCCGAAACATATTCCTTCTTGAAAATTGATTTTGAACCCTGTGTCGCACAGTTGACTGATACTTAACAAGTTATAATTGAGTCATTCTACTAAGGAGACATTGTTGATTGTAAGACTTCCAATCTTTACTGTTCCACATCCAACAATTCTTCATTTGCTGTTTCCACCAAAAGAAACTTTTCCACAATTAACTTGCATAAGCTTTATGAAACAACTTGAGTCTCCTGTCATATGTCTTGAGCATCCACTATCCAAGTACCATTTGACATTTTTCTTGATAGTGACTTGCATTTAAAAAATAAACTCAAGCTTTCTTTGGTACTCACGCTTTCTTTGGTGCTCACACTTTCTTAGAACATTTAAGAGCACTACGACCAACAGTTTTACAAAGACTTTTTGAAAATGATTTCTTTAGAAGGCTTTTGTAGGTCTTTGTTTAATTCTTTCATTTATTTTTGGAAAATCAATTAGAATAATGGTTTCAAAGTCATTTCCAAGCCCGATTTGTTAAAATAAGGTCTTTGTGCTTTTGAAAGAATCTTTTCCAATTTCTTAAATCCTATAGAACACCTTTTTGAAATACTTGAAATATCATTTTTCAAAAGTGTATTTTCTTTTGAAAGAGAGTTTGCATTTTCTTTCAAAGTAATAAAACTTTTATCTAAATTTTTGAACTTTTCTTTCCAAACAATCTCACGTTGCTCCAGTGTAATATTTTCCCTTTTTAGCTCGGAAATCCTCTTGAGAGAGGTTTTGACACTAAGGCTGCGTTCGTTTCACGGAAAATTGACCATCTCCGGAAAATATTTTCCCATAAGTTATTTTCCAGGAAAATAGTTATATTTTCCGGTGTTCGGCTAATTCTTAAATTTTGAGTGGAAAACATTTTCCACCGTTCGTTAACTAATTTCTTTCTTTTTCTTTTATTTTTTCCTTTTCTTTGCCTTCTCCTTCCTCCTTCCTCCTCCTTCTTCCTCCTCCTTCCTCCTTCTTCCGCCGCCGCTCCTCCTTCTTCCTCCTCCTTCCTCCTCCTTCCTCCTTCCTCCGCCGCCGCTCCTCCTTCTTCCTCCTCCTTCCTCGTTCCTCCGCCGCCGCTCCTCCTTCTTCCTCCTCGTTCCTCCTTCCTCCTTCCTCCGCTGCCGCACGCCCGAAGATGGCGAGCCGACCAAGATCTGGTCGCCAGATCCGGCCGACCAAGGTCCGGTCGCCAGGATCTGGTGAGGCCAGAGCTCCGCCCCAAGCCGGCGAGGCTCCGCCTCGCCCGATCTGGTGAGGCTCGAGCTCGCCGAGCTCGGGCGAGCTGGGCTTCCACAGATCGGGCTAGGCGGAGCCTCGCCGGCCCGGGGCGGAGCTCGAGCTGGCTCGCGACCGCGGCCGGTCGCCGGTCGCCGGCCGCCGGCCGCTGTCAGGGCCGGCCACCGTCCAAGCTAAGGAAGAAAAATAAAAAGAAAAGAAAGAAAAAAAAAAGGCAGGGGAAGTTGTGGAAAATGTTTTCCACTTTTCAGAAGTGGAAAAAATTTTCCTTAGCTTTGCATGTAAATTTTCCGGTCAACGGAAAATGTTTTCCTTGACCGTGATTTTCCGCCCATCCGAACACCGGAAAATATGGAAAATATTTTCCTGGAAGTTATTTTCCGCGAAACGAACGGAGCCTAAGACACAGTTCATCAATATATTTAGAGACTTTAGTAGGAATTTTTAAATTACTTACATCGATTTCATTGTCTAAGTCTGAGTCTGTATCTATCTTAGAGTTTGAATCTGATTCTGATTTTGCCATTAAAAATATATTAGCATAATCATCATCACTCTCTTCGCATTCGGTATCACTCCAAGTTTCCGCTTTGAGTGCCTTTTTGTATTTCTCAGCTTTTCCTTTCTTTTTCTTTAGCAAGGGACAATTATTTTTCTTGCATTCAAAATAAATCACATCTTTATTGGATTCATCGTCATCGCTGATTTATTTTGAAACTTTTGAGAGTTTTTTTTTTCTTCCAATTGAATCTTCTTCCTTTTTTGTTCAGTTTTTCGAACCTTCTTATCATGAGAGCAAGCTCTTCATCGTCTATATCGTCTTCAGAATCTGTAACATCAGAGCCATCATTAGATTTTAAAGCAATATATTTTTTACCTTTGGGATCTTCATCTTCATTGATTTGCCCAACTTCATAAGACCGAAGAGTGCCAACCCATTCGTCAACAGAGAGTGGCATGATCCTTTGTGTCTCTCTTATTAAGGTCTTTACGTGATTCCAATCTTTGAAAAGTTTACGCAGCAGTTTGTTAACCTTCATAGGTTCTGAGATTGGTTGACCTTGATACTCAAGACCATTCACGATTTCTGTAAAACGACTAAACATATCAACGATAGATTCTCCTGGCTTCATATTGACCAAGTAGTATATTGATTTTGATTTCTTTCACTCAATCAGTTCCTTCATAAGTAATGTGCAGCATATCCCGGACTTCTTTAGCTGTTTCACAAAAAGATATTATGTTATATTCAGTAGGAGATAATGCACAATATTAATAGTAAATTGCTTTTGCATTAAGAGCTTGTCTCTTGGTTATCTCTTCTTGAGTCATCTCGCTGGCCTTTACAACTTCTTTTTCTATTTTTGAGACTGTTGTAGCTCTATGAATGATTCATTTGTCTACCACATTCCATTCAATAGGATCTTTCGATCTTAGGAATGATTTCATCTTGTTTTTCCATATGCTATATTCATTTCCATCAAAATAAGGTGGTTTGGTGTTGCTTTGCCCCTCAACCAAACCTAGAGCTAACATACTAGCCATGAATCTTTAACTCTGAAGTAAAAACACTTCAATTTAAATAAGTACGCATGCTCTGATACCAATTGATAATGTTAGTACAAGGACCTAGAGGGGGTGAATAGGTGCGAAAACAACTTTTGCAAAATATAGTATAAAACTTTACTTTTAACCTGAGTTTGGTTGACAATACACTTTATAGAGGAAATTAGACTCTAACAATTAAATAGAGTTACGAGCAAAATAAAAGAGTTTAGGAAAAATAATAAGAACACAAGATTTATAATGATTTGGCTTAATTCAAGCCTATATCCACTCTCCCGCACTGACAGCCTACCGGTTGGATTTCACTATAAATCAAAAGAGTCGTTACAGTATCACGTCCTTGATTCCACGATATAGAGAATCTACTACACTTCCTCAAGGCTTCACAAATATCTAAATTCTCTTTTGAGTACAAATTTATGCTCAACAATTGAATCAGCAAAGAACAAGGAGCTTCAGACTACGAAATTTATCTATCGCGCACACACTCGAATAACTAGAGTATCTTCCTTATATACTCATACATGCCTTCATAACTGTTGGCACTTTTCAAATGAGTTTTTCCAATTTATCCGTTGGACAGAATCAATTAGGGAGATCTCGAGTTACTTAAGGAATGTGATGATAGCCCACCAATCCTGCTTGCCTATACAATTAGGATCTGGGTTTCCATAAGTAGAACTTTCCAAGTATACTTTGCCAATCAACGGATCCAAATTACTCGCATTGATTTCAAAACGAATAATAGATCTTGAGATGCTATCTCCAGCCGTGAGAACTTCTTTAGCCGCTCGAATGAAATCCTTAAAGAAATACTCGATTCTGGATAAGTCTTCTTCATCGGACTAGAAACTGTTAATGAGGGCAGACTTTAAATCTTGAGTTTGTCGGTTTTCAAACTTTGACGAAAGAGTTTGCAAGTTTTCAGACTAGACTGATGGAAACGTTTTGTCAGTTTCAAAACAAGTAAAGAAGTTTTCTCCAACAATATGATCAATTGATACCTCACTTATGAAATTGATAATTTTCCTCACCCAAGAGTCCATCTTGCATCCCAAATTTGCAATAAAAATAATCACCGGCCTTTTTGCACAAAACGATTATAAACCGACTTTTTCCCTAAAAGTCTCAGTTGTCAAAAAAATCTTCTGAGACTGAGTTGTGGGTCCTATAATTTATTGTGACATGACACAATCTTCAATTTTTGAAATCAGACTTAAATTGGGAGTTAATTTCCATTCGACATATTTTTAGCGTGACCTAAACTACTGAGTAGTTTTCAAAGATTTTTAATGCAAATGACCCATGGTCGATTTTCTTCGAGCTACTATGAATCCACTCGACTCAATGGTGACTCTTAATTATCGTGAAAATCTCAAGGATTCAAATATGGACATAGGGTACCAAAACGACAGTAAAAATCAAATTAGTGTCAGTTGATGAGAATTTTCTAATTTAGTGGAGTCACCCACGATCAGCCACACATCTCAGTCAAACCGATCTATCTTTGATCTCAAATCAATTTTTAACTGTGCCATAATTGCCTCTAAAGATGAGCACGGTAAAGAAGCCGATTCTTGGTCGAATTCTCAAGTCTATTGCATTAAAATTCCTTAATAACTTCCCTGGATAGTCTAGTTATCTCAAGAGTGATTAGCTCTGAGAACAACCCTATAGGCGTGTTAATGAAATGCCCGATTTATTCAATAGAAAACAGGACTGAAAATTTGGGATGTCACAGTTCTTACTCGAGATCGGGAACTAAGAACTAGACAGCTTGATATGTGGTTTAATCCCAACAACAATGGGGTGAATAAAGAAGCAAGACTACTGAATGATCTGATCGAAGGCATGCTGCAAGGATCGGATATTTAGTTGCTAGATTTGACCCATTTGAGTGAATACAGAGCTGATGCCCACCCAGCAATTTGGTTGGGAAAGAAGGACGCAGTAGCTGTTTGGGGCCGAGATTGCATGCACTGGTGCTTACCAGGTGTGCCCGATACATGGGCCGATATTTTGTCCCAACTAATCCGTCATGGCTTGGAGAGACAGTGACAAACTAGGAAGCATCATGCGATGGTGACTGTTAGAGATGGTGATGAAGCTAGTTGGTTGAATTTTGAGAAGGGGTTTCACACCTAATCCTGTGAAACTATCTTTGAAATTCATAAATTATTTGCTGGTAGACTTGCAGTTGCTCCATGACTTGCGACGAACTTGGAACTGACGATTTTAAAGTGAAGTGTTTGCTTCATAGCTAGCGACAAGCTTTACCAGTCAACCATTAAGACACTTCAATCGCAACATGTTAGGAACCCGAATCCAAAGGTCTCCATTGTTGCTGGTGTGCTTGCCTTACCCATGGCGGTCATTTTCTAAAGCTTATGGCTCATAGATCTGAAGTTTGTTCTTCCTTGTAGATGAGCTATTCTCTTTCTTGTTTTAGTGGGGAGGTGGGTGAAAAAAAGGGGACATATCCGGGTTGGTCTTTCCGACACGACCATTGTGTAAAGACGACATTTGAATTAAGAAATAGATGAGCATAGTGTATTCTTTCGTTCAATGTTCATGCATGGTGAGATGTTTTGGTCCGATGTGAAAGGTTCTTAGGTAGATATAATATTGTCTTGTATGTTAGTACACATCTATCACAAGGGTGGATCTATTTGGAATTTTGGACCCCGGTTGGAGGCCCTAGGCAATTGTAGCAATTAGATTCGCGTGTTATATATTGTCAATGGTTCTGATGGCCTTGATCTATTTGAATTGTTATTTGATAAGTTAACAAGTGGAGGGAGATCATATGAATAAATAGAGCTTTTAGGATAAGTTGTCAAGAGATGTGGGATAATACTTTGACGATCCAACTCTTGTGCACGCCAATACTTTAACAACAGAGCATTTACGATCCGTTGTTAGGTAACGTGAGACAATACTTCAACAATCCCATTGATGTGCACGCTCTTAGCAATGTGAGACAATACTTCTCATTGTCAAGTGATATAAGACATTACTTCAATAACTCCATTATACTTACTATTGTCAAGCGATATGAGACATTACTTCAATAACACCACTCACATGCATGCTTGTAGCAATGTGAGACAATAGTACATGATAAGACAATACTTCAACAACCCTAATCATGTGCATGCCCAATCATAGGCGGCATGTGAATGGAATTTTGACTATGCATATTCGCGAAAGGAATAGCATTGGTTCTAATATCATATTAGAAAATCCAACTCAAAATCTTAAATTAATAGGTAGAGGGAAATCGCATGAATATCTAGAACATTTAGAACTTGTCGTCAAGCAATGTAAAACAATACTCAAACACTCTCTCTACGAGAGGGCACATGAATTCTGACTATGCATATTCGCGAAAGGAATAGCACTGGTTCTAATATCATATTAGAAAATCCAACTCAAAATCTTAAATTAATAGGTAGAGGGAAATCGCATGAATATCTAGAACATTTAGAACTTGTTGTCAAGCAATGTAAAACAATACTCAAACACTCTCTCTATGAGAGGGCACATTATGATTACAAGTTTTGTACTTTAATTTTTGACTTTTCCAATATTTTACGCAATCAACATTTTCGCTAGTATTTAATTAGAACATTTTGAAATGTTTCCCAAATTAATACACTGCCCCTCAAAATTATTTTAATTTTTGGAAATTTAACCAATACTTTGTTTTATATAAGTTATGAAGAGTTGGAACTAGCTAATAAGTCAAGCGTGACTAAATTGTTGAAAGTTACTTTCTATTTTGAAAAAAAGTAGACAAATATAGGTCTATACTTATTTTCATGCCTCATGATGTTAGCCACAATGAAATAGACTCTTAATTTTTCTTGTTGGAACATCAATTACTGTATATATGATTACAAATATTAATGGTGGAACGTTATTCCTTTCATCAAAATTCACTAATCATGTCTATATAATTAATAGCAACAAGTGTTCGTACATACTCTCTAAAAGTTACCAAATGTTTAAAAGTAGTAATTTCATAGCCTAGACATTCTCATTTCTCAATGAAGAAATTTAAGATTTTTAATATGATCAGAATTCATTCACATGATGATCAGTAGTAGACTTTCACCAACACAGAAACAATCTAGCATATCATACGAAGGCCGTTTTTTTTTTTTTTTGGCCGGAATATGAAAATTATACGCGAATGTGAAGTTAATTTCATTAGAAATCTACATATTATTTTTTAAGAACCCCTTAGAGCCGCACTTGGTCGATTTTCCCATCCCCAAATCCTCCTTCCCGACCGTTGTCCTCCATTCAAATCCTCGTCCTCTCCGAAGTAGTCCGACCCTCCAAAGGCGCTGAGAATTCACGCCCTTCCCCTACACGCCCTGCCCCGGCCCCCGAAATCCCACCTCCGCCCCCTCCGTTTCGACCCCGCAAGTCGCTCCCCGCCTCCATGTTGTGCAGGGCCAAGGGGCCCACCGGCGACGCCGAGATCGCGTCCGCCTTGGTGGAGGAGGTCGCGAGGGTCCACGCGTAGAAGAAGCAGAAGGATGAGGTGCTGAGGAAGGGCAGGGCCCTCCTGTTCGCGGAGCTCTGCGGCTACTTCTCCCTGGGGGAGGACGAGCTGAGGAGGAGGTGGGAGAGGATGGAGGACAGCGAGCGGAGGGATATGGCGGCGGAGTTCGTGTCGAATTGGAGCGCCGATTTCCATCCCCTGTCCGCGAGGTCCGTCGTGGAGATGGTCGAGGAGCACCTGCAGCGAGAAAAGAAGCCGTCTCTCTCGGACGATTCGGCGTTTTTTCCTAGTTTGAAGAGATTGATGGGCTTGGGCGAGAACAAGTGAGTCGAGAAAATATTAGGTACCCTAACAGTGCCACGTCTTCCGTGCTATGAACCATTGATGCGTCGACACCTGTCCTCGGAGCCTGCCACGTATGCTCTCTCTTCTCTCCATCTTCTCGCGCTTCTTTCTCTCTCCTCTCTTTTCACTCACTGCCTAATAACTCTCGGCTGGTGGGTCGGCTCGGCTGGACTGGCAGAAGAAAGGACGACTCCCGCTTAAATATTTTGAATTTTCTCTCTCTCTCTCTCCTCGGGGAAGAGCAGACGGAGAACGAGCTGCACTTCCTCTATTTCGTTCTCGCGCATCCGCATCCGCCCTCTCATCTAATCTTCCGTCGATGACTTGCTTTCCGCTCGCTCGGAGCTGGTCCATCCCGGTTGGTTGTCCGTCATCATCTTCACTCCACTAATTCGAAGCTTGTAGAAATCGGAGACGCCGTCGATTTGGTGATGAACACTTGAAGGGAAGGAGCTTCGATTGGAGATGGCGGCCAATCTTCGCAACGAGGCGAGCGGTGGCGGCGTCGGCGGAAGGGGGGAGTTGGTGGTCGTGGAGGGCGGCGTGGAGTGCGGCCGGCCGAGGAGCTTCTACGAGTACTGCAGATCGCCAAATGGGTCCACCGTTTCTCACGGTCCGTACGGTTTCTCCTTCGTTTCTCGTGGTTTTCTCCCTCCCGTGTCGTTGATTACGGTTTTGCCCGGGCTGTAGTGCCTCGGGGATTTTGGGGTCGGCCGGGACTAGAGATGTTGTGCTTCGGGGTTTGTCTTTTCCGGGCTTTGTCGTTTGTTGTGACGTTCACGATTGATGGAATTGCTGATTTGCGTTTAGTCTTTAGTAGTTCCAATCCGCCGCTTCGTTGCGTGCGTCGGCTTGCGCGGACAATTTTTTCCGTTTCGGGTTGTTTGTTTTTTAACGTCTCTTCGACTTGGATTGCGGAGCCTGATTGTGGATGACTATCAAGGTTGGTGTGCAATTCCCTATTTTGAGAGTCTGGGCAGCTCGGCCTATTGATTCGCTGTCACTAATCGGCTCTCGACGATGTAGTTTCATTATGTGCATATATCGATTGAAAGAACTAGAGAAATTTCAAATGTTTGATTCGTATTGAGGGAAACTTATGCGTACTCATTCTATCAACCGTTAATACATGGACTTATTTTTTCATATGTGCGTATTTAACTGCACGACCTCAGAGAAACCATGTGGGAGATATGGTCGATGCTGAAGTGACGACTTGAGCAGTTTCTGCGCCTGTGTCTTCCCTTTTCCTTTTATTCTTCTTTCGAATGTACTGGTTGGATTTCTCTGCTAGTTTTCAGCTACTTTGATCAAGTCTCTTTTCTGAAGGGTTTATGATCAGTTATGATGCAAATGACTTTGCGGGATGGGCCACTAGTTTGTCTGCTTATGAAAGCGTTGTGAATTCAAATATTCCTTTCTTTAATGGTTGGTCACGGTATGTTGTTCTGTTCTGGCTATCCTTGCCTCCGGGTGTTTCTCTGTTTTCTTTCGGGTCATTTGCAAAAAACCATTCTCACCAACTTAGGGCTTTGCTTATTCCCTTTGGCAGAAACTCAGTCATGTAAGAAAGCCCAGATTATGGGGCTTGAAATTCTAATCATGTATTGCACCAAAAAGCAGAGCACATGCAAGATATCATGGGATTGCTCTTTATATACATTTACATCTTACACCCGTCGCGTTTGCGAGTGGATTTATGACGAGGTATGGATCCAAAATACCTATTTAGGACTATGAGTTGCAAATATGATAAGTTCAGGATACTACCTGTGGCCCTTGCATGTATTTACTCATTTCTACATTATGCATTAGCTAAGGAGGTAATTGGCTGGTGTATGGACTTTATATTACAGCGACAATGCTAGCCAAGAATCCTGATGCTCCGCATTGCAGCATTTTCGTAATTGCGAACTTGAGGCTACATGCATTCGAGCTTCTTCTATACTTTGCTAGATACAACTTCTATCAAATGTTGTTAGAGCAAGTCTCTTAGGGGACATTCACATTATCAATTGTATTAATTAAATAAATAATAGCCTCTAATAGTTGCAAGAAATCAACCTTTTGATGACACTTGTGCTTCTTAAACATCCCTCTGTCCTTTAATAGCTGTCACAAATGTGATGATCTTTCCATCATGGCAAAAATTTTACAAAATGTGGAGAAAAAATTTATTGGATGACTCTGAATACAGGTAGAACCGGCAGATGTATCCATTAGGGCTTCAATGGAAGGGAAGTCATCTAAATTTTGGTCCTTGCAGCTCTATCTTTTATTGTGACTTTCGTAACATGGTAATGCATTATAATGTAAGCTTACGAGTTCAAGAAGCTTGTCGGGGTACTTTTCTTACTAGAATAGTTGCCTTTAGTTTGTTAAATGAGAAAGCACTACCTCATTTGTGTTAGAAGAGAATAACGCATCTGTTGAATAATGCATCTGTTGAAGTACCTCACATCGCATGTCTACCGGGTTTATATGGCCTTATATTCATGTGGTCTCCTTACACTTACCAGCTTAAACTTTTGGGTTGGACATTTTAACAGCATCAGGGTTGGTCAATTGATTGTACATGTTTATGCAGGAATTGTGTCTTGGGGGGTTATGGTTTTGTTGGTAATAAAGAGTAGTGAATGTAGTGCACGACGTCCGTTTGATCAATTGATTGTACATGTTTATGCAGAAATTATCCTGGCAACTTAAGTTCTGTTGATTTGTGTTTTCTCTGCATTGCTCTCGCTTTCCCTTCCTTTTCCCTGACCCTCTTTAAAAAATGGAGTTTTGTTCGTTGAATTCTGTTGATTGGCGATGTTCATCGGCAAAACGAACCATAATTAGATTCGGCAATAATTATTATTATTATTATTATTTTTTTTTTTTGATTGAGTTCTATGCCTAGAGAGATTGATGGGTATTGAATATGAAGCAAAAATGAATCGATTGGAAACGGTTCAAATGTTTAACGATCCCCCTGGCCCCTGGGAGGTGAGGTTTGATTTGAGCGGCTAATGAGTGAAGCATTTGACCTCTGCTTCCTGTCATGTCTTGGATTATCGACCTGACAACTCAATCAACTTGAAGAAGACTTGTGGGAAATAACGGAACCCGGGCAAATAAGATCTCCAGTTTGGCTGTTGTCGAAGTGAAGCTAACATCGTACTAAAGTAATAACGGAACCAGGCAAATAAGATCTCCACCTCCTTGACTGTGCCGTCGTCGGTCATACTTTCACCCTGTAATTCGCCATTTGGGCCGGAAAGTCTACATCTATTGTGAATTGACTTCAAAGCTATGTACTTCGGTGGCGACCTCTTGCTTTCTTGGTCAATGTGGATTTCCTGTGTTGTGGCGGTAATTTCGGTCATCTTCTCTGTTGATTTCTCGAACGACTTATGCAAGAGAAGAAGGGCACAATCCGTTCGTGAAAATGCCAAATTGGATGTGCCACAAGTCAATTGTGACTTGTCTGTCATGCTTGCCCAAGTATATAGTAATTTCTACGTCTCTGCTATACCAGGATATGATTATGAGGTTTTCTCGAGCTTGAGGGGATTGGATACTCACAAGGGGTTCCCTGATTTTCTCTGTGATGGCCTTTTAGATGCCGGTGTCCAGGTCTTCAAAGACAATGAGGGAGCTCCGTGAAGGAGAAGAGATTGCCCCTGATCTTAGAAGCCATCAAGAAAGGATCTTCGTACCCATTTTCTTTAAAGAGTAGAGAATATGTTTCTAGTAGAAAGTGCCTCAAGTATGTGGCGCATATGTTTGAAGTTAGGGAAGAAAGGAAACATATGATCTTTGCAATCTTCTATTACACTCCATGAGTTCTGATCTGGACCTTATGCAAAAGCCTTCTCACAGCACAAGAAGCGCTATGACTGTGAGACCATTTAAGGATGGAGAAATGATCTCGATGTGGTCGGATCACTGAAAGGTGAGAACCGAAGAGAATGGTTGGCGGGTAATTTGTTAACTCATGAATTTGGGTGACTAATGATGTTGTGGATTTCTATTTTTTGGCCTTCTGAATGCATGCTTGGTTTGCTTGAATGTATTCAGGAAAGAGATCCTTGTCATCGTAAATTAGTAATCAAGTAATAATAAAGTATAGAATCTCATCCCATTCAACTCTTAAGCAATATAGGAACGTTGATCTGCATTTGACATATTGCTATTATAAAGTATGAATAAGACATTTACACAGCACATCATCGATGGTTTATCACTGCTTTAATCACCACCACTAGCTAGCCAGTTTAGCGTGCTGTACTGCTATTGCCTCTACAACCACCACCAATCAGGTAAGACTAATGTTGCCAAGGTCATGTTACAACCGACTTCTTGAACCATTTGCATGTCATGTCTGTTAGAGACATCTGAGAGCCCTTGCTGCAACACTAGAGTCTTAGAATATTTGCAGAGTTTACTGGTCTCTAACATCCTAAATGGTGATCTTTCTGATTTGCAAGTGTCGATGGGGGCATCAAAGAGCTTGAGCAAATATTGGAGAATGATAGAGTTCTCATTCTTCGTTATAAAAAGCTGGAGGTATCTTGAAAGTTGCAGAAGTCTCCATGAGATTGAAGGGTTTGAAGAGATGGAATCATTGGAGTTGTGGAACATTTCTTGGTGCAAAGACATTGAAAATCTTCCAAACCTTTCAAAACTGCAGAGGTTGTGATATCTAGAAATGCGAACCCATGAGAAAGGGAGATTCAGGGTCTTGAGGTACTTAAGTCTCTGCACTGTTGGACATTACAGGATGTACACTTGTACAATGCTTGGAAATGCACCTGATCTGCCGAACGTTACAATTAAGCATTAAATGCAGTTATTTAGTAAAGATGGGGTTATTAATCTGCCGAATGTTGCAAAACACCTTTCGCAAGAAGTTTGATGCAACCACTAGGGATTCGCCCCGTGGCCACCCTTCCAACATGGAAGGGGAGGTGAGGGGTTCAAATCCCCACCTTCTCGGGGGATGGGGGTAGGGACGCGTAAGTTTGAGAGAGGTTGCGACTCCCACGCCCTAAAAGAGGCGGGGCACAAGTCTGCGAGTGAGTATAGAGTAGGAATAGAGTAGGACTGACAAAAAAAGTTTGATGCGACAGCCATTCTGCGCAACTTTCGATGGGTATTTACCCTGATTGCTTGGTTTTGGTCTGTTCAATTTCATGTTTCTGTCTGCATAATCATCGGAAAAATTGCTTAATCCTGATGAATTTCTTTCCCAACTGAAAACATCATTGTCAAATCAACAACTTCAACAGATGACACCCTGATATTTCCCTCCCTGCATGTTGAATTAGCAAATAGCTGTCATACTAACCACCCTATATTAGTTCTTAAATTTATGTCAAGCCTTTGAGAAGTGTACTTTCCTTACCTTTTTGTCCTCATGCAGGCTGACGAAACAAATACCCACCCCAGTTAAATATGCCATTTCCATGCATGCTTCCGTTGGCAAGGAGGATATACCATCGCTGTCCATCTGCTGCAGGCGACGATCTCCTGAATTTTGGCTTCATACATCGCACTGAGTCATATGTCATGCTGAGTGAAGCCATTATCTCCTTCAGTAGGAGCACGTCGCTTGCTGGCAAGATATCAGCAATCTAAGGGACTTCTTAATGCAGGCTGTTTCTGAAGATGAGAAACTTAAGTTAGTGCTCCACATTTTTGAACAGATTGTGTTCCGGGAGGGAAAAAAGGGGATATCGTTCTGTGCTGATAAAGAGAAGTTGGTATCTTCTCAAATGCGTTGCTAACTGAATAGCAACTTGTTTTATCCGCATATTGTTTTTTGGAAAGTATGACATTTATTTATACTTAAAAAATTATGAACTGTTTTAGCAATCTATCAAAAGATATTTGTGGAACTTATTAACTGTCATACGAAATTATCAACTTTAATTTGACTGATTTGTCAATTTTTCTCCCATGGTGCTTTGAAATGAATGATTTGAAAATTGTTTTCCTTGAAAAGATTGGTTATCCCTTAGAATAATTGGAAAACGATTTTTGTTTACTATCAACAATAAATTATGCTTAAATATTTTTATCATGGATGATAAAAATATTTTTCATTCTTTTAACTTTGTAATCAATATAAGTGATCATTTTCAAGATTTTTTTTTCAAATCATATATTTAGTGTGAAAAAAAAAAAAAAAAAAAAAAAACATCATAGGTTACAACTATTTTAACTTAACAAATATTATTTGAATAGCTTATCTAAGGACAAAGTTTAAGGATGAACCTATCCATTGGGGGCACATATATCTTGAAAAAGAACTCCGAGATTGCTCGAGGGCCGATCAAATGGAATTATTTAAACATGTTTTGGTAAATGACACCAATTGTCAAATCCCCTAAGAGGGAATTTTAACAAAATGACACTTGACTAACATCTAAAGGTTAAACCGAATATGCCAATCTGGAAATAATATAATCAAAAAGGTCTTTCGCATCGACTCTCAAAAAAGGCTTTTATTCCCATCTTTTTGGTGTGGGAAAATTGTATTATTCTCACTGAAGCGGTCTCATATAACATATGTCAAAGGTCTTTGGAAACGTTCACAATAGCTAGTTATCTATGTTTATTTGATTGTTTCGAAATTGCTAACTATTCCAATAATCTACCCGTATTTATTTGTACAACTTAATCAAAGAATAAAATATTATATGAAATTACCAGCTCTTTTTTTAGTCCACTTACTAACTTTTGTTTGATTGTTTCAAAAGTACAAACTGTTCAATAAGTTACCAACAATTATTTCATAGCATTCCAACGTATTAATGACCAACTTCAACACGAAATTACTAAGAAAAATCACTGACTATTCCATTAAATTACCAAAATTGAAAGCGGAGCTTAAGTGATCAATTTTTTTTTTTTTTTTGAAATTAGCAACTGTAGTTTGGGTAGTCACTGGTGGTCATGTCCAAATTACCAATTGTTCCAATAATTTATATAAAATTGCTCGTGTCGTTTACCAACTTACAAAACTAGTACTAGTACTCTAATATCAACTCCTATTTGAGTCCACTTACAAATGTTTATTTCATAGTTTAAAAAGTACCAACTGTTCAAATAATTTTACCTACATTTATTTGAGCTTAACAATGGATTAAAAATTTCCAACTTGTATAAAATTTATCATCTGTTTTCAAGATTACCAACTATTCCAATATACCAATATCTATTTGTGGAACTTAATTTACCAACTCTTATATGAAACTATCAACTATATTTGAGCTAGTTATTGACGTTTATTTAATTTTTTAAATTACAAATTTTTGCAATAATTTACCAATATTTATTTGCATAGCTTACCAACGTGTTGAAGTCACCAAATATAATATGAAATTGCCGACATTGATTAGAGTGTTTCAAAAGTACTGATTGTTTCAGTAGTTCACTAATATTTACTTGTGGAACTTACCAATTGTTGAAATGACCAACTTTTTTACGAGATGTCCTTAATCACATTCAAAAATCGCTATCATTCTTCCTTTATCGAGAAGAAAATTACTAGTCAATGTGCAAAGTTCAACTTTATAAAACATATCGAGACTTGGTCTTTTTCTTTTGTTTGAAAGGTCATCGACTATATTAAAAGAGTTACTAACTTCTGATAATTTTTAAATATCCAAACTCACTACCGATTCATTAGAGAACACATGGTAAAATCACTATTGATATTGAAAAGTTACGTCCTTGCAAATTACTAAACTTTACATATGTTACTAATCACGTTTAAACCTAAAACCTAAGTAATAATTGAGAAAAATTTGATAAACTTGCTCCTATATATAATATCATAAAGTTGACAAATGTCAGGATAAAAATAGGGGATATTTTATAAAGATTTTTTGAAGTCACACGCGGCCACGAATCTCTCATTACGTCAAGAAACATCAGTTAATTCAAAAATATCTTCTACCAGCTAACACACACGTGCAAAACCTCCGTCTTATTATCTCACATGCTTATTATCCTAAGGACAAAATGACGACACAAAAACACACATCAAATGAGCCAATAGCCATGAAGCAACGAGAATGTCCACAAAGTTAACAAAAGCACATAAATACAATAAATACACATGAAGGCAAGCATAGCAATCAGTGGAGAGCTCTTCAATGACCTTTGTTAACATTCTTTATCTTCATGCTTAGGTCTTTGCCATCTTTCTTTTTCATGCGCCTGCTAAATGAGGTCTTCGGATAGAGACGGTCCGCCATAAATCACGTCCATCGATTTCTTTTTGTCAGAGAATTTGTCAACACATCAATCGATTTTATTAATCCTTTAACACATTGATTGAATTCAAACCTCGAGCCACCCTGTCTTCTTCAGTTCTTTGCACAAATGAAATCCCACTGGTCAGCTTGTCCAGACAGTCCAATGAAGAAGCAGAACGTGTCCGATGGCGAAGCCTTCATTTGTGTTTCTTCTCATTTCCCGATTTGCGCCTTCTCTCTCTCTCTCTCTCTCTCTCTCTCTCTCTCTCTCTCTCTCTCTCATAAATACGCTTCACCTGCGAGGAAAAGTTTTAAGCTTTTTCGCAGTATCTCAAACTTGCAGAGTTTACTGGTCTCTAACATCCTAAATGGTGATCATTCTGATTTGCAAGTGTCGATGGGAGGATCAAAGAGCTTGAGCAGAAATTGGAGAATGATAAAGTTATCATTCTTCGTTATGAAAAGCTGGAGGTATCTTGAAAATTGCAGAAGTCTACGTGATATTGAAGCGCTTGAAGAGATGGAATCATTGGAGTTGCGGAACATTTCTTGGTGCAAAGACATTGAAAATCTCCCAAACCTTTCAGAACTGCAGAGGTTGCGATATCTAGAAATGCGAGCATGTGAGAAAGGGAGATTCAGGGTCTTGAGGTACCCAAGTCTCTGTACTGTTAGACATTCCAAGATGTACACCTGTACAGTACTTGGTAATGCACCTGATCTACCAAATGTTACAATTAAGCATTAGATGCATTTATTTAGTAAAGATGGAGGTTACTTAATCTGCCGAATGTTACAAAACACATTTTGCAAGAAGTTTGATGCGACAGCCATTCTGCGCAACTTCCAAGAGGTATTTACCCTAATCGTTTGGTTCTGTTCTATTCAATTTCATGTTTCCGTCTGCATAATTATTGGAAAAATTGCTTAATCCTGATGAATTTCTTTCCCAACATCTAAAAACATCATTGTCAAATCAACAACTTCAACACGCACGTTGAATTAGCAAATAGCTGTCATACTAACCACCCTATATTAGTTCTTAAATATATGTCAAGCCTTTGTGAAGGGAGAAGTGTACCTTCCATACCTTTTTGTCCTCATGCAGGCTGACAAAAGAAAAACCCACCCTAGTTAAATATGTCATTTCTATGCATGCTTCCGTTGGCAAGGAGGATATACCATCGCTGTCCATCTGCTGCAGGCGATGATCTCCTGAATTTTGGCTTCATACATTGCACTGAGTCATATGTCATGCTGAGTGAAGCCATTATCTCCTTCAGTTGGAGCACATGTCGCTTGCTGGCATGATATCAGCAATCTGAGGGACTTCTTAGTGCAGGCTGTTTCTAAAGATGAGAAACTTAAGTTCCAGAAGGGAAAAAAAAAAGGGGATATCGTTCCGTGCTGATAAAGAGAAGTTGGTAACTTCTCAAATGCGTTGCTAACTGAATAGCAACTTGTTTGCATATTGTTTTTGGAACTTATGACAATTATTTATACTTAATAAATTATGAACTGTTTTAGTAATCTATCAAAAGATATTTGTGGAACTTATAAACTATCGCAAAATTATCAACTTTAATTTGACTGATTCGTCAATTTTTCTCCCATGGTGCTTTTATTACGGGAGAAATGAATGATTTGACAATTGTTTTCCTTAAAAAGATTGTTCATCACTTAGAATAATTAGTAAACAATTTTTGTTTATTATCAACAATAAATTATGCTTAAATATTTTCATGGATAATAAAAATATTTTTGATTCATTTAACTTTGTAATCAATATAAGTGATCATTTTCAAGTTTTTATTTTATTTTATTTTAAATCATAGATTTAGTTTGAAAAAAAGAAAAACACATCATAGGCTACAACTATTTTAACTTAACAAATATTGTTTGAATCGCTTGCCAAGTTTAGTCTAATTATTCTAAAATTACTAAAGGTTGTCATAATTTACCAATATTATTGTTGGAGCCTACCAATGTATTAAAGTTACTATCTTTTAAACAAAATTACCAATTTATAATTTGAGTGTTTTACCATTATATCTCTGATTAAGTTACTAACTAATTGAAGAAACACAAACTCTTATTTGAGTCACTTAGCAAGTTGTATTTATAGAGATCACCAACATGTGTAAAAGTAACTGATTCTCATGCAAATTTACCAGCTCCTATTAATTATTTCAATAATCTACAGATATATATTTCCGGAGCTTAGCAATACTCATTCGTGAACTATACTAGATTTTATATGAAAAATACCAATTCTTATATGAACAACTTGTTTGGAGGGTACAACTCTTACAATATTTTGTACATAGTATTGTCAAGCTTACCAATGTGTTAAAATTGCTAATCGTTATATGAAATTTACGAACTTCTTTCAAAATAACCAATTATTCCATTAATTTGGAGACTTTTATATGTGAAAATTGAGTTACCAAATTTTACATGAAATTACCTACCCTTATTCTAGCTAGTTATCTATGTTTATTTGATAGTTTCGAAATTGCTAACTATTCCAATAATCTACCAATATTTATTTGCAGAACTCAATCAAAGTCATTAAATGTTATATGAAATTACCAGCTCTTTTTTTAGTCCACTTACTAACTTGTTTGATTGCTTCAAAAGTACAAACTGTTCAATAATTTACCAACAATTTATTTCATAGCATCCCAACGTATTAATGACCAACTTCAACACGAAATTACTAAGAAAAATCATTGACTATTCTTGTGATCAATTACCAACATTGAAAGCAGAGCTTAAGTGATCAATTCTTTTTTATGAAATTACCAACTGTAGTTTGGGTAGTTACCAGTGGTCATGTCCAAATTATCAATTGTTCCAATAATTTATATAAAATTGCTTGTGTCCTTTACCAACTTACAAAACTAGCACTCTAATACAAAATATCAACTCCTATTTGAGTCCACTTACAAATGTTTATTTCATAGTTTAAAAAGTACCAATTCTTCAAATAATTTTGCCTACATTTATTTGAGCTTAACAATGGATTAAAGTTTCCAATTTGTATAAAATTTATCATATGTTTTCAAAATTACCAACTCTTCCAATATACCAATATCTATTTGTGGAACTTAATTTACCAGCTCTTATATGAAACTACCAACTATGTTTGAGCTACTTATTGATGTTTATTTAATTTGTTATATTACAAATTTTTGCAATAATTTACTAGTATTTATTTGTGTAGCTTACCAACGTGTTAAAGTCACCAAATATAATATGAAATTGCCAAATTTTGAGTTTATGTACCAACATTGATTAGATTGTTTCAAAAGTACTGATTGTTTCAATAGCTTACTAATATTTATTTGTGGAACTTACCAATTGGTTGAAATGACAAACTTTTTTACAAAATGTCACTAATCACATTCAAAAGTTGCTATTCTTCTTCCTTTCTCGAGAAGAAAATTACTAGTTAATGTGAAAAGTTCAACTTTCTAAAACATATCGAAACTTTCTTTTTCTTTTGTATGAAAGGTTAATAACTATATCAAGAGTTAATAACTCTTGATAATTTTAAATATCTAAACTCACTGCCATTGGAGAACACATGGCAAAATCGCTATTGATATTGAAAATTTAGTTCCTAGCAAATTACTAAAATTTACATGAGTTACTAATCATGTTTAAACCAAAGAAATAATTGAGAATAATTTGATAAACTTGCACCTATATGTAATACTATAAACTCGACGGATGTCAGGATACATGTAGTGGCTATTTTATAAAGGTTTTGTGAAGTCACATGTATCCATGAATTTCTCATTACGTCAAGAAAAATCAACAAATTCAAAAAATCTTCTTCTACCAGTTAACGCATGAGTGCGGAACCTCCATCTTATTATCTCACACGCTTATTATCCTAAGGACAAAATGTCGACACAAAAACACACATCAAATGAGCCAATAGCCATGAAGGAACGATAAAATTCACAAAGTTAACAAAAGCACATAAAAATAAATGCACAAGAAGGCAAGCATAGCAATCAGTGGAGATCTCTCCAATGACCTTTGTTAACATTCTTTATCTTAATGCGCCTGCTAAATGAGGTCTTCGCATAGAGAAAGTACGCCATAAATCACGTCTATTGATTTCTTTTTGTCAGAGAATCTGTCAACACATCAATCAATTTTATTAATCCTTTAACACATTGATTGAATTCAAACCCCGAGCCACCCATCCCCTCGTCAGCTTGTTCAAACGGTCCAATGAAGAAGCAGAACGTGTCCGATGGCGAAGCTTTTATTTGTGTTTCTTCTCGTTCCCCGAGTTGCGCCTCTTCTCTCTCATATGTACAATTCACCTGCGAGGAAAAGTTCTAAACGTCTTCGCAGTCTCTCATTCATTCACGCATCGTCCTTATGGGAAGCGAAGATTTCGAGGGACGCACTCCATTTTCTTCCTCTTCGGTTCATCGATGGAAGTATGACGTGTTCGTAAGCTTCAGAGGTAAGGACATAAGGAAGACTTTCGCAGCCCACCTACTCCGCGCGCTGAAGCAGGCGGGGATCGCCTACTTCGAGGACAATGACAAAGCAGAGACCGGAAATGTGATCGAGCGCAAGCTGCGCGATGCGATTCACCATTCCAGGGTATCTCTCATCGTGTTCACCACCAACTACGCAGAATCGCGGTGGTGCTTGTACGAGCTGGTGGAAATCCTGGAGTGCAACAGGACGTTCAGAGATCATCATGGTCACGTGGTTGTGCCCATTTTCTTTGATGTTGATCCAAGCGACGTTCGGAAACAGAGCGGGCGATTTGGGGATGGTTTTCGAAGGCGTTGGGCCACCCACACGGACGATTTGCTGGTGCAGAAGTGGAGGGATGCACTTAAAGAAGCCGGGAATTTGTCAGGATTGCATTTGAATAATGATGCTAACGGGTAATGTACCGTCTTCTGCAAGAAACTTATGTTCATTTTAGGCGTATCAGTTGTGCTTGATTGATTAGCTCGCTCACCACAAAAGCTCATATTGGTGCTCGATTTGAACTCTTCTGCTGATTGAATCTAGTTCATGTGTTTCTTGCTTATGTGTTGATGGCCTCTCCAGGCTATGGTTAGTGATATTTGAACTTGGTCTTTCCATACAACTACAGGGATCAAGCGGATTTCCTCGAGCAAATTGTAGGACGTCTCTTGAAGATTATTCCCAGAACAAGCTCCCCCTATGCTATTGGGGTAGATTCCTTAGTAGATGATGTGATATCGTTGCTGCAGATTGGGTCAGAGGATTATGTCCGTGTGGTTGGGATATGGGGAATGAAAGGAATTGGTAAGACAACGGTGGCCAAAGCTGTCTGCCATCGCATTGCTAGGGAATTTGACGGGGTTAGCTTTCTCGAAAATATTGGAGTTGCGAACCACGATACTCTTTTACTTCTTCAGAAGAGACTTCTCTACGATGTTCTGAAGGTACAAGGTCTAGAAATGTATGATCTTGACAGCAACATCAACGAGATAAAAACTAAACTCTGTCAGGAAAGGATCCTTCTAGTTCTTGATAACATTACTGAGAAGCACCAACTTGAGTATTTTGGTGCTGGAGATCGAGAATGGGTCAAATTTGGGAGTAGAATCTTGATAACTACAAGAGAAGAATGGCTTCTGAAAGATCTCAAAGTGGATGATACGTATATGCTCGCTGGACTGGGTTCTAAAGAATCGATCCAACTCATGAGTCTCCATGCCTTCGGTGAAGACCAACCTAAAGAAGGATATGAGGAGTTGTTCGAGAGTCTTGCCTACTATGCAGGTGGCCTGCCAGTTTTTCTTAAGAAATTTGGTTCCTTTCTTTCTAGTAGGAAAAATCAGTGGCGTGAGATATTGGAGAAGTTGGTAAGGGATCCTCATCTTGATTCAATTGGATTACCTTTAGATCCATTCTCCTCTCTTCGTCCCTCTGTAGGGCCATTTGGAGGCCATGATGGTGATTCTTTTGATGATCAAACATACAGTGGCATAAGATATATAATGGTCGTCTTTGGAACAGTGATCGAGTCCATTACTATTGACTATGTTCAGAATGGGTGTGTTGTGCGCTCACCAAGACATGGTGGATCTGTGGGAGGCCACATATATAATGTGAGTCCATTATTACGGTTCGCTTTGTTGATTTGCAATATTTACGTCTAGTTATGTAATTCTCTATGAAATTATCAGTTACCGTTTGTTTGTGGAATGGGGATTGAGAAAAAAGTGGTGTCACAAAGTCAATAAAGATGGACCTGCTTGAAAAATTTCAACTGGGTACTTCCATGATGCTTGATTGTCTCTCAATATGCTGATGGTTTTGTTGTTCCTTGCTAAGATATTTGTTTTTTCAGGTTGCCAAAAAGAAAAAAAACTACACTAGCATCATCCACCTACTCTGATGTTATAGTTAATCAGAGATTACTCCAGTGCTTGTCATTGTCAATATAGACCATCAACAATGCCATTTAATTATGGAGCAAAGCATTCGGGATTCTAGATGGAGTTCAATCGTTATGGCGCAAGACTAGCGAAAAAGGAAAACTGTGCTACAAAATAAGAGAAGGAATCCAGTCGTCCCAATAATTAGATATCTTCTGTTTAGGGAAAAGTTAACCTAAATAATGCATCTAGAGAGCATAGAATTTTCCCTTCTTCAAGGGTGATCGATACTCACTTTGCTCTTCTGCAATTGTTGCAGGTAGATTTAGATTATCCAACTGAATACTTGACTTCGGTGTCAGGCTACATTAGAGAAGATTCTCATCATGTCATCAACTCTCTTACCTTCCACAGCAATAAGAGGGACCATGGGCCAATTGGCGAGGAGAGAGGGAAGCTTTTCCATTTTCCATCAGTTAATGGAAAGATCATTGGTTTTCATGGAAGGTGTGGCTCTTTTCTGGATTCCATTGGAGCTCATTTTGGCCCTGTCTCTCATCCATATCCCTTTGAAGTCGTAGGGCCATTTGGAAATGTGAAAAACCGCTGGGATGATGGCAAGCATGCAGATGTCAGACAAATTGTTGTAGTCTCTGGTTCTGCAATTGAATCTGTTAGTTTTACCTATGAGGAGGGTCCTTCTTCCAGACACGGTACAACTCACGGTGGCGAAACAAATACGGTACACAGTAGGAAGTTGACGTTTGATAAACATTACCCCTTATTTTCAATGATGCTTATCATGCCATTGCTGAAGATGGTGTCTAGCTGAAAGTGATAAACTGTTGACTTTGGTACTTAGGCATGACACCATCAACAGGAAGCAAGTTTCTATTGGACAAAGAGTTGCTAAAACAATTCGTCATAAAATTGAACACTTCTGTTAAATTTTGTATTTTAAAACAGTCGGTAAGGGAGAGTGAATCAACTAGTCTCCATCTATGGACTTTCTGCAGATAGATTTTGGTTGGTAGGATAACATCTAGTTATTCTCTCTGGGCATAGTTGTTCGAAGATGAGTTGTTTTTCCTGACAAAGAGCATTGAAGAGATAATGTTTGCAACAATGGTGCATTTGTTTCATGGACAATCAATGAGTTGAAAATTATTTTCTTGAAAATAATTGTTCAGTATCGCATAGAAACATTAATTAGTAGGTTTTTATCACCAATAATAATCTATTCCTAACATTTTCGTTAATGATGAAAATTTGCATTTTAAAATGTTTTGGTAAGTGATACACTCTCGATTCTAGGAAAGTGTTTACCAAATTCTTGATTTTTTGCAGAATAAATGCACCCTGGTTGTTGTCTTCCTTATTTCATCTATTATAGTTAACATGATATTGAAGTAGGCAAGATAATCTACTATATTCCAGATCATAAATTATCATATCAATCATAAAGAGCACCATACACTAGTTGTTGTCATCTACCATGCTTTTGCTTCTCAACTTGTTGCATTGACATTTCTCTACCCTCTATATGTTTGGTACAGATAAATCTGGGCTGGCTGACTGAAGTTCTTATTTCAGTTTCGGGATATATTGTGAATGATTTTGGTTCTACTGTCATCCATTCACTCACATTCCAAAGCAATAAAAGAGCATATGGACCATTCGGCACAGAAACCGGAAGGAAGTTTTCATTTCCAGCAACTGGTGGAAAGATTATTGGATTTTATGGGAGTTCTGGTTCCCATCTTGAATCTTTAGGAGCATATTTGGAACCAATCTCTCATCTACACCCGATCAAGTGTGCTGGACCATTGGGGGGCCAAGCTGGACACTCTTGGGATGATGGAAAATTCAGTGGAGTAAAGAAAATAAAGATAATATTAGAAGATGATGTCAACTGCATCTCCTTTGAGTATGATGATAATGGCGAATCTATTTGGTCCTCTACACATGGCAACGAAAACGGAAGTATCCATATGGTCAGTTCATTGAATATTCTCCATTCATACTACCTTTGATGCTCTCTCTCTCTCTCACGCACACACACCCACTTCTGTGCAACTACTATATCAAGTATTAGTTTTTCAAAATTACTTGAAAAGTTTTGGCAAAGTAAGTTATGAGTGATTGTCACCCGTATACACCATGTGCAATGATAATGTATGGGGAGTGGAAAGCATCTCAGAGGGAAATCAAAGCTGTTCAAATGTAATGAAAAATTGAAGTTGTCTTTCTGATTATATAAATTTCTTTCTTTCTTTGTTTTTTGGATAAGTGTATCAAAAATCTTAAAACTTATTGCTAAATGCAATCAAGTTATAAAGTTTTTAAAAAGTGCAATCAAGTCTAAATTTTATTAAATTGGTGTAATTTCAATAGTTTTGGTCCAATTAGGCTATGGCAAAATGCTGACCTTTTTTTTTTTTAATTACTTTCTTAAGACATGGGGCACCCGCAAAGTACAACATTAGAAAGAAAATTGAAAATTAAAAAGAACCAAAAGATATAAAAAAAATCAAAAACAGAAAAAGAAAAGAGGATCAGAGAGTCCTTCGGAACTATCATTTTATCAAATTCACAGTCAGCCAAAAGCAACCACATTTTGAAGGACAAAGTTGAAAACAGGAAAAGAACACTATAAGTGCCATAACTTGTAGCAAAGGGACACTTAAATGCCATAACTTACGAAAGGTACACTTAAGTGCCATATTTGAAGAAAAGTGGAACACCTGAGTGCCACCTCCGATGAAGCCAGCCGGAAATCATACTTGGCATTTAAATATTAATATTTCTCATCGAGGTGGCTCGCCGAAGAGTTGAGTCAGCTCTAATTCACCCAAAACGACGTCGTTTCGGGTGTTGGCCAAAATAAAACCCTTACATTGGCCAAAACGATGTCATTTTAGCATAATTTAAATTTTAATATAATATAAAAATTAATTAAATTTAATTTAAAACAAAATAATAATATAATTTATATTTATTATAAAAAAAAAAAAGAGAAACAGAGGGAGGAGGAAGGCAGCCAGCTACTAAGGGCTAAGCCCTTGCCGCTACCGCCTCCCCGTCGTCGCCGGAAGGTGGGGGAGGGTCGGTCAAGGCCGCCGAGCCCAACCGAGGGCCGATCCGGGGCGAGGGCACGCAGCCCTCTCCGCCGGCCGGCCGGGAGGCCCGGCCCCGGCCGGGCTTGACGGCCCGGCCCTCGGCGAGCTCGACAGCCCGGCCCTCACGCGCGGCTGCCTCCCTCCTCCTCCTTCCCCCACCCCCTTTTTTTCTTCCTCTTCCTTAGCTGCCGGTTGCTTCCCCTTCTCCTCCTCTCCCCCCCTCGATAGATTAGGGCAAGGGCCGCGAGCCCTCATCAATCCGAGCGAGGGCTCGGCTAGGCAAGGGCCATTGACCCTTGCCGCCGGTCGGCCGGGGTCGTCAACCCCTGGCTAAGGCCCGACCCCCAACCAACCCTCCCCCTCCGTTGCCGACCCTTCTCGCGACGGCGGGGAGGCGGTGGCGGCGGTTGAGGGCCGAGCCCTTAGCCGTCTCCCCCCATTTTTTTTTTAATTTTAAAATTATTAATTTTAAATATTTTAACTAAATTTTTAATTTAATTTTATATTATTTTTTACCACGTTAGCCTAAAACGACACAGTTTTTGCATTATTTAGCCACATCGGCGTGCAAAATGGCGTCATTTTGCACTCGCTTCGCCTGGAAAAAATGCAACGTATGCAATTTGATCGGATTTTGGCCGGATTGGCACTCAAGTGATCCATTTTGCTCTGATTTTGGCATTTAAGTGTACATTTCGTAAGTTATGATATTTAAGTGTCCCTTTCTACAAAGTTATGGCATTTTAGGGGTCCGCATCTAGCTGAAAACTGCCCAATTTATAATCGAAAAACACATAAATATCCATTGAAATAACCTAAGCATATAAATGCTTGTTAACAGGAAACGATCCAATGAATTTGTTGCCATAAAATACTGAACACTTCCTATAGTTTTGATAGAGAAGACATAAGCAAAAGACAACATGATCCCTAGCATAATGCAGAAGATCTGCCAAGTTTCAATAGAAAAATATGCAAAAAATTTCATAAAACTGAAATTTGGTTTCCAAGCTCGATGAGGTTCGAGCGGCCATGGCCAAGCTCAATGTAGCTCAAGTCGTTATGGCTGTGAGCTCGAAGAAGCTCAAGTGGTCATGGCTGAGCTGTTAGTTAGCCCTGGACATGAGTTTGAAGAAGCCTAGAAGCTGGAGCTACCACGGTCAAATTCAATGAAACTCGGGCAGCTTAAAGAAGCTCGAGTGGCCAGGGCCAAGCTTGACAAAGATTAAAAGGCCAGGGTCACAAGGTCGAATTGTAGAACTTGATTGCACTAGCTCAATAAGTTTTAGAACTTCTGATATAGTCATCCCTTTTTTATTTTATACATACACGAAGGTCAATAATATGATTTTGCTAGATGGACTCCATGAGAGCAACCCAGTACCATAAGCTTTTCGTCAATTAATATGCTTTATGCAGGATGGACTCCATGTAAATAAACTAGTATGATAAGTTTTTTTCTTTTATGCTAAATTAAGCGAATCAGCAAAGCGTGCCAGTGACCCCTAATGATCTATAATCTAATTGTTGACCCTAGAAGTTTGATGTAAGAATAGTCTTTAGAAATTCTCGGGTCCAGGTTGCACGTGGATCCAGTGTTATCTTAGGCCACTATAATCTTTCATCTTTGATATGGATCAATATGACAGTTAAATGTAATAAATACTTGTCAATTCAGGAGGTTAACTTGGATTACCCTCATGAGTTCTTGATCTCGGTATCAGGATATATCAAACATAATTGTTCTGTTATTCGATCACTCACGTTCGAAAGCAATATAAGAAGGCTTGGACCCTTTGGTAAGGAAGAAGGGAACTTCTTTCGCTGTGCATTGACATGCAACAAGATAATTGGCTTTCACGGAAGGTCTGATATCCAGCTTCATGCGCTGGGAGTCTACTTTGAACCAATTTCTGATCTTCGTCTCTTGAAATCCATTGGGCCATTTGGAGGAGAAGGTGGCGGTCCATGGGACGATGGACAGAGCACGGGTGTGAGAAAAATAATTGTAAAATATGGATTAGTTATTGACTCCATTGCTGTTGAGTACGACAAGAATGGGTCTGTGGTTCAGGGCCCTAGACATGGTGGAGATGGAGGACATCTAACGCACGAGGTATGGCCCTTTAGACATTTGCTTAATCTTACGAACGTGCAGCTTATGGGTTGTTGCTAAGGTTTTGGTTTTAAGTGGTCTGGAGGTCACGTTTATGCACATGAGCAAAGTATTCTAAACAGAGCGTAGAGGTAAAAGTAAGATGATGAGAACAGTCTGGATTTTGAGTTTAACAAATGATCTTGAATGAGAAAGTCATTGCTGGGGCATGATGTTATATCATTATAGAACAGGGACTTCTCTTTGGTTTTCCAACCTTCCTCGGTTCCATTTACGATGAAAGCGCTCAATTCATTCAAAAAAGTACTGCCTCCGAAAAAAAAATAGAATATCGAAAGCTATTTTTACTTTATGACTTTTAAGTCTGAGAACAGTTTTCCTTAATTTTAGTAACTTTTCTCAAAGAGTTGCCAAAGCATTTTTTAAGCAATTGCCTTTCGTTTTACTAATGAACGATTCGATAATTGTGGCAGACCAAATTAGGTTACGCTCTAGATGCAGCGGAATTATCTATTTAGCTATTACATTGTTTGTTTAACCAAATACAACTTATCAACCGGAGTGTTTAGTTTATGCTGGTTTTCAAGATTCTACGGTTGGGGGTTGGGATTAAATATGTTTGTCTTTCTAATTTTGCAGATTAAACTCGATTATCCTCGAGAGTACTTGACTTCATTTTCTGGTCACTTTGGATGTTTTTGCGGGCATATTGTTCTTCGCTCCCTCACATTTCAGAGCAATGAAAGAACTTATGGGCCAATTGGTCAGGAGTCTGGGAACTACTTTTATTTTCCATCAATTGGTAAAAAGATCGTTGGGTTTCATGGGAGGTCTGGATGTTGGGTTGATTCACTTGGAGCACATTTTGAGCCTTGACATGTTAAGCTCCACCTTTATATGCCCCTTGTAGTCAATGTTTGAGTTTACATGTAATTATGTATCATCATGAGCCTTGACGATGGAAAATTTAGTGGTGTAAAGAAAATAAAGATGATGTTAGAAGATACTGTCAGCTGCATCTCCTTTGAGTATGACGATAATGGCGAGTCTATTTGGTCCTCTGCACATGGTCACAGTGGCAACGGAGATACCCATATGGTGGGTTCATTGCATATTTTCCGTTCATATTACAGTTGATCCTCTCTCTCTCTTCGCCTCTCTCATGCGCGCACACTTGCACAAACCTCCTTATCAATTCTACAATAACTTTTGTGAAAGCCTTTCATTTGCTTCTCTTCGATTGAGAGTTTAATTTTCCAAAATGTTGTCCTAATCCAATGATCGATCCAACCTCTAAGAAAGAAAAAAGATATACCTTAATTATATTTCGTCTCTTTGATAAGTTTAGTAACAAGCAAAACAAATCTATTGTTCCAATTGAAAGAAGAACCTATGATTATCTTTTCAGGAAATTTGCAAACAAACAATTTGAGTGAAATCTTTCAACTTCTTATTTACTACATTCACTTTATGTATTCCTCTATCCGTAGAGCACATTAAATGTACTGAAATGACTATGATAGAGTTTTTCTTATTGATATTAATAGCTACTCTAGAAGGAATGTTTTTATGTGGTGCGGTAAGGTACGGTGAAGGTCTTAGGCACCTACCACCACCCTACGCCATCATTAGATTGAGTATTAATTTTCTAATAAACTTGAGAACCTTTTTTGTTGACGCCTTAATTTTATTTAGGTTTTATTTTATTAATTAAGTTTTCAGATAATAACAAAAACAAACAAAAAAACAAAAACAAAAATAAGAAAAGCAAAAGCAAAAGCCTAGCCTAGTCCTTCCTCCCTTCGCACCGGCCTTAGGCCCACTCTCCTCCTTCATCACCCCCCGGCCCGACCCCTTTCTCTCTTCTTCTTCCTCCTTCCCTCTCCTCCGCCGCTGCAACTCACGCGCATGAGGGAAGCCGACGCGCGAAGGATGGCCTACGGCCAAGGAGAGTAGGCCGACGTCGGCCGAAGAGGATAAAATCTCAGGTGCCATTAATGCTGAGCAGGCTTCGCTGGAAAGCTCGATGGGACACCGGTTCAGCCAAGGGGAACCAGTGGGCAAGCTGGAAGCCGGCGACCGAGGCCCTCCATCGATCAAATTTCCTTCTCCTATAAATAGGTGGCCACAAGCATCGTCGGAGGGCGTGGCAGGCTCGGAGATCTTTCATTGAGAGACATCGGGAAAGATTAAAGGACGAGTGTAGGGGAGAACTCGAGTCGTGAGTTCAGCCCACCCTCCATCGAGAGACTTCGGGGAAGGCCGGTGGCGAGCGAGTTCGAGAGGGTCAGATCTGATTAGTGGAGGCTCGGATCTGGCTGGAGTGAGAGAAAATCAAGGCTGAGGAAGGTTCGACCGAGATCTGCGTCTCAAATCTAGGGTGATCGAGCCCCTCCGCGGCCCTAACACCGTGCCATTGTCTTGACGCCGTCCCCGTTGTCATCGCTGTCACCGTTGCTTCTCCAGAAGCCCTCGCCACGCCTCGATCGTCGCCGCCAGGTGGGAGGTTATCTGTCGCCGTTCCTGTTCGAAGAAAGGTGAAAAGCCCGCTGCCGTTGCCTTTGTTATTCATTTCAATCACCGTTTTCCGTCGCCCTAGCCACCGTCGCCACCATCATCGCCGTAGCCGCCCTAGCAGCCATTGCCGCCATAACGCCTCCGTTGCCCCCCCCCCTTCGGCGCCGTGGATTCGCAAACCCTAGGGTTTGTGATTTTCCAGGTCACGAAGCGAATCCGGGTCTCGAAAGTTAGGTAGGGTTCACGATTTTGGGGTGGCTGGAAGACGGGTCACAAGCTAGAGCCGGGTCGGGTAGGGTTTCGCTTGGAGATCGGGTTGCCGAGGCCGGGTCATCGGGTCGGGCCAAGCATCCTGTTGACACTTAAATTTTTGGGGTTAATTTTTGTTAAATAAAATAAATAAAAAAATCATAATCAATGGCATATAGTTTAGGAAAATTTTATTTTTTGTTATATTTTGGTAATATACACTGGGAGATGCACTTTTGCAGAAAAGGAGAATTTTCTTGATGGAATATTCGAAAAATATGTCAATGATATATTTAGGGGTACCGTGCTCAAGCAAAATTAGAAATGAAATATACTCCTAAGATACAATTTTTTGGCCTATAAATAAATTAGGTTTGTAGGGTTTAGAGAGGGCCACACAATCGACACATACGACCACAATTCTAAAAAGAGGAGGACTTCGAATACACGGCACAGAGAGAGCTTTAGAGAAAAAAAAAAAAAAAAGCCAAGAGGAGAAATCGTGGAGGCCAGCAAATCAGAATTTCAAAACACAGCCAAGAGAATACACGTGAATAGAGAGGAAGCAGAGGGAGGCTATGGTCAGTCATACATCCTCACGGCCACGCTTTCACCGATCTTCGTTGCCACTGTCGGTGTTCTTGATGCCATCTGCTGCTACCCAACGAAGCTGAGAAGCTATTGCCGTGCATCGGTGTGATTCGTAAGTGACACGTGAAAGAACAGGGAGAGTACACGGACGGAGGATTGGATCTAAGAATAAAAAAATTCACGATTTCTCAACGTGGAGAGATAGAGAGAAACACAAGATCTGGCATGGCTCCCAGACCGCGACTTGTCTACGGAATTCAGCAGTCGGTGGAGGTTTCCTTCATTCCCTGTCCCTCGCTCAGCAGTGGTCCCGGTGCCGTGCGGCTTTCCTGGCTACGCCCAAGCTCTACATCCAGGGCGCCCGGTGATTTCCAGAGTCTATGATGAGCAGCCAATGCCGGTTTTGTATTCTAGATTGAATTTTCGTAGGTTTTTCGGTGAACACAGTAGTCCTTGACGTGCCCCAGACTTCCACCGATCCAATTATTTTGCTTTCGTTTGAATTTTTATTAGTGCAGGTCTTTCTTGACCGAATCCAGTCACCGCCCCGACAATCCCATTGAATCTTCGAGCAATATTTGTCCTTCGGCAAACCCGATGAGCCGTTGCCATCCTTTCCTCGAGCTTTCACCACCGTCAACCAGCTCACGAAGCCATGCTAGGGAGGTTGCTGTCTTGCTCTTGTAACTCCATATTGCTGGTGCCACTCAACGATGAGTTGCTCGTCGCACCATCGTAACACTTATGGCAAGAAAGCTAACCCACCACATTTGAGTTCATTCCTTGTTGCAGCTGGAGGTCCCCAGCCATGAATTCATCGTATGAGCACATCTTCAAAGATCGCGGGTTGTTTTGATTTTTGGCCGAAGCGGTGGAATTTGTCTCTTATTGCATGGTGAAATCTGGAGACTTAACCGTGAGTTCTTGAGAAAGAAGCATACGTGAGATTGAAGACAAAAAGGTAGTGACTTTAGAGCTCTTGGTGGAGATTATTTGGTCCGACTAAAAGACCAAATATTAATTCGCTACGATCTCCTTTGGCGAGCCACCTTATCGTGAGTGGTTCCCTAGCAAGTGTGTCGCGTCGTAACCACCGCTTGTGAGCCATCACCTGTCTCGAATCATCGAGGCATCACCGTGAGTCCACCATCTCGGCTGCTGTCCAAGCCGAACCACCATTTGCAGCAGATCGCCACCACGATCCACCGCTAGTTGTCATCCACCACCCCGTTGCCGGTCGATTGCGATCCCGGTCCGATTGCGCAAGGTCCAAATTTGGAAATCAATATCGGATTAGGTAAAAATTTCGTTTTATTTGATTTCCTAATATTCAGTTTCCTCATTTGAAATATCCGTTGATACACATGATGGAAATTCCCAATATGCTATGATATCCGTAATTTCGAGTAGCCTTCTAAATTGGGAAATCTTTCTAATTTCGCAACGTATATATGATTGACAGTCCGATTTCACGGTCGAAATATGACCCGCAATCGTACGGAAAAATCACCAATCCGATCTCATGCTTGAGATACGATTCGTGATTTTATTTTAAAATTGGCCAATCCGATCTCATGCGCGAGATACGATTCGTCAATTTATTTCCCAAAATTAAATGGACATGGATGATATCTTGCTTGATTTGGTGCCATGCTTTCTTGATGCCTCTATTTGATTGCTCCCGTAAAAGAAAAACCCAAAAATATATATTTGAGTTTGATTAGGTTCATGTTAGAATATATTTTGCATGTTTAGAATAGGAAATTTATTTATTTCGAATTTTTGAAAAAATGAAAAATCCAAAAAAAATATGCATTCGTTTAGGATGTTAGTTTTTTCTTTAATTTAAGTTGCATGTTAATTATTTGACAATCTTAATTTCGAATTTTTATTTGAAAAAACACAAAAATCATCATGCATATGTCATGTAGAATTAGGACATTCTTTGTACGTCATTGCATATTAGGATAAAATTGCATATTTCATTTTAAGTTTAGATTGATTTTTTAGATATATTGCATCTTAAGTTAGATATTGCTAAGTTAAGATTATATCTTAGTTTAAATTAGGGTTTAGCCTGACTTAATCCTTAATACAAATTGAATAGAATCTTAAGCTAGCTAGATAATCCTTGCATTTTTCTAATTTCGAATTTCATGGAAAATACAAAAGAAATTGTCTTAGAGTAAATCAAATTCATTCTTTAGGATAGATTGCATGCTTATATTTTATTTATGTCATATAGTTTAAGTCATATTGCGATGTCATATCATTTCATGTTAGATTAGTAGCATGCATTGCATAAAGCATGATTCCCATTAAATAAAGTCAAAACAAAAAAAAGAAATTGCGTGTTAATTAGAAATCATATCTAGGGTTGATGATGTGAATTATGATCTAACAAGACAGATGCTTTCGTTGCTATGAGGTAAGTCCTGCAATTTATTCATTGCTTTTCTTGGGTGTTGAATTGGTAGTTTGCGCACCCGCATGATCACATCACATGTTAAGAAAATAGATTTAAAATCAATTCAAGCTGCATACAAAACATTTTTCAAAATAAAAGAAAAAGGTACCGAAAGAGCATTAGAGAAATCTAGCGTAACAAAGTCCCCGAACTCATAAATCTCTGGTTCGTAGGAGTAAAATAAATTTCCCGTTACTTTACTTGGGTTTCTAATCGACCCACCAAAAATAGATTAGTGGCGACTCCTAATTGAAAATCAATTGCATGTTAAAAATTTGAACCTAAGTCGCGAATTGGTATGGGCTTGGGAGAGCCCAAGTTAAGTCTAGGCTTAACAATCCATTAGCCAAACCCTAGGTGGTTCACACCCGAAAAATTTGGTTGCGACAATCCCCAAACTTTCGGCTGCGACGTCGCACTAGGGATATAAAAAAAAAGTCGGGCCCGTCTGCGTTTTGGGCTGGCCCGAGTCGACATAACCAGTGGATCGACCGGGTCGATTTTTATTATTTAAAATAATTTTTTAATAAATAAAAATAAATAAATAATTTATTATCAAAAAGTCAAAAAAATAATAAAAATGATTTATTTTGGAAAAATATTAAAAATAGTAAAAATGTTTTATTTTCCAAAAATATAAGAAAAGATGAAAAATAATTTATTTTCCAAAAAATATTTATTTTTTGAAAAAAATAAAAAATATTTCATATTTTCCAAGAAATGCCAAAAATCCAAAAAAAGCCAAAAATTCATGAAAAAGCCAAAAAAATTCATAAAAAGCCAAAAAAGACTTGTATTTTCTAAAAATACCCAAAAATCCAAGAATCCCTTTTATGTCAAAAAAAATGAGAAAAAGACCCCAAAAATGTTTTTTCATCCCCAAAACGCATGAAAAAATCCCCAAGCATTCAAAAAACCTCGGGTTTAAACAAGATTAAGTACTGAAAGGGTATTAGTGATTAACTAGTTTAATTAAGTCCCGATCCTAATTTCTCTGATTGCGTAGGAGCGAGTATTTCTCCAAATACTTCGCATGGGTTTCTAATCAACTTACCACAAATCGATTATGGCAACTCCGTTTTAAAAATTAACTTGCGGGTTAAAAACTTAGACTATTAAAGTCGTGAATATGTGGACTTGGGAGAGTCCGGGCATAACTAAATTTAGCCGAGCCATTAGCCTCCGCAGTGTCCGTACCCGATTGCGGCGCCAAAAAAAAGAGGTCGCAACAGCTTGGCAACTCCACTTTGTGGACAATTTTTGAGAACTTAGGCCATTTTGTCTTTGTTTAAATACTTTGCTAACTTTTGTTTTTTTTTTCTTTTGTGCAAGGTAATAGCTTAGAGTTTTTTTTATTATGTTAAAATAGATTATCTTGTGATTATAAACTGTTGTGCGTGCTTTATTGTTTTAACACTACACATGGCACACACAACCCGGCCGCCGGACCTGGACCGCCATAGGATTTCTAGGATGGTGTTAAGAAAGATACGACCTCAAACGCGAGATTGCGATATAGAGGTTGCCTTTCTTTTCTCCGAATTTCTTAGTTGAGGTTAGGAGGGTTTGCTGCTAACGCGAGACTGCGATGAGCGGATACCATTTTAATTTCAACAAACCTTCCATCTGTATGTCTCTGTGCTTGCCATTTTTTTAAAAAAAGCAAAGTAATTTATTTACTTTTACTTAGTGTTTTCTAGCTCATGGCAAAATAGGGTCAGGTTGTGTATTTCCCTTTCTTATATGCGATGGGAAGAATTGATATCCAGTTCATTCCTACCCTTAAGGGAGAGCTTCTCAGATTGTGGAAGCAGTTAAATTAGCTTGGCCAAGAGTGCGTCAAAGCAAGAATCGGTCATCTCCTCCCATTGCTCCAAATCAATATCCACTCTAGAGTCATGCAAGCACTACCACATTTCTGGTGTCCTGAAACATCTACCTTTGTGTTTGGAAAATTTGAACTGACTCCAACATTGGAAGAGTACAGTCTTGCCATAGGAATGTCCTTGGGAATGGAGCTCACTAAACCACCATTTGGCATTGACCCTGTGGTCAGTCTATCACGAATTTTAAAAAATCATTCGGTAAGAGAAATTGTTGGAGCCAACAACAATGCTTTTCCACTATCATCCTTAACTTAATGTTTTGAAAAACAATCAATGACCCAAAAAACCAAGATCTTCCTATTGGCCTTCTTTGGATTCATCATCTTCCCATATAGAAAGAATACCATAAATCCTTCAATCGCATGGGTAATAAATCAAGTCACTTTCGGAGCAGGATATGTAAACATGGTTTTAGCTGAAACCTTTTTATCCCTTAATCGTTTCAAGGACCAAAAAGAAAAAATCATGAGGGCCGCTCTAGAAATTTTACAAATGTGGTTCTTTTCCCATATCAAAGGATTTGGGCACCTCATGCAAATATTTGAAATCAACGAGTTTAGACACCCATTACAAAAGTTTCGAACCTTGGAAAAATATTCTCCCAATGAAGAGTATTCTCGGTGGATTAACTTACTAAAAGACTCGATCCTTGAGACATTCCTATGACGAACTAAATGGTTCATTGCAGGAGAGGCACGCTTTGCGCTTAATTATTCCGACCCCATCCCGTTGTTGGGTCTCTCCGAAGCTACCTCATATTATCCATATAGGGTGGCTCGTCAATACAAGGTCCTCTAAGAAATCTCGCCACCGCTCAAATCAGGATTGTTCCGAATCCTTTTCACCCGTACAGACTACAACTACTTGGAGGAGATCCGCATAATTCAGAACGCATGGAGTAGATGTCACACTGAAAAGATTGTCATACCCAAAAGGTTGAAGGGGCAGGAAAAAGCTTATCATGCATCCACATTCTACATCCTCAACCATATAATTCCTGAGGAGCTGCAACCAGTAATCCTCGATGTAGTTGATAAACTTACCCTGCAATTGCGAATTGAATCTCTTGAAAAGAGCTTGGAGACAAGTAGGAGACACGTATCAAAGCTAGTACGAAGGAACAAGTAGCTTCACAAGACTAGAACTTCCCATCGCATATAAAAATGGGCAGCTTGGCTTTTTGATGTGAATATTTCTAATGTGAATATTTAGGAAGGCCCTTTTGGCATTGTATAAATCCCCTGTTAAATAAATAAAAATGACTTGACCCTTGCCATGGGCCAGTGTTCCATTGTTTCCCTGACTTACGTTCTCTCCATTTTTTTTTAATGTAGGTAATCACGACATAGTTGCATTCGCCAAAAGCTAAACTAGAATGGCTAAAGAGAACGTACCAAGCCATATCGAGATTGTGGAAAATGAAATGAAGCAGGTCTTCAATGTGCTTCAGCAACTCTCAAAGTAGATAGATTCCATCCAAGGCAAATTGGCTCCCGCCCCAGCCTCAATTGAAGTGTTGTTGCCACAATCGTCTATCCGAGGTGAACAAGGAAGAGATACCGATGATAATATGCCTGAATTAGAGGATGACACACATCAAATCATAGTTGAGAAAGCAAAGCCCAACAGTTTGTCTAGGACTGAACATGACAAACGCCTTGAGAAGCTCGAAGAGAGGCTAAAGCAACTACAGGGCCTTCAAGATCCTACTCCAACAAACCTCTCCATCTACTTTAAGGTCAAAATGCCAGAAAAATTCAAAATGCCTGAGTTTGAGAAGTATGATGGCACGACTTGCCCAATGGCTCATTTGCAAATGTACTTGGTTCGAATGACCTAATACGTCAATAATATGCTTCTAATGATCCAGTTGTTCCAGTCAAGTCTAGTAGGTCCTACCCTAAGGTGGTACATTACAAAAAATATAAACCTCCTTGAAACATGGAGTGAAGCAAGCAAGGCATTCCTTAAACAGTACAAGTTCATAATGGATATTACCCATTCTCATGAGGATCTTGAGCGCACGGAAAATTAAAAAAAAAACATGAATCTTTCAAAGAATATGCTATTAGATTGAGGAATATAACTGCCCAGATCAGTCCCAAACCAATTGATTTTGAACTAAGAAAAATGTTCATCAAAACCCTCCCCTATGAATACCGTAACCGAATGGTGACTACGATCGCTGAATCATTCAATCAACTCATTCCAGTAAGAGAGCAGATTAAGATAGGGTTGAGGGAGGGTTGGTTCACTAAACCTGCACTCATCAGTAGAAGGCTCAACATGAAAAAAGACAAAGAATCCCTGGTAGATGTCAATGCAACCTACACTGCAAATACTAGTCACCTCCCGACCGTTCAAACAAGCACTGGGCAACAACTAACTACCGGTTGTCAACCACCCCAGCGCTACAACAATAGAAGACAATTCACTCCGCTTCCTAGATCTCTCTCCTAGGTTTTGGCAATCCTCTGAAACAAGAGCCTCCTTTCAACTGAGCCAAGACGACCCAACGCTGAAAACTTCTCCATCTATGACCCGTCCAAAAAATGTGACTATCACATGGGAGAAGTAGGCCATTCAACTGATGAGTGTTTCATCCTTAAGCATCGGATCCAGAACCTGCTGGATACTAAGGCCTTCTCATTCCTAACTGCAAAGCCAAATGTCCAAAACAATCCACTCCCTGATCATGCCGATAAGGTAAATGCGATATTCAATTTAGAGGCCGGTCAAATCAAAAATGCCAAAATATCTATTGTTGACATCTATCAAGGGCTAGTAGAAGCTGGGTATTATTCAAGCAATGGAATACCACCCTTAGCAACGATGAAGGAAAGGGTGTCAAGGATCATGGAGGCTAGAGTAATTGTGTACGCCGGCCACACCGGCATGGTCTCTACTATATCGCAAGTCATCATCAATTGGGATGAAGAATTTGCCACGCTAAGCACAAGAAGGGAGAAGGATTCCACCCCATTTGAGAGCGTCATTGAATGAGCCATAGTTCAAGCATCGACAGTAGAAGCAGCTATAGTCATTGAAATCCCCAAGCCTTACAAATATGAATACAACAATGCAGTACCATGGTCTTATGACCTTGATGTTGGTTTAGTCACGAGATCTGGGCAAACCTATGCTCAAGCAAATACACAGCCTGCCAAGCCCATCACTGACGAAGAAGCCAAGAAGTTTTTGGTTGTAGTTAAAGCCAACGAATACAATGTGGTGGAACAATTGCGAAAATCACAAGCACAGATTTCTCTGCTAGAATTACTTCAGACATCTGTCAAGCACCAGAAATCCCTCATGAAAATATTAAGTACATGTCCTTGAAATGATTTAGCATGACCAACTCGAGGAGTTCGTCAGTACCATCCTTCTAAAAGATCAGATGGTGTTTTCTGATGAAGAGATCCTTGAGAAGGGTATAGGACACACCAAGGGCCTCTACATATCAGTCAAGTGCAACGCATCTCACGTCACTCGAGTGCTGATTGACAATGGATCTGCTCTTAACATATGTCCACTAGCGACACTTTGTCACCTTAAAATAGAGAGATCATGGATCTAGGTACCCAAGACTTCTGTTCGAGCATTCGATGGAACAAAGAAGGAAACAATGGGAGAGATCGAGCTCGACATTCAAATTGGCCCAACCATATTCAAAATTTTGTTCCAAGTGATGGATATCCCCACTGCGTTCAATTTCCTCTTAGGGTGCCCATGGATCCACGTCGTAGGAGCAGTACCTTCAAGCCTCCACCAAAGTGTGAAGTTCGTGGTTGGAGGAAAACTGATCACGGTCCAAGGAGAAGAAGATCACCGCATCTACCATGAGACGGCCATCCCTTATGTTGAACCTAGTGAAGTCAGCTATCAATCGTTTGAGCTCGTGTTTACTATACATGAAACTCGATGGACTTTGCCCCTTGTCCTCGAGGTATCAAGCGTTGCAATCATGGTAGGAAAAATCATGGTTGGACATGGTTTCATTTCAGGACAAGGGCTTAGTAGGAGAGGCCAGGGCATCCGTCAACCTATTGAAGCCCTAAGGAGACCCTATACTATCGGTTTAAGATATTCCCCGGATAGAAAAGCAAAGAAAAAAGTCGGCTTTGTATATCCTCGTCTCGAGGAAACTTTCCCAGGCCCAGCCAGGATGATGCATGAGGAAGAGGAAGTGAATACTTCAAAATGGTTCAATCCCGGAAGTGTGAAATTGCCCATAATCCAGGAAGACACAACTTGGCCCTCACTTATAAAGAAAGAGAGGCCAGATGACATGACCACCATGTTCGAGGACATTTTCATAGGTGCCATTGAGGAAGGGCAGTTAGAAGAGACAGGCGATAACTTCTCGTTCATCCAGCTTCAACACCAAGTCGAAGAATTATGCGAGACTATACACCATTTGACAGAAAACTTCGCTCAAGCTACCCGTGCATTCCGCTCTCGTCACAATGAGGAGCTTGTAGTAAATGAAGAAGACCCTACTGACACAACCTAGCGAGGGGCATGGCTACCCTTAACCCAAGAAGCACACGACCATATTCGCCTCTTCCTAAATCAATGACCATTATTTTCCCCATCCTCCTAAAGCAAGGGATAATCAGCAGGGAACTGAGCCATCCTGCTCCCGAGTACTTCCTTGATTATGATCCATCCAAGCAATTTGATTATCATTCGGGGGAATTAGGACACTCGCTAGATGATTGCACCATCCAGAGAGACAAGGTCCAGGATCTTTTGGATGCTGGGGTATTCATGTTCCGCTCTCCGTGGTTGTGTTTTGGCAAGAATCACCTTCTCGTGGTACCTAGCACCCGTACCATTTTCCCTGAGCATGCTAAGGAAGCGCGTAGAGGAGAGGCAATCATAGACACTTTGGGCCAACCAAGTGGTAAATTTGACTACTATGTCAATTATTCAATCCCTCAAAGTTTCTATGATCATCATCACAACATCGTCCCTGATGGATGGGAAGGCATGGATGATCTGAAATCTGCAAAGCCAAGAGCACAAGGAGACGTGGCTGGCGATTGGTATGAAGACTTCTTCGTGGGCGCTATCAACGAAGGATTGTCAAGGGAAATGGGTGCAGACCCGCTCGAGTAGAATCCTTTTTAATTCCTCTACATACTCCCCTACGTGGGAGCCTGTACATATTTCTTAAAGTCTAGCTTGTTTTGTTTTCAACATCAGTTCCACTCAAGGAACTATTTTTTGAAATTACCCTGTAAATCCGTCTACTAATAAATAAAGTTGAAAACATTTTGAGGGCATGAGGAGACACACCAAACCGGCCCGTTGATGATAACCAATCGTCAAATGAAAGAAGAAATCTTAGGCCCGGGTCTCCTCATGTTTCCTTGTCCTAAATCTTCAAGAACAAGTTATCACATTTTCATGCATGCTACTAACCTTATTTGTTCCCTTAGCCTATCTACTCTATGACACAAGAATAATCTAGCAGCAGGCGAGGGTATGGGAACGGTCTAGACCAACACCGTAAGTAGCCATGATAGCAATTATGATGATTCAGATGATGATTTTGATGATTCCAATGAAATTCAACGGAATTAGAAGTGCCGCAAAGAAACAAGGCCCCCTACTTCAAGACACCGTCATTGTCAATTTAGGCAGCACAGAAGGTCCAAGGGAGATAAAGATTGGCACGAACCTTCCTAAAGAAGAAGCTGCAAGCTTAATTGCCCTCCTAAAGAGGTATCAAGACGTATTCGCATGGTCATATGCTGATATGCCAGGCCTCGATCCAATGACCGAGGAGCATAGCTTGCCAACCAACCTTGATGTGGCCCCCAAGAAGCAGCGGCTAAAAAGAACTAAGCCTGAGTTGTTATAAAAGATTGAAGAAGAAGTAATGAAGCTCCTGGAAGTAGGCTTCCTCGAAGTCTCGCACTATCCTAGTTGGGTAGCAGATATTGTACCGGTGAAGAAGAAAGATGGTTGAATCCAGATTTGTGTCGACTACCGCGATTTGAACAAAGCAAGCCCAAATGATGACTTCTCGCTACCTCACATAGACATTCTTGTGGATAGTACTGCTGGATTCAAACTTTTCTCTTTTATGGATGGATTTTCAAGATACAACCAAATAAAAATGAAGGAGGAAGACAAGGAAAAGACGACATTCATTACTCTATGATGGACTTTTCACTATAAGGTTATGCCTTTTTGCTTGGAAAACGCTGGAGCAACTTACCAACGTGCCATAGTCACCATTTTCCATGACATGATACACAAAGAAATTGAAGTATATGTCAATGACATGATCGCCAAAACCAGACATGGAGAAGACCATGTGAAGACCCTAGAAAGATTATTCAATCGACTTCGCCGGTTCAAGTTGTGCTTGAACCCAAAAAATGTGTGTTCATGGCAACTTCTGGCAAATTACTTGGATTCATTGTGAGCTATGAAGGGATAGAAGTGGACTCATCAAAAACTAAAGCGATATTTGAGATGCCTCCTCCCTCGACTGTAAAAGAAATCTGGAGCCTCCTGGAAAGATTAAATTACATTGCGCGATTCATTTCCCAGCTTTCTGAAACCACAAAACCTTTCTTTAAACTACTCAAGAAAGATGCACAAATCAAATGGGATGATGACTGCCGACTGGCGTTTGAACATCTAAAGCAGTACCTGATGAAACCCCCAGTTTTAATACCCCCGACTCCAGGGCACCCTTTGACCCTCTACCTTACCATCAACAGTGAATCCCTAGGTGCAATGTTGGCACAAAAAGGACCCCATGATGGGAAGGAGCAAGCCATTTACTATTTGAGTAAAAAGTTCAACACGTCAGAACAAAACTACTTTAAGTTAGAAAAAACATGCGCTGCATTGGTATGGGTGTTGTATAGATTCCGATAGTATACCTTGTATTACCAAACATTCCTTGTAACTGAGAGTGACCCAATTAAGTATTTGCTCAATTGCCCGGCCTTGGTGGGAAAATTGGTCAAATGGCAAATCCTAATCTCAGAATTCGACATCCAAGTGATGTCATAAAAATCAATAAAAGGTCGGATGATTGCTGATATGTTAGCAGATTGCCCTAAGGAAGTACACGAGGATGATTCCCCAGACGATTGAATTTCAACAGTAGAAGAGGACACATGGACTATGTTCTTTGATGGAGCTGTAAATTTGTCAAGTTCCGATACCGGGGCGATCTTGATATCCCCAAATGAGCAACATTATCCTGTGGCTACAAAATTGATGTTTCCGTGCACCAACAATATAGCCAAATATGAAGCATGCATCCTCGGCTGCGAGCGGCTATTGGAATGGAAGTGTCAAAATTAAAAGTGTTCGATGACTCCGCCTTAATTATCCTCCAGACTTTAGGCGAGTGGAAGACAAGAGACGCCAAACTAGTGCATTATCACAACTACTTGGAAGAATTGGTGGGAGAATTCCAGGACATCTCGTTTGAATACCTACCTAGAATTCATAACCAATTTGCTGATGCACTAGCTACGCTATCATTTATGTTGCAAGTAACGAAAATGTTAGAAATAGAGCCTTTGCAGATTGAAGTCTTGGCAAGACAGGCTCACTGCATGACTATAACTCAAGAACCCAACAAAAAACCCCCGGTATTACAATATCATGAAATACGTCCGTAAGCGAATTCCCTAAAGAAAGCACTTCCTCGAATCGAAAATACCTAATGAAAATGGCTTCAAAGCTTTTCGTTAGCGGTGAAAATTTGTACAAAAGATCATATGACTCAGTCCTACTAAGGTGTGTGGATGCAAATGAAGCCACACGAATAATGCAAGAAATACATGGGGGAGCATGTGGCCCTCACATGAATGGACGTATTGTCACGCTCCGATCCTCCGAGCGCGTGAACATCCCACTCTGGTCAATACAAATGCGACTTCCCAAGACACTTCGCCGACTCATTCATTTTTATTGCACATGCGGAAGCAAAACAAATCCCCTGACAACATTTAACTTAGGATGGAAAAGCAGGCAATCAATCACAACCAATCAAGCTTCATTATAACCACATAGGTTTATATACAACACTGGACTGTCTACAAAATAGACAGGCTCAACAACTAGGGAACTATCCTATAACCAACTTGTCAGACACGTTCGCGGATTCTTCAGCCTCCACCTTCCGAACTCCAGGACTTCTGGTCCTCCACGACCGTCATCTAGGGACCTGAAATATTATCCCACAACCGGGATGAGACTACGTCTCAGCGAGTCCTACCCTCTAAAACTCAATTAGGGAGAAAATATGCCTCAGGGCGCTCTAGCCACACAAATAGAATAGAGGACTTACCTCGCCTCAGTCCCTTTCCTGCACGTCAGTACAATTCATATTCAACAATGCTCGCACAAGCTGAAACTACCGACATACCCATCGGTCTATCAATTCAGTCAATCCAATTGATATCATACGATCCACACATCTATCAATTCATATCATCTATTAAACCATACCATCTATTCATCCATCAATACAATTACGGCTCGCACAAGCTGAAATGGATGCAATGCTCTCACAAGCTGATATAGATGGTAGCTCGCACAAGCTGATATATGGATCGTTGCTCTCACAAGCTGATAAACGATCATTGCTCTCACAAGCTGATAAATGATCATTGCTCTCACAAGCTGACATACAGTGCTCACACAAGCTGACAATGATGCTCACACAAGCTGATACATATATAAACCAATTGCTCGCCAAAGCTGATAATTCAATAATAAACCAACTCATATCTCAATTCAATCAATCAATCAATCAATCCAATCGATTCAAACTGGTCATACAAACCAATCACGGTGCTAGAAACTAACACAAAGTATTTTCAAGTTAAATACCAAAAACTTCTCCAATTTCATTTAATTCCACACTTTTGGAATAATTAACCATAATCATTAATCACACAATTTCTCAATTTAAACATACAATTAGCACAAACCGATCGCATCAACAAGCGATCGATCAATAAATTCTAACGACCGGCCATCCCGGCATAATTTTCGAAATTATTAAATAATTAAATTTAATTCCGAAAATTAAATAATTAAATATTATATTATAATAATATAATTTAATAAAATAATATTTAAAAATTCGAAATAATTAATTAGGGCTTAAACAAGATTACACTAATTTAAACATACAATTAGCCCTAATTAAACATCCATTAAACTAATCATGCAACTAATCTAATTTACATTAAAATAATCTAATTTAATCACATAAACCTAATTAGACTAATCTAAACACCCTTAAGCGTCATTAACTCACTAAGCAAGAATTAGAGGATAAACTCACCGGTTTTGCGCGCCGGTGAGTTCACGGCGACCACGACACCAAGGCGGTCGATAAACCCCAAAGCGGCGACACCAACGGAGGCCGGGAAGACACCTAAAACGGGCCTCGAAGTCTCCAAAACTTTGCTGTCTTCTCGCTTTCTTCTTTGGCTGAACCGGAGAAGAAACCAAAGAACTTCCAAGGCGAAAACGGGCCGACGGAGCTCCGGCAAGCGGGCGGTTGGCAACCGGTGGCTCCCGGGGTCTTGGGGATTTTGCTGGAGGTTGAGATGGGCGGAGGAAGGACCGGAATGGGAGAAAAATGGCCGAAAACGCGAAACAAAGGCTGCGCCGGCGGACCGACGGACCGGCGACCGGTTCCTTCACGGCGGCGCCCAGGCCGCAAGGCGGCTCCGTTCGGGACGAAATTAGGCTCGTTGGAACGGTCTGTTTCTCCCGGTCACAGTGATGGGTGGCTCGTTGGTTGATTCATCAGGGAAGACAACTTTTGACTCGATTCTTCACCGAAGGGTCAGAGAGAGAGCTCCGTCGAGGGAGGCTGAATGGGGGAGAGAGAGAGTGATGGGAGGGCTTTCAAGGCCTCCATAAAACCTGCCCCAAGTCCCCATGCCCATGATGGCCTCATCTTCTCTCTCTTCTCTAGCCTTTTCTCCCTACAACTAGGGGTAATTTGGTCATTTCCACTTTGCACAAATTACACATCTGACCTTGGGCTGAAATTGGTGGATGGACCTAAGAAATGGGCTTGGCCATGAATAGGAGTGGGCTTGGAAATTGGTTGGGCTTGATTGCGCTCAAAGTTGGACCATGGGCTTTAAAAGAGAAATAGTTGGTTTGGTCCAATGGGTTCACTTGCTTGACTTAGGGCCATTTGGTGGCTGTCCCACCTTTGGGCCTAGGGCCCACACCGGCTTGGCCCGGCCCACGACCTCACGGGTTTGCTTCCTCGGTCCGAAAATCCCTTTTTCCAATTGCTCGCTTAAACGGCTCGTCGACCGTCCGTAGCTTCATCCCAAAGTCTCGTCCCGGACATTCCCGATAATTCGAAGTCCAATCATAAGTTCTGTTGCCATGTCAATTTCGCCAAATGCCATTTCGGTTACAACTCAGACTGACGGGTGGCTGTGAGGATTCACGCGTGACCGACTCGTGCCAAATCACGTTCAAGACATCTCGACGCATGGTCGTCCTTGACTGCATGAAATTACGGAGGATAGATTCTTATTTCAAAGTACACGATTACTGAGGATCGACATAGGGTCGTTCGTGGATTCGATAATAGTAAACGGAATCACCCGTCGTTCCATTATGTTCTGTCCGCGAATCGACTTTTAGTCGTCCTTAGAATCGGCCTGCCTATCTACGGATCGTCCTCACGTAAATCTCACGGTCAAGTCGTTTTCCCAGTCGAGTTCTTTAGCCGTACGAGTTACGTCCTCATTAGCCTTTCCCCTCAAGGTCAGTATCTCAGGAGTGATCAATTCCGAGTGAGATCAACCAACAATGCATTGACGAAATTCACCTTCACTCATCCCTCAGAGGGCTCGAATTTCAGGATGTCACAACTCTTCCCCTCTTATAAAAATTTCGTCCTCGAAATTTAAATCATTCACAAATCCTTAATCAAAAAGGCGGCGGTATTGTCAACATCTCATCAAATCTTCTCTTTCCCAGGTTGCTCAATCTGTGATGATACTGCTAGATCACTTCCAATCTTGTCCAAACCATTCTGGATCCAAACTGCTGAACACTTGCCCACTTTTGCAAAAATAAAAGTTGCAAAATTTTGGTTTTTTTTTTCTTTTTATTTTTCCACAAGGCGGCTAACTGCCGCGTCGGGGATTCGAACTCCCGACTTCGGACCACTGCTTCACACCCGAATACCACTCGGCTAAAGGCGCCGACGGTGCTCCAAACTGCTTTCTTTTTCTATTTAAGGCCAAATTTCCTATTTGAACCAAAACGTGAAATATTCCACCATTTAAACAGTTCCGGCTCTCCTTTCTTAACAATTCGAGATGTCCCTATTCTAGGTGACATTCAAGAATGAACAGGATTCTCAACCTGAAAATTCAAAGGTTTCTTACGCTTAACCGCGTAAATTTCTCGACGGCTCTGAGCGGTTCTTAATCTGTCACTGATATTTGCAACTGCTTTCACTGATTGCTGAACTGACTATGAGCTATAACCTTTCATTCTCTGATCTCAACTCAACAACTGAAGTTCTGAACACTCTGATCTGCACTGACTAAAAAGGAACTATCTGACTGATCTACTGAAACTGGGAACCTCTGGTCAAAATCTGATATAACTCTGACACTGACACTCTATGCAAATGAATTATCTGATGCACAAACACCTCTGCATGCTTAATCAAATCAAGATCCTTCCGCACAGCCACAAAATGGGCTGATTTCATCAGTTTGTCACTTACTACCCGAAATGAAATTATTAACACACTGACTCCTCGATAGACCTATCACAAAAATCCATTGTGACGTGTTTCCACTTTCTCACGAAGATATCGAGAGATTACAAAGGTCCTCTCGAATTGCAAAACCGTGCTTTCACTTGATAGCACATCTGACACTTGCGACACGTCGTGATATCTGTCTTCACAACGGTCTACTAATCCTGTTGATGCAAATGATGCAAATTCTGACTCATCTTCGTACTATCTGGACAATGCTGAAGCTGCTACAACGAGTTTCCGATAAGATCTCTTCTTTAATCTTGGTATCATCAGGTACACTCAATCGTCCTCAGAAATCTGAAAATTAGTTCTCCTCTTCTCGGTATCCTCTTGCAGGATCTTTTGCATTTCTGAGTCTCTGAAGCGTCTGATTCTAACCTGAATATCCGGTTCAATTCTAAGGGTGGCCATAAAATTCGAAGGTGGCCTACCTCAGATTTGAAAACCGAATCTCAAACTTTCTCAAGTGAGGTCCATACTTTAACCAGAATATGCACAAATGAAGACTCTCGACTCAACGCATTAGGGACTTCTTTCATCCTTCCAGGGTGATACCGAATACCACCATCCTAGTCCTTCAAAAGATCTGGTTCACAACGGTATCTCATATTCAATTCATTTTGAGAGAATATATACTTTGAGGCTTTTAACGGTCAGCGAAGATCTGGAGTCTTCCTTCACACCAACAATATCTCTAAATCTTCAAAGCGAAAATTATTGCTGCAAGTTCTAAGTCATGCGTCAGGTAATTCAATTCATTAGGCCTCAACTGACGGGACGCGTATGCAACAACCCTATCATGTTGCATCAGCACACAACCTAGTCCACTGAAAGACGCATCACTGTAGATCTCGTAACCTCCAGGACCAGATGGAATGGTCAGTACAGGTGTGGTAGTCAGCTTCTTCTTAAGCTCTTGGAAACTACGCCCGCATTTGTCTGTCCACATGAACTTCTTTTCTTTCTTTAGTAGTCGAGTCAACGGTGAAACTAATATTGAAAACCCTTCCACGAACCTTCTGTAATACTCTGCTAAACCCAGAAAACTTCTGATCTCTGCCACTGCAATCAATCTTGGCCAACTGATCACTACTTCAATCTTGGCGGGGTCCACGAAGATTTCTTCACCTGAAATCACGTGACTTAGGAACGCAACACGAGTCATCCAAAACTCGCACTCGCTAAACTTAACGCACAACTGATGAATCCTTAGGACTTGAAGTACTCTTCTCAAATGTCTCTTGTGCTCCTCAGCACTCTTCGAACACACCAGGATAACTTCAATGAACACGATCACAAACTGATCCATGTACCCTTTGAACACTCTGTTCATTAGACCCATACAAACAGCTAGAGGGTTCGTCAAACCAAATGATAATGCAGTGAACTCACAATTGCCGTATCAAGTACGAGACATTAAATTCGTTATGTCTTCCTTTCAAATCCTCAATTGATGATACCATGTCCTCAAGTCGATCTTAGAGAATATCAATACACAAACACAACAAACCATCCTTCTTTTTCACAAACAAGAGTGATGCTCCCCAAGGTGATGCACTGGGAAGTAAGAATCCCTTATCTAACAATTCCTGCATCTCCATCTTCAGTTCTTTCAACTCAAATAAAGCCATCCGGCAAGGAGTCTTAGGGACTGACTCTGTTCTGGGTGCTAATTCAATCACGAACTCTATTTCTCTTTCTGATAGCAAACTTGGAAATCATTCAGGAAACATCTCAGAAAACTTCTTTACTAAGGTTAAGTTCTCCTTACTTGGTCCCTCAACTGTCACATCCACTATAGTTGCCATATCGATTTGGCAACCAACAACCAGAACCGGGTCGTCTTCAGTGACGAATAACAGGGATCGAAGGTCCTTTCTGACTTTCAGTAATTCAAAATTTTCGTACGCTAACTGAGCCAACTGAATTATATCACTGCCACGATTCATAACAGCAAAAAGCTCCTCGAGCCAAATCTTTTTATAAATGACTCCCAGGTCATATATAAGCAAACCCTTCAGGTACAACTATAATCAGAGATTCATCTTCACTTTACTTTATTACAACAACGGAAACTTCACAACTTTCACTCAAAATCCAGCTGCGCTACTCTGATAAAAACTCCTCAAAAACATTCTTTCTTTGCTCGATGCATGATCAATCCATTCTCATTCCTTTCGCCATCCTAAGGGCGTCATGTCGACGGTAGCGATGCTCGAGTCCTCTTGGACTTACACGGACGGTTCCTAGCCCAATGGCTATGGTGGCCACATTCAAAGGATGCTCCCGTTGTACTTGGTCACCGGGCTGACTCACACTTCTTTTCTCAAACTTGGCACACAATCAATGAGTCCCCTTCCTACTGTCAGGTGACAGCATGCGCTCTTTCTTGCACTGAAGGCCTGTTCTAAAAACCCCACGATGCGTTCTATGGCGCATTCCTTTCGATCTGTCCCACCGGCTTTCTAAAACCATTTCTGGCCAAGTAACCCTGTTGGTTACACACATAACAAGCACCCGTCTTACCAGGACACGAGGCTAATCCATGTCGGCTTCCGTCAGCATGACACACTCCAATCTGATTCATCCTGATCCATTGCTGACCTGACCACCCCACATTTCCAGTTGGACAGAAATGAGATACTTTTCTCCGATCATAAGCTCATTCCCAAACTGATTTCCATCTCAACTAAATCTGAACCTCGACTCAGATGCAACGGCTTGCTCTCAGATCACAACTCTAGCTTGGGCCTCAACTGGTACGGTAACAACAATAGTTACAACACTGGCGGCGGTAAATACAGCAGCAACAGCGGCGGCTCGGTCCTGAGCTTACTAAGTCAACAAGCTTCCAAGGAACACTAGCGCCTAAATGATCCCATTGAATCTAGGATCGCTCGGTGCTGCTACACTAGTACCGACCTACAGCGGTACTCTCACACACGCGCTGGTCTAAGCCAGTGCTCCACCACGACCACCTCGGGTACCGATCCTTGTCGGCATACCACCCCGAGTAACTGGTCTAAAGGTTCTCTCTAGGAGTCCTCTGCTCCTGATCACTCATCTACAGGATCTTTACAGAAACCTGTTTCCCAATTCTAATCCCAGATTAGAATTCGAGTGATCCACGCCAAACAATTTACCAAACAACTATCAGCCACATGCACCAGCATGAAATAAAAGTCATTCCTACTAACTATCCCATAAACAATCGCACCTTATCACTCCATTCACAGACCCGCTCTGATACTACTTAAACGGGGATGTCACGCCCCGATCCTCCGAGCGCGCGAACATCCCACTCTGGTCGATACAAATGCGACTTCCCAGGACACGTCGCCGACCCATTCATTTTTATTGCACATGCGGAAGCGAAACAAATCCCCTGACAACATTTAACTTGGGATAGAAAAGCAGGCAATCAATCACAACCAAACAAGTCTTCTATAAACACATGGGTTTATATACAACACTTTGGATTGTCTACAAAATAGATAGGCTCAACAACTAGGGAACCGTCCTATGACCAACTTGTCGACACGTTCGCGATTCTTCAACCTCCACCTTCCGAACTCCGGACTTCCACCCTCCACGACCGTCATCTAGGGACCTGAAATATTATCCCACAACCGGGATGAGACTACGTCTCGGCGAGTCCTACCCTCTAAAACTCAATTAGGGAGAAAATACGCCTCAGGGCGCTCTAACCACACAAATAGAATAGAGGACTTACCTCGCCTCAGTCCCTTTCCTGCACGTCAATACAATTCATATTCAACAATGCTCGCACAAGCTGAAACTACCGACATACCCATCGGTCTATCAATTCAGTCAATCCAATTGATATCATACGATCCACACATCTATCAATTCATATCATCTATTAAACCATACCATCTATTCATCCATCAATACAATTACGGCTCGCACAAGCTGAAATGGATGCAATGCTCTCACAAGCTAATATAGATGGTAGCTCGCACAAGCTGATATATGGATCGTTGCTCTCACAAGCTGATAAACGATCATTGCTCTCACAAGCTGATAAATGATCATTGCTCTCACAAGGTGACATACAGTGCTCACACAAGCTGACAATGATGCTCACACAAGCTGATACATATATAAACCAATTGCTCGCTAAAGCTGATAATTCAATAATAAACCAACTCATATCTCAATTCAATCAATCAATCAATCCAATCGATTCAAACTGGCCATACAAACCAATCACGGTGCTAGAAACTAACACAGGGTATTTTCAAGTTAAATACCAAAAACTTCTCCAATTTCATTTAATTCCACACTTTTGGAATAATTAACCATAATCATTAATCACACAATTTCTCAATTTAAACATACAATTAGCACAAACCGACCGTCTTCTTTGCGATCGTAAAATTCTAACGACCGCCATCCCGGATAATTTTCGAAATTATTAAATAATTAAATTTAATTCCGAAAATTAAATAATTATATATTATATTATAATAATATAATTTAATAAAATAATATTTACAAATTCGAAATAATTAATTAATTAAAAATAATTAATTAGGGCTTAAACAAGATTACACTAATTTAATCATACAATTAGCCCTAATTAAACATCCATTAAACTAATCATGCAACTAATCTAATTTACATTAAAATAATCTAATTTAATCACATAAACCTAATTAGACTAATCTAAACACCCTTAAGCGTCATTAACTCACTTAGCAAGAATTAGAGGATAAACTCACCGGTTTTGTGCGCCGGTGAGTTCACGGCGACCACGACACCAAGGCGGTCGATAAACCCCAAAGCGGCGACACCAACGGAGGCCGGGAAGACACCTAAAACGGGCCTCGAAGTCTCCAAAACTTTGCTGTCTTCTGCTTCTGTTCTTGGCTGAACTGCAGAGAAGAAACCAGCAACTTCCAAGGCGAAAACGGGCCGATCGGAGCTCCGGCAAGCGGGCGGTTGGCAACCGGTGGCTCCCGGGGGTCTTGGGGATTTTGCTGGAGGTTGAGATGGGCGGAGGAAGGACCGGAATGGGAGAAAAATGGCCGAAAACGCGAAACAGTGCAGGCTGCAGGCGGACCGACGGACCGGCGACCGGTTCCTTCACGGCGGCGTCCAGGCCGCAAAGCGGCTCCGTTCGGGACGAAATTAGGCTCGTTGGCTGATTCATCCGGGAAGACCACTTTTGACTCGATTCTTCACTGAAGGGTCAGCTGGAGCAGAAACTGAAGGAGAGGGAAAACGAGGAGAGAGAGAGCTCCGTTCGAGGGAGGCCGAATGGGGGAGAGAGAGTGAAGTGAGGGCTGTCAAAGCCTCCATAAAACCTGCCCCAAGTCCCCATGCCCATGATGGCCTCATCTTCTCTCTCTTCTCTAGCCTTTTCTCCCTACAACTAGGGGTAATTTGGTCATTTCCACTTTGCACAAATTACACATCTGACATTGGGCTGAAATTGGTGGATGGACCTAAGAAATGGGCTTGGCCATGAATAGGAGTGGGCTTGGAAATTGGTTGGGCTTGATTGGGCTCAAAGTTGGACCATGGGCTTTGAAAGAGAAATAGTTGGTTTGGTCCAATGGGTTCACTTGCTTGACTTAGGGCCATTTGGTGGCTGTCCCACCTTTGGGCCTAGGGCCCACACTGGCTTGGCCTGGCCCACGACCTCACGGGCTTGCTTCCTCGGTCCGAAAATCCCTTTTTCCAATTGCTCGGCTTAACTGGCTCTGTCGACTGTCTGAAGTAGCTTCATCCCAAAGTCCGTCCCGGACATTCCCGATAATTCGAAGTCCAATCATAAGTTCTGTTGCCATGTCAATTTCGCCAAATGCCATTTCGGTTACAACTCAGACTGACGGGTGGCTGTGAGGATTCACGCGTGACCGACTCGTGCCAAATCACGTTCAAGACATCTCGACGCATGGTCGTCCTTGACTGCATGAAATTACGGAGGATAGATTCTTATTTCAAAGTACACGATTACTGAGGATCGACATAGGGTCGTTCGTGGATTCGATAATAGTAAACGGAATCACCCGTCGTTCCATTATGTTCTGTCCGCGAATCGACTTTTAGTCGTCCTTAGAATTGGCCTGCCTATCTACAGGATCTTCCTCACGTAAATCTCACTGTCAAGTCGTTTTCCCAGGTCGAGTTCTTTAGCCGTACGAGTTCTGTCCTCATTAGCCTTTCCCTCAAGGTCAGTATCTCAGGAGTGATCAATTCCGAGTGAGATCAACCAACAATGCATTGACGAAATTCACCTTCACTCATCCCTCAGAGGGCTCGAATTTCAGGATGTCACACGTATGTTGGCCAAGAAAATAATGAGATTGGGTTATTATTGGCTCCCCTTAGAGAGCGATTGTGCTCAACATGTGCGAAGCTGTCATCGTTGTCAGATTCACGGGGACAAGATAAATGTCCCTCAAACTTAATTGCATCAATTATCTGAGCCGTGGCCATTTTCAATGTGGGGCATTGATGTAATTGGCCTAATCAATCCGAAGGCGTCAAATGGGCATGGGTTTATTTTGGTCGCAATCGATTACTTCTTAAAATGGATCGAGGCTGCATCCTACGCAAGCGTAACTGCACGAAACGTTATGAAATTCATCAGATGTGACATAATCGCCCGTTATGGCGTACCGGAAGCTATCGTCACTGACAATGGGTCAAACCTGAACAACAAGTTGATTGATCAATTGTTTTCTGAGTTCAAAATTCAACATCTGAACTCGTCCCCTTATTGTCCACAAATGAATGGAGCCGTGGAAGCCGCCAACAAGAACATCAAGAGAATCCTATCCAAGACAGCTGAAAACTACCGTAATTGGCATGACAGGTTACCCTTCACACTAACAACATATCGAACTTCGATTCAAACTTCCACTAGGGCAACGCCTTTTTCCCTGGTTTACGACATGGAGGCGGTTTTGCCTGTAAAAGTAGAAATCCCCTCCCTACAAATTTTATCCCAGGCAGGATTGTCCAAGGAAGAATGGACACAACAAAGGCTCGAGCAACTGAATACGATCGACGAAAAATGACTGAAAGCCCTCTGTCATGGTCAATGTTACCAGCAGAGGGTAGCTTGATCGTTCAATTAAAAGGTACGACCCAAGCACTTTGAGGTAAACGAGCTAGTCTTTAGAAAAACACTACCAATCTTTTCGAAGCCTGGAGGCAAGTTTGCCCCAAATTACAAGGGTCCCTATGTAATAAAGAAGATACTTCCCGGAGAAGCCTTAATTCTGATTGAAATGGATGGGCAGGAATTCTCCAAACCGGTCAATTCCAATGTTGTAAAAAAGTACTACCCTTGAAAGATGTTCATTGTCTAGCATTGCCAAGCATTTCCCTATTGAAATGAGAATGCCTATGCACCTTTTATATGAGTGTTGTATTTACACCATCATAAAAATCTGTTTGGGTGATTCAACGAAGAAGAATGAATGGTAATCACCACCATTTAAAGAAGTAACGGAAATCAAGCAACAAACTCGATGGAATAATTTGGGCAAATCAATATTACCCATGCAAACACATATGAGTGACCCATGACAAATTCACCTAATTTGGTGTCGTCCAAGAACCAGTCCAGTTAAATAAAAAGAAGCCCTCTATCCCAGACAATGACCTTAGATTTGGGACACCTCACTTTTTGTTCCAGACGCATGCTCTCGGAAGAAGTAATTACCATCGGAGAATTGGAAATTTTGATTATCCATCTCAGATTTCATAGAAGCTTGAAGTGCATGACTTTGCTCAATGCTACTACTAGTCATATGGTCAAAAACAGATCCCACAGAAGGAAGGCGTTGAGGATAAATCAACGACCATCAATCATGCATACATGGCCATGAATGAGGAAGGCCAATTAAGAGAAATGTCGAACTATGTCAAGACAAAGAGGCTGTCATTGACATTCAAATATCCCTAGGAGTCATCAAATATAAACTTTGGGGAAGAGTAATTTGGTATCGTTTCTAATACTCCCAGTGTTTGAACTCACTTTTGACATATTTTCTCCTATTGACAGGAAGCATAGGATTCAAGAAGCAAGCTTAATGGTTAATTTGGGCAAATCGATTGACCCATATTGATTTACCTAACTTGGTATGACAGGACGTGTCGTCCAGGAGTCGAGTCGATTAAATGAAAAAAAGCAGCGCCCTACGGACACCGTCGACGCCTTTAGCCAAGTGGTACTTGGGAAGAAGCAAAATGGTCCAAAGTCGGGAGTTCGAATCCCCGACGCAGCAGTTAGCCACTTGGTAGAAAAAATAATAAAAATAGGTTTTTGCTTCTCTTACGCTTGCAAATTACGAGAGAGCATGTGACTTAACGAAGCAAAAGACATAAGACTTCATGTCCTACTCACACTTCGGGTCCATCCAATCATCTGCAAACCAGTGAAGGGTAATGTTGTATCGCTCCCAGTTGTTTAAACTCCTGAGAAAAATCGTGATTGACATGTTCTTTCCTATCTTTTGTAGGATCATCTGACTGTTAAAAACAAGGATAACAAATCAATGAGAGGCATGACAAACTCTCCTAAGCGAAATGGCGTCTTGAGTAATCACCAAAGCAAATGACAGAAAATCTTCAGGCCTCAACTCACATTTGATTTTGGCCAGACTAATTGATCTACTTGTACATCTTCTCTTCTGAAGGGGCGAAAGCAAAGATGTCCGATCAAATTCTCAATCATTGGCTGATCATTCTGTGTCACATTTTTAAGCAATAGGGACAACCATCGACACCCCTTTGTAAATAACCCTTTTGATATTCAAGATTTAATATATTTGGAAACACCATTCCATTGACCCTTAAAGCTGCCAACGAGGTCTTTTTGAGCAAAAATCATTCATTTGTTTTAAGAGTACAAATTCTCTCATGTTTAAAATGCTGCATGCCTTTTCCAAATGGATTTTTGCATGATGATTTTGTCTAGCTAGATCACTGATTCCGTTGAGAATTATTAGAATAGACAGCTAAGTGAAGAATACAATATTGATTGAGCATATTGGATGAGGCACGTCGAATGATGACAGCAAGCTATATCCTACACACAGTCCCCCATATATACACTTGTGAGATAAATGCAGAAGATTCCATGACTGTAGGGTAAAGAGTTTTCTCGTGAATGGTACGATAACCAAGACAGTGAGAGGCATTTCATTGCTCACCCCCTTCTTAAGCCCCATACACTGGTGAAGTTTCTATCCTACCCCCTTCCCCCATCAAGAACCACCCCACACTGGGGCAAATCGGAGGCGAAGCAGCGTCACAAGGTGAGAAAGGGGATAGAATTTTTCTTGTTTGCACTTATATCAATCTTTGGATGTCTTTATTGCATATAAACACTCGCTTTAATTTAAGTGCCTTAGAATGACGAAGAGCAATTCCCTTTCTATGCATTTGTATACATTGTACAACCCAAGTGAGTCTGTAATTTTACCCTCACATTGAGACAAAGCAGAAGTTATTGCCATAGCCTAGAACGTCGGCTGAAGATGAAAACTCAAGAGTCTAAATAATGGTGCTTTAATTGAACTTGCCCAGATTAGTTCCTTAAGCAACAAAAATGAAAAAACTAGGGGCATAAAAAAGCAGTGTACCTGGTAAAAGCAAGGTCAAATGCCCATAAATGAAAAGTTGGGATAAAAAAGTAGGGGGATGAAAAAGTAGTATGCCTGGTAAAAGCAAGGTCAATGCCCCCAGCAAAAAAAAAAAATTCAGAGAAGTTGCTTTTGTGGTTCGATTGATAGAACCTCCATCTGACAGTGAGAAGAAAGACTGGTGACAAATGCCAAAATAGTCACCAACTCTCACCCTCTTACATGTGAGCCAAGTCTACGTTACATTCCCATTGTAAAAGTCTCTTCAGACTAGGGCACTTCAATTAACGTAGGATTTCATGTGTACATAAGCATTGCTCGAAGAAGTACGAGCAAGATTACTCTATCTCTTTTCACAGGATTTTTGACTTGTAAACTCGGAGATGATCATGCGGCATTCAATTCATAAGCCTTGACCTCGACGATCCCATTTGATGAGCTGATAACCAAGACTTCATCACAAGTTTCAACAAAGACCTCTCACATGGGTAAAGTCGTACTACTTACGAGAATACTTGGACCCCTGCTAACATGATGACAATGAGATAGTGTTGTCCTTATAAATCCTGCATCAATAGTCAGGATAGCCTTTTCCATGAGAGTGAGCGGAAAGTCCTTTCAGACTGAAAGTCCCTCATCTGGCATGCTTAAGACATCTATATTCTAAATGAAGGATGTCTTTCAAAATCTTCCCCAGTGGAATTCAAATGATGCAAAACTGACAAAATTGTCATGCATGAATCACATTTAAATTCATGAATTTATAGCATATACAATCATGTGTGCATATTGTGCAAATAGAAGACATACTCTCAAAGATAAGAGATATTGCCAGGTAAGCATATCTCTATCCCCATTTGTTTTAAAGTACCTACCACTGTCTAGGTACTCTCTTATTGACACTCAACCTATTTGAGCCGTCCTTTGAGTTTGGGTGCTTACTGCTGTCTAGGTATCCCCATTGTCTTTAAGTACCGGCCACCGTTCGGATACTCCCTTTTCTTGACACTCGATCTATTCGAGTTGTCCCCGAGTATTGATACTTGTGACTGACCAAGTATCCCTTTATCGTTGAATACCTACTGCTGTCTAGGTATCCTTATTGTCTTTGAATACCGGCCACCATTCGGATACTCCCTTTTCATGACACTCGACCTGTTCAAGTTGTTTCCAGAGTATTGATACTTGTGACCGACCAAGTATCCCTTTATCTTTGAATACCTATTGCTGTCTAGGTATCCCCATATCATCAAGTACCCACCGCCGTCCAGGTATACTTTCTAGCACTTGGACCAGCTTGAGTGGTCCCATATCATATCATTAAATACTTGTGTTCATCCAAGTATTCGAGTACTTTGTACACCTACGGTTACCCAAGTGTTTTAGCCCTTTTAAGTGCCTGCAACCATCTAGGTAAGCCTTGTGCTATATTCAAGTTTATGTTGTCAAGAGGTGGGAAACCTTTACGAATATGCGAGGCGCGTCCTCGATATTCCCATTACCAAAAGGTGAGAGACCTTCATGAATATACGGGGCACGTCCTCGATATTCCCTTTACTAGGAGGTGAGAGACCTTCATGAATATCTCAGGTACGTCCTCGATATTCCCAATTACTAGGAGGTGAGAGACCTTCACAAATATCCAAGGTACATCCTCAATATTCCCATTACTAAGAAATGAGACACCTTCACAAATACCCAAGATATGTCCTTAATATTTCCAATTATCAGGTACCCATTCGATGCTTATGAACATCTAGGTATCCTTCAAGAATTCGTACTTGTGATCATCCAAGTACCTCTCCAATGCCTATGATCAGCCAAATGCCCCTTTTGATGCTTGCAAAGGCCCAAATATCCTTCAGGTTAGTACTTGTGAATATCCAGGTACTCTTTGATATACCTGTGAATGTCCAAGTATCTTCCAAAATCGATGCCCTAAGAAAGGTTGGCGCATCCTCCCGAGAAAGGTCAGGTTCCAACTGGTGTCTTCGACAGAAGTTAGACACCCCACGAATCTATGCCTGGAGAAAGGTCGGCGCATCCTCCCAAGAAAGGTCAGGCTCCTACCGGTGTCTTCGACAGAAGTCAGACACCCCACAAATCGATGCCTTGAGAAAGGTCGGTGCATCCTCCCGAGAAAGGTCGAGTTCCTACCAGTGTCTTTGACAGAAGTCAGACACCCTCAACAAATCGATGCCATGAGAAAGGTCGGCGCATCCTCCTAAGAAAGGTCTGGTTCCTACCGATGTCTTTGACAGAAGTCAAACACCCCAAGAAATCGATGCCCTGAGAAAGGTCGGCACATCCTCCTGAGAAAGGTCGGGTTCCAACTGGTGTCTTCAACAGAAGTCAAACACCTCACAAATCGATGCCTTGAGAAAGGTCGGCGCATCCTCTCGAGAAAGGTCGAGTTCCAACTAGTGTCTTCGACAGAAGTCAGACACCCCACAAATCGATGCCCTGAGAAAAGTCGGCGCATTCTCCCGAGAAAGGTCGGGTTCCTAACGGTGTCTTTGATAGAAGTCAGACACCCCAACAAATAAGATGCCCTGAGAAAGGTCGGCGCATCTCCCGAGAAAGATCGAGTACCAATTGGTGTCCTCGATACAGATCAGGCACCCACAAATAGATGCCTTGAGAAAAGTCGGCGCATCTCCTGTCACGGTGACCGAAGAAAGGTTCGGGTCCGAGACAAACCACTTACTGCTTTGACAAGCAACCGAAGAATGGTTCAGGCCCTGGAAAAGCATTTCCCATCAAGGCGACCGAAGAGAGGTTCGGGTCCTAGACAAATTATTGATTGTTTTAACAGGCGACCGAAAAATGGTTCGAGTCTTGGAAAAGCAACCTCCTCATATCACCAGGTAAGATGACGCCTTGATACTTGCCAAACTCGGGGTTCGCACCCTATTTCACTCACTCTCGATAAGTACCTATAGGTATCTTCTTATTTGTCTTAGTATATGTAAAGTTATATTACTTTTTTTTCCGCATAGAATAATAAGTCCGAAATAAAATATAATCTACTGCGCATGCTAGATAAAATTTAGGCATCAATTTATCTTTGAATGCAACCTCTACGAGCTCACCTTCAAAGAGGGGCAGCTGTTGACGTCTTAATTTTATTTAGGTTTTATTTTATTAATTAAGTTTTTGGATAATAAAAAAACAAACAAAAAAACAAAAACAAAAATAAGAAAAGCAAAAGCAAAAGCAAAAGCAAAAGCCTAGCCCAGCCATTCCTCCCTTCGCGCGGGCCCTAGGCCCACTCTCCTCCTTCTTCACCCCCCGGCCTGGCCCCTTTCTCTCTTCTTCTTCTTCCTCCTTCCCTCTCCTCCGTTGCTGCAACTCACGCACACGAGGGAAGCCGACACGCGAAGGATGGCCTATGGCCGAGGAGAGTAGGCCAACGTCGGCCAGAGAGGATAAGATCTCAGGTGCCATTAATGCTGAGCAGGCTTTACTAGAAAGCTTGATGGGACACCGGTTCAGCCAAGGGGAACCGGTGGGCAAGCTGAATGTCGGCGGCCGAGGCCCTCCGTCAACCGGATTTCCTTCGCCTATAAATAGGTGGCCGCAAGCACCGTCGGAGAGTGTGGCGAGCTTGGAGATCTTTCACTGAAAGACATCGAAAAAGATCAAAGGGCAAGCGCAAGGGAGAACTCAAGTCGCGAGCTCAGCCCACCCTCCACCGAGAGACTTCGGGGAAGGCCGGTGGCGAGCGAGTTCGAGAGGGTCAGATCTGGCCGGTGGAGGCTCGGATCTGGCCGAGTGAGAGAAAATCAAGGCTAAGGAAGGTCCGGCCGAGATCTGCACCTCAGATTTGGGGTGACCGAGCCCCACCGCGGCCCTGACACCGTGCCACCATCCTAACACCGTCGCCGCCGTCATCGCCATCACCTTTGCTTCTCCAGAAGCCCTCGCCACGCCTCGATCGCTGCCACCATGTGGGAGGCTGTCCGTCGCTATTCCTGTTCGAAGAAAGGTGAAAAGCCCGCTGTCGTTGCCTTTGCTATTCATCTCAATCATCGTTTTCCGTCGCCCTAGCCGCCGTCGCCGCCATAATGCCTCCGTCCCCCCCCCTTCGGCACCACGAATTCGCGAACCCTAGGGTTTGCGATTTTCCAGGTCACGAAGCTGATCCGGGTCTCGGAAGTCAAGTAGGATTCGTGATTTTGGGGCGAATAGAAGACAAGTCGCGAGCCCGAGCCGGGTTGGGTAGGGTTTCGCCGGGAGATCGGGTTGCCGGGGCCGGGTCATCGGGTCGGGCCGGGTGTCCCCAAATGCCTAACCGCGGCGTCACTTTAAGGATATAAAAAAAAAAAAAAAAAAATCGGGCGCGCGTAGCGGGCTAGTCTGCGTTTTGGGCTGGCTCAAGTCGAACACAACCCGTGGATCCGACCCGAGTCTGTTTTTATTATTTAAAATAATGTTTAATAAATAAATAATTTATTTTCAAAAATAAAAAAATGATTAAAAATGATTTATTTTTGAAAAATATTTAAAATAGTAAAAATATTTTATTTTCCAAAAAAATCAAGAAAAGATGAAAAATAATTTATTTTCCAAAACATATTTATTTTTCGAAAAAAAAAAATCAAAAATATTTCATATTTTCCAAAAAAAATGCCAAAAATTCATAAAAAACCAAAAAGACTTGTATTTTGTAAAAATACCCAAAAATCCGAGAATCCCTTTTATGCCAAAAAAAAAAAAAGACAAAAAGACCCAAAGAATGTTTTTTCATCCCCAAAACGCATGAAAAATCCCCCAAGCATCCAAAAAACCTCAGGGTTTAAAAAAGATTAGGTACCGAAAGGGCATTAGTGATTAACTAGTGTAATCAAGTCCCCGATCCTAATTTCTCTGGTTGCGCAGGAGCGAGTATTTCTCCCAATACTTCACATGGGTTTCTAATCAACCTACCCCAAATCGATTAGTGGCAATTCCGTTTTAAAAATTAACTTGCAGGTTAAAAACTTAGACTATTAAAGTCGTGAATTGGTGGACTTAGGAGAGTCCAGGCATAACTAAATTCAGCCGAGCCATTAGCCTCCGCCGGCACCCGTACCTGATTGTAGGCGCCGAAAAAAAGAGGTCGCGACATTTATCAAAGAAAATTGATAGTGATGGTAACCTTTATACATGATGTACAATGATAAAGTATGGGTTGTGGAAAGCTTCTTAGAGGGAAATGAAAACCATCCAAATGTACTTAATGATTGAAATCGTCTTTTGATCATTTAAATTTCTTCCCGTAATTTTTGTTTTGTACATTACACAAAGGTCCATTAATATGCTTTATGCAAGATGGACTCCATGACAGTGACCTTGTGCGATAAGTTTTTCTAATCCTAAAGAAAGCGAATCGGCAAAGTGCGCTAGAGAACCCAATGGTCTATCATCTTCGATTCTTGTGACGTAAGTGTATCAGTCCATCCATACATTAGTTTTAAGAAATTCTTGGATCTAAGTCTTAACCTTCTTGGTTGTTTGTGGATGCGATGTTTGCTTAGGCCACTGTAGTCTATCTATCGTCTTTGATATAGATCAATATGACAATTAATTGCTAATTCTGCAGGTTAGCTTGGACTACCCACATGAGTTCTTGACCTCAGTGTCAGGTTATATCATACATAATAATTCTGTTATTCAATTACTCACGTTCAAAAGCAATATAAGAAGGTATGGACCCTTTGATAAGGAAGAAGGAAGGTTCTTTAGCTGCACTGTGGCATGCAGCATGATAATTAGCTTTCACGGAAGGTCTGGCGCTCAACTTGATACACTAGGAGTCTACTCTTAACCAATTTCTGATCTTCATCTCTTGAAATCCACTGGGCCCTTCGAAGGACAAGGTGGCAGTCCATGGGACAATGGACATAGCACGGGTCTGAGGAAAATAATTATAAAAGGGGATCAGTTATTGACTCCATTACTGTTAAGTACGACAAGAACGGGTCTGAGGTTCAGGGCCCTAAACATGGTGGAGATGGAGGACATCTAACGCTCGAGGTATGGCCTTTAGACATTCACCTAATCTTATGAGCGTGCAACTTCTGTGTTGCTGCTAAGGCTTGGAGGTCACGTTTATGCACGAGTGTGACAGTATTTTATAAATAGAGGGTAAAGGTGAAAGTAAGATATGAGAACAGTCCGTAGATTTTGAGTTTAGATTGGCAAATGATCTGAAATGAGGATTATCCTCTGAGAAAGTCACTGTCGGGGCATGATGTAATATCATCACAGGAAAGGGACTTCTCTTTGGTTTTCCTAGAAAACTTTTCCAACCTTCCCGGGTTCCATTTACGACGAAATCACTCAATACATTCAGAAAAGTACTGTCTCCGAAAAAGGGGAAAAATGAATATTAAAAGGTATTTTTACTTTATGACTTTTAAGTCTGAGAACAATTTTCCTAAATTTTTGTAACTGTTCTCAAAGAGTTGTCAAAGCACTTTTTCTAAGCAATTGCCTTTCACTTTATAGATGAATGATTTGATAACTGTGGCGGACCAAAATAGGTCTTACACTCTAGATGCAGGAAAATTATCTATAAGCTTTTCCATTGTTTAACCAAATACAACTTATCTACAAGAGTATTCTGTTTATGTTGATTTATAAGATTCTTGCAGGGTTGGGATTAAATATGTTTGTCTTTCCATTTTTGCAAATTAAACTCGATTATCCTCAAGAGTACTTGACATCATTTCTCGTCACTCCGGATGTTTTTGTGGGCATACTGTTGTTCGCTCCCTCACATTTCAGAGCAATGAAAGAACTTATGGACCATTTTGTGATGAGTTCGGGAAGTGCTTTAATTTTCCATCAATTGGTAAAAAGATTGTCGGGTTTTATGGAAGGTCGGTATTATGGCTTGATTCACTCGGAGCACATTTTAAGCCTTGACATGGTAAGCTCCACCTTTATGTGCATGCTGCAGTTGATGTTTCAATTTAATTGTAAATATGTATCACCACAAACATCCTCAGAATTCTAGGGACGTGAATCGGTCTATTTGATGTACCCTCTAAGAATAAAGTGTGATAAGGCATTTATTATAGTGAATCAGATCTTCATCAACTAACCTTGTAACTTAGGTATGACACCATCGACAGGAAGCAAGTTTTTATAGAAAAAGAATTTGTTCAAAAAATTCATCATAAATCGAACACTTTTTTTATGTTTTGTATTTTAAAACGGTAGATAAGGGAGAGTGAATCAACTATCTATGGACTTTCTGCAGGTAGATTTTGGTCGGTAGGACCAAATCTAGTTATTCTCTCTGAGAATAGTTGTTCCAACAATGAGTTTTTTTTGCCTGACAGAGCACTACCAATGACTCGCCCAAGAGATACTGTTTGCAACACTCGTGCATTTATTTTACGGTAAGTTAATAATTTGAAAAACATGTTCATAAAAATAATTATTTGTATCATTAATATTAGTCGATAGATTTTCATTATCAATGACAATCTATTTCTAAATATTTTTGTTGATGATGAAAATCTTTCCATTAAATCATTTTTATAAGTGATACCCTCTATTAATTTTAGAAAAATTCCAAATAATCAATTTTCCGCAAAATAAAAGGCACGTGGGTTGTCGTTTTTCTTATTTCATCTAATATATGTTGATATGATGTTGAAATGGGCAAGATAATCTATTATTTTGCAGATTATGCATCATCATCTCAATCATCAAGAGAGTGGATCATACAGTAGTCATCGTCATCTATCATTTTTGCTTCTTGACTTGTGGCTTTAACATTTATTGACCTGTATACATAATGTACAATGATAATGTAAGGGGTGTGGAAAGCATCTCTGAGGGAGATCAAAGCCATTCAAATGTATTGAATGATTGAAGTAGTCTTTTTGATTATTTAAATTTCCTTCCTTAATTTTTTCTTATATAAGTGAACCGATAATCCTAAAACTTGTAGCAAAGCACAATTGAGTTCTAAAGCTTTTAAAAAGTGCAATCAAGTCCAAATCTTAGCAAATTAGTACAATCAAATCTCTCCGTTAAAGAGAGATCATGTGAGAGGGAAAAAATCTCATGATATTTTTATATACGTAGTAAAAAATATGTACTACAATGATGTGATAGGGTTTTCTCTCAAGAAAACTTTAAGAGAAAAAATATTCTAGGAAAATCAAATAATAAGTAACACTTATATATAGTATAAGTTGTAAAAGTAAGCTCCATGAGAATGAGAAAATAATTATGCTTGTAAACATAAGTAAAATTGACTTATTAGGCATGAAATTTTATGTGGTAGAAAGAAAATAAATACGAATTAGGCACGGCATTTTAAGTGGTAAAAAGAATACAAATTAGAGAGAAATTGATTTTGGGATTGTAATAGAATTTGTAGCAAAACAAAACCGACGCTATGTGAACAATATATCAAGTATAGGAAAAAGAATCGATTATAGTATAATTGATTATACTATACACGTTATGTTATGTGAGAAAATATAGATAATTATCATCATGAATCAATATTATAACACAAAATCACTTTGTTTCAAGCATATACAAAATGTAGTAAAACACAATGCTAGAGTTAATTTTACTTAATTAAAGAATGATGATTGATTAAAAATGACAAAATAGTGGTGTCAAACTAAAAAGAAAAATAGGGCATGATAAATTCATGTTAGTGAAATAGGACATATAAGATATTTTATAAGTGTAAAGTGAATTTATATGTGAGACAATGGAACCTACAACATTTGATCGTATAATAAACGATGCATATTGATTCTGCATGTTATTATTTTCAAATGTTTAAATTTCACGGTTACGGTCATTACTGTAACATTGAAAGGAAATTATATGTTCGTATAAGTTGATGGTGTTTGAGTAGAGGAGTTTTGGTAATTTTTTTTTTTAAATTGAAATATGGAACATTTTTTTTTTCGGCCGGGCCTACTCTATTCCTACTCTACACTCACTCTCAGACTTTTGCCCTGCCTCTTGCAGAGCGTGGGAGTCGAAACCCACTACTGAAACTTACGCGTCCCCACCCCATCCCCCCCTGAGAAGGTGGGGATTTGAAGCCCTTATCTCCCCTTTCCATGTTGGAAGAGTGGCCACTAGGGCGAATCCCAGTGGTTAAATATAGAACCTTGCAAAGCATGTACAAGTACACCAGTTCCATCTACAAACGTGACTTCATTTTGTAAGAAAGGCAGTTAATAAGCAACATTAATAACTCCCTTCCTACACCATATTCTAATTTACTTTCGCATATGAAAACTTATAACCACATTCTTTATACAGTAACTTCTATTTTTAACCTTTAATTTTTTAACATTGTGGAACTCATGCTTTGACTTTTGTTTCACTGACAACCTTTCAAATATTCAGATATTGATACATAGAATTATGTATGATAACTTTTTTGTAAGTCAAATTTATTTAAGTTTTAAAGATAAATTTATAAATGGAAGTGCGTAGTAGTCGATAAGGACGGACAAACAAATATCACTTTTAGGTTTCATACAAAAGAAAACCACTTTAAGTAGTAATTTCTTCATCAGATTAACATTGTTACTAAATAATTTGTATATACAACAAAATATCTCTTAGTATGTGTTCACTTGTCACTGCATTTTTGTAAAGATACTGCAATTTTTCTAGTGATCCGATTAAGAATTGAGGGCCCACAAGTTGAGTAATGAATTAGAATATGCTTAAAATGAGGCATCTTATACGTTAGACCGAAATGTGAGCCTAATGCTTCAATAATAAATGAGGGCCAAAAGGTCATGTATCGGGTCCTTTTACAGTCCCATAGGAGAAAAACACGAGCAATCCAACTTGATTAATTGTAATTATCCTGTAGTATTTATAATTTTCCTCACTAAAAGTTATTTATTTGTTATGTATCATTTCACAATTTTTCTTCACGAGATGCAATATCCCATTTATCATCATAAGCCCTATAGGTTCTATGATTTGTTAAAATTTCAAAAGAAATAGTAATTTGCCTAAGTGTACTGTAATTTTCTTTTCTATTGATAGTAAATTATTTGATGGATCGTAATTTTCCACTGGCCTATATAATTGCCATCTCGTAAATTATTTGGAGAGCATAATTTATCTTAGGAGACCGTAAAATCTTTAATCTGCGGTTCATAATATTCCACCAAAATTATAATAGATACCCAAGTCATCTTCTTGTAGTCCTACTCGACCACTATCATATAAGGAAACATGGTCCACGCCTGTGTTTTGTTTGCCCAAGCTCAACAACCTCCACCTGCCTCTTCGTAGGTGCATAGCTCAATTTGCGAATTAACTGACTGATCGCGAGCAAACATTTGTCGGTCGGAGTTTTTGCCAAATCGGAGTGATAGCATAAAAAAAATTCTCCGGCAGAGCGACAGCAGGGTGAGGACGGAAGCAGAGGCAGTCAGAGCACGGGATCTAGCAATGGCGGAAACGACGTGTCGGAGGCGGCTGATCTGAACTCGGGATGTGACTGGCGGGCTCTTGGGAGGAGGGAGAGGTTTCTGAGAGAGAGAGAGAGAGAGAGAGAGAGAGAGAGAGCGTGGGCTTCTTGCGGCTCGATGGAGAAGACGGAAAAATCAACGAAGGGAGAGAAGCGATTTTGAAAGGGGGAGAGAGAGAGACGATTTCTTTTTTTCTTTTTTTTTGTTAATCCTATGCTAGTTCTACTCTACATTCACTCTCAAACTTTTGCCCGCTTTTGAAGGGCGTGAGAATCGAAGCCCACTTCTGAAACTTACGCGTCCCCACCCATCACCCCTTGAGAAGGTGGGGATTTGAACCCCTCACCTCCCTCTTCCATGTTGGAAGGGTGGTCACTGGGGCGAATCCCAGTGGTTGAGAGAGAGAGGATTTCGGCAGGCAAGACTTTGACTCGGGAATAAGGTGGACCCAGCCCACCTAGAATTTCCTCCGTTGCATAGACCGAGCTCCCAAGCTTTTGAGGGAGGTGTTCATGGATCTGGCTTGAGGATTCAAACCTACATATCTTTCGAGCGATGTGTTCATGGGTCTGGTTTGACGATTCAAACCTATAAATCTTTCGAGTGACCAAATCCTTTCCTATATAGTATTAATATGGATACGTGATACGATATGACATGTTGATATATTATTTCTAAAAAATTAAAGAATTCCGACACATTGTGTATTAAATAAATAAATATATTTTTATTAATTTAATTCAAATTCATAATTAAACAAATAATAAAAAAGTCTATATTGAATTTACACTAATAGTATTAATAAATTTATTCATACGAAATTCAAAAGATATTCATAATTAATTCGTATTTATGTTTGGGGATATGTTTCTAACTTTAACAAAATTATTAATAGAATTAACGACTCATAAGAAATTAGAATTAACTTATTTAAATAAATTTATGATTTTTTATAATGATCAAAATTTATTATTATTCAACATTTGATGTCTTTATTTTTCAAAATCACTTTATAAGTTCCCTAATTTATTTTTCTAATAAATAAAAGGCCCCCGGGACCCCCAACCCTCACCTTCTTGTTTATCCCACCCTCTTTCCATCGTTTCTTCCTCCCTTCCCACTTTTCTTTCTTGAAAATTAAAAACCCTATCGTCCAACCACGCTCTCCTCCCTCCACAAAGAAAAAATCACGACAAGGTCCAATCAAAATCTTATGTTTAATTTTTTGAGTTCGGGACGGAAGCCACGACAATGTGTCCGTGCTTCATAGGCCTCTCTTTAATGAACTTTTGAACAAATGAAGTCTCCTCCAGGTGGGGACATTCAACGGAGCTTTGATTTCTCGTCCCTTCTTCTCGTCCGCCGCTTGCGCCTTCTCTCTCTCTCTCATTCCTACGCGTCGCCTGCAACGAAGAGTTTGGAGCTCTTTCGCAGCCTCACTCAATCGCGGGCTGTCCCCCATGGGAACCGAAGAAGTCAAGCGACGCGTTTCGTCTTCTGCTTCGACCCACCAATGGAAGTACGACGTGTTCGTGAGCTTCAGGGGCGAGGACATAAGGAAGACCTTCGTGGCCCACCTCTTCCGCGCGCTGAGGCAGGCGGGGATCTGCTACTTCAGGGACAATGACAAAGTGGAGACCGGGGTTTTCATCGAGCCCAAGCTGCTCGATGCGATTCAGTGCTCCAGGGTTGCCCTTGTCGTGTTCACCGCCAACTACGCTGACTCGTGGTGGTGCTTGAACGAGCTGGTAAAGATCCTGGCATGCCACAGGAGGCTCAAAGATCATCAGGGTCACGTGGTTCTGCCCATTTTCTATGATGTTGAGCCAAGGGACGTCCGAAAACAGAGCGGGCGATTCGGGGATGGTTTTGGAAGGTGTTTGGCCGCCCACACGGACGATTTGCTGGTGCTGAAGTAGAGGGATGCGCTTAAAGAAGCTGGGAATTTGTCAGGATGGCACTTGAATAATGATGCTAATGGGTAATGCATTTAATAAGTTCACTCCCGAAAAAGCTCACACTAGTGGTCCATTTGACATATGCTATTGATTGAGTCTAGTTCATGGTTTTACCGCGCATCTGCCGGTAGCCTCTTTATGCTATAGTTACTCATATTGGACTTGTTCTTCCCAAGTAACTACAGGGATCAATCAAACTTCACTGAGCAAATTGTAGGACATCTCTTCACGATCAGTCCTAGACCAATCTTGTTGGAGAAGGAATTTATTTTGATCCTTGATTGATTCTTGATTGTGATTCCGATCTCATAGATGATACAGCAGATCAAGGGCATGGAATATTTCAAGGAAGACTATTATGTGTACTCTTTCCTTCTTTTATTTTTTGTATTATATACACCACCTTAGGCTTGTACTGTTGGGATTGTCGGATTTCCAAAAACCGGATTCGACACTAAATCGAACCCCTAAACTTGTGCGAAAGACGAGCCCAGGAAAAACACATGCATCACCGATCCTAAAGCACACCACGGAATCAAGCATACCTTGTTAGCCACAGATTAAACACCGACGCCGATATGAGGAAGAGGAAACGATCTTCTTCGATCCGATGACGTCAATTGGCCTTGAAGGGAAGATGGCGTTGTCTTTTGCTCACTGTTTTTCCTTTGGAGCGTTTTTGAGGGAGAGACGGAGGAGGGATGTACGTTATCCCAAAATGTGCGTTCCTCCCTCTTTATCTCCCCTTATATACGTTCCCTCCAAAAGGAAACGTGTCCCTTCATCATATCCCTCCATCCATGGGTCCTAATATTCTAGGCCAGGCTTTTAGGCCCAACATGGGCGGACGGGCCAACTTAAGCCCATCACTTTAATAAAACCATAATGTACAATAGATAGATTATGAAAATACAAAATACATTACTTTCATTGTTCCACATTTCGTGTCATGATATCAAAGCGAAAACGGTTTTGACTCAGCTTCTGCAAAAATCTTTTGAGTTGCCCCCAATCGTCTTCTAGTTTGTTGTTGCAAATCATATCCTGCAAAACAGATTAGCACCTCGGGTTGGAATTCGTTTTTTATTCAATATGCAAAATCCAATCAACAAAGGTGGCCAAGATTCAACCCTACCTGCAGGGGAGGAGTCGTCCAATCGAACATCTAAACAGATCGATCAGGCATATGAAGAAAGAGAGTCTGCTCCAGCTTTTGCTCCGGTCATGACATATCTCCCTTTGCCCGCTCAATGGCAATTCATGCCATAAATTTCAATCCGGGGCCCATAGGCTGACGGTCTTAATCAGCAATGGGCAAGTTACAACCCACCTAGGGAGGAGACCAATTCGAGGCTACACCCAAATAGAGATCCGGACCCGAGTTCACTAGGTCACGACTTGAATCAAACCCGAGAAGGACGAATCTCTACCGGGTCCTCAACCCAGCTTTACACCGTTTGTTTTTTCAGCCATCGGTAGTTGACCTGAACCAAGAGACCCTCTTTACACATTGCCGGCGAGATGGGTTGAAGCTGCGCTTGATTTCGATTCAACTTAGTGGACCCGAACATTATTCTTCTTGGGCAAGAGATTTCCGGCGAGCTCTCATGACCAAGGATAAGGATGGGTTCATCAAGGATGGGTTCATCAACGGAACCATCCCTTTCTTGGTCGATGACCAAATGTGTGACAGCCCAAGTGATAGTACGTGAGGAGGAGGGATGGTGGTACGTCCACGTCTCGGTCCCTAGATGTGCATAAGGAAGGGGTCCCTCTCTTGTCCCACATTGCTTAGGAGGGAGTCTTGGGTTAGTTTATAAGATTTTGGTCCCTCTAATCTATGTAACGCATTTCACGTACACTTCCGCTAAGCTGAAAACAAACTCATGAGAAAGGACGGCGGTGGGCTGGGCCTCCAAAGCAGACAATATTATGGCATGGGAGAGAGAAGGCCTGAGAGATGGCCCTCTGCCCCTGAATAACGCGTTTTAAAGACATGAGGACTCAGTGTCCAAAGCGGATAATATTATACAGTGGGCTCGGGTCATTATAAATAGTAGCATAGCTGACTCCCAACCCCGTATGGGGCCACAACGAGGACGTTGTGCTCCTAAGGGATGGAGAGTGTGACAGCCCAAACGACGGTATGCGGGGAAGGAGGGATGGCGGTGCATCCGCACCTCGGTTCCCAGACGTGCACAGGGAAGGGGTCCTTCTCTTGTCCTAAAAACAAACCCGTGAGGGAGGATTACGGTGGGCTGAGCCTCCAAAGCGGACAATATTAAAGCTGTGACACAGTGGGCCTGGGTCGTTATAAAATGCGCGACGACATTGGCACAAATGCAACCAACTTGTTTGCACTTGGATCGGAAATTATGTGGCCCTTGCAGTTGCGGCCAGCCTCCCATCGACTGAAGATTCGAAAGTCATGTGCGAAAACATTCAGGAAATGTATGGGAAATTATGAGCCACCTAATGAGACAAACCTGCGCCAACCATAGTTGGGTTCACAAGAACCATGTATAGACTATGAAACACATGAAGAAGCAACAGTCTCTGTCTCAAGTGATTTATCAGTTCCATCCACTCAACAGTAGTCTACTCACCCAATGCAAACAAGGTTGAAATTGGGAATAATAATTCAAAGTATGTTCTCTCTCCATAGCCTGTGAGATTTCAAAGGAGCCAAAAATAGTTAAAGGAGCACTAAGTCATCCGGGTTAGAGGAAAGCTATGATAGATGAATTGGAGGCTCTTGAATTAAATCAAACATGGGAGCTAGTATCAAGATCTTCAGATGTGAATATCATTGGATGTAAGTGGGTGTCCAAAGCTAAATTGGATGCGGAAGGAAACCTTGACAAACCGAAAGCACGATTAGTGGTGAAGGGGTACCATTAAGAGGAAGGTGTTGATTTCATTGAAACTTTTAGTCCCGTGGTTAAACAGGCAACCGTGAGAATTGTTCTCTTCATGGCAATTGTTAAAGGATGGTTTATCCATCAACTAGATATGAAGAATGTGTTTCTTCACGGGTCATTAAATGAGACGGTGTTTATGGAATAACCACCGGGCTTTGTGAGTTCTACGATGCCTAACTCGGTTTGTTTACTTAAGAAGGCATTATATGGCTTACAACAAGCTCCGCAAGCTTGGTTTGAAAAATTCAGCAACTTTTGTTGGAATAGGGATTTCATTACAGCTCTACCGATCCATTGTTATTTGTTCTTCACACGGGTCAGCACACCTTGGTATTATTATTATACGTTGATGATATTATTTTGACCGACAGTTCATCATCTCTACTTCGGGAATTAATAGAAACTTTAAGTAGAAATTTTTCTATGAAAGATCTCGGACGACTTCACTTTTTTCTCAGTATTGAAGCCAAGGTTACTGGTCCAAATCTATTTTTAACACAATCTAAATATGCTGGTGATTTGTTGCAGAAAGCAAAATTACAAGATAGTAAGCCGATTAAGACCCCATTGCCTATCAAAACTCATCCAATGGTACAAGACATGGAACCTTTTCATGATCCTCACTTTTTTCGAAGTCTTGCGGGTGGATTACAATATCTCACAATTACAAGACCGGACATCTCTTATTCAGTAAATCAAATCTGTCAAAAAATGTATTCTCCTACAAATGGTGATTTCAAATTATTAAAACAGGCGTTGTGGTATGTAAAAGGAACTCAACAATTGGAGCTTTATCTGCACTCTAAAAGTGCACTAAATTTATAAGATTATGCAGACTCTGATTAAGTTGGCTATTCTGAGACTCAGAGGTCAACAATTGGGTTTTGCACGTTCTTGGGATCAACTATCATTTCATGGTCCACAAAAAGACAAGCGACAGTGTCAAGATCATCAACGGAGGCTGAATATAGGGCATTGGCTTCTACCACAACGGATCTTACATGGGTCTCTTTTGTATTGAGAGATTTGGGTATTTCACTCAAGGGGCCGACTTTGCTTTATAGTGATAATTGCTCAACCATCTCATTGACAGAATCCAGTCCTTCATGCAAGGACAAAGAATGTGGAGATTGATTTTCATTTCGTTCGAGAGAGAATCGCTCTCAAGTTACTTGAAGTTCGCTATGTTCCTGCTATTCATCAACTTGCTGACATATTTACAAAAGTTTTACTGCGCTTTGATCATTGCATGCTACGATACAAACTGGGACTAGGTTTTCCACCTAATCCCAATTTGAGAGAGGTTGATAAGATTGATAATATTATTGGTAAACCATCGGAAGATTAGATTAGAATATGATTTGATTATGATTCGATTATGCCATTAGAAGATTAGATTAGAGTATGATTTGATTATGCTATCAGAAGATTAGATTAGAGTGGTATATATAATTTGATTCTGATTATTCCAATTGTAGATAAATTGATCCGGTCAATCTGTCATATTAGATATTCGAAATATAGAATAGGAAATCTAGTTGTCTTCTTAATATAAATAGCAATATGTATTGTAAAATAACAGTGCGTATTATGACTTTTAATGAAGAAAATTCTTTTCCTAGGAAATTTATCTTTAAATTGTTGTTTTCTTGAATCCTCTTATTTTCAGGAAAATTACCAAAAAAGTCATAAACCTATTGTAATTATGCCAATTCAGTCCTAAACTATTTTTTTTTTTTTGCCAATTTAGTCCTAAACCTTTTGTTTTTGTTCCAGTTCAGTCCATCCGGCCATGCATAGTCGGAAAAATCTAATGTGGCACCCTAGTCAGTGCCGGTCGGCGTTGCCAACGTTGACATGGCACCGGAGAGCAAAATGCCGCCGTTTTGCTTTGAAAAAAATAAAAGCCAAAGAGAAAAGGCAGAAGAGAAAATGGCGTGAAGAGAAAGGAGAGTGGGGTTGGCTGGGTTCTTTCTCAAAATCAAGCAAGAACCGTAAATTGAGAGGATCTTCCCTTGATTCATGGTGCCCAACATTGATTCTTGGTGGATGCCTCCGTTCAACACCTCCATCGAAACCCTTTGGCCTCCGCTCGCCCAACACCTCTGCTCGGTGCCTCCGTCCAACCCCTCCAGCCAATGCTCGCCCAACACCTCTATTCGAAGCCTCCATCCAACCCTTCTGGCCGACACTCGCCTAACGTCTCCATCCGAAGTGTGCGTCAACCCGACGCCTCCGTCCGACGCTCGGCTCACCCAACATCTTCGTCCGACCTTCGCCCGACGCCTACATCCGACGCTTGCTTAGATTCGCCCACTTGCTTGACGCTCACTGAACGCCTTCATCGTCTTCTTGAAATTGCGGTGCTTTATATTTATGTTGTCTTGATTTCACTTGAATTTTATTTTAAATTTCGTTGACATGGGTTTATCACAGTAATGGGTTTGTGGTTGTTGAATTGGATGGCTGGGCAAATTGCTGACATGAGTTTGTGGATGGTCTCGCCTAGAATTTTTGGTATTGTTGCTGCTTTTGGCTCATTTGGGAAGAATATATTACTTTGAGTTGCTATTTTTGGCTCATTTGGGAAGAAGTTTAGATTGACAAAGTTTGTTAGGTATATGGAGTTCCTAATATACTTCTCATTCAGATTTTCCAAAGCTCATCTGGATCACCTAAATCTCATTGCAATTGCAGCAATTTTGGCCTGCCTATGTTGTGGATTTTATATTATACTTGGAGGGATTTTGTATATATCATCCATGAGCACATATGTCATATGATCTAATCTTGTTTTGAATTCCCGATACTGATGCAGTCATTCTCATAAGAAGATTGAGAGCACAATTATTCTTTTATTGTTGGTATGTAACTATGCTTTTTGCTGTGCTGATCATGTCCACGCTGACTGATGTTTTCAGTTGGTTTGCTGGCTCGACAACAGTGCTATCTCATCAGCCAGTGCCAAGTTGGCATTCAAGTCCAATGAAGAAATAGAACTTCAAGCGAGGTCCATCCCACTGGACGAAGTGATACTAGAGTCAGAATTGGTTTTTCTTGTCAAAATAGATGTTCAGGGCTGGGAGCATCATGTTCTGAAAGGGGTCGTGAAGTTGCTGTCGAGAGAGGTAGGCAAGGCACCGTATTTGATTTATGAAGAGGATGAACGGTTGTTGCAGGCAAGTAACAACAATTCTAAAGAAATTCGAGAATTTCGTCACTATTGGGTATCGTCATTGCACCCAGCATGGTACAGACGCATACTGCACCAAGAACAGCTAATAGTGGATTAATTTACCTTAGCCTTGTTGATGTAAGATCACCGAGTCAAGCATGAAAAGAGACAATTCTTTAGCAGACTCCTTTGTGAGAGTTTTGTCTATCCTTAGACAGAATTTCCACTCAATTCTAGATGGGGAATTAGATTTGGAATTGTAATGAGAAAAACTGTCCATTGAAGGAGCCAGTTATTGAGCAAGTGAGGAAGCACAGATACATTATGGTTTTCTCTTGAAGTATAGTTAGGGTTGTATCTGTCGCCATTAGATTTACCACACTCAATTTGTTATTATGTTTATTTATTGCAATTCATGCTTTGTATTTGTAGCAAATGACTTTGTGATTTGCGAGTGAATGCAGAATAAGTTGTTGAGCAGAGCTTACAGAGGTATATTCTACACCTTTTCACTTGTAGTCTTGTTTTTCCTATGAATTTATATCTCAATGAGAATAAAGCAATCTGACCACATTTAGAATATACTCATGGTAGTCTGGTTTGATTGAAGTATGTATACAAATTTGATAGTTTTAGGGTTTTGTGAGTTTGCGTTCATGCATGAACGAGAGAGAACAAGAGAATTCTCCATTCTACCAAAAATAAATTCGTACGTGCTCCCATACTTAAAATTAATCAATCAAATTTTGTACGCATCTAATTTAAAACCTCATTGTCTTATTGAGAAAATAAAATTTGGCGTTCAAACCTAATACCTTATTTTTTTTTCTATTTTGTTGCCCAACAACCCATTTTGAAATAAACTTGGCAAACTATTTTTTTTTCTTTAAAGCTTTCGTATATGTTATCGTACTCAAAATTATTCCATCAAACTTTGTACACACCTAATTTAAAACCTCATTGTCTTATTGAGCAAATAAATTTTTGCGTCCAAACTCGACACCTCATTTTTTTTTTTTTTTGCCTAACAACCCCTTTTGAAATAAATTTGGCCAACTGTTTTTTTTTTCCCTTTAAAGCTTTCAGAAATAAATTCATACGTGCTCACATATTCAAAATTATTCCATCAAACTTTGCACACACCTAGTCTAAAACCTCATTGTCTTATTGAGCAAATAAATTATTGCATCCAAACCCGACACCTCGTTTTTTTTATTTTTAATTTCTTGCCCAACAACCCTTTTTGAAATAAACTTGGCCAACTTTTTTTTTCTTTAAAGTTTTCGGAAATAAATTCATACGTGCTCCCGTACTCAAAATTATTCCATCAAACTTTGCACGCACCTAGTTTAAAACCTTATTATTTTATTGAGAAAATAAAATTTTGCATCCAAACCCAACACCTTATTTTTTTTTTATTTCTTACCCAACAATCCTTTTTGAAATAAACTTGGCCAACTGTTCTTTTTTTTTTTTTTTTTTTTAAGTTTTCGGAAATAAATTCGTATATGTTTCCGTACTCAAAATTATTCCATCAAACTTTGCACGCACCTAGTTTATAACCGCATTGTTTTATTGAACAAATAAAATTTGGCATCAAAACCTGACATTTCATTTTTTTTTTCTATTTCTTGCCCAATAACTTTTTCTGAAATAAAAAGGGGCCAAAAAGGGGCCAAAATTTAAAACTTAGTCCAAAATATGTTTTGACACAAAAATTTATTTGCTCAATAAAAAAAATGAGGTTTTAAATTAGGTGTGTGTAAAGTTTGATGGAATAATTTTGAATATGAGAGCACAAACGAATTTATTTTCGAAAGCTTTAAAAAAAAAACAGTTGGCCAAGTTTATTTTAAAAATAGTTGTTGGGCAAGAAATAGAAAAAAAAAATGAATGTCAGATTTGGATGCCAAATTTTATTTGCCCAATAAAATAATGAGGTTTTAAACTAGGTGCGTGCAAAGTTTAATAGAATAATTTTGAGTATGGAAACACATATGAATTTATTTCCGAAAGCTTTAAAGAGAAAAAAAAAAAAAAACAGTTGGTCAAGTTTATTTCAAAAAGGGTTGTTAGGCAAAAAATAGAAAAAAAAATGAAGTGTTGGGTTTGGACGCCAAATTTTATTTGCTCAATAACATAATAAGATTTTAAACTAGGTATGTGCAAAATTTGATGAATTAATTTTGAGTACAGGAGCACGTACAAATTTATTTCCAAAAGCTTTAAATAAAAAAAAAAAAGAGTTGGCCAAGTTTATTTTAAAAAGGGTTGTTGGGCAAGAAATTAAAAAAAAAAAAAAAAGGTGTCGGGTTTGGACGTAAAAATTTATTTGCTCAATAAGACAATAAGGTTTTAAACTAGGTGTGTGTAAAGTTTGATGGAACAATTTTGAGTACGGGAGCACGTACGAATTTATTTCTAAAAACTTTAAAGGAAAAAAAAAAAGGAATAGTTACCCAAGTTTATTTCAAAAGGAGTTGTGGGGTAAAAAAAAAAAAAAAAAAGAGGTGTCGGATTTGGATTTAAAAATTTATTTGCTCAATAAGACAATGATGTTTTAAACTAGATCCGTGCAAAGTTTGATTGAATAATTTTGAGTACAGGGACACATACGAATTTATTTCCAAAAGTTTTAAAGAAGAAAAAAATTGGCCAAGTTTATTTCAAAAAGGGTTGTTGGACAAAAAAAAAAATGAAGTATCGGGTTTGGACACAAAAATTTATTTACTTAATAAGACAATGGGGTTTTAAACTAGGTGTGTCTAAAGTTTAATGAAATAATTTTAAGTACGGGAGCACGTATGAATTTATTTCAGAAAGTTTTAAAGGAAAAAAAAAACAGTTGGCCAAGTTTATTTCAAAAGAGGTTGTTAGGCAAAAAAAAAAAAATGAGGTGTCGGGTTTGGACCCAAAAATTTATTTGCTCAATAAAACAATGATGTTTTAAATTAGGTGCGTACAAAGTTTGATAGATTAATTTTGAGTACGGGAACACGTACGAATTTATTTCCGAAAGCTTTAAAGGGAAAAAAGAAGAAGAGTTACCCATGTTTATTTCAAAAAGGGTTGTTGGGCAAGAAATAGAAAAAAAAAATGAGGTGTCGGGTTTAGACGCAAAAATTTATTTGCTCAATAAGACAATGAGGTTTTAAACTAAGCGTGTGCAAAATTTGATAGAATAATTTTGAATACGGGAGCACATATGAATTTATTTCTGAAAGCTTTAAGGGAAAAAAAAAAAAAGAATAGTTGGCCAAGTTTATTTCAAAATGGGTTGTTGGGCCAAAAAAAAATAAAGTGTCGGGTTTGGACGCAAAAATTTATTTGCTCAATGAGACAATGAGGTTTTAAACTAAGCGTGTGCAAAATTTGATGGAATAATTTTGAATACATGAGCACGTATGAATTTATTTTTGAAAGCTTTAATGGAAAAAAAAAAAACAATTGGCCAAGTTTATTTCAAAAAGGGTTGTTGGGCAAAAAAAAAATTGAGGTGTTAGGTTTGGACGCAAAAATTTATTTGCTTAATAAGACAATGAGGTTTTAAACTAGACGTATGCAAAATTTGATGGAATAATTTTGAATACGGGAGCACGTATGAATTTATTTTTGAAAGCTTTAAAGGAAAAAAAAAAAAAAAAAGGACAGTTGGCCAAGTTTATTTCAAAATGGGTTGTTGGGAAAAAAAATGAGGTGTTGGGTTTGGATGCAAAAATTTATTTGCTCAATAAGACAATGAGGTTTTAAATTAGGTGTGTGCAAAGTTTGATGAAATAATTTTGAGTACGAGAACATATATGAAAGCTTTAAAGAAAAAAAAAATAGTTTGCCAAGTTTATTTCAAAATGGGTTGTTGGGCAACAAAATAGAGAAAAAAAAAAAAGGTGTCAGGTTTGAACGCCAAATTTTATTTCCTCAATAAGACAATGAGGTTTTAAATTAGATGCGTACAAAATTTGATGGATTAATTTTAAGTATGGGAGCACGTACGAATTTATTTTTGGTAGAATTGAGAATTCTCTTGTTCTCTCTCGTTCATGCATGAACGCAAACTCACAAAACCCTAAAACTATCAAATTTGTATACATACTTCAATCAAACCAGACTACCATGAGTACATTCTAAATGTGGTCAAATTGCTTTATTCTCATGGAGATATAAATTCACAGGAAAAACAAGACTACAAGTGAAAAGGTGTAGAATATACCTCTATAAGCTCTGCTCAACAACTTATTCTGCATTCACTCGTAAATCACAAAGTCATTTGCTACAAATACAAAGCATGAATTGCAATAAATAAACATAATAACAAATTGGGTGTGGCAGATCTAATGGCGACAGATACAACCCTAACTATACTCCAAGAGAAAACCATAATGTATCTGTGCTTCCTCACTTGCTCAATAACTGGCTCCTTCAATGGACAGTGTTTCTCATTACAATTCCAAATCTAATTTTCCATCTAGAACTGAGTGGAAGTTCTGTCTAAGGGTAGGCAAAACTCTCACAAAGGAGTTTGCTAAAGAATTGTCCATTTTCATGCTTGACTCGGTGATCTTACATCAACAAGGCTAAGGTAAATTAATCCACTATCAGCTGTTCTTGGTGCAGTTTGCGTCTGTACCATGCTGGGTGCAATGACGATACCCAATAGTGATGAAATTCTCGAATCTCTTTAGAACTGCTGTTACTTGCCTGCAACAACCGTTTATCCTCCTCATAAATCAAATACGGTGTCTTGCCTACCTCTCTCGACAGCAACTTCATGGCCCCCTTCAGAACATGATGCTCCCAGCCCTGAACATCTATTTTGACGAGAAGAACCGGTTCTGACTCTGGTATCACTTCATCCAGTGGGATGGACCTCACTTGAAGTTCTATTTCTTCATTGGACTTGAATGCCAACTTGGCACCGGCTGATGAGACAGCATTGTTGTCGAGCCGGCCAACCAACTGAAAACATCAGTCAGCGTGGACATGATCAGCACAGCAAAAAGCATAGTTAGATACCAACAATAAAAAAATAATTGTGTTCTCAATCTTCTTATAAGAAAGACTGCATTAGTATCGGGAATTCAAAACATGATTAGATCATATGACATCCGTGCTCATGGATGATATATACAAAATCCCTCCAAGTATAATATAAAATCCACAATATAGGCAGGCCAAAATTGCTGCAATTGCAATGAGATTTAGGTGATCCAGACGAGCTTTGGAAAATCTGAACGAGAAGTATATTAGGAACTCCATATACCTAACAAACTTTGTCAATCTGAACCAAATGCAACAACTTAAAGTAATATATTCTTCCCAACTCAAAGTAATATATTCTTCCCAAATGAGCCAAAAGCAGCAACAATACCAAAAATTCTAGGTGAGACAGAGACATTCTACGCGAGACCATCCACAAACTCATGTCAGCAATTTGCCCAGCCATCCAATTCAACAACCACAAACCCATTATTGCGACAAACCCATGTCAACGAAATTTAAAATAAAATTCAAGTGAAATCAAGACAACATAAATATAAAGCACCGTAATTTCAAGAAGACGATGAAGGCGTTCAATGAGCGTCAAGCAAGCGGGCGAATCTAAGCAAGCGTTGGACGAGCGTCGAACGAAGATGTTGGGTGAGCCGACCGTTGGACGGAGGCATTGGGTTGACACACACGTCGGATGGAGATGTCGGGCGAGTGTTGGCCGAAGGGTTGGATGGAGGCTTCGAACAGAGGTGTTGGGTGAACGTTGGCTGGAGGGGTTGGACGGAGGCATCGAGCGAGAGGCGTTGGGCGAGCGGAGGCCAAAGGGTTTCGATGGAGGTGTTGAACGGAGGCATCCGCCAAGAATCAATGTTGGGCACCATGAATTAAGGGAAAATCCTCTCAATTTAAGGTTCCTGCTTGATTTTGAGAAAGAACCCAACCAACCCTAGCTCTTTTCTCTTCACACCTTTTTCTCTTCACGCCCTTTTCTCTTCTGCCTTTTCTCTTTGGCTTTTATTTTTTTTTAAAAGCAAAACGACGACGTTTTGCTCTCCGATGCCATGTCAGCGTTGGCAATGCCACCGGCGTTGACTAGGATGCCACATCAGATTTTTCCGACTATGCATGGCCGGATGGACTAAACTGGAACAAAAACAAAAGGTTTATGACTAAATTGGCCAAAAAAAAAAAGTTTATGACCGAATTGGCACAATTGCAATAGGTTTATGACTTTTTCGGTAATTTTCCCCTTATTTTCTTCATGTTTGTAGGGATTTTCTACTATTATACGGTGGAGAGCTTGTGATTAAAATGTTTCCCTTTCAATTTTACAGATAAAACTTGATTACCCCATAGAATATTTGACTTCGTACTCTGGTTACCTACTTACTAGAGGTTGGATCAGTTGTTACTCGCTACCTCACACTTCGGAGCAACAAAAGAACTTATGGGTCATTTGGCATTGAGAAAGCGAAGTACTTTTCATTTCCTTCAACTGGTGAAAAGCTCCTCGGATTCCATGGAAGTTCTGGAAATCATCTGGATTAACTTGGTGCGCATATAGGACACTATTATTGAGAGCTGATTGTGATGTTGGCTTTTTCTTTGTTTTTTTTTCTTTTTTTTTTTGGGTCGAGGGCTTTTTCTTTGTTGACTCGGTCAAAATGGACTTCAGAGTAGCCCAGGCAACCCTGGGGAAGGCATCGCGGGGTTCAGTCGTGGCTGCCCAAACCCCGTAAGGGGTTGTGGCCGGGTCAGCCAATGGGGCCGGAATCTTTTTCATCCCCCGGGTCCCGGGGATTATCCTGTCTTTCTAGGATGTCAGAGCCTTTTAGGGACCTGCTTAGGTCCAAGAGAGAGTTCTCTCTGTCGGTCGAGAAAACATTGGGTCGTGCTGGATGCCTCTATTGGCCGGGACCGTGCTCTCTCTCCATTTCCTGGCTCCGAAACCCCCGGTTCTTTCCTCCCCCCTTCTTCCTCTTCCTCCATCTCTTCTTTCTTTCTCTTCAATTACGCGATGCTTTCTCTCCCCTTTCTCTGCATCTTCCGAGCTCCTAATCCCCACTCTCTTCTTTCTCTTCAATTACGCGAAACTTTGCTTTCTCTCCTCTTTCTTCCGCATCTTCCGATAAAAGACGAGCCCGCTCTTTTTTTTTTTCTAAAGTACTATCCCTCCCTCTCGCTCCCAAGAGCCTGGCTGGTGGCCTCCCGAGCTCAGACCCGCCACCTCCGGCACGTCGCCTCCGCGTCCGCCGTCGCCTTCGGGAGCCACTCCATCTCTGTCGCTCCCAAGAGCCCTGCCGATCGCATCCTGAGCTCAGATCCGACGCCTCCGCCACGTCGCCTCCAGGAACCAGTCTCTCTCTCTCACTCTCTCTCTCCTAAGAGCCCCTACCGGTCGCATCCCGAGCTCAGATCCTCCTCCACCGTCCCCCGCCGGTCGTAGCTGCCGGATCCCGATCTCATATCCGCCTCCGCCCTCCTTCTTAGCGTCCTTTTTCGTGTTTTCGTGATGCAGAGGCAGTCCAATGCGCTCGCCATAAGGAGATTGAAGGACATTCAGGGCTACAGAGGCAAGAGGCACGTCCAGGGGCTGCCTCTTGAATAGTGCGGAAGGATGAATTAAAGGCAGTGATCTCTTCAACACACCACATATCGACAAGACAAAAACCATGCCTTCTTCTTCTTCTCATAAATGGAAATACGACGTATTCGTGAGTTTCAGAGGCTGCGACGTGAGGAACAAGTTCCTATCGCACCTCTTCCGGGAGCTGCGACGGGCTGGGCTTCGCTACTTCAGGGACAATGACATCAAAGACATTGGGAAAAAGATCAGGGTCAAGCTCTTCAGAGCGATCCGCTACTCGAGGTTCGCCATCGTCTTGTTCTCCGAGAACTATGCCGCATCCAAGTGGTGCCTGGACGAGCTGGTCCAGATCCTCATGTGCAGAAGGAAGCTCAAGAAACAGGGCCACGTGGTTATTCCTGTATTTTTTGGCGTGGACGCAACTGAACTTTCGAAGTTGACTAGCAGAACAAAATTTGGGCAGGGTTTCAAGAGTTTGTGTAGGAAAGCGAGAGACAAGGAAAAGATTCCAAAATGGAAGCTTGCCCTAGCAGAGGCTAAGAGCATTTCGGGTTTCGATTTGCAGAAGCACGCCAATGGGTACGTACTTGTGGTTCTTACTCCATGTCGAAGCTTAGAATCGCAATCTGTTATTTGTTTTTTTTTTATTGTTATTTCTTTGTTTTGTCTGCTTTCTAGATGGAATTTGTGTGCAATCGACAGAATTGGTTGAGGGAGCGGAACAAGTAGAAGCCTCTTTTTACTTTCCTAAAAGGTTCTATTGCCATTTCTAAAAAATTTACGAAAAGATTGAAAAGTTTCAAGATTTTATATGTAAAATAAGGATAATTCCAAAAATCTTCTCCACTTATAGTTCTAATGTCACTTAACATCCTGAATTTTCAAAATTTACAATTTGTATTCCTATACAGAATTCTGGTATTCAAGAGACTAATCTATGTTCGAACTCGTCCAAACCAATAAACCATTTCCCCCTTCCTCGTCTTTTTCTCTCACCTTTGCTCTTTGAGTTGTGGGCTCACACCACCGACACCAACCGACGTCACACCGCCACTGACCCATGCTGAGCCCTCTCTCTCTCTCTCTCTCTCTCTCTCTCTCTCTCTCTCTCATTATGTTCTATGTGTCTCCCTCTTCTCGACCACGATTGCTGTTAAGCTTGACAGGTCACGGCTCAGCTAGGGTGGTCGTTGGTGGCGGGTAGGAATAGCACACTAGACGTTGGCGACTCTGGGTGAGGAGGGGCTGAGCAGTGAGTGATGGATGTGTTAGGATTTTGGGTAAGTGAGTTTTTACTCTGAGTGGATTTGTAACGGTGGAAGGGACAATATTGGAAGGAAGAAAGGCAATTTGGTAAGTAGGACCAATGTTAGATGCAATTGGAATGCTTTTTTTGGGTTTGCAAAACTCAAGGTGTAAATTAATATGACATTGAAACGTGAGAATGCTTTGTGATACTTTCCCTGTAAAAAGAAAGAAAAGAAAAGAAAGTCAAAGCAAAAGACCGCATCAAATATTCCCCAATTGGCCATTGTTGAGAAATCGGGAACAAAAATGAAAACTATAAACTGAGTCAAATGCAAACAAGATAGATCCTCAGTTCGAATTAGTTCACTCCAGAAAATGTATAATGGGGTCAACTATCTTTCTTCCGCTAAAAGTTCCTTTTGAGGTTTCATACCCTTCTTTAGGCCGAATTTTGCAGTTTCATACTTAAAAACATGATAACGTAGGAGAACTGGGAAAAGTATTGACAAAGAGTTCTTATTGCTTAATATTTACTGTTTTTGAGGCTGTAGTATTGCTTCTTATTGTGCATGGTACAATGCAATGTAAAACGATTGAGAAAGACCATAGAAAACAAAGTAGGCGCACCCTCCTCCGCCGTAGGATGAGGTCGCTATGGAAAGTAGAGCTTAGTTGATCAACATTTCTTCGTTGCACATGCCAATGCCTGTGGTGATTTAGTCAAGCCCAATTCTTCTATTCATATACTGTTGAAATTCGAGTACAGGGTTTGTTGTATGTTGTCTCTTGGGGTACAATGTGCATGTTTATTCCCTCATTCACATTGCTCATATAATTTTTGTACTAACATTTAACATCAGCAATGAAGCGCAGCTGATTGATATAATAATCGAGTCCTTACACAAGAAGTTCCGTCAACATGCCATCGAGACAGAACCTACACAAGGTTGTGAGGAGGGGTATACAAGAGGAATTCATTGTGCAGGACGTCATCCATTGGCCTTGAAAAGGTTTGATTTCTGCCTTAGTGATAAGTCAGCAGATCGACGGCCTAAAATATTGGAATCCGTTGGGCCATCCAGAGGTCAAGGTGGCAGTGCTTATGATGATGGAGCATACGCTGGTGGAAGAAAATTACTGTCCGTGTTAACCCGGTTATCAATTCCGTCACCTTCGATTATGATCGAGATGGGTTTTTCTTGTGTTCTTTGGAGCAAGGCAGACATCCTGACAGTAAAAATTTTCTGGTCAGTATCCTGTTACTCGTAAAAGTTTTATTGGACTGTAAGTTTCTTGCATCTGGATCATCATGGTTAAGAGATGGACGGAAGTAATTGTGTGCTTGACTCACGCATAAGCATATGGACAAGAAGCAATACCGCATGATATGATTAATATAACTCTCTTATAGTATTGTGGAAAAGAAGTTCATGTAGAGGGAACAACGGATCAAATGAAGTTCCTCTTTTTCCGTTTCTACTTTAATGTTGTAAGTTTATTCATCTAGCTTATCATAACATTAGTCTGATTACGGCATTATAAACTTTGAGATTCTTAACAATTGCTCCGCAAGTGCACACGAAAAGCTCATGCCATAGGTACCCGAGGATCAGCACGATCGTTAGAAAACCAATTGGGACAATTAATGACTTCACTTTATTAGAATTAGGCTTAGGCGAAGACAAACCTAGCCACGAAAAAAAAAAAGGTCAACTTTTGATTTACAAAATGAAATGTACTACCAAGTTGATTATGAACGTAATTTACACAAATCTTATCATATGTAATTTATTGTATAAATCCGAATTGTATTTCAAGAGAGATCTGCCCATTTATTTTGCTCATTGAATGATGCAACATATACACGTTGAATATGTCTTTTTGTGACCTATTGTAGGTTAAATCTATCAAAGCACCAGTCGACTATTGCGATATGTGCGATATGTCAAGGTCTGGAATGTTGGGTGGGAGTTTTAATGCGTCAATTTGGGATGATGGGAATGGTGACTGTACCAATGTAAGGAAAATCATTCTTGAATTTGCACGAAGTAAGAGATTCATTGGATCAACCACTTTTCACTATGAAGTGAAGAGTAAAAGATCGTGGCAACAGGAGAGACGTCTCGGCATTCTAGGAGAGGTTGCCGAATCCCATATGGTACGTCTCCTTTCATGCATATGCTTTGTAAAATCCTTATGAAACTTGCATTGCCTACGTGACCAGGAGACTCCTTTCAGATTTATTAAATCACGAGTTTGATGGTTATGCCTATTATTGCAGATCCGAACAGATGTAGATGAGTATCTGCCTTTATTTTCTGGGCATTGCATGGACGACGGCATTACATCTCTCAAGTTTGAGACCAACAAAAGAAAGGTAGAACTTATTTTTCGCGAAGAGGAAGTACACTTCTCATCTCACACGATGGATGGCAAATTTGTTAGATTTTACGGGAGGAGTGATGAAAATCTTGATGTAATTGGAGCATATTTTGAACTGATCTCGGATCTCTACCTAGTTAAATTAATCGGCTAATTGGAATCCCTGGATGTGTTTGGGATCATGGGAAATTCAAAGGTGTGAGGAAAATCGAGGTAAAGCACGATGTTAATATCCATTACATTAAGTTTGTGTACGATGTGGTGACCAAAGTTACCGAGTTATGTACAAAGGCTGCGCCGAAGGAGACTATCCCAAGGTCACCACGGTTAGTGTCTTTTTTCCCTTTTACATTTATCTCATTGGTCGAGACGATCTTGATGTGTATCCTATTACGTGATTCAGTAAACTAATCACAACAAATAGGTATTGTTTACACCCCTTGTCCAATTTTAAAAGATACTTTTGAGATTGTGCAGGTTACATTGGATTATCCATGGGAGTACTTGACATCGATCTCTGGTTACATGCGAGATTATGCTATCCAATCTCTCACATTTTACAGTAATAAAGGAAGATATGGTCCCTTTGGCAAGGAGATAGGGGAGTACTTTTGGTATCCATTGAATGGAAGCAGAATCACTGGCTTGAATGGAACAGGGGACCCCGACGACGGGATTCTCAAATCCAGAGGAGTGTATGTGGAGCCCATACCGCGCATGTATCCTTTTAAAACTGTTGGACTCTTCGCAGGCTCTGTTGGGACTCAATGGGATGATGGAGTGCATACTAATGTGAGGGGATTTCGTTTCAGTTTCACCCAAGCAATTAAGGCGATTGCGATTACATATGATAACAATCGTTCCTCTCCCCCCCTCCCCCCAACCCCCCGGCCGCCTTCTTTTCTCACAAGTACAACATGTTTCGCTTTGCTATTCTTGCAGATCTGGCTGGATTATCACAAGGAGCGTATACTTTGGATAGATGTTTTGATGTACAAAGATGGAAAAACTGGTCATCCTAACATCCATGACCTGAAAATCTTTATGAAGGACAATCGGTCATTCAGGATTAATGGCATAAGCAAGATGACTAACGCCATTTCATATCCCATAGCAAGAGAATGATGGCAGGATCGTTGGCTTTTTCGGAAGGGTGGGAAGATATCTTCATTCTATTGGAGCGTGTTTGGAACCATACTCAGATTAAATCCATCCCTCACCCAACTTTCATTTCTCTTTGGTATGTGATTTCAAGAATCTTCTCTGTTTCTCTTTTGAGAATGACGATGAAATGACTCTTTACTTTTCAATCCTTGCTCATGGCAAGTTTCGCCTTTGGTGATTAACTATGAGATGCTCTGAGGTGAGGCTTATGTTATGTTTGGATGGGAAAGCTTGTTGTAAGAGCGAGTACAGTGAAGGACAACCACGACATAACCCTTGGCTTTCACTTCTCAACCATGATACAACCCTTGGATTTTTGGATAGATTTGAGAATTAAACCGACACTTCCATCTTTCATGCTAGCTCATAAATTAAGAGTGAATTTGTTAGAAGGATTAATTTTGACTATATATATAATTAATCCATTGCGAATACTAATTTGAAATAAAATGAGTGAAAAGTGTAAGAAAGTACCCCATGTTAGGAACATAATTAATTAGTTGCAAATCATAGTCCTAGGTGTCAACTGTAGTAGCAACCCTTAAAAAAGAAATAATTGTCTATTTATATAGATATAGACAAATTCAACTTGGTGGATGTTTCATTCCTACTCGTGCTCAATTCTATCCCAATGGAACAGTTATTCTATACCGTTGACACCTTATTTTTGTTAAATAAAAATAAATAAAAAATATTTAAAAAGATAATAATAAAAATTCAAAATCGGCTGGGCCGCTTCAATTCAACCCATTTTTAGCAGAAGTTTCGGCCTACTAAGCCCATCATCCAGCCCAGTGTTTCCTTCTCTCGACCCAATTATTATTTCTATTCGGGCCCAAGTTCTTTCTTTCTTTTAGCCCAGGATTTGAGCCCATCAGTAAAAAAGAAAGCGAGGTCCGGCCCCTTTGTTGTTTCCTCTACCACGCAAGCTCACGCCTGTAAGCGAAGCAAAATGAGCGCGGCAGGTGACAGAAGCAACTCGAAGGCTTCTAGAAGGGATGAGCTGGCTGGGGATCCTGTTAGCATAACAGAAAAGGGATATTTGGGGGAAGGAGGGGCACGTTAGCTAGGAGCGTGCAAAAACATCGGAATCGCCCAAAAGCGTACCATATCGTACCATATCGAACCAGTTTATAACCGGTGGTTTTTAAAAGAATTGGTCCGCAACCTGTGGGTATCTGGGTTTCACGATTCCAATTTATTGGAATCGATGGATACTAGTCCAATTTCCAGTTTCATGAGTGGAATTGTCCATCCACCCCTTCGAACTAAATTAATTTTTAACAATATATAATAAAAAAATTATAACTCTCTAAATCTCAAATTTTCCACCAAAAACCGAGAGCTATAAATACCTTTGGTTGAAATGCACTTGACATATTCGATAAAATGATTGAATGACAGTGCAGTGCAGACTTGTAAAAGAAAACGAGTTCAATAATTACTTTGTTCAATGTTTAACCACACGTGATTTGATTATTGCTTTTTTAGGCATTTTTATTTCTTTTTTCATGCTTGAGAATCGCATTATGGGGGAGACTACAATTGCAACTATAAATATACTTGATAAGATCGGTTCCATGAATTCACTCAAGAATCGGACTAGACTAGGTCGATCAATGGAATCAATGGTTGGTTTCCAATTCCAATTTTTTGTGATAAATTCTTAGCGGACACGGATAGTTCCCGATTTTAGGATAAGAATTGTCCATTCGGACCATGTTGACCCCTAGTGCTGTCCAAAGGAGGGACGCTTGGTTTGAGAAGCAAGGAGAAAAAGGGGGAGAGAACTCTGATTTTCCAGAAAAAAACGGAGAGCTCACTTGAGAAGGAAAAAAAAACGAGAGAGAGAGAGAGAGAGAGAGAGAGAGAGAGAGAGGCTTGTTTTTGAGTGAGAGTTTTCTCTAGAAAAGACTTCTCACTGGAGTGTGAAGAAACAGATACTAAAACTGAAAAGTATATGAAAGAAAGAACTCTGTATATCGTGTATACTGAATGATCAATACATCAGTCAAGAACATTTCTCTTCTTCTCTCAATCTATACAATCTTCTGAAGTTCTACTTCTCATAAAACAATCAAAGCCCTCGAGAGAATCTAGAGAATCCTATATCTATCTTCTTTTCTACCTCTTTAATGAAGCTTTACATTTCGGTTAAAACGATCTTCCAACACTGACTTGACAAAATTCAGTTACAAGAATCAACCGAATAACTACACTGTTATATTGACACGTGAACAACTCCTTGTGCAGCTTATTCAACTTCTGTTTCTGGTTTTAATCTTCTATATACCCAGCTTCTTCGTGGATTGCCAACTCAGCTTCTTCACGGATCACCAGCTCAGCCTTTATTTCTTTTCTTCGACTTCTTCATAGATTGCCAACTCAGCTTTTCTTTATTTCGAGCTTTGCTCTGCTTTTGCTTCAGCTTGTTCAGCTTCAGACTCTGCTTTTCTAATTTCATCAGTATTTATAGTCTGTGTTTTTTATCTTTGTTCTTTAACATGGAGCTCACCAGAGCTCATCGTCGAATTTTAGAGCTCCGACCAAAGCTCAAGGCCGTCAATCGTGCCTCATCGATTCTATGCCGAAGGTCGCGTGAAACCGTAATTCATCTACAGCGAAGAAAGGGGCCTAGCCAGACACTCTTTGCCGTCGCCGATCAGATCTCTTTGGTTCGGTCAGGTAATTCCCAACTCACCCCCTGTCATGCTCTGTTTTGCTCTGTCCTTGTGGTTCGAGGTCACCGAACCGAATCAGTGGCTTTCCAAACAAATCAAGGAAAACCGAAACCGGATCGTAATGATTTGTAATATTTTGGGGATTAATGCACCACTTCTTGACTGAGGAATGCCTTAAATATGAGTATGGAATTCGTGTTCTTCAGTGCATGCTATTGTCTAAATGAAGTATTGAACGCTTAAGAGCACCGAATTCGATTATGAAAACCTCGAGTCAATTATGACAGAATAAGACAGAGTTGATACGAAATATGCTAATTCAGGTCTTCATACATCATACATGAGCCGAAAATCGCATTAAATCTTACTCTGGAACATACATTTTAAATCACACGCTAATTGCTCGAGGAAATGCCTAAAATAACTACTGAGTTTGATTTTGCAAAATCGATGCATTGGAGCTTCGTTATACACTCTTTTTGTTCTAGTATTGTCACTGATTCCATGTTATCTTTCTTCTTTGTATGATTTCGTGGCATATTGACTTCTGTTTGAGTTAGCGTGTGTGCATCTCTTCTCGGCCGAAAGCTCTTCGTTGCTGGTGAAGCCTGCAGTTTGAGACCACTCCAATCAGTCATTAGGATTAGATTATATTTGGCATGTGTGATTTTTTTTTTTTTATCTTGAAAGTCCCTCGCTGGAGTTAGTTTGGCGGCGGTAGAAACCGCCAGTCAATTAGTGACCGTTAGTGGTGTTCAGATAAGCATAGGCAGTGGCTCGTCGGTGACCATCTTTATAATCGAACTAAAGTTTCAGTCAAGTTCGTTGGTGGTTGAAGGAGGCTCAAGAGGAAGGACGTCGTTCGGGAAAGGGGGGTTGCGCGCCTTGATTAGGTGTTTGCTCCCTACAGTCGTGCGCTCCGCAAATCTGCAAAACTCATTTGCCGCGTTCTACGGTTGGCTTATCTAAAAGTGATTTTGTATTCAACTAGTATTTATTTTGCAGCAATTCTCTCCGATTTAAAGTTAAATCTAGATTGGGGTGCTCTTCTGTCCCGATTTAGTTATAGATCTAGGATTTACAAGGTAATCTGTATACTTTCAACCTATTGGTGCTGTTGGTATTGGGAAGGCCACTTTTTGCAAAACCCAATGTGTAAATTAAAGTGCTATTGAGACGTGAGGATGCTTTGTGATACCTTCCTCGTAGAAAAACAAAAGGAAAAAGAAAAGAAAAGAAAGTCAAAGCAAAAGGCTGTATCAAATACTCCCCAAGTTTGTGGTGGGCATTGTTGAGAATTCGGCAACATAAATGAAAACTATAAACTGAGACAAATGCAAACAAGATAGATTCTCGGTTCGAATTAGTTCAATCCAGAAAATGTATAATAGGTCAACTATCTTTCTTCCGCTAGAAGTTCCTTTTGAGATTTCATACCCTTTTTGGACCAAATTTTGCAGTTTCATACCTAAAAACATTATAAAATAGGAGAATTAGGGAAAATTATTGACGAAGAATTCTTTTTGCTTAATATTTACTGTTTCTGAGGCCCTAGTGTTGCTCCTTCGTATGCATGGTACGGTGCAACGCAAAACGATCGAGAAAGACTATAAAAAACGAAGTAGGCGCACCCTCCCCTGCTGTAGGATGAGGTTGCTAGGGAAAGTAGAGCTTAGCTGATCGCCATTTTTTCGTTGCACATGCCAACGCCTATGGTGATTTAGTCAAGCTCAATTCTTCTATTCATATACCGAAGAAATTTGAGTACAAGGTTTGTCATATGTCGTCTCCTGTCTTGATTGGAAGATCCCCTATATGGATAATATATATTCCAGAAATTCAATACACAAAATAATTTGATCTATGGATAATGTGAATGTTTGTTTCCTCATACACATTGCTTATATAATTTTTGTACTAACATTTAACATCAGCAATGAAGCGCAGTTCATTGATATAATAATCGAGTCCTTACACAAGAAGTTTCGTCAACATGCCATCGAGACAGAACCTACACAAGGTTGTGAGGAGGGGTATAAAAGGGGAATTCATTATGCAGGAGGTCATCCATTGGCCTTGAGAAGGTTTGGTTCCTGCCTTAGTGATAAGTCAGAAGATCGACAGCCTAAAATATTGGAATCCGTTGGATCATACAGAGGTCAAGGTGGCAGTGCTTATGATGATGGAGCATACGCTGGTGGAAGGCAAATTACTGTTGTCCGTGTTAACCCGAGTATCAGTTCCATTAACATCGATTATGATCGAGACGGGCTTTTGGTGTGTTCTTTTGAGCACGGCAGACATCCTGACAGTAAAATTTTTCCGGTCAGTATCCTGTTACTCATAAAAGTTTCATTGGGCTAAGTTTCTTGCATCTGGATCATCATGGTTAAGAGATGGATGGAAGTAATTGTGTGCTTGAATCACGCATAAGCATATGGACAAGTAGCAATACCTCATGATATGATTAATATGAACTCTCACATAGTATTGTTGAAAAGAAGTTCATGTAGAGGGAACAATAGATCAAAAGGACGGAAAAGAGTACGAAATTTAGGTTTCATCCATGAATCAAAGTACTTAATCTTGAAAGAGAATGGTTGACATTCATAAAAGTTCTTGCACTTGTTGCAGGTTGAACTAGATCATCCAAATGAACACCTGACTTCAATCTCAGGCCAAATAGAGACTGCCGAACTCGATCTCTTGGATCCCATACCCTCAGAAAGACATGTGGAGCATTTAGCTTTGAAGAAGGGCAATCTTTTCATTTTCCACAAGTCAATGGCGGAAGAATTACTGGGCATCGTGGAATATGTGGCGGCCATCTTGATCCAATGGGAGCGCACTTTTGGGGTGATTATGGTACAGCCATTTCGAACTGTGAAATACGTACATCTCGCGTCATGGCTTTCGGTCCTTTTGGAAGCGCAGGTGAAACATCCTGGGATTTTGTTGACGTAGAGGGGATTGCTATTCGCTACGCTGACTTCATTAAGTCCATTACTTTTGAAGTAAACGAGGCCACCAGCTTCGAACCGCAAAATATTTATGACGCAAATGGCGGGGTGAATACTTTCGAGGTTGTATCTAGACTCTTTCCTTTTTCTCCTTTCCGTTTCTACTTGAACGTCATTAGTTTATTTTTCTAGCTTATTATAACATTAGTCGATTATGGCATGATGAACCTTGAGATTCTTAACAATTGCTTCGCAAATGCACATGAAAAGCTCATCCCAGAGGTACCCAAGGGTTCGGCACGATTGTTAGAAAACCAATTGGAACAATAGACGACTTCACTTTATTAAAATTAGGCTTAGGCAAGGACAAACTTAGCCACAAACAAAAAATAAGTGAACTTTGATTTACAAAATGAAATGCACTACCAAATTGATTTAAAACGTAATTTACCAAATCTTATCATACGTAATGTGTTGTATAAATCCGAACTGTATTTCAAGAGAGATCTACCAATTTATTTTTCTCATTGAATGACGCAACATATAGTCACTAATGTTGAATATGTCTTTTTGTGGCCTGTTGTAGGTTAAACTGAAAAACGGAGAGCATGTATCTTCCTTTTCTGGATATTTCAATGCATATGACAGTCATACTCCAATTAGCTCACTCACATTCTGAACAAACAAAAGAATATTTGGAACCATTGATCGAGAGGAAGAGGAATACTTTTCCTTAACATCAAAAGCTGGCAAAGTATTGGGTTTTTCGGGACAAGTGGTGATTTTCTCAAATCTATCAGCGCACGAGTCGAGCTATACTCTAACAAGCTCTATCCCTTTAGGTCTGTGGGGTTATTTGGGCGGCCAAGTGGGTTAGAGTGAAATGATGGCAATCAGCACAGCACTGTGACGAAAATCACTGTTGAACTCGATTCAGGTAAAAAGCAATTCATCCGATCTATTGCATTTGAGTATGAAGAGAAGAATAAAGAATTGTGGCAATCAAAAAGACATGGTGGCATTGATGGAAATAAGTTCCTTACAGTAGGAAGAGCTGAGGCCCTTATGGTACATCCCAGGGGTGAGCGTGGTTCCCGGAACCAGAATCGGAACCTAGGGATTGGAACCGGAACCGGAACCGGAACCGGAACCGGAACCGGTCCGGTTAGGGCTAAAAAAAAAAAAGCCCCAAATCAGAGATTCTCACATTTCACACTCTCTTTGCTCATTCTCCGCGACTTTCACATTTCACTCTCTCTTCGCTCATTCTCCCCCCTCGACACCACCGCCGGTCGCCCTCGACGCCATCGCTGACCTCTGCTCGGCAAGCCACCGCTTAGAGAGAGAGAGAGAGAGAGAGAGCGTCGTTACAGGTGCTCGGCTCTTCCTTCGAGAAGAAGGCGAAGAAGAAGAAGGTGCGTGTGGCCGTGTCTATGTCTGTCGCTCTTAGGATTTCGTGGTTTCCCACCGCTCTCTCTTTTCCCTCCATCCCATTTCGCGTTTCCATTTTTGCTGAGATCTGTGCGTTTCCGTGTCTCTCTGTGCAGGTCCCACTGGAGCTCGAGACCGTTACAGGTTCGTCCTCGTTCTCTCTGGCTTTCTCCTCGTACTGTCGCTCGTTTCGTGATCTTCTTTTTAGCTGGCCATGTTTTTTTTTTTTTTTTCCTTTGACTCGCTCGTCTTGTGCCGTCGTGGCCGGAGTATACCATGTAGTTTCGGTGGCAGATATATGCATACTTTGGGCTTCTTCCCGGCACCCTCCTTTTAGAGATATGGTTTAAAGTGGCTCTGGGATTTCAATGGATGCTGATTGTTTTTCATATGATAGTTACACATAAGCTTCTGATTAGAAAGTGACTGACTTGTGTTGGATTACTTACTGGAAGTTTTTTTCTTCATGTTTTTTCTAATCATAATTTTCTTTAGTTGATGAGCACCTTTTCTTCAATTAGAACAACATAGTGTTGTTGAATCCTCAAGTGAATTCTAGTTACCTGGAAAACCGAATCTCGTTTAAATGTCTGTATAATGTAGTTCTCAAAATTGGAAACTTTCTTTCGATAGTATTGATTCTGAAGTCAAACCATTGTGCTAATAACTTACAGTCTATGAACAAATGACTGAATAACTTGAGTGCCACGGGTATTAACTGGATAAGAAAAATATTATGTGCACTAAAACATGTAATTTTCAGTGATATTCATCAAGAACAACTACTTTTGTGTCTGCCTTAATCCTCTCAAAGTGAGCTGCAGTCAGGTTAATCCTCAAACTTCATCACCACTCTAGTTGTTCCCACTCTTGAACTCCAACTCGAAAGCATTGACCCAAGTTCCACTGCTGTGCTGTGAGAAATAGACCTCCCACAGCTCACCAGTGAAATTGTTGATTGGGATCCGGAAGTAATTATTGCTTTTAAATCTTGCATGGAAGCTTTTGTTTAAACCATTTATGCACTGGTCGCAATTTTCCAATGAAAGTGGGGCTTCCTGTTTCTTTGATACAGGATATGTGTTCCAAGGATATGCAAACTTGTGATAGCTGTAGCCTCATTTTCCCTTGTAGAAGTATGAAAAAGATGGAAGGCCCAAGTGGTGAAGCTCAAATTTTGTGTAGACATTGTGCCAAGGTCCATAGTTGCATTCTTTTTTTTTTTTTTTTTAATAGAACTTTCATGACAAGTCTACAAGATGAATTGGAGTACTGACCAATGTCACGTGCATCATTTCTACGAGTTCGAAATCCAAACAATACTGCGGAATATGCAAGAAAATTTGGCATCATTCCGACGATGGAGATTGGGTAAGATATTTGACTGTTGACATAGTTGACTTATTCTCATTTAGAATGATGAGTTGTTTGATGTTGTACCTTGTTGTGTGGAATTCTTTTCTAGGTATGTTGCGATGGTTGCAATGTATGGATGCATGCTGAGTGTGCCAACATCTCCAGCCAACTTTTAAAGGTGAGCATGCATTATTTGGTTTTGTTCCCAGATCTATTTTGCAAGCACATGGGAATTGTCTCTGACATAATTACACTTGAAGGAGCTACGGCACTCTGATTACTACTGCCCAGATTGGAGGCCAAGACCACTTGCAAAAGGCCAAACTTACAGAAATTGGAGCCAAAAGAGAAGTATGCTCAGAGATACGTTACCTGTTTTGGTCAGTTATATAGTCTGCTTGCATGTGTGCTCGTGCGTACGTGCGCATATGCCTTTATGGTTGGGTTAGGACTTGAACGAGATTGCTTGAATTTGCTTGAAACAGGTTGGTGGAAAACAAGCAAGCTCCTTTGCCTGAGAAGGTTTCTATGGTGTGCAATGGCATGGAAGGGTCATATATTCCAAAACTTCATATGTAAGCCTTCAGTAGTGCAGATTGAATTTCGTATAATGCTGCTTCATCTTTTCTGTCCTATCAACGTTTTCCTTTTCGGCTTTTGTAGATTGAGCTTCTTTCTTTTAGTTACGACTAATTAACTTATCTTATCGGCTTTTACGGTATGGTTAGTCTGTTGTCTACTTTGGAATTTAAGTGATCCGAATGGTGTGTGTTGAAGACCTTTTATTATGGAAAACTTGCATAACTTGGGAAAGCTTTTAATTTACACAGGGGTTGTTGATAAGCCGTCTTGATTTCGTTTGTCTTTGTAGAATTGTGTGCAAGTGTGGCTCATGTGGTTTAAAGATGCAGACACCTAGTGAAGGGGAACGGCACACAATTTGCAGAGCCAAAAAGTGGAAGTACAGTGTCAAAATCAAGGATACGAGAGAACCACTGGAGAAATGGGTTGGTACACTTTTCTGTGACTTCACGGCATCACTTGCGCTCTTTCCTCATCTGTCAACTTATACTAGACTTGCTTATCTAGTCTGCTCGATTCTTATGTTTATAAATAATCAATCATGAACTTTGTTTGAATATTTCCAGCGTCAAATGTACTGATAAAGTAAACACCATGGAGTAGCTTTTCCTTATACAGCTTGTGGTGTCGTGTAGTGTCCATGATTTATACTTTGTGTGCAGATCTGGTCATTAACATATAACCTACCACAGGGGGCATGGGTTTGTACATTATGAATTCGCATACCATGTTTCTGGAATCTATAGTCTTGGTCATCTTAAGAATGCTGTCTTTTAGCGTATTAATTAGTTATCTTTCAGCACACATCATTTGAGTTTCTGTATCTCCTTGATTTAATGTTTTTCTCATGTGGAAGATTTCCAATAGAAGCATCTTTTTACTAAAAAAAAAAAAAAAAAAAAAAAAAAAAAAAAAAAGAACCCGTTGGAATCGGAACCGACCCGGAACCTATGATAGGGTAGGTTCCAAATTCTTGGTTTTGATGGGTAGGTTCCGATTCCAAAAAATGAGGAACTTGTACCCGGGTAGGTTCCGCATTCCAAGCGGAATCAGAAAGAACCGGAACCGCTCACCCCTATATACTTTATTGGCGGGAGACTCTTTTGCAACTTGAATGATGAGTTTGATGGTTATGTCTATTAAAGGCTTTACTAGTATTGGGCTTAAGGCCCGTCCGCCCAAGTTGGGCCCAGGAAGCCCGACCCATGGGAATAAGGCCCGTGGAAGGAGAGAGGTATAAAAGGGAGGAGAGAGAGAAAAAAACACACCGTTTTGTTTTAGAAAAAGACGTACATGTTTTTCTCTCAACGTACTCTCCCTCTCTCTCTCGTTTTCTTCAAGGAAAAAAGGAAAACAATGAAGCGCTCGAAGGATTTTGCTTCCTCGGATCGAACAGGGCTAAATCTCTTCCTCTTGTCGGCGTCGGTGCTTAATCTGTGGCTAACAAGGTACGCTCGAATCCGTGGTGTGCTTTACGATCGGTGATATGTGATTTCCGGGCCTCGTCTTCCGTATTGATTTAGGGGCTCGATTCGGTGTTGAATCCGGTTTTCGGGGATCCGATATTCCCAACATTGGTAGCGAGCCCTAGTTCACGTTTTTTCTGATCAATTTGACGATTTTTGATTGATTTTTCGCAAAAGTAATTTGGCCGTACGAATCGGGGCGAGAAATCCCGACACCCGAGCGTTGTTCGGCCATTTTTCCGAGTTTTCGTAAGTCGAAATCAAATTGTGATGGCATAGGAAGAAAGGCGACGTCGAGACGAGTCTGGCGATACGTCGAGCGCCGCCGGGCGACGCCGCACGCGCCCACACGTGCGGCCGGAAGGCGCTGCGCGTGGGCGCGACGCGCCGCGCTGGATCGCCAAGCGCGTGCGGCACACGCGCCGGTCGGCGAACCGGCGCGTGCACGCCGCCGGCGGGCGAACCGGCACGCGCCGGTCCGCGGACCGATGCGTGCTGACGTCACGCGATGACATCATCGTGACGTCATCCAACGGTCGGTAACCGCTCGGATGACGTCACCGATGACGTCATCACCGACGACGTTTCGCCGGGTGGTCACCGGCCGGCGATCCGACTCAACCCGAACCGCGACGCCCGGCACGCACGCAGCACGTGTCGGATGACGTCTGCGTGACGTCATCCCGCACACGCACGCGGCACGTGCGTCAGTTCGCCTGACCGGTCCGACCGGTCCGACGTCCGACGACCGTTGACCGTTGACCGACGACCGTTGACCGTTGACCCAAAAAAAAAAAAAAAAAAGAAGGAAAAGAATGTGTTTCTTTTTCAATTAAGTCTATGTGGATTATAATGTGATCCCTTGTTTGTTATGTATTTGTTGCAGGAACAATGCCTCCCCTGAGGTTGCGCACACCTATTCGCGCAGTTACCGATGAACAAAATGATAGGCTGTCTAAGTTGATAGCTGAACTGACTGATCATCGATGGGAGAGAGGTGACTTAATTGATCATGTCCTTGAAGTCAACGGGAAAATTCAACAGGTCATATGGAATGGTCGTCCTATGTCACAATCAGAGATGGTACGATTTTTCATAAACACTCTTCCACCTGAATGGCAAGATATGTTGAATCGCATATGGGATGTCAACGGAGCTGCTTCCTATAAGAAAATTGTGATGGATTTTGTAAATGAATATTACTGTATTGTTTCAAGGGAAAAGATCAAGAAATTGAACAAAAGAGGATCTTTCCCAGTTCGTGTGTTGACTTGGTGTTAGTTGTATTGGCTGATATATGTTAAGTGTGATTTGTGAACATATTATGTAATGATTACTACCTAATTGTGTTAGTTGAAAGCATTATTATTTTATTGTATGTCAATTATTTGTTGCTTTCTGTTATTGCTTGGTTCTTTGTGGGTAATTAGTCAGGGGTAGTTTTAGAAGTTTTTGTAGCTTCATAGAATTGATTTTGCATATGACAATCATATTAATGATAGTTTTAAGTTAGGATTTTTGGAGGATGATTGGAAACGTAGTGACCTTTTGATTATGAAGCCTTACTTGAAATTATTCATTAATATGATGGGTCTATATAAATAGGGATGCATAAATGATAGGCATTAATAATTCGTGCATATTTGTCTGATTTGTTCAGATCAATGGCTTCAGCTACAAAGAGCATTGTTGCCGAGTTGAACAAAGGTGAAAAGCTCAATGGAGACAACTATGAAATTTGGCAAATGAAAATCCAGTATGTGCTGGAAGAGCAAGAAGCACTTGAGGCTCTTATCTTGACCATGGTAGAACCTGAAGAGGGAACCACTGCACAGCACAAAAGAGACAAAAAAAGCTTTTTCTGCGTGGAAAAGAAAGAACTCTCTAGCTCGTATCATGTTGCTGAGCAGCATGTAAAATGATGTCATGCGAGAGTTTCAGCGTTTTAACAATGCCAAGGAAATGTGGGAGGCATTGGCAGCTAGATTTGGTCAAACTTCGGTGTCTAGATCGAGGCAGCTCACTATCGGTTTGACTCTTATAAGAAGCCTCATGGTCGACCATGAAGCAACATCTTAGAAAGATGTCAAACATGATAATTGAGCTGAAAGATGCTGGCCATGTCCTCACGGATGAGCAGCAAGTGCAAGCAAAGTGATTCGTTCCTTGCCTCAGAGTTGGGAGCATATGAAGGTGCACCTGACTCATAATGAAAATATCAAAACCTTTGAGGATGCAATGCGTCATCTTGAGCTGGAAGAGGATCGCCTGTTGGCGGCTAAGCCGGATGCTGAACTTTATCATGCTAGTTCTAGCTCAAATGGAGTTTCGAGCTCCAAGCGCAAGCGCCCTAACTGGTTTGATAAGGGGAAAGGCAAAGAAGAAGCGGGTCCTTCAGGGAAGAAACCCAAATTTAACCAACATGGAAGAGGGAAGCGTCCTCGCATGAAAACGCTTGCAAGGGTGAAATGCTACAACTGTGACAAGAAGGGTCACCATGCTCGCGACTGTCGTGAGCCAAAGAAGGTATGCACCCCTTGTACTTTTCAGAACTTTGCTTTTGTGTCGAGTTCTGTGTTCTTAACTAAGTCTAATCCTTTGTGGACTGTGGATTCAGGAGCGACGGACCATGTAGCGAATGATAGAGGATCCTTCGTGGAATTCCGACGAGTACCAACTGGAACTAAGTGGATCTATGTGGGAAACAACTCCAGAGCTGAAGTGAAAGGAATTGGCACATGCCAACTGAATATGCGTGGTGGACGCACTTTGTTCCTTCATGATGTGTTGTATGCTCCAGAGATTCGTCGGAATTTAGTGTCTATATTAGTGTTGGTTAAATTAGGTTTTAATATGAACTTCTATAGTAGAGGTGTTAATTTGTTTTTGGATACAAATTACTATGGTTGTGGTTATTTTCTGGATGGTTTTATTGTATTAGATATTGATTATGTTAATGCTAATGTTTGTTATTCCCTTCTCACGTCTCCTAATAAATATGATAATGATGTGAATGTGTGGTATGCTAGACTTGGTCACATTGGCCAACAGCATATGAATAGACTAGCCAAAGAGGGCTTGTTGGGCAATATTGAAAAAGTCGATTTGTCCATATGTAAGCATTGCCTAGAAGGGAAAACGACAAGGAAACCATTTGGAAAAGGAAAAAGAGCTGAATTTCCTATGCATTTAATCCATTATGATGTCTGTGGTCCAATGAATGTGAAAGGAAGGCATGGGGCTGTTTATTTCATCACTTTTATTGATGATTATACTCGATTCAGATATGTCTATTTGATTACTCATAAGTCTGAAGCAATAAGTTGTTTTAAAAGGTTTATGAACCTGGTAGAGAATCAATTAGACAAGAAAATAAAAGCATTGAGATCCGATCGAGGTCGAGAATATTTATCTGATGAGTTCAGAAAATTATGTGATGAAAAAGGAATAGAAAGACAGTTGTCTATTCCATATACTCCTCAACAAAATGGTGTTGCGGAAAGAAGAAACAGAACCCTACTGGAAATGGTTAGGTCCATGATGGCGCATGCTAACTTACCTATTACCTTTTGGAGTGATGCGTTGTTAACTGCTGCCTATATACTTAACCGTGTGCCTTCCAAATCAGTTACTTCCACTCCATATGAGTTATGGACAAGTAGAAAACCGGACTTAAGTCTTCTTAAGCCATGGGGTTGTGCTGCCTATACACATGAGTCCTCTAACAAGTTTGGGAAATTGGGTCCCAGAGGAAAGAAGAGTATTTTCATAAGATACTCGGAACACTCGAAAGGGTATGTGTTCATTGGTGAGCAGGAAAGTGGGAGTATAACTAAATTTGAATCACGAGATGTCACATTCTTAGAGGATGAGTTTCCTAAGAATGGCGAAATAGGGGAAGATCACTCCCCATTTGAGACCTTGGATCAAGATAATGATATTAGTGGAGTTCGTCTAAGTGGGAGCAATATGAGAATTGATGAATTGAATTCAAGTCATTCTCAATTACAACCACATGATGAGACGACATCATTATTACCTAATCCAAGTGGGAGCATGATGGGGACTGATGTGCAAAGTGTACAATCTCCCATACGGCGAACAAGTCACCAAAGTATTCCCCGTCGACGTTTTGACATTGAAGGGGAAACTTTTATGGTTGCTCCACAAGATGAGGATGAGCCAAGAAATATCAATGAGGCTCTGAATTGCCCTAGTAAAGAAAAATGGATTCATGCAATGGAAGAGGAAATGGAGTCAATGAAATCAAATCAAGTCTGGGAACTGGTTGATCTTCCAAAAGGACGCAGAGCTATTGGGAACAAGTGGGTTCTCAAAATAAAGCGAAAGGCTGATGGCTCGATAGAAAGGCATAAGGCTCGCCTTGTGGCAAAGAGGTATAATCAACAGGAATGAATTGATTATGAAGATACGTTTTCTCCTGTAGTAAGATTTACCTCGATTCGCATTATTCTGGCAATAGTGACTAGTTTGGATCTTGAGTTACATCAGATGGATGTAAAGACTGCTTTCCTCAATGGAGAATTAGAGGAAGAAATATATATGGAACAACCTGCTGGTTTCATAGTGAAAGGCCAAGAAGAAAAGTATGTCGACTTTTGAGGTCGATATATGATCTTAAGCAATCATCAAAACAATGGTATATACGTTTTCATAATGCCATAATGGCATATAAGTTTACAATAATTGATGAGGATCATTGCGTATATATCAAAAGATCCAAGGATCAATTTGTGATCATATCATTATATGTTGATGATATACTAATTGCCGGAAGCAATATGGAGTTGGTTAATACTGTCAAGAGATGGTTGTCTTCTAACTTTGAGATGAAGGATATGGGTGAGGCTGCATACATTCTTGAAGTTAAGATTTCAAGAGATCGTTCGAAGAGATCGTTGTCTCTTTCGCAAGAAACATATATAAATAAGGTTCTTGAACGATTTCGTATGCAAGACTGTAAACCCATAGATACTCCTATTGCAAAAGGTGAAGGATTAAGTCATAGACTGTGTCCAGGGACTCCACAAGAGAAGGAACAAATGAAACATGTTCCTTATGCTAGTGCTGTTGGGAGCTTGATGTATGCTATGATGTGTACAAGACCCGACATATGTTTTGCAGTTGGAATGGTGAGTAGATACCAATCCAATCCAGGTCCAGCACATTGGAAGGCCGTCAAGAGAATACTGAGGTATCTAAAGGGAACTGCTGATTACAAGTTGAATTACCAAGGAAAGGATCTGCAACTTGAAGGCTATTCAGATGCTGATTGGGGAGGAGATTTAGATGAAAGAAAATCTACCTTTGGATTTGCTTTCTTACTGAACAATGGCGCCATATCATGGAGTGGTAAGAAGCAAACGTGTATAGCCTTGTCCACGATGGAAACTGAGTTCGTGGCATTATCAGCAGCGGTATAAGAAGGAGTTTGGCTTAAGAGATTTTTGGATCATTTAGGTGTTATTGAGAAAGCTGCAAATCCATTATTGGTTAATTGTGATAGCCAAGTAGCTATAGCGTACACCAAAGATCCAAAGTATCATGGCAAGACCAAACATATAGATACCAAGTATAACTTTGTAAAAGATATGGTTGCACGAAAGGATGTGAACTTACAGTACATATCTACGCATAGAATGGTAGCAGATCCTATGACAAAGCCAATACCTAGAGATGTGTTTTGTGGTCATGTAAAATCTCTAGGATTGCGTAGAGTCTGATGTACTGGATATTGTAATTTCCCTGAGTTGTTCACATCAATGAACTTGTGTTGTTTCATTATTAATGCCTATGAATCTTTGTATGATCTTTATGCATCTTAATGCTCAGTGCATTATTTTAAGTTGAGAAGTATGTCGGACAGATATAAGATTAGCCCACTCACACGGGTAATCGCCTCTGTATACTGTGTGATAAATAGAGATGAGACTGTTTTTAAGCTTATTATCTAGGTGATAATCGAGAGCTCAAGCTTAAAATACGTATGTCGCCTTAACTGAGTGTTAAGATGAGGACATAATACTAAAGATGTCCAAAAGTAAAATAATCCACATATTTTACTTTATCTGTCTATGATGCCGATGTGAGTTCGATGAATTTTGTGATTGAGTAGATACATGAACTCAAGTTAGACATTAGGTATGTCTGAACTATCATCTGTAGGGTATTGAAAAGTGTAGACATACGCTCCATGGGAAAAGAGTTAATACCGTAATACGTATTTCATACTACGTAAGCATGAGACGACCAATAAGAGTGGCAAAAAGTTTGATCTCAACTTTTATGACGTGTGAGACTCTTGAGGAAAAGAGTTCCTCAATTTTTAGTCCACTCATGACTCTTACTTATTCTCAAGATTTCTATTTAGTGTTTGCTATCTTAGGGTGTTGCCAATGGTCATGAGATGATTCGATCTAATGGGGCATTTCTAGAAAAGCAAGCTGAACTGAAATTAAGAGTTTGAAGGAAAGATGAAGATCGATTTTGGAGAATCACATTGTGGTTTTGTACTCATTGGTCAACCAATTATGACTGTCTTTGTGATAATTATAATTGTGAATACAATATATATATATATATATATATATCATGTTTAAAAGAGATCAAGAGAGATATAAACTATGATCGATCGATCTAGGGTACTACATACTGAATCTACTCAGAGTGAGACGCCCATTATGAGCTGCTATATATTTCTAACAGATGTATAGCAACGAGCTCTCAAAGTATGCTGGTCGCACGGATTATTCACCGGTATGAATGTTGAAGAGAGGTAAAGAGAATCATGTTTGGCCCACCATGTGCGAGTGGGAGATGAAGGCTTTACTAGTATTGGGCTTAAGGCCCGTCCGCCCAAGTTGGGCCTAGGAAGCCCGACCCACGGGAATAAGGCCCGTGGAAGGAGAGAGGTATAAAAGGGAGGAGAGAGAGAGAGAAAAACACACCGTTTTGTTTTAGAAAAAGACGTACGTGTTTTTCTCTCAACGTACTCTCCCTCTCTCTCTTGTTTTCTTCAAAGCAAAAAGGAAAACAGTGAAGCGCTCGAAGGATTTTGCTTCCTCGGATCGAACAGGGCCAAATCTCTTCCTCTTGTCGGCGTCGGTGCTTAATCTGTGGCTAACAAGGTACGCTCGAATCCGTGGTGTGCTTTACGATCGGTGATACGTGTTTTCCCGGGTCTCGTCTTCCGCATTGATTTAGGGGTTCGATTCGATGTCGAATCCGGTTTTTGGAGATCCGATATTCCCAACATCTATTACTGCAGATCCAAATATTTTTTTCCGAAAGAGTATCTAACTTCGATATCTAGGTATACTTTTGCATCTTTCAAAGAACCCATCAGAGGTATTAGATCTCTCACTTTTCAAACCAACAAAAGAACGATCGGACCTATTGGCGATGAAGAGGGAAGGTATTTCTCATCTCCCGCAACAGGTGGCAAAATTGTTGGATTTTACGGTTGGAGTGGAGAACATCTTGAAGCAATGGGAGCATATTTTGAACCCATTTCTCATCTCTACCCAATTAAGTTAGTCGGGCCATTCGGAGGCCTAGGTGCATGTGCTTGGGATGATAGTAAATTCAGCGGTGTGAGGGAAATTGTCGTAATGCACGATGATGTTATCCATTATGTCATGTTTGTATACGACAAGAGTGGTCAAACATGGTGGCCACATAAGAGAATACAAGGCCAAAGTCACCTAGGTTAGTGTTTTTCTCCCTCTCCAATTTGTGGCTGTTTAAGGGTGTGTTTAGTAACCACTCTATTTTCGGAAACAATTTATACTCATAAATGATTATTTTTATTATATTTTCTTGACAAATTTCTAAGCATTTGAAAGCATTTGGTAATTATCTAAAAATTTTATTCTTAGAATAAAAATGTGTTGGCTATAACCCTTATTTTTTTTTAATTCTTTTAATTTTTGAATACTTTTATTATAATTTTCTCTCTCTTTTTTTTTTTTTGCTTCCCTCTTCTTCTTCTCTAGCTAGTCGCTGGCCATAGCAATGCCCAGCAACTGGCTGGGCAAGGTCCAGCGACCTCATTGGAGCCTTTTGGAGCCTCACTAGGCCAGGGGGAGTTTTGGTGAGCTCATCCAAGCGAGCCTTCCCCAGCCACCAGCAAGGTCAAGCCTCACTAGGCCAGGGCGAGGCCAGCCTCGCATTGGCTAGGTGAGACTCACCTAACCAAATCTTGGCGAGAGCCTTGCCTAGCCACTAGCGAAGCTTGGCCTTGCCCAAATCTGGTGAGCCCGTTGGACCTGACCCAATCAGTTCCCGGCCATGGCGAGGTTGTCGGACCTAGCCCAACTAGTTGCCATCCATTGCCATGGTCGGCGACTGACAATAAGGAAGAAGAAGAGAAAAGGAAAGAAAAGGAAAAGAAGAAAAGAAAAGAGAGAAAAGAAAAAATAAAAAAAGAAAAAAGATTGGCTTGATTCTGGAGTTGTTTCTAGGAACAAACAAACATTTTTTTCCTACTTGATTTTTTTCAAAATACATTTCTAAGAACAAAAAGTTACCAACCACATTTCTATTTTTATTTATTTTTTGGTTCTGAGGAACAAAAGAATAAAAACATGCACTATTTGGCACATTATCAAACAAACCCTAATTATTCATGTCTCATTGGTCGAGATAATGTTGATATGTGTTCAATCATGTGATATAGTAAATTAAACTCAACAAATAGGTTTTGTTTACGCCACTCATCCAATTTTGAGATATACTTTTGAGATTGCACAGGTTACATTGTATTTTCCACGGGAGTACTTGACATCGATCTCTGGTTACATACAAGAGGATGGTGCTATCCAATCGCTCACTTTTTTCAGTAATAGAAGAAGACTTGGTCCCTTTGGCTAGGAGATGGGAGTTACTTTTGGTATCCATCTACCGGAAGCAAAATCACTGACTTTTACGGAACATGGAACGACGGGACTCTCAATTCCATAGGAGTGTATGCGCAACCCGTACCGAGATTGTATCCTTTCAAAACCATCAGGCCCTTCGGAAACTCTCTGGGGATTCCTTGGGATGATGGAGCGCATACTGATGAGAGGGCATTTCATACCATTGCTGCCGACGTAATTCACTCTATTAGCACTGTGTACGATAATAATGGTTCCTTCGTCGATTGCTCTCGACATGGCGGAGGAGACGAGTCTCGAGGCATCTGGGTTAGTCCATCTCAATCCCTCTCTCTGGTTTTTTCCTTTCTTCTGTGTTTTTTCTGTCTGTAAGTCGTTCATGTATGCATGGTGCTTTTCATGCCGTTCTTGGCTTCATGAAGCACAGTTTCTTTTCATCGAAGAATGAGGCACTTCTTTTGGCATCCTATATCTCCACCCTTCATATGTTTCCACAGGCAAAACATGTCTCACCTTGCTATTCTTGCAGGTAAAGCTGGATTATCCCAAGGAGCGTCTAATTTCCATATTGGGTTTCGTTAAGGGAAATGAAAACACTTGGGAAAAGTACCAAAAAAGTTCTAAACTTATTGTATTGATACAAATTTAGTCTTAAACTTTTCAATTAAATCAATTCAATTTTAAACTTTTTTACATTAGTACCAATTCAGTTCATTCAGCCAATTTTATCCGGCTGACGCTGATGTGGATTCTGGTCGGTGGTCTAACGTGGATGCCAAGCTGTGGTCGGACGCCGACATGACAATTTTTTAAATAATTTTTATTATTCTTTCATTTTTCTTTTCATTTTCCTTTTCTTTTCTCTCTTCTTCTTCCTTGAACCGTCCACGCAGTGGCAGGTGAGCCTTTTGGGCGGGGGTCGCGACCCTCGCCCAAGGCCACAAGCAAGGGGGCTTCACCCGGATCTAGGTAAGGTCAACTTGGCATTAGCCTTGTTGTGGGTGAAGGCGACCTTGCCCATGGCACCGGGTGAGGCTGGGTGAGGATCGCGGCCCTCGTCGATGGCCGACCACCACAAGGATGGTTCAAGGAGGAAGAAGAGAGAAAAGAAAAGGAAAAAAAAAAAGAAAATTAATAAAAAATTTAAAAAAAATATAAAAAAATTGCCACATTAGTGTTTGCTTACTAGCTGGTGTCCACTTCTGTGCTAGTTGACCAAAATTGGTTGGATGGATTGAATTGGTACTAATATAAAAATGTTTATAATTAAATTGATCAAATTGAAAAGTTTTGGACTAAATTGGTATTAATGTAATAGATTTATGACTTTTTCGATACTTTTCCCAAAAACATTCCTGACACTACCATTCACGACTCGAGTATACATACCACGAAGACCAATTACGGGCCGTTCGCATGGAGTAGATGTTCAAGGAATGATCCTAATATGTCAACGGAATTTCGCATCCCATCGGAACCAGGCGGTGGCAGGATCATTGGCTTTTTCGGAAGGGCGGGATCACGTCTTAATTCTATTGGAGCGCGTTTGGAACCCTATTAGATTCAAGCCGCTCCCTTCCCCAAGCTCTTTTTCTTTTTTCTTGGGCTTTTGATTGCAAGAAACTTTTTTTTTGTATCTTTTTTGAGACGATGATGAGATAACTCTTTCTTTCAAGCCCTGCTCATGGGAAGTTTTGCCTTATCTGACGATTAACTGAGAGACGCTCCGCGGCACAGCTGGGGTTATGTTTGAATGGGAAAGCTAGTAGTAAAAGAGAGAAAAATGAAGAACCTCTGAACCACAACATAACCCTTGGATTTTGGAAAGATCCAAGAGTTAAAACGGGAAAAATTGTTAAAAGCATTAATTTTAAATATATAAATGTTATTTCGAAATAAAATCACTGGAAAGTGTAAGATACTCCTTGTAAAGAAAATAATTTATTCTTACAAATCATAGTCCAATGGGTCAACCTTAGTAGCAATCCTAAGAAACCTATGAGTCAACCTTAGTAGCAATCCTTAGAAAAGACATATTATCATATATTTATATAGATATAGATTCTGAAAAATAAACTTTGTAGATTTTTTATTCCTATTGCGCTCTATTCCACATATATTTTATTCAATTTTGCAAGCTAATATCATTCTGATTTAGTCAAAACAGTTGGGTGTCTATCATCAACTGATCATTTCTCCTCGTCTATGCCTCTCATGTCTTGGCTTTCCAGAGAAAGAAAGAACGCACAACTAGAAGTTCTCAATGAAATAAAAAGATAAATATTTGAATGCAGCCAGGTAAAATGATTCCACTCACGCCTCCACACATTAATAGATTCGAAGTGTCACGCCCCGATCCTCGGGTGTGCAGCCATCCCGGCTTGGTCGATTAAATAGCAACATCCCATGACGCATCGTCGACCCATTAATTTTAATATGCATGCGGAAGCAGATATAAAATCCCCAAACAATAAAACAATGGGATAGGAAAGTAGGACTAAAATCTCGAACCTGAAAAACCAACACATTTATATAAATACATAAGAACTGAGTCATATATATATATATATATAGGTCGGGTTCTTTTCAAAGCCAATCTAACAACAAAGTCTGAAAATAGGGGCAAGGGCTTCAATCCTTTGCTGGGTCCTCCTCTGGATCTTCCTTCGGGTCCTCCTCGACAATCTCGCCTTCTTCCTAGCTCCAGTTGGAGCCCACGCCGAGTACATTGAGGAGTCGGGATCGTCGAGCTTGGGATCCTTCGCATCCACAACTAATCCATCTTTAGGATCTACTGTCTCCTTCCCGAACGCAACCTCCAAAATATACAAAGGCACATCAAATTCTAGCATAGGACGCTTCCTTCGCCCATCATGGTAGTGATGATACCATGCCCAGTACTTATGGGGCACCTTGTTGGGTCCACCCACATCAACCTAGACGGTGGATTTCACTAGTACATATTTTAATCCTTCAGGATGGTGTATTGGAATATGATAACCTATTTCTATGATTTCTTCCGGTATACCAAAATGTTCGGGAGGAGCTGAATGTGCTATCATCTATGGACCTGAAATGATGTCCCACAACGAGGTGAGACTACGTCTCAGCAAGTTCTATCCCCTAAGACTCGATTAGGAAGAAAATATGCCCTAAGGGCTGCCTAAGCACACACGGGTCAGAAGACTTACCTTGGCCTTAATTCCATCATACAAATCAATTCAATTAGTACCAACATCGAATCATATCAAATCAGTACTCAAATCAAATCATCGATCAATCGACTCAATCGATTACATGTCATCACGACCATCTCTTGGTCGGCCCATTCAATACTATCTATAAGTCCAACTATATTAGGACTGCTTGCTCTAAGTTGATAAATAGATAGTATAGCTTGCGCTAAGCTGATAAATAGTGTACTGCTCTCACTCTAAGCTGACATATCACTCATAGGTTAATATAGTACACTAATAATTCTCTCTCTAAGCTGATTAAGTATACTGCTTGCAATCTAAGCTGACATATTAGAGCTAGTAGGATGATATAGTATACTGTTAATGGTCTCTCTAAGCTGATTAGGTATACTACTTGCAATCTAAGCTGACATATCAAAGCCCGTAGAATGATATAGTATACCGATATACTACTCTCAATCTAAGCTGACATATCTCCCATAGGCTGATATTGTATACCATCCCGAATCATACAATTTCATTTACCATTTTTATCATTCCCAATAAAAATACACATGTGTGGGTACACGGCCGGCCTTAGCCAAAATACAAAGTTTTCACTTTTTAACCTCCAATTATTTTTAGCAGTCAAAAAATAGATTTTTAGTGCTGTAGACCGACGCCCCGTAATTTTCCAATTAATTACCACAATTATCAAATTTTGAGATAATTACCCACAAACACTAATTATGTTCAATTTGCACAATCAAGTACTCAATTAAATAAACAAAGAGCACCATTGCAATCAGCATGAAATTTCGGTCATCGATTATCTCGGTCTAATTTTGGGAAATAAATAAATAATTAAATAATTACGAAAAATATTAAATAAATGCCAATAAATCCAACTTAGGCCTGTAATGCCTAATTGGATGCTGAAACGGATCTGGAAAAATTTCGAATCACTCTAGATAAATACTAGAGCTCGTCTAGGCCCTAATTGCGCTAACTATCCACATAACATGCATCGGCAAGTAATTAAATTTTACTAATCTAATCTATCTAACCACCTAACCATACTTAACTTAATATAATCAGCCCTTAAGCATGATTAATCTACTAAGCGAGGATTAGTGAGTTAAATTCACTTGTTCAGTGATCCGGTTGGTGCAAATTGACGGGGATGCAATGGGGCTCACTTCTCTCCAAAGTGGGCCTAACTTTCGGGGCCGAGAAAGTCCTCAAAACGGGCCTCGAAGGTTGCTGGAAACCCACACCTTTATGCTATGTTCTTGGCTGAATAAGAGAGCAACAAAGTTGGTTTAAGGTGGGAATGGGCCGAGGAAGGTGGAAAGAGCTAAATCGGGGCTTGGCGAGGACTTACGGAGGTCGGAGGCAAGCCAAACAACTCCGGCAAGGCTGAAATAGAAGTTGGGATGCAAGGCAAGGCTGTTGGAATGATGAAGACGGCACAGCAGGCGAAGGACGCACGCAGATAGGCGCGACGGCACGTGAGGTAGCGGGGCGGCGTACGGCGACGGGTGGCGATGTACCACGACGTAAGGCTGCTTCGGTGGTCTCTCTAGTTTGATGGGTTCCGAAAATGGCACAATGAAGAAGGCAAAGAGGGTGGTTGGTAGCCTAGAGGGAGAGAGAGGGCAAGAGGGGGCTACTTGGTCTTATTTTACCAACTCTTGGTTCCCTTGACCATCCTCACCCACCAGCTAAGTTCCTAGGCCACAAATCAGCCAACAAGGCTCTCAATACAAACTTTGAAGTGGTCTAAAAGTATTAGGTAAGGAGGAGCTACGAATTTCAAGGATTTCTCCCTCAATTGGACTTTAATTTCCTTCTTGATTCAACATAAACCGGCCTCTATAAAATCAACCGACACCTCATCGATTCAATTGGCCTTTTTCTCTCACCAATTGATCTCACTCGCTTTCCAATTTCGCGAAAAAAAACGATCCCTGACTTTTTCTGGATAAAAACGGCACTAGGACGACTTTTCCTAAAAAGTCTCGGGTTGCAGAAAAATCTTCTGAGACTGAGTCGACACTTCTAGAATTAATTGTAACATAACAGAACTTTTAATTTCTGAAATCGAACTCAAGTTCACGGTTAATTTCCATTTGATGCGATTTTAGTGTGACCTAGACTACCGAGCAACTTTCAAAAATTTTCAGTACAAATGACCCGTGGTCGATTTTCTTCGAGCCACAATGAACCCACTCGACGCATTGGCGACTCTCGGTTATCATGAAAATCTCGAGGATTCAAATGCAGACACGGGTACCAAAACAATAGGAAAATCAGTTTAGTACCGGCCGACAAGAGTTTTCCAATTTATTGGTGTCACCCACGATTAGCCATATATCTCAGTCGAACCGACTTATCTTTGATCTCAAATCAATTTTTAATTGTTTCGTAATGGCCTCTACAAATGAACATGGTCAAATAGCCGATTCCTGGTCGAATTTTCAAGTTTATTGCCTTAAAATTTCTTAATGGCTTCCTCAAATAATCTAGTTATCTCGAGAGTGATCAGCTATGAAAACAGCTCTATAGGCGCGTCAATGAAATACCCGATTAATTAAATAGAAAACATGATTGAAAATCTAGGATGTCACACGAAGCATCTTCTTCTACCAACGCATGTGCTATGAAGGTTCAAATCCATGTCTGCGTTTTTGGACATGTCTATCACATGAAACAAAGCTCTTTAAGCTTGACTTAACGAATTCAAACAAAATTGTCCTCAAGCGAGCAAGTTGCTTCTTCAGTTCTTTGAACCAAATCAACTCCACTCCGCAACTTGTCTGAACATTCAATTGAATAAGCAGTCCGTCCTGATGCCGAAGCCATCATTCATCCTCTCTTCTCATTCGCAACTTGGGCCTCCTTTTTACATGTACACTCTACCTGCAAGGAAAAGTTGCAACCTTCTTTACGTTCTCTCACTCAATCAAGTATTGTGCTGATGGGAACCGATGAGATCAAGTGGCACATTTCATCTTCATCTTCGATCCACCAATGGAAATATGATGTGCTCGTGAGCTTCAGGGGCAATGACATAAGGAAAACCGTTGCGGCCCACCTTTTCCATGCATTGAAGTAGGAGCGGATCTACTATTTCAGGGACAATGACAAAGTGGAGACCGGGATTTTCATTGATCACAAGCTGCTCGATGCGATTCGCAATTCTGGGGTTGCTCTTGTCGTGTTCATCACCAATTATGCCGACTCGGTGGTGCTTGAACGAGTTGGTGGAGATCCTAGAGTGCAACAGGAGGTTCAGAAATCATCGTGGTCACGCGATTCTGCCCATTTTCTATGATGTTGAGCCAGAGTGTTGAGAAAACTCCTCTCAAGTTTTGTAGTTGACAAAATTTTCTTGTTCTTGTTTTATTGTTCTTATTCTGAAGAGTACTAGACTTCTATGGTATATCGTGGAATGTTGTAAAAGTCTATGTTACTCTAAAAGTCTTTCCTACCTTGAGATCCGTCAAGCCAAATCCAAAACAAAGATATTATCGACTCGGGATTATTGATCTCTCGACAAGGATTTAGTATGAATGAGATTCATCCTTAATAAATGGCTTTTTGGCAAAAAATCTCACTTACCTTTTTATAAATATATTGATGGAATCAATTATGAATTGATGAAATCAATCTTGAAGACAAGTTCCTTTTTGGGAAACATCTACTTATGGAAACCTAGATTCTGATTGTATGGATGACCAGAATCATTAGATTTTCATCTCAATTTTCAAACGGCTACAAGATTTCCTTAATCGATTATGTCCAACGGATTGATTAGAAGAAATTCCTCTGGAGAACGCCAACGATTAGAAAGGCATAGAAGAGTATTTAGGGAGGTCATTCAATCCATTTGAGAGTGCATGTGAAAATTGATATTCCAAAGTTTGAGGCCTTTCTAATGTTCTTCGTCTACAGTGCTTACAAATTGTATTCAAAAGAGAAAAACACAAGAAGAGTGATTTAGTGAGAGAAAAAGAAATCCTCCACTGAGTGTTTGTACTTAAACCATTGTATTTCTTTGTTGATACCTTAGTGAATTTCAGTCAGAATGTTGTCAGCGTGGGAGAGTGGATGTAGGTTTGATCTAAGCCGAACCACTATAAATCTCGTGTTCAATTTTCTCTTCCATTAACTCTTCTGATTTGTTCGTTACAATCTTTTCAAAACTTTGCAAATATTTTTTAACCATCTTTAATTGAGTCTGAACTTATTTCAGAAGTCTAGTGGCACTTTTAGTCAAACTTTGCTTGTAAAATAACTTATTATGCGTTTATTTGCTTAATTTGTTTTTACATCTATTCACCCCTCTTTAGGTGGTAATACTAGCATTTTCACAGGGGACATTCGAAAATGGAGTGGGCAATTTGGGGATGGTTTCGGAAGGTGCTTGGCCACCCACACGGATGATTTGCTAGTGCAGAAGTGGAGAAGGCGCCTAAAGAAGCTGGGAATTCGGCAGGATGGCACTTGACTAATGATGCCAATGGAAAGCATTTAATAAGATCACTGCTGAAAAAGCTCTAATTAGTAATTGACTTGAAACATGCTGTTGATTGAGTCTAGTTCATGGGTTTACCGCTCATCTGCTGATAGCCTCTCTATGCTATAGTTACTCATATTGGACTTTTTCTTCCCATGCAACTACTGGGATCAATCAGACTTTATCAGCAATCGTAGGACATCTCTTCAGGATCACCAATCTCCCCCTATTTTGTCAAAAATGTTATGGGGGTAGATTCCTTTCTGGAATTTTTTTCGGAAATATCATATTTTGCAAGAGGTCTAGTCTTTCCTCTTTTCTTCAAATAATATCCTCATTCCTCAAATATCAATCTTCTATGAACCAACATCTGAGAGGAAAATCGAGAATTAACAAAATCATGTAAGGTGGAAAAAAAAGAAAAAAAAAAGACTATTTACACTCGGTTATTACTAAAATAAGCACTTTGTAAATAATTGATCAAATTACATTCAAATTAAAAATTTAACTTTTTAATTATTCTCCCTTTGTCTCCTCATGGTAGGATTTCACTCTCTCTCCTTCATTAAGGTGATGCTTTTGCTTCAACTTGAATGTACTTTTTTCTTTGCTTAGAGAGGTGCATAAGAGAGAATGACCCTTGCCATTGAAGCCACCTCTGATGAAACCATTGCTAGCCACCACACGACCACCACTTGATTCAACCACCGGCACCCTCTCCTTACTCATGCCTCTCTTTCTCTTTGTTTGTCTGATCTCTCTCTCTTCCCGCTCTATCTCTTGCTAAGGCCTTCTCGGCCCCATGCTTAGCAATGGCCATGACCTCAATCTGTATTGATCCGAGCCCACAAAAGCTCCTGATTTGATTTGGGGAATTCGAATGAGCTCTTGAGTCAAGTCTGCGGCGACACGGGCTTCGAGCTGAGGCTGGGAGGAGTGCTGGCGAGGGCCAAGGCGGCGATGTGACGATGGAGAGAGAGATGCAAACTTAGCAGAGCGGATCTGAGGAAGGAGAGGGATGTCATGCTGCGACTTTAGAGGCGAGTGACCGATATGTGACGTGTGCACGGTGTGTGAAAGCCGGGGATGGAGGTGGCATACGATGTTAGGCTTGGCGTGGGGGTAGGGACAGGGACAAGCCCGTTAAAATTTCAAGGATTCAAGACAGTCTAATAATTATTTGAGGAGACAACAAAATCAATGTAATCTTCTCTTATGTACCTGTCAGCTCATTTTGATTGGACAACAAGCACGCCGTATCAAAAGCATTAACTTAATAAAAGAAGGACTCGACCAGGAAAAAATAATGAAACCGTTAAAAAAGTGAAAAATTAATTGAAGGGTATTTTGGTCATCTAGTTACTAATGAGCGGTTTTAGCATTAAATAGGGTGGAAATAGTGGCTGCCAAAAACATTAATAAAGTCAAATAGATTTAACTTAAACAGACAATTTGGTATTGGCTTTCACAAATCCATTTACGTTCTGCTCTGTCAACTTCTGCTTCACTTGATATCATATACCACGTGTAACTTTTTAATAGGTTTTAATTATCTCATTTTGTGATAGCCAAATATATAATACTAGATCTATTTGCATGTGTTGATTTGTGTAACTATGTCCATGGGAGAGACCTAGTTAGGAGGAATTCCAGTCGGTATATAAGGTGAATGCATTGGCCCGCAAAATTATTATTATTTTTTTAAAAGTAAGTCCTTTACCATTGTCTTGGACTCATTTTTGCACATGATATAATACCGATGAACTATATTGAACTATTTACTTTGTTCCGTGAGACTCACTGTGAGCACCACGGATCTTGACATTTTTTGTTAGTTAGGCTAGACGTTAACGACACATTCCATGGACTATTGGTGTATAATCATTGCTAATACTTATCCACATTCCTTGGACTATTGGTGTATAATCGTTGCTAATACTTATCCAATTAAATTAAACATTGTCATGTTTAAGCCCTAAAGAACAAACAAGTTCAACTCTTTCCTTGTGTTCCCCTCTCTCCCAATGGAGCTGTGGATTATGATAGAGAAAAGTGATATTAAAGCACAGAAGCTTATTTACTGCTAATGGCATCCATAAAATCTTCATGTTAAAACAGAGAATAAAGTTCTACCGCTAATTTACTATAACTTGTCTATCTTAAAACTTCTGCTATATATTGTGATAATATCTTTTGTAGTTGTAACTTAGAAATTTGATACTGATAGTAAATAGATCACCTAATATGGAATTATGGTTTTTTTCCATTTCTGATTTTGAAAAGGTTTTTCAAGTAAAAACTTGTGTGTCTTCTTCCCTATTTTTTTTTTTCTCTTTAACCAGTCTCATTCATAACAATTGATATCAGAGATGATTTGGTTGAAGAATTCCCTGCAAGATAGCAATGTTAATTTCAATGACAATCAAAGTGCTATTTGTCTAGTAAAAAAATCCATTATTTCATTCGAGGAGAAGCATATTGAACTAAAATATTGTCACATTCGTCAGCTGATAAATAATGGGACACTGTCGTTGAAGAAAATTCTTGATGCAAAAAATCTAGCAAATATATTAACCAAGATTGTCACCATAAAAAAACTCAAGATGTGCATTACCTTAGTTGGCCTCTGCGGTTAGCGATGAGGAGGCCATTGTACTAGGACAATTTGGCTGATAAAGACAAGGGAAGACTACAAGAATATTGTTGTTTTTAATATCAATCTCCAAGTGGGACATTGATAGAGTTGTGGGGTCCTCTAGGAAAGTGATATTAGTAGAGAGGCCTTTTACCTTTAATAACATACATGTAATTTTCATGATAAAGCAAAAAAGAAAATATTATTGCTAATGGTATGCATTCAATTTTTGCTATAACTTGTATACCATAGACTTCTGCTATATATTAAGGCAATATCTTTTGTAATTGTAACCCTAAATCTTAATTCCAATAGTAAAGATATTGCCTAGTGTAATTTCATGATTTTTCACTTTATGATTCCCAACAATTAATTTGTTGGCACCTAACAAAAAAAAAAACAATTAATTTGTTGGCAGCATGTAGCCTAATACTTTCAGAGGGAAAATCATTAAGAGGGAGTTTAAATTCGAACTTGTCAACATATTCAGTTGAACCTACCCCTACTAAAACACTTAAGCCAATGAGTTATAAACTAACTAGAATATATTAAGTGTTCTACACCATATCATATCTCCAATATGAGACTTTTCTAATACAATTCATGCATATATCTTAATATTTTCACAATTTTTTTCCCACTTACACATTTCTCTTCGCATCAATATCTTTGTTAAAAGTGGAACATGAAGTTCAACATGAAGTTCTTGAATTCTTAAATAACTAAAGAATTACATGTGCGCCCCTATGAATTACCAGGGAAAGAAAAAGAAAATGGAGAGAAAAGTGAGTCCTCAGGCATTAATCCATCATCTTCAAGCACTCGAAGGGTCTATTTGAATGGGAGTAGAGAGCCAGCAAGGAAGTGAGAGATGAGAGAAAGAGAGATCTCTAGGATTGATAGCTCGGCACCTGATGCCCCGATCCTCGCACCGTCGCGAACGTCCAAGTCTCCCTCATACACTTGCACGTACCCTCCGACCTACATGCGTCAGAGTCGGTGCGGATTACTTTTCAAATTGAGTCAGTTTACTCTAAAATAGGCATGGAAACAATTGAGCCGCCTCACCTCGCCCCCAAGGAACCAAGGATGCCGTGGAATGTTCGTCTAGAGTTTCATCTTGCTAAGAGATCTCCTGGTCGAAGTCACCGGCACTCTTCCATCCGTATCGCCACTGCATTTTCAAAGATTCGTTAGACATACCCCCACTTCAATGACCGAACAGTGTATTTTTTTTCTTTTCTGTTTTTTTGTTCACCAGAACACCCAAACACGGAGTCCACTGGACATGAATTCCTGGAGGAGAGGGAGGACGGTGGAAGGGCTATCTCCCCAGGTCTGGATAACAACTTCGCTGCACTCTTCTCAGTCATGATCGAGCTTCGTCACGTTAGCATGAAGTGCCTCTTGCACATCTTCTCTATTCATGCACGCATGCACATAGTGTTAAAATATTTAATATATTTTATTATTCTAAATATGATTCCAATATTATATTCCCAATAAATTCCCAATAAATTCCCTATATTAATCCCAATTATTGCCCAATTTATTACCCACGTGTATTAAGTGATATTTGTCCGTTATTACATTATCATAATGGTCTTGATGGAAGATACCGGTAACGTAATCAACGGAATAAAATCGTCAAGTCGTCTGTTTCAAACCCTTACGATACATAAAAACACACCATCAAGTTTTGGAAGGGGATTGAGTAGTAGAACAAGAAGTGCGTTTTTCAATATTGCAGATCGCTCGTGCTGTGTGGATCCATCAAAGATTTTGAGGTTTCCCACTTCTAAGATTTCATCAATGGCTAGAGGTATGTTGGTATTTATGTTTCCGCTATTCGATCCCGAATTTTGTATGAATTTACCTGTGATGAGTAAATCGGGATCTCCAAGTTTGTTTATATTCAATCTAACAGTTGGTATCAGAGCCCTTATTTGCAATCTCTGCCTTGGTGAAACCTTTTGGAATTCATTTTATTGAATTATATGTGGATAAATTTCGGATTTGTATATGGCTTGGATCGGAATTGAGAATTCCGACCAAATTTGGGCTACCCACCATGAGATAATGGATCTGAATGATCACACCGCCATTAGGAAGAGAAACCCATAAATTTTTTCGACATATTACTGATCGTCGAAGGTTAATCGAGTGGTGAATTTTGGTGGTTAGGGTTTGATAGGGCATATTGTTTTTTGGCTTAATTCCAGTCCATACATGGTCGTTTTTGCCGGATCTCGAATCTATTCGTTCGTCCCGGTGTTCTCTTCGGAACCCATCAACCAATTTGGTTGGACATGGGTTGTGGGAGGAGACCCGACAGCGGAACAGAGGCGGTCGGGCAGAAGAAGCGGCGGAAGAGAGCCCGAAAGAAGACCTCGGGTGTGTGTCGCACGCGCCCGAAGGGTTGCAGCGGGCGTGTGCAACGCACGCGTTCGAGAGGCTGCAGCGGGCGCGTGTAATGCACGCGCCCGAGAGGCTTAAGCGGGCGCGTGCGTTGCACGCGGCCGAATGGGAAAAGCACGCATGCCTATGGTTTCTCAATTTTGCCCCTCCGCCTTTAGGAAAATTGTGATTCTGCCCTTGCCCGCAAAATTCTCAATTTTGCCCCTCCGCCTTTATGAAAATTGCGATTCTGCCCTTGCCCGCGCAAAATTCTGATTTTGCCCCACTGGGGTGTGTAAACTTACGATTTTGCCCTTTTTGGAGTGAAATTCCTGTTTTACCCCTTAAAAGTAAAATTCCAATTCTGGCCTTGCGTGCAAAATTCCAGTTTTACTCCTTTTGCACGTGATTTTACTGTTCTACGCTAAGGTGCAATTCTATTAAATGTCTAGTGATCCGTATATATTTAATTAATTAAGGATTAGCCACAGCATCTTTGATTATATTAAATTATATACATTAAGAACCTTTGGATCACATATAGTTAAAGACAATAATTGTAATTATTCACATTAATATTATGAATTTTATCCCACAAGAATTTTCAATATATTAATGTGATTAATTAGGATGAAATATCATTTTATCTTTCTTAATTTACCCACAAGAATTAAGGAAGGGAATATAATTTGATAGTTTCATCATGAAGTAATTATGAATCAATTAAAATTAGAAACTTAACCCATAGGTAGTTTTTGATGTTATATGATTCATATTTTAAAACATGTTTTTACATTGGTAAAATATGATTTAAGTTTATTGCCTCAAATATATTGATACATAAAGTTTCCTTTGATTATGATGCAGTTTTACCGCCTATGATTAGTTATGGTATAATTGTTCCCGAGCTAAATGAAAATAACTTTAAAGAATGGAGAGAATTAGTTCTTCTTCAATTGGGGTGCATGGATCTTGATTATGCTCTTAGGTTAGACGAACCACCTGAACCTACTGAGAATAGTACTCATGCTGAGCATACTCATTATGCTCAATGGGAGCGGTCCAACCGTCTCAGTGTGATGTACATAAAGACAAAAATCTCTGCTAGCATTCGTGATTCAATCATTCAGCATAATAATGCCAAGGAATTGCTTAAGGATATTGATGCTCAATTTGAGTCTTCAGAGAAGGCGCATGCCATGACCCTAATTATGAAGTTCTCATCATTGAAGTTTACCAGTGTAAGAGGTGTGCGTGAGCACATCATGAAGATGAGGGACATTGCTACTCAGCTAAAGAATCTTGAGGTTGGTATATCAGAATCCTTTCTTGTATACTATATCCTAAATACTCTCCCAAAAGAGTATGCTCCATTCAAGATCTCTTACAACACACATAACACTAAATGGTCAATTAATGAACTCATGACCATGTGTGTTCAAGAGGAAGAGAGGCTACTAATGGAGAAACGAGAAAGTGCTCATATGGCAACACAGGATAAGTATAAAGGGCAAAGCAAGCAAAAGGGAAAGGGTAAGATGCCTTTACCTCCCCAAGCTGGCATTAAGAAGGAATCCAAGTGCTTCTTCTGTAAAAAGAAGGGGCACATGAAGAAGGATTGCGCCAAATTTAAGGCGTGGCTCCAAAAGAAAGGTAACCAACTCACATGTGTATGTTATGAAACTAATATGGCTGATGTGAGTCACAACACTTGGTGGATTGATTCTGGTTCTACAATCCACATTTCGAATTCCTTGCAGGGTTTTTAGAACCAGCGAAAACCAGTGGGAAGTGAACAAGGCATCTATTCAGGAAACAAGATGCACTCGCGTGTGGAAGCTATTGGGACATGCAGATTAATTCTCAGTAGTGGTTTTGTTTTAATTTTGGAAAACACATTTTATATTCCTAGTTTTTCTAGGAATTTAATTTCATTTTCAAGACTTGTACCTTTGGGATACTCCTTTGAATTTTCAGATTTCACTTTCAATTTATCGTATAAATCTGAAATTGTTGGGAGTAGTATTTTGTCTGATAGTCTCTTTCGAATTAATTTACAAGACAATGCTCTTTATAATGTGATGTATGTTCACGATAATGCTAATATGTAGCGATGTGTTGTGAATGAGGATTCTTCTATGTTGTGGTATTGGAGATTGTGACATATCTCTATGGATAGAATTAAGAGACTAGTAAATGATGGAGTACTTAATACTCTAGATTTTACTGATTATGACACTTGTGTGGACTATATAAAGGGAAAACAGACCAACAAGTCAAAGAAAGGTGCTAAGAGGAGTACAGAAATATTAGAAATCATACATACAGATATTTGTAGTCTAGATATAGATTCAAATGGTCAGAGATACTTCATTTCTTTTATAGACAATTATTCACGATTCATGTATCTCTACTTGCTTCGTAATAAGCACGAAGCACTGGATGCCTTTAAGGTATTTAAAACCGAAGTAGAGAAACAATGCGACAAGCAAATTAAGATCGTGAGATCGGATAGAGATGGAGAATACTATGGTAGATACACTGAAGATGGACAAGCACCTGGTCCATTTGCGAAATTTCTTGAAGAGCATAGGATTATTGCCCAATGCACTGTGCCTGGTTCACCGGACCAAAATGGTGTTGCAGAAAGAAGAAACCGAACATTATTGGACATGGTGCGGAGTATGCTTAGCAACTCCAAACTTCCTAAGTTTTTGTGGACTGAGGCTCTTAAAACGGCTATGTACATATTAAACCGAGTTCCAACCAAGGTTGTTCCAAGGACGCCTTTTGAATTATTCAAAGGTTGGAAACCGAGTTTGGGACATGTACGTGTTTGGGGATGCCCATCTGAGGTAAGAGTTTACAATCCACAGGAAAAGAAGTTAGATCCAAGGACTATAAGTGGGTATTTCGTTGGATATTGCCGAAAAGTCCAAAGGATACATATTTTATTGTCCATCTTACACCACTAGGTTTGTGGAATCAAGAAATGCTAAATTTCTTGAAAATGATCTGATTAGTGGGAGCGATCAATTCAAAGACTTTGTCCCCGAAGAAAATCATTCAGATACTCAACCTTTTACCTCAGATACTGAATTGGTTGTTGCTTACAGCGCCCCTTCAGTTCAACCGGTCGCTGAGCAACCAATCATTGAAGATCCACAACCAGCTGAAAATTGATCCGGTAAACCAAACTGTTCAGCAATTACCAGATACTGTTGAACTTCCAGTAGAACAGCATACTCCTTAGGAGAATGTTGATGCGACATTAAGAAGGTCTACTAGAATGAAGAAATCAGCGATTCCTAATGACTACATTGTGTATCTACAAGAATCTGACTATAATGTTGGAGCTGAAAGTGATCCTGAGTCGTTTTCACAAGCCATGGGTTATGATAAATCTAATTTATGGTACAATACCATGAAGGAAGAGATGAATTCTATGGCATCAAACGAAGTTTGGGATTTAGTTGAGTTGCTTGATGGTGCAAAGGCCATTGGTTGTAAATGGGTCTTCAAAACTAAGAATGATTCATTAGGCAATATAGAGAGATATAAAGCTAGACTCGTTGTTAAGGGATTTACTCAAAATGATGGAATATATTACATGGAGACGTTTTCTCCTATATCTAAGAAAGATTCTCTTCGTACTATTTTGGCATTGGTTGCTCATTTTGATATGGAGTTACATCAAATGTATGTGGAAACGGCGTTCCTCAATGGAAAATTAGAAGAAGTGGTTTACATGAAACAACCAGAAGGATTCTTCTCTAATGCTGGTGAGCATTTGGTATGCAAGCTTAAAAGGTCTCTATATGGCTTGAAACAAGCATCCCGCCAATGGTACTTAAGATTCCATGAGGTCATCTCTTCATTTGGTTTTAAAGAGAATATCATGGATCAATGTATATACCAAAAGGTTAGTGGGAGCAAAATTTGTTTTCTTGTGCTATATGTAGATGATATTTTACTTGCAACCAATGACAATGGATTGTTATATAAAGTGAAACAATTTATCTCTAAGAGTTTTGATATGAAGGATATGGGTAAAGCGTCTTATGTCATTGGGATTAAGATCCATAGAGATAAATCTCGAGGTATATTAGGACTATCTCAAAAAACCTATATCAATAAGGTCTTAGAGATGTTTCGGATGAAAGATTGTTTACCAAGTGTAGCACCCATTGTGAAGGGTGATAGGTTTAATTTAAATCAATGCCCGAAGAATGATTTTGAAAGAGAACAAATGAAGAACATCACATATGCTTCTGCTGTTGGAAGCTTGATGTATGCTCAGGTTTGCACTCGACTTGACATAGCGTTTGCTGTGGAAATGTTGGGAAGATACCAAAGTAATCCAGGTATGGACCACTGGAGAGCTGCAAAGAAGGTGATGAGGTATCTTCAAGGAACAAAGGGACACATGCTTATGTACAGACGGACGGACAACTTGGAGGTAGTTGCTTACTCGGACTCAGACTTTGCTGGCTGCATTGATTCCCGTAAATCAACATCGTGATATATTTTTATGTTCGCTAGCGGAGCTGTATCCTGGAGGAGTGCAAAACAAACCTTGGTTGCCACTTCCACTATGGAGACAGAGTTCATTTCTTGTTTTGAGGCCACCTCACATGATGTGTGGTTGAAAGGTTTCATATCGGGGCTTAGAGTTATGGATTCTATTGCTAGGCCATTAAGAATATTTTGCGACAATTCAGCTGCAGTTTTTATGGCTAAGAACCACAAAAGTGGTAGTCGAAGCAAGCACATCAACATCAAGTATTTAGCCATCAGAGAACGTGTTAAAGAGAAGAAAGTGGTCATAGAACACATAAGCACTAGATTGATGATAGCTGATTCTTTAACTAAAGACATGCCGCCAATGAGTTATAAGGATCATGTTTCTAGAATGGGCATTGGTCCAATTATGTAAATTTTTATTTATATGGAAGAATTTATGAGACTTTTATTCATTCACAATGTTTTTCTCAGTACAGTTGTATACATTCAGTTATTATGAGAAAAATAATTACATTTGACCTAGAGTAAACATAAGGTTTATTCATTAAGTTATTTGATCACATATGGGCTGATGAAATACATTATGATACACGGAAGACAATACTCGCTTTAAGAGGACTCATCGCTGTGATTCATGTGTTTTATTTCAGTATGAAGTTTTGTGGGTTTTGGGTTAATAATTCATTTGAAGGAATATTGGGATCAAGTGGAAGAATGTTAAAATATTTAATATATTTTATTATTCTAAATATGATTCCAATATTATATTCCCAATAAATTCCCTATATTAATTCAAATTATTGCCCAATTTATTATCCACGTGTATTAAGTGATATTTGTCCGTTATTACATTATCATAATGGTCTTGATGGGAGATACCGGTAACGTAATCAACAGAATAAAATCGTCAGATCGTCTGTTTCAAACCCTTACGATACAGAAAAACACACCATCAAGTTTTGGAAGGGGATTGAGCAGTAGAATAGGACGTGCGTTTTTCAATATTGCAGATCGCTCGTGCTGTGTGGATCCATCAAAGATTTTGAGGTTTCCCACTTCTAAGATTTCATCAATGGCTGGAGGTATGTTGGTATTTATGTTTTCGCTATTCGATCCCGAATTCTGTATGAATTTACCTGTGATGAGTAAATCGGGATCTCCAAGTTTGTTTATATTCAAACTAACACATAAATGTTGCCACACGGCTCTAAGTCCATGATCTGAGAAAACAAAACGCAACCCTACAATGGATGACCAATGTAAATTTAAGGTGAGGCTATTCAAATTGTCCTACAAAAGTGCAAAAGTTTGAGGGAACCAAAAAATGCAGATGGATTTGAGCTCACGTTGGTCGTCTTCCTGGGATGAGATGTGAGCTTGGAAGAGAAGCACAAAGGGGCGTAGATGTTGTAAATTTGAAGGTGAGAAACGTCGTTACTCGTGCGAAAGGTACTGGCTTACTTGACTGGTGGCATCTGGTGAGAAGTTGCAATACTTTTTGAATTGCATATTCTGTTTCGTCCGATATCAATGCATGCGTAGCGAAGTACTTGAACATCTCGCGTTGGTCCGTCTCATCATTGATTACTGCATTTTCAATCTGCACGCGTGTTCGATTAATCCATATACATTCTCTAGGCCCAAGGGCCCCATTTGGCCATAGAATGATCAATCATAATGGAGTAACAGAGAAATTTTTAGAAGCACCAGATTCAATGAACCCAAATTCTAAATTATGATACGCTGGAAAGACAGAAGGAAAGACAAAAAGCATCACATGAGGTGCGTTTTATGGCGCTATTAGTTTACAGTCCAAAACCTACTACAGCAATGACGATGCAGCATCCACATTATTTTTTTATTAAAAGATGCGGCATTGGTATCGAATATTCCTCGAGTTGACTACGATAATAAGCACATGCTTAGTTGTTAGTTAAAATCCATTATAGCGAATAGAACAATTGAAGAACTAGCAACTCCAATGATGAAAACAACCAACAAAGACACTTGTTCTCCTCATTATGACAGCTAAAGAGATTTTTCTACGTGTCGATGATGTTAAATGTGGAAAATAGATTAATGGCCAAGTATCATGTCAAGTGTGCGAGCTCGGTATCCGACCATTTGCTTTCTCCAAGAAGTGCATTCGCAACATGACTGCACGCTCAATTAACGTAGAGAGGCCAAAAGAGAGCTACGACACGGCATTGAAATGTCAATACGATCTTTAAAATATATTGACATATCTATATATAGAGAAGAAAATTTGCAAATGTGTCAAAAAAGTCCTAAACATTTTATTGATGTCGGTTATAAACCTCTTTTTTTTTTTTTTCACTTAGCGTCAATTTAGTTTTAAACATTTTGACTTGATACTAATTCAGTCATTTCTAGTTAATTTTGACTGGATTTTGCTGATTGAACGTCGATCAACTGATGTGACAGACCGGTGCTAAGACGTGAACAACTTTTAATTATATTTTAATATTTTATCGAATTTTTTATTTTTTATTTTATTTTATTTTTATTTTCTCCTTCTTCTCCTCCTTCCTCCAGTCAGTCGTCGAACCTTGACGACTAGCTAGAGGTGATGGCTGATGAGGGTCAAGCCTTAACCAGTCTCTAGTGAGGTTGGCTCAAGGAGGTCCAAGCCGTAACGACAGCCTCATTGGCCATGGGCAAGGCCCGACCTCCCTAGATCTAGCGAGGCTCGTCCTTGCCAGATCCATCGAGGTCAAGCCCCAGGCCGTGAGGGTGGCGAGTTCATGCTGGACAATGAGGCTAACCTCTAGCAAGGCTAGCTCACCAAATCCTCGCAGGGTTGGTGAGGCTTGCCCTCGGCCGGCCCTCTCGAGCCCTTGTAGGTGCAACCTCGGGTCAAGTCTCGAGGTTCGACAACCGGCTGGAGGAAGGAGGAGGAGAAGATAACAAAGAAAAATAAAATGTTTAAAATCAACATCAGCCCGATCAACTTGCCAAATTTTAGAAGGACTTTTTTGATATTTTTCACAGTTAATCGAGCAATGAGCAAAAATCATACTTTATTTTTACCTTGCATGCATGAGCAAAAGCCATAAACTAAAAAAAAAAAGGAAAAGGGGGAAGGAAGAGCGTACTTACAATACGTTGCTATTACATGAATTCATCGCATGCATATTTGTGCCGTTTGACGTTTTCCTTTCCTTATAAAAAGTCTCGCATGTTTGAACACACACAATAAGTGCAATGCCAATATACTTGCACTGCGAATTTAATCCCTTTATTTATTATGATCCTTTAGTAAGTATTAAGTTAAATTCAGAATAACAGGAGGGCAACTCCATATAGGTTGGAGTTTGCAAGATAAAATAAGAATCGTGGTATTAATCAAGCTAATGGGAAGATGTACTGTATGATTCTCATAAGATTTTTAATGGAAGGCACGGAAACTTTTATGATCGGTGGCCCCTTCTCATCTTTCTTTATTTTTTTCTCAAGAGGAAAAGAAGTGGTAACTAAAAATAAATAAATAAAAAATTGTCCCTTTCTAGTTCTCTCTCCTTTATATATATATTAATCGCCCGATTTCTTCATCCAATTGATATGAATAGGGGACCACAGGGAGGGTCTATTAGATGGACTTGCTTTGGGCTGATTGGTTCCCTCCCTTTGATTAGACTGGTCCCCTCACTTTGAGGTTAGGGCAGCAAAAACTAGATAGGAAAGAAAGGCTATCACGGCCTAACCAAGAGAGACATTCTAGCTCCCCATGCGGTCTTAGCTACGACCCTCCTGACATTTTGTGGATTACATACATACATACATACATACATACATACATACATACATATACATATATATATATATATATATATATATATATATATATATATATATATATATATATAGTCCCCTCACTTTGAGGCTAGGGCAGCAAAAACTAGATAGGAAAGAAAGGCTATCACGGTCTAACCAAGAGAGACATTCTAGCTCCCCATGCGGTCTCATCTACGACCCTCCTGATATATATATATATATATATATATATATATATATATATATATGGTCCCCTCACTTTGAGGTTAGGGCAGCAAAAACTAGATAGGAAAGAAAGGCTATCACGGCCTAACCAAGAGAGACATTCTAGCTCCCCATGCGGTCTCATCTACGACCCTCCTGACTTTTTGTGGATTATATATATATCCTTTTCTATTGCATTGCACGCGTGGTCATTCCACCCCCGGCGTGAATGTATAGGTGTTAGGTGTTTCCAATGGTCAAACATGCATCATTCAATATTCAATATAGATAAAGACTATGCCATTTATGAAAACAACTTACCATAATCCCTTTGAGGTCGATAAGGGTCTTGTTTGCCTTCTTGTTGTTGGATAGGATGTTGTGAGTGAGCTGAGGCATGTAATGACCCCTAGCTCTCACCTAAAATGTGAAAATCCCGCTTCATGTATTCGAGAAATCTCTCCAGCCAATTTGGCAAGAATACGTAGGATGTGTTTAGTTCAACATTTCCAAGGGGCTTTCAGCCTCCAAAGTCCCTTGGGGAAATATTGGACCGTTTAGCAACAATTTTGAATTAACTATTAAGTAAAAGTCAGCATTGAGAATGCTGAAAGCTCAAAACTGTTGAAAGCCCAATGCTAATAAGGAATAGATTTGAGTTTTCAGTATTTAGCCAAATGCTGAAATTTATTTTTTCTTCCAAAATTATCATCACCCATTTTTCAAATTTCTGATTTTGCCCTTCTTATTATTATTTTTTAAATGCCAAAATAATGCTGAAAAAAAATCAGATATATATAAATGCTAAAAAAAGTAAATATATTTCGGTCTTTTTAAAAAAATTATTTATATATTTGATTTTTGTAGTAGTATTGTCAAAATTTATATTTAAAAAGTTGCATGCATCATTCTTTTCAATTTTAAACAAATAAAAAATTCAAAAATTCCGATGAAGGGTTTGGTCTTTTAAAATATATATATATATATATATATATATACGTATTTTATTTTTTTTAGCATTATTTTTTTTATATCAATTTTAAACAAATAAAATAAAAAAATCAACAAAGGATTTTGTATTTTTTTAAAAAAATTATATATATGTATTTGATTTTTTTAGCATTATTGTCATATTTTATATTTAAAAATTTGCATACATTATTTTTTTTTTCAATTTTAAACAAGTAAAAATTTAAAAATTCCGATGATGGTTTGGTCTTTTTAAAAAAATTATATATGTATTTGATTTTTTTTAGCATTATTTTCAAATTTATATTAAAAAAATTGCATACATTATTTTTTCAATTTAAAAAAAAAATTAAAAAAATTCAACGAAGGATTAGGTCTTTTTTTTTAAAATTATATATATTTGATTTTTTTAGCATTATTGTCAAAATTTATATTAAAAAGTTGCATACCTCGTTTTTTTCAATTTTAAGCAAATAAAAATTAAAAAAATCTGATGAAGGGTTTGGTCTTTTTTTTTAAAAAAAAAAAAGAGATAAGTGTAATAGAAGTCCTAAAACTTGTAACAAAAATGCAATTGAGTCCTAAAACTTGTAAAAAGTGCAATCAAATCCTTTAACTTGTCAAATTGTTTCAATCGAATCCTAAAGTTAATACCGTCAACCTTTTTATTAGAAAATGCTGACGTAAGGCGGACGTGAAATTTAAAATGAATTTTTATTTCCATGTGGCTTTTTTTTTAATTTTTTTTATTTAAATTAGATTTTAAAACTAGAAAAGAAAAGATAAAATTTATTTAAAAACAAAATAACTAAAAAAAAAATGGCTAGCGCTTCCTTGGCCGCCACCCATTGCCGGAGGGCCGGTGACAAGGGTGGCCAGCCCTCACCCGGCTAGGGCAAGGCCCAAGTGAGGGCTAGCGACCCTTGCCCTGGCTTGGCAAGGACCGGCCACTCCCACCCAGGTCGCTGGCCCCTTTGGCGATGGGTGGCGACGGGGGAGGAGCTGCCATTTTGTTTTTTTTTTTCTTTTAACAATTTTTAAAAATAAAATTTATCTTTTTTTTAGTTTTTAAATCTATTTAACAAATTGAATAAAAAAAATTTAAAAATCCATGTGGAAAATGAAAAATTATATAAAATGCCACGTCCACGCCACGTTAGCATTTTCCGTTAGTAAGTTTGACGGTGTTAATTTTAGGACTCGATTGAAATAATTTGATAAATTTTAGGACTTGATTGCACTTTTTACAAGTTTTAGGACTTAATTACATTTTCGTGACAAGTTTTAGGACTTCTATTGCACTTATCCCCAAAAAATATATATATGCATTTGATTTTTTTAGTATTATTGTCAAAATTTATATTTAAAAAGTTGCATATATTATTTTTTTCAATTTTAAACAAATAATTAATAAAAAACTAATATTAATCATTCAAAGGGCTTTTCAAATGTGTTTTCTACCAAGTGGCATTTCTTTCAAAATTGCTTCTCAAAGCATAGTTTACCAAACAGTCTTTGCATTTGTCTAAAGTCCTTTAGGCTAAACTGCTTTACATTTTCTCAATGGGCTTTCATAATGCTGAACCAAACACACCTGTAAATGTCCGCAGCTGTTGTGTTGTCTCCGTTCTTGCTATAGTCCACCGTTGTGTTGGAATAAGAAACACCGACACCAGCTGGAGACCCTAGGAACAACGTGATCGCAGCTGCCCTCGTAAAACAAACAATTACTCCGCTCTGTCAACCACGAGAAAAGTTGAAATGTTTTTGCAAATAGTACACTGCGTTTTTTAAATACTTTACCATTATTCCATGCAAATTTATTTTTGTAAAGAGTCTTCCCGTCGCTATGGACTCGGAATGGTCCGAGTTCCTGCATTGCTTCATAGGTGTGGGAGGAGCAACCGGGACCTAAAACGTACCGGAAAATATTCAACCATTTACTCACTAAAACGTACCGGAAAATATTCTTAAGATGATTTACAGTACAATGACATACATACATAACCAAAGAAATGATATAGATGGCTCATCTGTGCTTGTATATGCATGTAGAAATAAGAGGACATATAAATCCGCGACATTTCATATCACTGATAATCCTTCCAATTCGGAATGACGGGAGCATTGAACAAGGGAGATTAGAATATGGCAAATCCTGATAATAACTTCTATTAGTATACCTAGACTGTACGCGGTACGTGAAAATATAAAACATATGTACCAATGTGACAGCTTGCAGTGTTTCCATAGTGATAAGTAGCCAACCACAACAAATAGAGACATGCTTAGCTTTCGTGACAAAGTAGGTACATCGAATGACCAAGTTTCATTTCAGTCTGAAATGACCGTGAAACTACAACGTTGACAATAAAACCCGTAATGAATTCTTAAGTAAAGAGAACCCTGTACTTGCATTGAAAGAGAAGAAAACTTTACATTGCTTTCTAAATCAGAAAAAGACGCTGGCGATCAAGCGAAATTGGGAAAACTAAAGCACACACTTCAGTTAAGCCATAAAAGAAGCGGCATCGACTCCTCATTTCTCACTCCTTCAGCAAAATAATAATAAAATGCTCGATCGGCCGATTCATCTACAGTGACATATCCATCATAGTGATCGAATTTGACCAACGGTTGTCCAGGCAACCTTTTGATCCCGTCTTTCTCCCTCAGTCCTTCTTGAAGGAGAGAAAAGTGGAGTTTTTAGAGTTTCTCTCCATTCTCTTGCTCTTAGCTTCCTTCCTCTTTGAGCCAGAAGAGAGAGAGAGAGAGAGAGAGCTTAATTGAATTGGATTTGAATGAATTGTATATATAGAAGATCTTCTGGCGAGGTTGTGGCTCGAGGCCGTCCAAGCTGTGAGGGCAGCCTCACTGGCCATGGGCAAGGCTCAACCTTGCCCAATCCCGCGAGGTCAAGTCTCCCCCAGGTCGCAAGGGTGGCCTAGCACTGGGCGACAAGGGTCAAGCCTTGTCAAATCTAGCAAGGTTGAGACTTGCCCAACCTCTGGCGAGGCTAGCTTGAGGCTGCCCGAGCCGTGAAGGCATCTTCACGTTGGGTTGGTGAGGCTTGCCCTTGCTCGGCCCTCTCGAGCCCTCGCAAACAAGACCTTGTGGCCTCTAGTGAGGTTGACTTTGACCTCGCCGACCATCGCCTTTGGCCAGTTGCCAGGTCCCACAATTGGTTGGAGGAAGGAGGAGAAGAAGGAAAAAAAAAAAAAAAAAGAAAGAAAATATAAATGATATACAAAATAAAAGATTCAAAAAAATATTAAATATTATTAAAAGTTATCCAATCGGCATCGGCCATGTCACGTTAGTCGATCAATGTCCATGTTAGTAAAATCTGGTCAAAATTAGCTAGAAAAACTAAATTAGCACAAAATCAAAATGTTTATGACTAAATTAGTACCAATAAAATATTTATAACTAAATTGGCACAAATACAAAACTTTTTTTTTGACACTTTTCCTAAAAAAATTTGGATGATGACAGTTGTCAAGTCAATAAAGAATACTTTACTTTTGCCTAGCATGCATGAGCAAAAGCCATGAACCAAAAAAAAAAAAAAAGAATATTATGTCAATTCATCGCGTGCATACTTGTGGCGTCTGACATTTTCCTTTCCTTATAAAAAGTCTCGCATGTTTGAATACACACAATAAGCGAAATGCCCCTAGACTCACATTACGAATTTAGTCCCTTTATTTATTGTGATCCTTTAGTAAGTATTAAGTCAAATTCAGAATAATGGGATGGCAACTCCATATAGGTTGGAGTTTGCGAGATAAAATAAGAATCGCGGTATTGATCAAGCTAACGGGAAGATGTAGCATATGATTCTCATAAGAATTTTAATGGAAGGCACATAAACTTTTATGATTGGTGACCGATCGTCTTTCTTTTCTTTCTTTTTTTTTTGAGAGGAAAAGAAGTGGAACTAAAAAAAAAAAAAATTGTCACTTTCTCGTTCTCTCTCTCCTTTTTTATTTTATTTTATTTCTCAGTGTCCTTCTATGTTGCATTGCAGGCGTGGTTAGTCCACTCCCGGCGTGAATGCATAGGCGTTAGGTGTTTCCAATGGTCAAACACGCATCGTTCAATATTCAATATAGATAAAGACCATGCCATTTATGAAAACAACTTACTATAATCACTTTGAGGGGTTTTGTTTGCCTTCCTGTTGTTGGATAGGTTGTTGCGAGCGAGTTGAGGCACGTAATGACCCGCGTAGCTCTCGCCTAAAATGTAAAAAAATCCGGTCCTTGTCCTCGGGAAACCTCTCTAGCCAATTTAGCAAGAATACATAATTGTCTGCGGCTGTTTTTCTGTTCATCGCTCGAGCTATAGTCCGCCGTCGTGTTAGAATAAAAGAAAACCGACGCCAGCTGGATACTCTAGGAGGAGCACGTTCGCAGCTGGCCTCGCAAAACAAATAATTACTCCGTTCTGTCAGCTACAAGAAAAGGTGAAATACTTTTGCAAAGACTGCACTATATTTTTTAGATACTTCACCATTATTCCATGCAAATTTATTTTGTAGAGAGTCTTCCCGTCGCTGTGGACGCGGAATGGTCCGAGTTCCTGCGTTGCTCCATAGGCGAGGGAGGAGCAACCGGGACCTAAAAGATCAGCAACGTAAACTTAACCATTTAGACACTAAAACGCACCAGAAAATATCCTTAAGATGATTTGCAGTATAATCGCACAAATATATAACCAAAGAAATGATATAGATAGCTCATCAGTGCTTGTATATGCATGTAGAATTAAGAGGACATTTAAATCTGCGACATTTCATGTCACCGATAATCCTTCCAATGTCGGAATGAGAAGAGCATCGAACAAGGTAGATTAGAAAATGGCAAATCCATATACTTTGACTGTAGGCGGTACGCGAAAATATGAAAGATATATACCAATGTGACAGCTTGCAGTGTTTCTGTTGACCAAATTCAGAGGATCCTCCTATCTTGGTAGGAGAATATTATAGGATATTCTCCTGATTTGGTGTTCTTTCTTTGTTCAATTGTTACCTTGTACATTCCTTGTAATTCAGCAAATAATTATGAACATCTATCAATAAAAAGACAATCCCTCTCTCAAAGAATTCATAACAAAACTTTGAGAGAGGATTCTCGAGGATGTAGTCTTACTTAGCTGAACCTCGTCAAATTGCATTTGTGTTCTTTCTCTCTAAATTTATCATGGTATCGAGTGGGTTCAAGCCTAACCTGTTATTGTTTGTTTTGGCCAATTTTCTAGTTACCTTGTTGCTGTGTTGTCACCATGGAAGAACAAGATGCCGGCAAGAAACTGCGGTACAAGTATAACACTCTAAATAAACTCTCACACAACTATCAAAATACTCACACTCAAAGCAACTGATACAATCACACACTCAGCTATTTTATCTTCACGGAGGGATAATTTGCTCGCACAGAGTTACTGAGGCTGCGATGCCTCTCTCTTGACGCTCATTGTTGCACTTGGTGACTTCCTATTCCCAATTCCCAAGCTCTCACTGCTGGAGGCCTCCCCCTAAAGCTTACATATGTGTGGCTTCCCTAAAGCTCAACTTTGACTGCGTGTGGCGTGACGTTATATGCTGTCACACTTGAGCACGCTGGACGACGGGAGACTCGTTATTTTTCGACAACTATCTCAACGCTCATCTTTTCTCCATTGAGAAAAGGGCAACAGATCACAAAGAGAAGTTATTCGATGAAATTAAAAAAAAAAAGAAAAAGAAAAATTAAATATGTACATGCAGCCATGTAGATCCTGTCCTCTCTCTCTCTCTCTCATGCATATCTTTACCTGCGAGAAAAGTTTGCAGCCTATTTCCCATTCTCTCACTCAATCACGCACTGTCCCCATGGGAACCGAAGAGACCGAGTGACGCGTTTCATCTTCTGTTTCAATCCATCAATGGAAGTATGACGTGTTCGTGAGCTTCAGAGGTGAGGACATAAGGAAGAACTTCGCGTCCCACCTCTTCCGTGCGCTGAGGCAGGCGGGGATCTACTATTTCAGGGACAATGACAAAGTGGAGACTGGGATTTTCATCGAGTCCAAGCTGCTTGACGCGATTCGCAATTCTAGGGTTGCCCTCGTCGTGTTCACCACCAATTACGCCAACTCGCGGTGGTGCTTGAACGAGCTGGTGGAGATCCTGGAGTGCAACATGAGGTTCAGAGATCATCAGGGTCACGTGGTTCTGCCCATTTTCTTTGATGTCGAGCCAGGGGACGTTCGGAAACAGAGCAGGCTAATCGGGAAGGGTTTCAAGAGTGTTTGGCCACCCACACTGACGATTTGCTGGTGCAGAAGTGGAGGGATGCGCTTAAAGAAGCTGGGAATTTGTCAGGATGGCACCTGAATAATGATGCTAATGGGTAAAGCATTTAATAAGTTCACTTCTGAAAAAGCTCATATTAGTGGTCGATTTGAAATATGCTGTTGATTGAGTCTAGTTCATGAGTTTACCGCTCATCTGCTGATAGCCTTTCTATGCTATAGTTACTCATATTGGACTTGTTCTTCCCATGTAACTACAGGTTTCAATCAAACTTCATCGAGAAAATCGTACAACATCTCCTCACGGTCAGTCCTAGAGCAATCTCCCCCTATTTTGTCAAAAATGCTATTGGGGTAAATTCCTTTGCAGAGGACGTGATATCGTCGCTGAAAATTTGGTCAGAGGATAATGTCCGTGTGATTGGAATATGGGGAATAAAAGGAATTGGCAAGACAACGGTGGTCAAAGTCATCTGCGATCGTGCTATTAGGGAATTTGAAGGTGTTAGCTTACTTGAAAATGTCGGAGATGCCAACCAAGATACAGTTTTACTTCTTTAGAAGAGACTTCTCCACGATGTTCTAAAGGTACAAGGTCTAGAAACGTTTGATCTCCACAGCAACATCAACGAGATAAAAGCTAAGCTCTGCTATAAAAGGATCCTTCTAGTCCTCGATAACATCACTAAGAAGGACCAAATTGAGTATTTTGGAGCTGGAGATCGAGATTGGTTCCAACATGGGAGTAGAATTTTGATAACTACAAGAGATGAGCAGTTGCTGGAAGATATCCAAGTAGATAACAAGCACATGCTTCCAGGATTGACTCCTAAACAATCGCTCGAACTCTTGCGTCACCATGCCTTCCGCAAAGACCACCCTAAAGAAGGCTGTGAAGAGTCGTTAAAGAGGCTTGTCCACTAGACGGGTGGACTTCCAATAAATCTGAAAAGACTTGGTTCCTTCCTTTCTAAGAAGAGAGAAAATCAGTGGCATGAGATATTGGAGAAGTTGGTGAGAGACCCTCATCTTGACTCAGTTGGATTGCCTTTAGAACCATTCTCCTCTGTTCTTCCCTTTCAATCAGTGGGGCCAATTGGAGGTCCTGGTGGGAGTCCTTATGATGATAAAACATACACTGATGTTAGAAAAATAACAGTAGTCGTAATGTCAGGGATTGTGTCCTTTTCTATTGAGTATGATCAGGATGGGTGTTTGGTCCGCTCGCCAAGACATGGTGGACCTACAGAAGGCAGAATATGCACGGTGAGTCCACCGTTATGGTATGCTATGGCATATATTTGTAAATATTTTTGCCAAGACATGGTGGACCTTTGCCTATATATAAATATTTATTTCTACTAATGCTGTGCTCCACATCAAAATATGAGGTACTGTTCGGTCATTAGAAAATAAGAGTCTCCATCGAAGGTAAATTGCTTAAAAGGATTCAACGGGGTTCGTCCACAATGCTTCATGATCTCCCAAATTCTCGATGTTTGTAAAAAAAGAAAAAGAAAGAGTTGTGTTGGTTTTATATACTTGTCTTGATGTTAGATTTATCAAAGATTTTGATTTTGCTTTGATGTTCCCAACATAGAGTGTCATGAACTCCATCTGTTTATGCAAAAATCAGGGCTAAGATGGAGTTGAATGAGTTGAATGAGTTTAGTGAGACTAACAAAATGATTTTCTCAATGCTCATGCAATATCCTCTTTTTGAAGTACTTTTTAAGTCCTCAAAAGTATCCACTATCATTAGTGCTTTTTAAGTCTTCTTGAAGGTGATGGATGCAAGATTTGTGCTGCTGCCTGCAGGTAAAACTAGATTATCCAAATGAGTTCTTGACTTCAGTATCAGGCTACTTTATGGACGATCCCAGATTTGTCGCCATACAGTCACTTACCTTCCACAGCAATAGGAGAACATATGGTCCATTTGGCTATAAGATGGGGAAATTTTTCAGTTTACCACCGGCTGCTGGGAAGATCGTCGGATTCTTTGGGATGTGTGGCAGTTGTCTTAATTCCATTGGAGCATATGTTTTACCAATCTCTTGTGCATATCCCTTTGAAATCGTAGGCCCATTTGGAAATAGTAATTATGAAGACCGATGGGATGACGGCAAGCATACAGACGTTAGACAAATTGATGTTGTCTCTGGCTCTGCAATTGAGTCGATAACTATTACTTATGAGCAAGGTCGTTCATTTGCACACGGTACAGGTGGGGGAGGCACAACGAACAAGGTACTGGTTCTACTCGAGTAATGAATTGTTGATCTTGGTGTTAGATGAAAGCTACTCTGTTTTATTTCTCATTCGTGGAGCCCATAATGACACGTGCTGAAGACGTGATGCAAGGATAGAAATCATTAGTCGCTATTCGCTAATGTTTAAAACTTGGCCAAGTTGAACCGCCATAATTATAACTCATCTGGGAAATATAAAAGCAGGATGTATAACATAATAAAATTGAAAAACTATTCGAACATGATTTATTTGTTTTTGAAAATTGGTGATTTCTATGCCTGTGAATGTTGTTTTGCGTACATGAGTTGTTTCCATAATGATTTATGGAATAATTAATTGTCCCTCTCGTATATCTTTATTCTAATGAGTTGTTTTATGAAACTCAAGTGATGAGTTAATCTCAGAATTACACAATATTACCAATGATATCTCATGTGCAATTCAAAGAGTGTCTACTTTTTATATGAGATATATGACATTACGGTGAATTATGAAAGATCATCTATTTTATATTTTTCCACTCATGCATAATGTTTTCGTTTTACAAGTTGCTGCATTCGCTATTCCGTACGTTATAATGATTATTACAGATAAATCTAGATTGGTTAAGTGAGTATCTAACTTCAGTTTCGGGCTATATAAAAAGTGATTCTGGCTCTACTATCATCCATTCACTCACGTTTCAAAGCAATAAAAGAAGATATGGACCATTCGGTGCTAAAACCGGAAGGAAATTTTCATTCCCCGCCACTGGGGGAAAGATCATTGGGTTTTTTGGGAGTTCTGATTCCCATCTTGAATCTCTTGGAGCATATTTCAAACCAATCTCTCATATATATCCGATCGAGTTTATTGGACCATTTGGAGGCCAAGGTGGACACTGTTGGGACGATGGAAAATTTAATGGTGTAAAGAAAATTAAGATGATGTTGGAAGATGTTGTCAGCTGCATCTCCTTTGAGTATGACGATAATGGCGAATCTATTTGGTCCTCTACCCATGGTCACAGTGGTAGCAGAGATATCCATATGGTGAGTTCATTGCATATTTTTTATTCATATTACAGTTCCCCTTCTCTCTCACGTGCGCGCCTACCCAAACCTCCTTATCAATTCTAGGAGAACTTCTGTGAAAGCCCTTCATTTGCTTATCTTCAATTGGAAGTTTTTTTTTCCTAGAATATATCCTAATTTTTGCCTAATCTTCCTCAACCTCAGGGGAAAAAAAAAAGAAAAGAAGATATACCTTGATTATATTTGATCTCTTCTATAAGTTTAGTAACAAGCATAATAGCCCAATTGTTCCGATGGAAAGATGAACTTATGATTATCCTTTTATAAAATTTGCAAATGAATAATTTCAATGAAATTTTTCAATTTCTTATTTACTACGTTCACGTTATGTATTCCTCTATAAGCACATTGAATGTACTGAAATGACAATAATGGAGTTTTTCTTATTGATATTAATAGCTACTTTAGAAGGAATGTTTTTATGTGGTTCGGTAAGGTACGGTGAAGGTCTTAGGCACCTCCCACTGCCCTGCACGACCATTAGATCGAGTATTAGTTTTCTAATAAACTTAAAACCTTTATCAAACAAAATTGTGAGTGATAGTAACCTGCATACATGATGGACAATGATAAAGTATGGGTTGTGGACAGTTTCTTAAAGGGAAATGAAAACCGTCCAAATGTATTGAATGATTGAAATCGTCTTTTGATCGTTTGAATTTTTTCCGGTGATTTTTGCTTTCTACATTAGACAGAGTTCCATTAATATGCTTTATGCGAGATGGACTCCATGAAAGTGACCTTGTACGATTAGTTTTTCTAATACTAAAGAAAGCGAACCGGCAAAGTGTGCTAGAGAACCCAATGGTCTATCATCTTCGATTGCTGACCAAGAATAGTAGTCCATCCATACAATAGTTTTAAGAAATTCTTGGGTCTAAGTCTTAAACTTCTACATTGTTCATGGATGAGATGTTTGAGTAGGCCACTGTAGTCTATCATCTTTGATATTGATCAATATGACAATTAATTGCTAATTCTACAGGTTAACTTGGACTACCCTCATGAGTTCTTGACCTCAGTATCAGGTTATATCAAACATGATAATTCTGTTATTCAATCACTCACGTTCGAAAGCAATATAAAAAGGCATGGACCCTTTGGTAAGGAAGAAGGAAGGTTCTTCAGCTGTGCACTGGCATGCAGCAAGATAATTGGCTTTCACGGAAGGTCTGGCATTCAACTTGATGCGCTAGGAGTCTACTCTGAACCCATTTCTGATCTTCATCTCTTGAAATCCATTGGGCCATTTGGAGGACAAGGTGGCAGTCCATGGCACAACAGAGATAGCACAGGTGTGAGAAAAATAATTGTAAAATGTGGATCAGCTATTGACTCCATTACTGTTGAGTACGACAAGAACGGTTCTGTGGTTCAGGGCCCTAAACATGGTGGAGATGGAGGACATCTAACATTCGAGGTATGGCCTTTAACATTTACTTAATCTTATGAACGTGCAACTTCTATGTCATTGCTAAGGTCTGGTGTTTAAGTGGTTTGGAGGTCACGTTTATGCATGAGTGAGATATAAGAACAGTCCATAGATTTTGAGTTTAGATTGGCAAATGATCTAGAATGGGAACCTCTAAGAAAGTCATTGGTGGGGCATGATGTAATATCATCACAGAAAAGGGGACCTCTCTTTGGTTTTCCTGGAAAACTTTTCCAACCTTCTTCGGTTCCATTTACCATGAAATCACTCAATACATTCAGAAAAGTACAGCTTCTGAAAAAGGTAAAAAAAAAAAAAATATTAAAAGGGAACTTGTAAGTCTAAGAATAACTTTCCTAAAATATGGGAACTGTTCTCAAAGAGTTGCCAAAGCATTTTTTTTTTTTAATAATCAATTGCCATTCGTTTTATAGATGAATGATTTGATAATGCGGCGGACCAAAATAGGTCTTATGCTCTAGATGCAGCCGATTATCTTTTTAGCTTTTACATTGTTTGTTTAACCAAATATAACTTATCAACTGAAGTGTTCTCTTTATGTTGTTTTTAGGATTATTTAGTTGGGGGGTTGGGATTAAATATGTTTGTCTTTCCAATTTTGCAGATTAAGCTTGATTATCCTCGAGAGTATTTGACCTCATTTTCTGGTCACTTTGGATCTTTTTTTGGGTATACTATTGTTCGTTCACTCACATTTTTAAGCAATGAAAGAACTTATGGGCCATTTGGTGAGGAGGTCGGGGAGCACTTTCATTTTCCATCAATCGGTAAAAAGATCGTCGGATTTCATGGAAGGTCTGGAGTATTTCTTGATTCACTCGGAGCATATTTTGAACCTTGACATGCTAAGCTCCGCCTTTATGTGCACCTTGCAGTTGATGTTTAAGTTTACATGTAAATATGTATCTTCTCGAATGTCGACATCTAAGTTTTTGCTAAATATTTAATAGAAAATTATGGATCAATTTAGCCTTAACAAAATGGATTTTCGCCTCACGTAAGCACTATTGTTATTTGTATCAACTGAGCTTTATTTTTATTTTTAATGAGCTTTATTTTTATTTTTATTTTTATTATTGCATTTCGGGTAAATATATGAAAGTTATTATTCATTGAAAAAATTCTTTTACATGAACTGACACGAAATGGTCTCTCTCTCTTCGATCTTGTTCATATACACGAAAGAAGAGCAAGCGCTCTGCCCATGAAAAAAATAAAATAAAAGAGAAGGGGGCTTGAGAAAGGACAAAATAATGAAAAAGGGACCAAAGAAGGAGAATAAAAAAGGGGAGACAGAGGGGGGGAGTCATCTTCTTCGGCCCCCTCCCCTTTTCTCCTCCATCCTCCCTTCCTCCCTTCCTCCTCTGTAACTCACGCACGCGCGAAGGAGAGGAGCAGCGCCGAGGCTGGCGAGAAACCCGGATGGATGGGACGCGTCTTCAATGCCGCGAAGCTACGGAGCAGGCGCCTTCAGTGCCGCGGAGCTAAGGAGCAAAGCAGAACAAGTGGGGCGGTTGAGGGGACACCAGTTCGGCCGCACCAAGGCCGGCCAGAGCCTCCGTCGACCGACCTCCTCGGCCTATATATAGGACGTCCGCGAGCCAAGGAAAAACACACGAAGTGAGAGAGAGAGATCTGAGGGGAGGCCTTTGGAGAGACATCCGAGAGGCCTCGAGGGAGAGAGAGCTGAGAGAGCGAGCCCAACTAAAGGTCGAGGGTCGGTGAGTGCTCTCCGGTGACGAGACGCTCAAAGAAACAGCCGGACTCACCGGCGTCACCTCCCTTCCTGAGCCGACGTTTGGTGGGTGGTGCTCTGTTTTTTAATTTTGTTTTGTTCAAGTTCAGGGTCGGCTCCCCAAGGATCTCGACTCGGAGGTGCGCGAGGCGGACGGACGCAGTTCGACCCTCGAGTTCGTCCGCCATCCGACACCGCGAGCCGCGTAGGGGACCCCCGGCCGACCACCCTGTCTACGTGCTCTGTTTGCCCTGTTTTGGGCAACGCTGGACCGGTGCTCGTGGCCGTCTGGCCAGCGCGAGTTCCTTCCACATCGCCCCTGCGTTTTGAACCTGTGATCTTGTATACAGATTGTCGAGAGTGCCGGCTCGAGTTCGAGTCTCGTTGGCGCCGAAAGCCTCCCGTTCGATATCGCACATCACTCGTTCGACAGAACGCCCCAACTAGATCTGATTCCCTTTCCCTGTTGCGGCTGAAATCGAGCCAATGAAGTCGACGGCTGGAGGCGGCCCTCAACCAGACGGAGGCGAGCGGCGCTGCTCGCCGTGGCTGTGTCCGTCGCGGCGAAGCTGCTGCGGACGAGAGGAGAGAGGCACGATGCCAGGTCGTGAACCGGGTCGGGCACGGGTCGTATTCGGGTAGCGTCTTGTTCGTCCGGGCCGACTGGGTCTGGGTGTGCATGGGCTTGTAAGGTCATAGGCCTGGCTTTTCTTTCAAGTAAAATTTGGGCCTAAGAAGAATTAATTCGAACTAGGCTCTTGATGGAGCCCGGCCCGGCCAAACTCAAGACATGGGCCCAAGGTGTGGTAGGCCCCGGTCAGTCCGGGTCGGGCCGAGCCAGATTGGGCTTGGTAGCCCGACGGGTCCGTTTATTTTATAATTTTATAATTTTAGTATTAACAAATTTTAATAAAAAAATACAAAAATGATTTACGTTTTCCAAAAAGCCATGAAAGATTGTTTTTATTCTCCACAAATGAATGGAAAATCCTTCAAAATCCAAAACACTTAAGGGTTTAAACAAGATTAGGTACAGAAGAGCATTACTTATTAACTAATGTAATCAAGTCTTTGATTTTAATTTCTCCATTAGCCCTTGAGTTTCATTTGGGTTTCTAATCGACCCATCTCAAATCGATTAGTAGCAACTCCTAAATAAAATTGACTTGTAAATTAAAACTTCGAATCATAAGTTATGAAATGATGGGCTTGAGAGAGTTCGGGCTAAGCCTAACACTTAGTGAGCAATTAGCCTCCACATGCACCCATACATAAGGGCGTTGAAAAGAGAGGTCGCGGTATCGGACATCCTCAAAACTTTAGGAACATGAATAGGTCTATTTGATGTATCCTCTACAAATAAAGTGTGTTAAAGCATTTATTCCGGTGAATCAAATCTTCATCAACTAACCTTGTGGCTTAGGGATGGCGCCATCAATGGGAAGCAAGTTTTTATAGAAATAGGATTTGTTCGAAAAAGCCGTCATAAATCGAACACTTTTAATGTTTTGCATTTGAAAACGGTGGATAAAAGAGAGTGAATCAATTGTTTTTCTCCCTCTACGGACTTTCTGCAGATGGATTTTGGTCGGTAGGACCAAATCTAGTTATTTTCTCTGGGCATAATTGTTCCAACAATGAGTTCTCCCTTGACCAAAGAGCACTAACAAGGACCCGCCCAAGATTTTCCGTTAGCAACCTGAGTGCGTTTCTGTCGTGGCAAATTAATGATTTGGAAGACATGTTCATAAAATAAATTATTTATATCTCTTATAAAAATTAGTCCACAGATTTTACTATCCATAAAAATTTATTTCTAAATATCCTTATTGATGATGAAAATCTCTTTGTTAATTCATATTTGTAAGCGATACTCTTGATCAATTTTAGGAAGATATTTTTCAAATTATCAATTTGCCACAAAATAAAGATTCGTGGGTTGTCGTTTTTCTTATTTCATCTAATATATGTTGATATGATTCTGAAGTAAGCAAGATAATCTACTGTTTTCCAGATCATGCACTATCATCTCAATTATCAAGAGAGTGGATTATACACTAAGCATTATCATCTCTCATTTTTGCTTCTCGACTCTTTTGCATTAACATTTCTTGATACGTATACATAATGGACAAGGACAACGTTTGGGGCGTGGAAAGCATCTTGAGAGAAATCAAAGCCATTCAAATACACTGAAAGTTTGAAGTTGTTTTTTGATTATTTAAATTTCCTTCCTTAATTTTTCCTTATATATATGAACTGGTAATCCTAACAATTGTTGCAAGTGCCATCAAATTTTAGAGCTTTTGAAATGTGCAATCGAGTCTAAATCTTGTCAAATAAGTATAATCAAATTTCTTCATTAGGGAAAGATCTTGTGATAGGGAAAATCTCATGATTTTTCTCTATATAGTAAAAAATATGTACTAAAATCTTTTCTCTCAAGAAAAATTTAAGACAAAAAACTGTTGACACCTAATTTATTTATTTTCAAATGCATATTAAAAAAAAAAAGGGGTCGAGACAGGCTGGGGTTGGGCTTGATCTGCGCCTTGGCCCGGCCCGCCTCTCCTTCCCTTCCCCACATGGGCCCAAGCCCTTTTCTTTTCTTTCTTCCTTTTTTCTCGCGGCCCACCTTTCTCCTTCAGCCCAACCTCACCCCCAATCTGTTTTCTTCCTCCCTGGCGTCCTTCGCACGCCCGACCTGTAGAAAGAAGAAAAACGACAGTAGCGGATGAGCGGAGGGAAGGATGGAAGGACAGGAAGGCAAGGGGATGTTGAGCGGCTCACGAGGCAAGGACGGCGAGGACGGTCGCCAGCAAGGACATCCTTGCCGAGCGGAGAGAGGGAGCAGGATAAGAGGGCTGGCTCGTTATTGGGAGAGGTGAGAGAGAGAAACAGGGAGAAAAACGGGAGGAAAAGAGGGGAGAAAGTTTGTGGAGGTGAGCCAAGGAGACGAGGCGCCCCCAGAACGTCTAGCCATCGCCGGTGAGCCGCCTGACCGACGTCGACCACCACTGTCTCCCAGAACTTAGGTACTAGCCAATCGGTTGCCTTTTGTCGATTGTTGACACGGCCAAGCGGAGATCCTCGATTCACACTCATGCAAAAGTTAGGATGGAGAATGAGGACACCAACACGCGCATAGCCAAGATGGAGGACTAGCTAGCCCAACTTACCGCGATGATGCTCGAGATAAGCCAAAAGCTATTATTATTAGTATTATTAGTATTATTATTATTACTACTATTATTACTACTACTACTACTACTACTACTACTACTACTACTACTATTATTATTATTATTATTATTATTATTACTATTACTATTATAATTATTACTATTATTACTATTATTATTATTATTGCTATTATTACTGTTATAGATTCGTTCGTTGACCCTTTCAAATTCACTCACATTTTCTGCAAAATGTCGGTATGGTTTTAACAGAACATTTACAACTATTTGAGTTTGTGCCGTATCCGCAGACCATTAGCTCCCTAATAAATATTAGTCTGTAAAGGAAAAAACGTAAGCTAGCTGATGAGCCACATCCAATTCCGCTCAAGGAGTAGCACAGAAATGATATAAAAGGAAAGCAGAACTAGAAAGAAATATTAGAAGGCGTTGGGTTAACCACCAAGCCTGTACGACGCGTTCCTGAAGGCCAACTGTCAACTGTCAACATGCTTTTTGCAGCTCTAACCACCAAGCCCGTAGGACGCGTTCCTGAAGGCCAACTGTCAACTGTCAACATGCTTTTTGCAGCTCTAACCACCAAGCCCGTAGGACGCGTTCCTGAAGGCCAACTGTCAACTGTCAACATCCTTTTTGCAGCTCTGTTTCAGCCCTGTCAATTTCCGTGCAAAAATTCTACATTTGATTTAATAATATTCTAAGTTGAACGTCCAAGCTACGGTAGACATACCAAACTATCATGTGGGTTTGAGAGAGAGAGAGTGTGCGTCTACACCTGCCATTCAATCCATAATTTTTTCTTGCAAATGTCAGCGGGAACCGAAAAAATTTGTCAAATAAATCCGAGCCGGAGACTCGACATTTCCTTAAAGCAATCATGAACAATGGTCAACGAAAAGCATCCCACCAATCAATTTCTTTACCCAGTAAATTATTGTTCGAGAAGGAGATTTCAGAAAAGAAAGGAAAAAAGACGTTAGTCGGACAAAAACATCAGGGATTGGTTTCGTTGGTAGAGCCGGCGACAATAATTCACCATAAACTAAATCCAATATAGGATCAATTTCTCTCCAAAACTAAATCATCTGAAATTCTTTCAATTCTCAGCAATAACCAACAATATAACATCACAATATACGAATGATAAATAGACAAAGTAAATAACGACACAAAGGATTTACATGGAAAATCCAATGCGGAAAAAATCACAGACCACCCAAAACATCCACTAATTGTCAAGAATAATAGGATATATAAAATATTCTTCTCTAATTACACATTAGAGGCCCAACATCAACATTATAATAATATTTTCTCACCACAATAGTGGATAAACAAATTCAAAGCAAGGAACCATAATCATGACCAGAGAATTCAAAGGCAGTTCTCGACAAACGAAAAGCCATCAACTCATAGCCCTCGGTCTCTCGAACAACATACTCAAATTTAAGTCAATTCCGTCAATGTTTCACCTTCGAATCGAGACCACAAAGATTCGATCCTTTTTCTTTCTCTTCTCCGTGAACACCTTCTAGAGCTCTCTAGTTTCTCTCCTCTCTCTCCTCTTGTCTTCACATTATGGGCACCCTTTTTCTCTTCACTCTTATCTCTTCTCTCTTGCTGATGTACCCACACACACAATGCACAAAGCTTTTCTTTCTTTCTTTCTTTCTTTTTTTTTAACATTTTGACTTTTTCTTCTTTTTGTTTTGTTTTATTTAACTTATTGATGGGCCCCACAATTGAGGCGGACCCAGAAAATATGTCTCCCCCTCTGCCTCATGTAGGAAGATCCATCATGCGTGCTTTTCTTTTACAAAAGTCAAGCTTTATCATGGGCAATACTTTGGTCCATTGTTGTCGATGTGGACTTTCTTAAGTAAGAAAAGTTTTTCTTCTAACTTCTCTTGGATCCAATGATACTTCATATCAACATGCTTCGATCTTGAATGCAATATCGGATTCTTGTTAAGATAGATAGCACTCATGTTATCGCAATATAAAACAAACTCTTTTTACTTCAAGCTCAACTCTTGTAGGAATTTTTGCATCCACAAGAGTTCCTTACCTCATTCAATAATAGCAATATACTCCACCTCAGTTGTAGACAAAGCAACACATTTTTGTAATCTTGATTGCCACGAAACAACTCCCTTGCAAAAGTCTTCATATAACCTAATGTGGATTTTCGAGAATCAACATCATTAGCATAGTTCGCATCCAAGTAGCCATGCAACTTAGACTTTCCATTTCCATAACACAAGCAAAGTCTGGAAGTGCCTCTAAGATAACTTAGAATCCATTTGACAGTAGTTTAATGTTCCTTACCTAAATTTGAGAAAAACTTATTCACAGTACCAAGTGCATGAGCAATATCAAGTTTTGTGCAAACCATGTCATACATCAAACTATTTACGGCTAATGCATAAGGAATTTTCTTTATCTCTTCCTTCTTTTTTTCACTTGTAGGACACTCATTACTACTCAACTTGAAATGGCATGCAAGTGGAGTACTTATTGGTTTATATGTGCTCATGTTGAATCTTTCAAGTACCTTTTCAATGTACCTCTCTTGAGATAACCAAAGTTTCTTGTTCTTTTTATTAAGAGTAATTCTCATGCCAAGGATTTGCTTGGCTAGTCTAGATCCTTCATAGAAAAGCTTTACTCAACTCATTTTTCAAGCTCTCGATTTTCTTAGCATCATGCCCAACAATCAACATAAGATGATAAGAAAATCATTATTTGAGAATATTTTCATAAAGATAAAAGAATCGAAGTTTGTCTTGTTGTATCCATGTTCTTCCATTAATGATTCAAACTTCATGTACCATTGCTTTAACGCTTGCTTGAGACCGTATAAGTTTTTTCTCAATCTACATACAAGATGCTCTTTACCTTCAACTTCAAAACCCTCTAGTTGCTCTATGCATATTTCTTTTTCGAGGTCTTCATGAAGAAATGCTGTCTTTACATCAAATTGTTTAATTTTAAAATTTAAATTGGCAGCCAACCCAAAAACAACTCGAATAGAACGCATCTTTACAATTGGTGAAAAAATCTTTTCCAAGTCAATGCCTTTCTTTTGGCGATAGCCTTTCACAATAAGCCTAGCCTTGTATCATGGTTGAAAACTATTTTCTTCCATATTTAACTTGTAAGCCCACTTATTTGTGAGTGTTCTCTTACCCTTAAGCAATTTCACTAACTAAAATGTGTGGTTCTCATGTAAGGATTTAACCTTCTCTTGCATGGCTTTATGCCACTCATTCTTTTGATCGCATGACATAGCTTCTTCATAAGTTTTTGGCTCTTCTGCATTAGTGAGTAACACATACTCATGTAGCAAATATTTTTGTGAAGATCTACGTTCTGTCTCAGATTTTCTAACTAAAGGTAAAACCGGCTGTTCTTGCTCAATTAGCTCAACTTGTTGCTCTTGCTCAACTAGTTGTTTTGGCTAATATAATTCACCTGTTTCAACTGAAGAATCAACATTATGTGAGAATTCACCATCTTCATGATTTTCATGCACTTCTCCCCCATAATTTCTAGCCATGGTAGAAGGATTTGGGCTGAAACTAACAGAACGTTAAGTTACATTCTTTGGTTTCCCTAGCTTATTGATGTTTTCAATAGTTTGATGCTCACAAAACACCACATCTCAACTCTTAATGAATTTCTTTGCAACTAGATCTCATAACCTGTGACCAAACTCTTCATGTCCATAACCTAAGAAGATACACTACCTATCGCCAAGTTTGAACCTTTCATCTCTTAGAACATGTATAAATGCTTGGTAATCGAACACTTTTAGGTGATTGTAGGAAACATCTTTCCCACTCCAAACTCTTTGTGGAACATCCCCTTTAGAGGAACCGATGGAGAAAGATTTATCAAATCTACTGTTGTTCTCATTGCTTTACCCAAGAATGACTTAGGCAACTCCGCATGAGAAAGTATATACTAAAACCGATTATTAATTATCCGATACATTCTATCCACTGCTCCATTTTGTTGTGGTGTTTTTTGGAATAGTTTTCTCAAGTTTGATACCATAATCCCTGCAATAGTATTCAAACTGGCCTCTATATTTATCACCGTTGTTAGCTCGAACATATTTCAGCTTCTTCCCCTTTCTCTTTCCACATTAACATGAATTTTTTTGAAAACAACAAGCATATGATCTTTAAATGTCAAAACAATAGCACATACTTTTTCTAAAATAATTATCAATAAATGTCACAAAGTACAATGCACCACCAAGGGTTCTAACATCCATACAACAAATATTAGAGTGAACTAAATGAAATAAATTTGATTTTGTGTGTAGAGATGAAGTATGAAATGAGAATCTATATTGCTTAACTGTTAGGCAGTGTATACATTCCTTCAAATTTCTCTCCTTGAAAGGTAGAATGTTTTTTTTTAGCAAGAGTGTCAAACCCCTTCTCGTTGAGATGATCAAGTCTCATATGCCATAGGTCAATTGAGAAGTCCTCCACTACATTTATCTCTTCCTTGATCAACTTGACTTGCATGCTGTAGAGAGAACATTTCTTCTTACCCTTAACCACTATCATGGAACTTTTAGTCAATTTCCAATTGCCATCAAAGAAAGAATTGCAATAACCATCATAATCTAAAGCATCCGTGGAGATCAAATGGAGTCGAATATCGGGAACATGTTTCACATTTTTCAAAAACAAATTACATCCAACATTAGTTTCTAAATAAATATCTCACATGCCAATAACCTTGGAAACACCACTATTTCCCATCCTAACACAACTAAAATCATTTATGCGATAGGAAGTAAAGTGGTCAAGTCGTGAACTGACATGAAAAAAAGCCGTAGAATCAACAACCCAGCTAGAATCTTGACATGTAAGGTTCACACAACCATCGTCGCATATGAAGATCACCATTGGAAGCAACCACCGCGATAACTTGCTCCTCTTCTTTCTTTCAATCTTCATTTCTATCGTGGGATTTATTTTCTCTTTGGTAACTTGCATACTATGGCATAATGTTCCATCTTACCATGATTATAGCACTTTATACTCCTCATCGACCTTGATTTCGACCTTCCTCTTGACTTGCCCTGGTTGTCATTTCTTTGAAACATTTTTGATTGACTTCTCACCCTGTTTTCTATGAGGAGCATGCATTTTCTTCTTGTTTCTTCATTGAATAATCTTTCTTTAACAATGCCCATAGAAAGCACACCATAAGGAGCTAAATTATTTAACGCCACAACAAAGGTGTCCCAACTATCCGAAAGAGTACCAAGTAAAAAGCATGCTTACAATTCATCACCAAGGTCAATCTTAAGAATTGTCAATTGAGTTACAACATCTTGAAATTCACTTAAGTGTTCTGACATGCTACTCCCCTATTTGTATCTCAAATTTACAAATTATTTAACTAAAAAATCTTTATTTTATGGAGTTCTCATCTCATAGAGATCTTGTAATTTCTTCTATAAAGTGTCCGCTTTCGTTTCTTGAGCAACATGATGAAACATATTATCATCAATCCATTGTCAGATAAACCCAACCATTTTCCGATTCATTCGCTCACATTCTTTGTCTTCCTTATCTTCTTTAGCCTTGTCACCCTCAATGGGATCAAACAAATCTTTACAATATAACATGTATTCCATTCAAGATTTCCAAATAGAATAATTTGAGGCATTTACTTAAATATGGTGTTGCTAGTTTCTTCCATTTAACACTAGAATTTCAACCTTAGCTCTAATACCACTTTGTTAGGGAGAACTAGTGACAACAATTTACTACAAGCTAAGCTAAATTTAGGATCAATTTCTCTTGGAAACTAAATCAATAGAAATTCTCTTAACCCACAGCAACAACCAACAATATATAACTTCACAATATGCAAATATAATGCCAAAATGATAAGTAGACAGAGTAAATAACGACATCAAAGATTTAACATGGAAAAACCCATGCGAGATAAACCACGGACCCCCCCCCAACATTAAGAAAACATTCCCTAAGTGGTTTCAATGATTGACAAAACTTAGAGACTTTGTTTATGATAAAACGTATTTTCAAGCGGAAAGTCTGATGGGATATGATAAGATGATATCAATTAGAATCAGAGTCGTGGTTTATTCATCATTCCTTACATATTCTGTCAAATCGTTAAAAAGGAGTCAAATACAATCGCGTAGCAGCTAGTGGCCATTGGTTGGATTTCTTACCATACTTATAAAGAGTTTCAAAATGAAAGTCTTCCTAATATCTATCGGAGATTCAACCTTCCTTGTATTTCTTACTAGAGGCGAAACATCTTTCTATTCATAGACACTTAACTTTTGGAAACCCGAACTATTGTATGGGCGGTAGAACATATGGGAAGCTTCACCCTCAGAGATCCTGAAGCACTCAACCAGATCTAGCGCCAAGTAGATTAGCTAGATGATCCTCCTAGAGATATGTCCAACGGTCAGCTTGGACTAAGAGGAATATAAGATGAGGTCTTGACCCTGAATGGATATAACTCTCATTTACGAGAATTGAAGTTTTTAATTCCAAAATCTGAAGAGTGTTTTGATCATACACATTCATCTTGCCTGAGCGATATTGTGTGACCCTTTAGAGGTTAAGAATGTGAGGAGTTGTTCACACAAACTTGAGTACTTGTAGCTTATGACTTGTAACCTCTGATAAGTTCTTATTAGTGGATTCCAACTAATAGGTTGTTGCATAGGAGAGTAGATGTAGGTTTACAAAAGCCAAACCACTATAATTTCGAGTGTGCAATTCTCTATCCCTTACTCTTTTATTTATTGTGACATAATTGTGTACTGGTAAGATCTTACTACTTCATCATAAGTTGTCTCACTGTAATATTTGTTAAAATTCTTTTATTTCCACACAATCATCTATTCACCCCTTTAGGCGATAGTTATAGCCATAACACCCAAAACATCTACTAATCATTAAGAATAGCAAGATACACAAAGTATTATTCTCTAGTCACATATTAGAGGCTCGACATCAATATTACAACAATATTTTCTCACCACATAGGTGGATTCGAAGCAAGGAAATCCTAACTACGATATGAGAATTCAGAGGCGGTTCTTGACAAACTAAAAACCATCAACTTGTAGCCTCGGTCTCACGGACAACATACTCAAATTTAAGCCAATTCCATCAATGTTTGACTTTCAAATAGAGACCACAAAGATTCGGTCCTTTTTCTTTCTCTTCTCCACGAACACCTTTGGAGCTCTCTGGTTTCTCTCCTCTTATCTTCACTTTTTGGGCACCTTTTTTCTGTTCTTTCTCCTCTCTTGCTAACTACTAAGCATAGACACGTTTTGAGACCTTCCATGTCGTGCCAGACATTACGACATGTGTTCGACATGCTCGAACTTGCAGTTAACACGTGTCAAAAAATCCAACACGTGGTCAACTCTTCCCAACACGTGTGTTCGGAATTGTGAGAGCCACGGTGGGTTTCTGGGGTAGGTCCGCAACTATGAAGGGAAAGGACTCGTTGAAGGAGGCGATGGAAGTTGAAGGCGAGGGAGCGAGAGCGAGGTCACAAATGACGATAAGGCTACGACTGCAAGTGAGGGCTAGGGGAAGAGCAAAGATTGAGATGACCGAGAGGGCTACAAATGTGGTGTTGCGATGGAGGCCAGGAGGTGAGGCTACGATTGCGAAGGAGGGAGGGCCAAAGGTGAGGTGGCGAGTTACTGTGATGAGGCGACTGAAAGAGAGCGGAGATCGAGAGGAAGAGGATCATGCGAGGAAGAGGAGGAGGAGGAGGAGGAGGAGGAAGTGGCTAGCATTTTTGGGTTTCTAAGGTTGTTCTTTTAGTTTTAGGAAGAAGAGTAGAAAAAAATTAAAAATGGGGATGCCTTGCAAGGAGGAGGAGCCCGGGAGGAGGAGGAGGAGGCAGCTAGGGTTTGGGTTTCTAAGGAAGAGCACAAAAAAAAATTAATAATGGGGATGTTGTGCAAGGAGGAGGAGCCTAAGAGGTGGAGGAGGTAGCTCGGGTTTGAGTTTCCAAGGAATAACAGAAAAAAATAATAATAATAAGGATGTCGTGCAAGGAGGAGGAGCCTAGGAGGTGGAGGAGGCAGCTAGGGTTTGAGTTTCTAAGGAAGAGCAGAAAAAAAAATTAAAAATGGTGTATCCATCCAATTTGGCAAGATTTTTCCATTTTCTTTTCGTTTTTGGAGGGATGGGAGGATGGGGGGTGATTTTAAAAAAGGAGGTGACGGGTGGTGATGGGGAAGAAACAAAAGGGTGAAATAAATGATGAGGCTAAAAAGTGATTTCGGGAAATAAAAGAATTGAATATTGAATAATGTTAAATTCTGGTCATAGTAGAAAATCATGGATTTATTTAAATAAATTGACTCTAGTCTCTATTTTTGAAATAATCATAAAAAATAAAAATATTTATTTAATATATAACGTGTCTCAAAGTGTTAGAATTTTTTATTTTTTGAAAAATGATGTGTTGACGTGCCATGTCATGTTGTGTTGCGTGTCGCCGATCCGTGCCGGCACTGCGTAACTTGCGGGCACATCCACGTGCACGAAGCTTTGCTTTCTTTCTTTTTCTACTTTTTGACTTTTTCTTCTTTTTGTTTTGTTTTGTTTGTTTTATTTAACTTATTGCTGGGCCTCACAATTGAGGCGGACCCAGCCAACATTTTTTAACAACATCCGTGTTCAAATTGATCTCATTGTAAAAAATGTGCATTATTTCCTCGAAGTCATCATGAAGTCTCCGCTTAATGTCTTTTTAACGTATATACACAACACCTCTCAATCTAAGTTTCGCCACCACATATCAACAAGACAGGATCCATGTGTTCTCATCAATGGAAACACGATGTCTTCGTGAGTTTCAGAGGACAGGACCTTAGGAAGAACTTCATATCACACCTCTTCCACGAGCTGAACCAGGCGGGGATTAACTACTTCAGCGACGAAGCTAGAGAGGACGCTGGAAAGGAGATCGACGAGAAGCTCTTGAGAGCAATCTGCCACGCGAGGTTCGCCCTTGTCGTGTTCTCTGCGAACTATGCTGATTCCAAGTGGTGCCTGAATGAGTTGGTGGAGATCCTCAAGTGCAGAAGGCAACTCAAGAACCGTGGCCACGTGGTTATTCCCATCTTTCATGGCGTGGACACAGCCGAAGTCTCGAAGTTGACAAGCGACGGCAAATTCGGGCAAGCTTTCGAGAGGTTGCGTGAGAAAGCCAAAGATGATAAGCAGATAAAAATATGGAAGGATGCTCTAGCCGAGGCTAAACATATTTCAGGCTTCCATTTGCAGAACGACGCCAATGGGTACGTACCTGTGATTCTTGCTCCATGTCGAAGCTTAGTATTCCCATCTGTGATTTTTCCCTTTTTGATGATATTTCTTTAGTTTGTCTGCTTTGTAGATGGAATTTGTGTATAATCGACGGAATTGGTTTTTTAAGGGAATGCAATAAATAGAAGTCCCATTCAACTTTCCTGAAAATTCTTTTGCCGATTTCTGAAAAATTTAAACTGAACCCTCTCTGCACCTCTCTTTCTCGCAATGCTTTTCGGCATCTCCCTCTTCTCGGCCATGGTCAGCATCGAGCTCGACTCAGATTAGTCAAGTTGGGGTCAGATCTGACTCGGGCAGAGCTGGACGGGTCGTGGCAGGTGGCGACGGCCCTGCGGTCGTTGATGGGAGGAGCTGAGCATTGGGTGGGTGGTGGGTTAGGGTTCTGGGCTAGTGAGTTCTCATTGTTGGTGAATTTGAAATGGTGGGAGGGACAAAATGGAAAGGAAATGACGAACTTGTAAATAGGATGTTGACACCTAAATTTTGACTAATCATTTAGTAATTAATTGCATAAAAATTTAGGGGGAATTAATCTTTAACCCATTGGCTAAGAAAAAAGATAGTAAAATTGCATTTCATGTAGATGTGAGGGAAATCCACATAGGCATTTGCATTTGTACTAAGAGGACAACAAGAAATTCAAGCAAGGGCATAGAGGCCCATGCCCAAACCTCACCTACGGGGATCTGGATGTCCCAACTGAACAAGAAAGGAAAGATTCAAAGCATGCACAAAAGGATGGTCTGACACCTAAATTTTGACTAATCATTTAGTAATTAATTGCATAAAAATCTGAACATCTCATGTAGCCGCATAAAAAAAAACAAGAAGCAGGGGCTGAGTCTGAACACGCATAAGAGAGAAAGCAAAAAAATGAAGAAAGAAGCTCTCGCACGTCCATTGTCTATTCCTCATTAATGCATGCACAAATTCGGTGGACGTACGGATTTTGGAGAAATCTTCAAAGAAGCAAAAGCAGCCCATAATATATTATATAATATGCCCATATTGTATTATTATAATATGCCCATAATATTATACAATATGTCAGCTTTGGTGGCACCAAGAAGAAACCTCCTCATTAATGCATCGCCATACACGCACGAAATGGGACAGGCGCTTGCTAGAAGATTTCCTTGCTGAAGAACAGGGGGGAAGAAGAGTGTCAAAGAGAGAACTAAAAAAATATTCATTGGGAAAGGGCTCCTCCTTTGGACAAGAAAAATGAAGTCGGGGAAGATATTAAAAAATGAATGGAGAGTTTGTCAGAAGAAAAGAAGATTAAAAAAAAAAGGGCAACGTTCAGCTTAAATTTTGGAAAAGTTGCGGCTACATCTTGTCACAATAATGTTGGCTATCTTCAAGGGGCAATGGACGGCCTATAAATAAGACCACAAGAAGCCGCATCGAGGGGGAGCAAACGAAAAATTTCCTTGAGAGGATTGTGAGAGCCATTTAAAAAAGAGAGCCAATGTCGAGAGAACCTGCAAAAGAAAAATGAAGTCAGGGGGAGGAGATTAAAAAAAAAGGGAGAAAAATTTCATCGTGAGGGGAGCTTCTCCTTCGTTCAAAAAGAAGAGAGAGAGAGAAAGGGAGAGAGAGAAAAAAAAAAAAAAAGTGAAGTCGAGAGAAAAAAAAAAAAAAAAAAAAAAAAAGGAAAAAAAAATGTTCATCTTCTTCCTTGCAAGTTCTTCTTCTGCTAAATTTCCCGAGCTTCCGCGCCTGCACTCCGCGCCGCACCTCCGCGCCGCACCTCCATCGCCCGCGAGATCGCGCCCCCGCCAGCCTCTGCCCGTCTAAAAAAAAAAAAGCCGCGGAGCCGCCGCCCACCGTAGCGCCCGCCCGCCGCTGCCCGTGTCCGCGGCCCGCGCCGCCGCGCCCGCCCGCCGCATCTCCACCTCCGCCATACCCACGCGCGCCTCCTCGCCCGCCCCCGGATGCCGCCAACCCCATCCGTCCCGACCTCCGAGGACGTCGCCGCCCTTCAACTCCCGGCAAGCCCGACGTCCGCTGCTTCCAACCTGCCCGACCCCGCTCTCGCCCCGCACGTAACACCCCGCGCCGCCGCTCCCCCGACCTCCCCGCGCACCGGTCACGCGGAGCACCACCGCGCCCCGCTTGTCGTTCTACGCACCGCTGCACGAGCCCCCGATCTCCTGCACCAACGCCCGACGCCACCGCAACCTTCCACCGCCGCTCAATCCCTCGCGAGGCGGGTAGCACCTCCACCCGCGACCCTTGTCCAGCCGCCAACGCCGCGCTGCCCCGCCAGCGGTTCCCAGCAACCCGACGCCGCAACCCAAGCGCTCCGCCGGACCGCCCCCCCGCCCACCGGTCCTTGCTGCCCGCGTCCCGTGAGAGCGCCCCCGCTCTTGCACCAGCAAACCGCACGCGACTCCGATTGCCCCGTGGTCTTGCCGGAGCTCCTCACCGGTGTCTTCCCCGCCGTCCTCCGACCGGTGTTGCCCCTCTCAATTGATTGAGCTAGCAAGCCGTGCGTGGGAGCAAAAAAAAAAAAAAAAAAAAAAAAAAAAAAAAAAAAGCAAAAGGGGAACATTAGGTAGTTTTTTATTATTATTATTATCTTATCTTTATTTTTTATATAGTTTATAGTTTGTTTTTATATAGTTTTTTAGTGTGATTATTCATTAATGCATGATTGAGGTTCCAATGTGAAATAACCCCTCAAACTTGGGATTAGGAGTTTGATTTTCGCGCCCGAAATCCGACTCACGATCTCGTACAAAAATCAACAATCCAATCTCATTGCCCGAGATTTGATTCGCGATTTAATTTAAAATTGACCAACTCGATCTCATACGCGAGATATGGTTCGTCAATTTTGAGTATTAATCTTATCTTGATTGGATTAGATATCGGGTTATTTGAATTAGCTTTTGCTCTAAAAAAAATTCAAAAAAAATGCAAGTTGGATTAGGTCTAGGGTTGGCGTATTTATTTTTAAATAAAATAACAAAAATCCAAAAAAAGCGCATTTGGGATATTAGTTTTCTTAGTTTTTTTTAGAATTGCACGTGTCAATCTAGAATTAGACTTTTACTTCAAATTTTTATAAAAAAAAATCCCAAAAAAAAAATTAATTAATTTAGGTTGCTAGTTTTCTTAGGTTGCATGTTTAATTGTGTGCAAATTTTTAAAATTTCGAATTTTGTATATAAAAAAAAAAAAAAAATCATGCATATTAGAATAGAATTGCATGTCTCATTTTAAGTTTAGTTTCAATTTTTAGGATAGATTGCATTTTTAGGAATAGAAATATCATGTGCACGTCATGTGGGATTAGGTTCATAAAATGTACGTCATGTAGAATTAGCTTCATTTAATTAAAAATTGCCCGTCATTATAATTAGGTCATTTTGATTTGCATATTGCATGTTCATTAAGAAAACACAAAAAAAAATATTTACTCACGTCATGTAGTTTAGAAAACATTGTCATTCCATGTTAGATTAGTAGCATGCATTGCATATTGCATGATTCTCATTAAACAAGTAAAAACCAAAAAAAAAAAAAGGGGAATTTGCCATTGTTAATTAGAAATCATATCTAGGTTGTTGATGTGAATTCTATCTAACAATGCAGATGCTTTCGTTGCTATGAGGTAAGTCCTGCAATTTATTCATCGCTTTCTTGGATGTTAAATTGGTGGTTTGCGCATCCGCATGATCACCTCACATGTTAGGAAAGTGAATTAAAATCAATCCAAGCTGCCTGCAAAACATGTTTTTTTTTAAAAGAGAAAGGTACCGAAAGGGCGTTAGAGAAATCTAGCGTAACCAAGTCCCCGAACTCACAATCTCTGGTTCGTAGGAGTGAAGTAATTCTCCCGTTACTTTACTTGGGTTTCTAATCGACCCACCAAAAATAGATTAGTGGCGACTCCATGATAAAAATCATTTGCATATTAAGAACTTAAACCCTAAGTCGCGAATTGGTATGGGCTTGGGAGAGCTCGAGCTAAGTCTAGGCTTAGCAATCCATTAGCCGAACCCTTAGGTGGTCCAACCCGCTTCGGGAGGTCGCGACAGCTTGGCGACTCCGCTGGGGACTTGAGTTGAAACTCTTAGTGGACTTAGGCCAATTTTCTTTTTGAAAAATATTTTTGTTTGGCAGCGAGGATCCCAGGTACGTCCCTAACATTTAAGGTGTTAAATGTTCTTGCAGAATGGGAGGTATAAGGGGAAGTGTTTGCTGACATTTGTTTTGCAGGGAGGTGTAGGAATGTATGGTTTACTTTCACTTGTGAAGTGTTGCTTGATATAAATTGTCGTGCATGCCTTGCATCTAGCACTACACTATTGCACACACAACCCGCCGCCGGACCTGGGCCGCATAGGATCATCTAGGATGGTATTGAGATGGATACCACTTCGACCGCATGCCCGCGGTACGAGTCGCCCATCTCAATCCCGAAGTTTCTTTTCTGGTGTCAAGAGTACCCACCTCGGTTCGCATGCCCGCAACCCAGGTCGGCTCTTTGACCAAGCCGAAGTCATGAGGACCCGACTTAGTTCGCACGCCCGCGGCTAGTCTGATCATTCTTGTGGCTTCACTTTGTTAAGCCTGATAGACTAGAAATCGAGCCACTTACCATGCGCATGTCTATGTGATTGCCCTTTGTTTATTGGTAAAGTAAGTCTTCTAAATTCGCACTCTTGCAATCTACTTACTTTATTATATCATTTTGTCGGTCCATGGCATTAGGATTGTCCTGAGTCTTGATCAATATACAATGGGAATACCGGACATTCGAATTATTCTCCCTCCAAAGGAAGAGCTTAGCGCATGGTGGGACAAGTTAGACCAAGCTGGCCGTCAATTTGTAGAGTCACACATTAGTCGACTACTTCCATTGCTGCGTATCAACATTCATGGCGGCCTCATCCAAGCACTTGCTCATTGTTGGTGCCCCGAGACTTCTACTTTCATCTTCGGCGGTAAGCATGAACTCACGCCCACCTTGGAAGAGTATAGCATTGCCATAGGAAAATCTTTGAAAGCTGAATTAATTAGTCCACCTATCGGAATAGACCCCGTTGTGGCCTTATCCGATTTTCTGAGAATTAAGGAGGATAATGTAAGAAAGGTTTTAAAAGCTCACCGCAATACATGTCATTTATCTTTTCTAAAAGAATGTTTTGAAAATGGCAATTCATTTCAAATGAGAAGGGTTTTCCTTTTAGCTTTCTTTGGGTTTATACTTTTTCCTCATTGCAAGAATGCTATTAACCCTTTGATGGCTCACTTAGTTGAACAAGTGTTGGGAGGAAAAAATTTCGTAAACACTATTTTGGCTGAAACCTTTCTTTCCCTCACTCGATTTAAAGGAAGCGGTGATAAGACCTTCCATTCCTCTCCTGAGCTTTTACAAATTTGGTTTCTTTCTCATATAAAAGGGTTTGGTGGTTCAATGACTATACTTGATGTTAATAACTCTAATCACCCTATTATGAGATTTGAGAACAACCAAAAACATGCACCGGATTACCATTATTCTAGATGGCTAGCTTTCATGAAAAAACCAACTTCCAAGGGTTTCCTATGGCATGCTAAGTGGTTCCAAGTTCGTGTGGCGAGACTTTCATGTGGAGGTGTTGGCCCAATCCCTCTACTTGGGATTCACCGGAGCAACGGAGTACTATCCAACTAGAGTAACCCGTCGCATCAAGTTGTGCAAGAGCTTCCCCGGCATTGCAAGCAGATCCACTCCGAGTCAACTTCATTGATGGAGACCGAGGCCATGAAGATTCCATTCTCACAATTAAATCAATGTGGGATATGTGCCAGCCACGAAAACTCAAGTGGCCTGAGGAGGAGCTCAAGGGCAAAGAAATGAAGTACTATGCCTCAATTAAGTACATTCAACAACACAAGATTCCAGAGGAGTTACTTCCAAAGATACCAGAGGTGCCGCTGAAGATCACCAACCGCGCTGAGAATAAACGCCTCAAAAGGGTTGCTGAAAAAGCTCAAGAGGAGAATAAGCGATTGCGCCGAGTGGTGTCCCGAGTGTATATTGATCAAGCTAGATGAAGTGTTTGAGTCAATCTTGTTGTTTCATTTCTAGATTAATGTTTAGGAAGTTGAGTCATTTACTTTCCTAGTTTGTTTGTTTAGGGCATTTTAAGCTTCTATTTCATTAATGAAGTGCTTGAATCAATCTTGCTTCTATTTTGTTAGGATTGTCAAAAACTCCATTAATGAATAAAAGTTTTAGACCATTGCCATGGACCGGTGTATTTCATATGAGATACTTATTTTTGTCCGTTTCTTCAAATTAGGTGATAACGGATCCTCCACGTTTGCCCATCATTACACGATCAAGAGCAAAAATGGCCGACCAAATCGAAATGCGTGATCGTATGACCGCTGTGGAAAATCAACTCCAGCAGTTGCTCACCTCTATGCAACTTATGACAGATCAAATGCAATCCCTCCAAGTGAATCAGACTCTTGCATCCGCTCTCCCCGAGATAGTAGTCCCAAAGCAGACGAACAAGGCCCAAATAGGTGATGATGACATGCCGGAACTGGAGGATGACCCACTGTTCGTCACAGCTGAAAAGGCTAAGCCCGACAATGTCCCTAAGGCGGAGCAAGATGAACGCTTCGCCAAACTTGAAGAGAAACTGAAACAATTGCAAGAATCGCAGAATTCACTCCCGTTCGACTTGTCAGTTTATGAGAAAGTCAAAGTGCCGAAGAAGTTTAAGATGCCGGAGTTCGAGAAATACGATGGTACTTCCTACCCAAAAGCTCATTTGCAAATGTACCACGTACGCATGGCCCAATACGTCAAGAACGAGCCTCTCATGATCCAATCGTTTCATGCAAGCTTGACGGGGCCCGCACTCAACTGGTACATAATGAAGAATGTAAACCTTCTCGACACCTGGAATGAAGTGGCTGACGCTTTCCTAAAGCAGTATAAGTTCAACATGGACATTGCACCTTCCCGAGAGGATCTTGAGCGGATGGAGAAGAAGAAAAGTGAGTCATTTAAGGAGTACGCTGTAAGGTGGCGAAACTTGGCGGCTCAAATCACTCCTGAGCCTACAAACAAGGAGTTGATGAAGTTGTTCGTCAAGACTCTCCCATATGAGTTCCGTAACCGGATGGCTAGCACATACGTTGAGAACTTCAACCAGCTTATCCCAGTGGGTGAACAGATCGAGATGGGGCTAAGGGATGGATGGTTCAATGAACCAACTCTTCAAGGGCAAAAGGTTCACCATGAAGAAAGATAAAGAACCAACCACTTTGAAGTCAATGTTGCATATGTGCAACCAGCCCCTAGTAAGCCTCCGATGGTTCGTGTCCCCGGAATCGCAAGATGGAGGCCGAGTGCCCGCACAACGGCAATTCACCAAAAGGCGCTTCTCTCCTCTTCCCGGCCCTCTATCTCAAGTCTTACCGATACTCCGAAACAAGGGATTGATCTCCCACGAACCAAAGCGGCCCAATGCTGAAAAATTCTCCAACTATGACCCCTCCAAAAATGTGAGTATCATATGGGAGAGGTCGGCCATTCAACTGATGAATGTTTGACTTTGAAACACAAGATCCAAAATTTGTTGGATACTAAGGCATTTTCTTTCCGTACCACCCAACCGAATGTCAAGAAGAATCCGTTGCCGGAACATCAGGGAAACGTGAATGCAATCTTCGAGTTCAATACTGGCAAAAAGATGAACTTGAAGGTGTCTCAAAAGATATCTATAGCGGATTAGTTAGAGTTGGTTATTATCCGACAGATGAGAATCCTCCTTTGCCTACCATGAAGGAAAGGGTTCAAAAAATGGTTAAGGCTGGCATGATCATATATGCTGACCAAGCTGGAACGGTGTCAACTATCTCCGAAGTAGTCATTGATTGGGAGAAGGAATTTGCTAAGCTAAGTGCTGAAAAGAGTGAATCAGATCCATTGATCGAGGACATGCCCCCACTTGAGGACGCCTCCGACCATGAAGGATTGATAGTGGAAGTGCCTTCAACTGATGAAGAAATAATTATTGAGATGCCCCAGCTGTATGAGTACAAGGATAACAAAGCAGTCCCTTGGTCATACGAGCTAGATGTTGACCTGATTACAAGGTCTGGTCGGACCTATGCTCAAGCTAATGCCCAACCTGCAAAGCCAGTTACTGATGAAGAGGCTAAAGAATTTCTGGCTATAATCAAAGCAAGTGAGTATAACGTGGTCGACCAGTTGCGGAAATTGCCCGCTCAGATCTCTTTACTTGAACTCTTGCAAACATCTCCTACACATCAAAAGTCTCTAATGAAGGTTCTAAGCGAAGTTCGTGTACCAGAGACGATCGAGGTAGACAGGTTGGAGGAATTCGTAGGATCGATTCTTCTTAAGGATTTAATAGCCTTTTCTGATGAAGAATTCCCTCTTGAGGGGAGGGGACATACTAAGGCATTATATATATCCGTCAAGTGCAAGGCTTCCCATGTGGCTCGAGTACTCATTGATAATGGGTTTGCCTTGAATATCTGTCCATTGGCGACTCTTCACCGCCTGAAAATAGATCCTTCAAAAATAAGTGCTGCAAAGACCTCCGTCCGAGCTTTTGATGGTACGAGAAAGGAGGTGATAGGGGAGACCCACCTTGATCTGCAAATAGGGCCGGTGATGTTCAACGTCCTTTTCCATGTGATGGACATTCCTACCGCATTCAATTTTCTATTAGGGCATCCTTGGATTCATACTGCTGGAGCTGTGCCATCAAGTCTCCACCAAAGCGTGAAATTTGTTGTCAAAGGAAAGCTAGTCATTGTTCATGGCGAGGAGGATCATCGGATCTATCATGAGACGGCTATCCCCTATGTCGAGCCGGAACGTAGGGAGGAGTCGAGCTACCAATCGTTTGAGCTCGTATCCACTATTCATGCATCTCGAGGATCGACAGCACCCATCCCTGATGTGTCAAATGCAGCAGTTATGGTAGCAAGAGTGATGGTTGGAAATGGCTTTGTTCCTGGCCGTGGACTTGGTAAAAAAGAACAGGGTATCCGGAACCCTATTGAAGCCCCTCGAAGGTCTCGTTCCGCCGGATTAGGGTACCATGGAAGAGGTGGAGGACATGAACAAGAGAGGAAAAACTCATTACTCCTCGATATCCGCGAGACATTCCCGGGCCCTGCTAGAATGATGCATGATGAGGGAGGAATGATCGACACCCGAGGTATCGTGCTCGATGGATGGAGTGGCATGGACGACCCGACAACTTCAAAGACAGAGGATCCAGATGATGGGATGGAAGGGATCACGACTCTATTCGATGATCTCCTCATAGGTGCCATTGATGAAGAACCATCGGAGGAAATGGGTGCTAGCCCACAAGAGTAACACGTTTACTTTTCTGCACTCCCCGCGTGGGAATCTTATCTCTTTTAGGATTTGATGTTTTCTAGGGTTTGCTTATCGTATTCTGCATGTCGTTTGTCAGGAGTTGATGTTTGCTAGGGTTTGATTGTTAGGGTTTCGTTTCACTTTGATTGCCGTACTTTTCAATCCAATAAATGTAATTTGGTTGATGAATATCAATTATGATTACAAGTTTTATTTTGAGGGCATGATGGGGTATACCAAACCAGCCCATTGATGATATCCAACCGATGAAAGAAAAGAAAAATCCAAGGAGAATTCTGAGGCCTGGGCTTCATCATGCTTCCTCGTGTCAAAAAGTTTTTCCAAAATATTTTGCCAAAATTCTTTAAATAAAATAAAAATTCAAAAAAAAATCAATCAAAAAATTCAAAAGGAAGGAAAATTCGAAAAAAAAGAAAAAGAAATTCATGCCTTTTAGCCCCGTTTTGTCTTTTTGAACTATCCATTTTATGTTTCAGAGCAGCCTTATGATAGGCAAAGAGGAGAAAATGGTCCAATCCAATGTCATGAGCGATGACGGTGATGACCCTGATGATCCAAATGGTGACTCCATTGGAGTACAACAAAGTTGGGAGCAACATGAAAAACCCAAAGTTCTCACCTCTGAGCAAACCGTCACTATCAATCTGAGTGATGCCGAGGAGCCCAAAGAGATAAAGATTGGGGCAAATCTTCCCAAAGATGAGGCCGAGCACCTGACTCAATTGCTAAAAGAATATCAAGATATCTTTGCTTGGACATACGCTGATATGCCGGGTTTAGATCCGTCAATTGTGGAACACTGTTTGCCCACCAATCCAGACGTGCATCCCAAGAAGCAAAAGCTTCGGAGGACTAAACCAGAGCTCTCGAAGAAGATAGAAGAGGAAGTAATGAAACTTCTCAAAGTGAGATTCATCGAAGTCTCGCAATACCCTGAATGGGTGGCCAACATAGTACCGGTCATGAAGAAAGACGGTCGAGTCCGAGTGTGTGTTGATTACCGGGATTTGAACAAGGCCAGCCCAAAGGACGACTTCCCATTGCCACATATCGATGTTCTCGTGGATAGTACTACCGGATTTGAATTATTCTCTTTCATGGATGGTTTTTCTGGCTACAACCAGATAAGAATGAAGGATGAAGACAAAGAGAAGACAGCATTTATCACCCCGTGGGGAACCTTTCATTATAAGGTCATGCCCTTCGGACTCAAAAATGCAGGGGGCAACTTACCAACGAGCCATGGTTACGTTGTTCCATGACATGATGCATGAAGAAATCGAGGTCTATGTTGACGATATGATTGCAAAAACCCGGCCTGGGAAAAGTCATGTTGAAACCCTCAAGAAGTTATTTGATCGACTTCGTGAATTCAAACTCCGTTTAAACCCTGCCAAGTGCGTGTTCGGGGCAGCATCAGGAAAATTACTTGGGTTTATGGTGAGTAGCAAAGGGATCGAGATTGATCCATCTAAAGCCAAGGCAATATGTGAATTGCAACCTCCGTCGACAGTGAAGGAGGTCCGGAGTCTCCTAGGGAGATTGAATTACATTGCACGATTCATTTCCCAACTCTCTGAGACCGCTAAGCCGTTCTTCAAACTCTTGAGGAAAAACGTACAAGTTGAGTGGAATGATGAATGTCGAGAGGCGTTCGATAAGTTGAAGCAATATTTGATGAATCCACCAGTTCTTGTCCCACCAATATCGGGGCATCCTTTGATTTTATACCTCACAATCCATAGTGAGTCACTTGGCGCGATGTTAGCTCGGAAAGTCCCGTGGATCGAAGGAACGGGCCATTTATTACCTCGCAAAAAGTTCACCGTCTCGGAGCTAAAGTATTCGATGCTGAAAAAACTTGTGCTGCGTTAGTATGGGTATTGCATAGACTGCGACAGTACACCTTGCATTACCATACGTTTCTCGTGACTGAGAACGATCCCATCAAGTATTTATTTAATCAACCAGCTTTGGTGGGTAAGCTAGCCAAATGGCAGGTCTTGATTTCGGAATTCGACGTGCAGTTCATGCCACAAAAATCAGTTAAAGGCCGAGTAATTGCTGATATATTGGCTGAGAATCCTAGAACCTTCAATGATGATGATTGTCCTTTGGATGATCGTATTTTGGCCATAAATGAAGATGCATGGTCTATGTTCTTTGATGGAGCTGTGAACTTGTCCGGTTCTGGTACTGGGGCAGTACTAATATCCCCAGACGGACAACACCACCCAGTAGCCGCGAAATTAATATTTCCATGCACTAACAATATTGCTGAATACGAAGCTTGTATTCTCGGACTTCAGGCCGCAATTGAAATGGGAGTGGCCAAATTGAAAGTATATGGAGATTCTGCACTGATCATACTCCAAACCGTAGGTGAATGGAAGACCAGGGATGCCAAATTACTTGCCATATCATAAGTACCTCGAAGAGTTGGTGAAGGAGTTTGATGAAATCTCGTTTGACTATTTGGCTAGATCTCATAATCAGTTTGCCGATGCCTTGGCAACGTTGTCATCTATGTTGCAAGTTACTGATGGTTTAGAAGTTGAGCCTTTGAAAATTGAGGTTCTAGCCAAACCTTCTTATTGCATGGCCGTGAATGAAGAGCTTGATGAGAAGCCATGGTATTATGACATCATGAACTATATTCAAAAGCAGGAATTTCCTGAAGGGAGCACTCCAGCCGATAGAAAATACATAATGAAGATGGCCTCAAAGTTCTTTGTCAGTGGTAAGAATTTATACAAGAGATCTTATGATTCAGTTCTATTGAGGTGCGTAGATGAAGCAGAAGCTACCCAAATCATGCAAGAGGTGCATGAAGGAGTTTGTGGCCCACACATGAATGGGCACATGTTGGCCAAGAAGATCATGAGACTAGGTTACTATTGGCTTGCGCTGGAAAGTGACTGCATACAGCATGTTAGAAGTTGCCATCGTTGCCAAATTCATGGAGATAAAATAAATGTTCCTCCAACGGAGTTGCACCAGCTATCTGAGCCATGGCCTTTCTCAATGTGGGGGATCGATGTGATTGGCCCAATAAATCCCAAAGCTTCAAATGGGCACCGATTCATATTGGTGGCAATAGATTATTTCTCAAAGTGGATTGAAGCCGCATCATATGCTAATGTCACGGCTCGAAACGTTGTGAAGTTTATTACGCGTGACATAATCGCCCGTTATGGTGTCCCCGAAGCAATTGTCACTGACAATGGGACAAATCTGAATAACAAGTTCGTTGATGAGTTGTTCAGTGAGTTCAAAATCAAGCATTTGAATTCATCACCTTACCGCCCACAAATGAATGGAGCTGTTGAGGCAGCTAATAAGAACATCAAGAAGATCCTGGCTAAGACAGCCGAGAATTATCGAGATTGGCATGACAGGTTACCTTTTGCTCTAATGGCGTATCGGACCTCGATCCGAACATCTACCAGGGCAACCCCTTTTTCCTTAGTTTATGGCATGGAGGCGAGTCTTGCTCGTGGAAGTAGAAATCCCCTCTTTGAGAGTCTTATCCCAAGTGGAATTGTCCGAGCGGAATGGACACAACAAAGGTTTGAGCAGTTGAACCTGATTGATGAGAAAAGATTAAAAGCTCTTTGCCATGGTCAGACGTATCAACAAAGAGTAGCCAAGTCTTTCAATCGGAAGGTACGGCCAAGACACTTCGAAGTGAATGATCTAGTTCTAAGAAAGGTGTTGCCGATTTTTCCTGATCCTGGAGGCAAATTTGCTCCAAATTATAGCGGCCCGTATATGGTGAAGAGGGTACTCCCCGGAGGTGCCTTAATCCTTACAGAAATGGATGGTCGTGAGTTTTCTAATCCTGTTAACTCTGATGCTGTGAAGAAGTATTACCCTTGAAAGAATTTGTTGTGAATTGAAGGTACTCATTTCTTCATTGAATTGTGTGGGAATGGATTGAATGAGATGAGAAGTAGGCCCTGTTCCATACGCATATTGAATTCATTTAATTCGGTATATCAGACGTGTTGACCCAGTGTCAGTTCAATTAAATAAAAAAGGAAATGCCCTAAAGACACCACCAGCGCCTCGGCCTGGTGGCATGGGGAATGAAAGGGTCCGAGAACAACCAGGGTTCGATCCCTGGAAACGGCAACAAGTTTGCCAAAAAAAAAACATTTTTTTTACCAATCCTTTTTTTTTTTTTGAGCTGCAAACTCTTTGTGTTCAAAGCTGATGAGTTCATGGAGTACTTGTGACATTTCAAAGGAGAATTTTGCGTGATAGTTTTACTTGTTTAATTACCAATTTCACTGAGGATCGTCACCATCGATCAAGTTAATGAATGATGTGGAATGAATTGAACATGCTAAATGAGACATGTCAGGATGATGAAAGGCAAGCCCTATCCTATACACAGTCCCTTGCTCATATACTGGTGAGATGAGTGTAGGAAATTCTATGTTTCTAAGGAAAAGAGTTTTCTCGCGAAAGGTACGATGATCGAAATGATGAGAGGCAGTTCATTCTCTATCCCCAACACTACGTGATCATCCATTGTTTAAACCCTTTTGAGCCCACGCACGTGAATAATTTTAAATTACCCCTGTCAAGAACCACCCCACATTGGGGCAAGCTGGAGGTAAGACGACATCATGAGGTGAGGAATTTGATAGGAATATTCTTGCTCTCACTTGCATCAATCTTCAGGTATTGCTATTACATTGAATTCATACGATAATTCAAGTGCCTTAGGATGATGAAGAGCAGTTCTTTCTCTATCCTACACACTTTATCCATTGCGTAGCCCCTTGAGCCTGTAAATTCGTTTCATTTAAACCCAATTGGTGATCATCTCCCACACCGGGGCAAGGCAAAAGGCAAATGTTCAAGCAGCAAAATCCCGAGTGCTGACAAAAAATGAAAACTCCTCAAGAACCCAAATGTTAAAGCATTACGTGGTTATTCAAAAAAAAAAAAAAACAAAACAAAAGGGGCATGAAAAAGCAGTGCGTCTGGTAAAAGCAAGGCCAATGCCCATAAAAAATGAAAGAAAGAGTCAAGATAAATGACTATCAATTGTAAAAGGGTGTGTTCCCATTGGAGTGGTACTCAAAGAACTCAAATGCCAAGTTTTTATAGTACCTATGAGGAAAATCCCAATGGTGAAGAAGAAGATCGGTGACAATGCCAAGATGATCACCAATTCTCATCCCCCTATACACATTTTGAGCCTAATGATCTGTTCACTTCTCAATCCATGAACTTAACCTACGCTACGTCCCTTACAAAGTCTTTTCAGATTAGGGCACCGAAATTAACGTAGGAATTCATATGCTTAAAAGCATCGCTCAAAGAAGTGCGAGCAAGACCATTTCTATCTCATTTCGCAGGTTCTTTGACTTGTAAACCCGAAGATGATTGCGAAGTATTGTTCTTTCATTAGCCTTGACTCGAAGAGTCCCTCTTTGTTGAGCCATGGACCAAGCCCACATTACGGTCCCTATTAAAGACCTCTCAGATTGATAAGGTCGTACTGCTTGCGAGAATACTCGAATCCTTGTCGACATGATGATGGTAAGATAGAGTGATTCTTGTAATCCCACATTAATGGTTGGGACAGAATAACCTTCTTAATGAGAGTGAGTGAAAGTCCTTTCTAACTGAAAGTCTCTCATTTAGTATTCTTGAAAATCCATGTCATGAGTGAAAATTGTCTTAAACGATGATTCTCCCCAGTGGAAGTTCGGTGGTGCAAATATGGTAAAACCATCATGCATAAATCTTGATTGAATGGATAAAAGCTTCAGTGGACTTTCGAGTGTGTTGAATTGCTTACTTCTTTGGCAAATGCATGTATTTTTGCTCTAATCATGTCTGACAGGTAATGTTTCCTTGAAGACCCAAGAGCTCCTGACATTTATGTTGCCTTTCAGAAGCCTCGAGGTGAGAAACCTCCATGAATATTTGAAATACATCCTCGATGACCTTCTGTTCACCAAGAGGTGAATATCCCGAATATCCCGGTTTGTCCTAGGTATTCCCAAATTTTTTATATATGTCTCAAAACTCTTCGTTAAGCATTTCATTCTGGATATGAATGCTTTCCGATTTTTTTCGTTAAACATTTCGATTATACCTTAGTCTGGATCTAGGTATTTCGAATCATCTTAATCCAATATTCATCTCACCTAACATTGAGTGTCTATTGGTTAAGTCCCAAAATTCTTGACATCTCGATCTGATCCGGATGTCTCAAAACTCTTCGTTAAACATTTCACTCTGGATGTGAATGTTTTTCGATCTTTTTCGTTATACCTTAGTCTGGATCTAGGTATTTCGAATCTTCTTAATCCAATATTCATCTCACCTAACATTGAGTGTCTATTGGTTAAGTCCCAAAATTCTTGACATCTCAGTCTGGATCTGGATGTCTCAAAACTCTTCGTTAAATATTTCACTTTGGATGTGAATGTTTTTCGATCTTTTTCGTTATACCTTAGTCTGGATCTAGGTATTTCGAATCCTCTTAATCCAATATTCATCTCACCTAACATTGAGTGTTTATTGATTAAGTCCCAAATTTTTTGACATCTCAGTCTGGATCTGGATGTCTCAAAACTCTTCGTTAAACATTTCACTATGGATGTGAATGTTTTTCGATCTTTTTCGTTATACCTTAGTCTGGATCTAGGTATTTCGAATCTTCTTAATCCAATATTCTTCCCGTTTAGGCGACCGTAGAATGGTACGGGTCCTAGACACAACCAAGCAATGCCATACTGGGCGACCGTGAATGGTACGGGTCCTGGGAAAGCAGTTTCTTTGTGAAGTCATGTTACTATTCTAGGCAACCGTAGAATGGTACGGGTACTGGACATGTAACACCAACTATCTCGAGTTACTCTACCCTCCTCGAACGTAAGTTATTCCAGGTAAGTTCCTTTTATCACTGGCATTAGCATTTCCATGCATCATATAAATTGCATTTCAAAAAAAAAAAATCAAAACAAAAACAAAAAATCCATGGCCTGCCAAAATATCATCCATTGCATGTGCATGGTCAAAATTTAGGTATCATATTGTCTTTGAATGCAACCTCTGCGAGCTCACCTTCAAAGAGGGGCAGCTGTTGACACCTAAATTTTGACTAATCATTTAGTAATTAATTGCATAAAAATTTAGGGATTAATCTTTAACCCCTAAGAAAAAATATTAAAATTGCATCTCATGTAGCCGCATTTGCATCGGTACTAAGAGGACAACAAGAAGCAGGGGCTCGCGGTCGATTGCATGCACAAAAGGATGGTCCGCTTTTCGCTAGTCTGAACACGCATAAGAGAAAAAATGAGGAAAGAAGCTCTCGCTCGTCCATTGTCTATTCCTCATTAATGCATATACATGCATACACAAATTCGGTGGAGTGCGGATTCGGGAGAAATCTTCAAAGAAGCAAAAGCAGCCCATAATATGCCCATATTGTATTATTATAATATGCCCATAATATTATACAATATGTCAGCTTTGGTGGCACCAAGAAGAAACCTCCTCATTAATGCATCGCCATACACGCACGAAATGGGACAGGCGCTTGCTAGAAGATTTCCTTGCTGAAGAACAGGGGGCAAGAAGAGTGTCAGAGAGAGAGCTAAAAAAATATTCATTGGGAAAGGGCTCCTCCTTCGGACAAGAAAAATCAAGTCAGGGGAGGATATTAAAAAATGAATGGAGAGTTTGTCAGAAGAAAAGAAGATTAAAAAAAGGGCAACGTTCAGCTTAAATTCTGGAAAAGTTGCGGCTACATCTTGTCACAATAATGTTGGCTATCTTCAAGAGGCAATGGACGGCCTATAAATAAGACCACAAGAAGCCGCGTCGAGGGGGAGAAAACGAAAAATTTCCTTGAGAGGATTGTGAGAGCCATTTAAAAAAGAGAGCCAGTGTGGAGAGAACCTGCAAAAGAAAAATGAAGTCAGGGGGAGGAGATTAAAAAAAGAAAGGGAGAAAAATTTCATCGTGAGGGGAGCTTCTCCTTCGTTCAAAAAGAAGAGAGAGAGTCTGTCAGGAAAAAAAAAAAGAAGTCAGAGAGAGGGCGTGCGGCAGAACAGAAAAGAAAAGGAAAAAAAACTGTTCATCTTCTTCCTTGCAAGTTCTTCTTCTGCTGTTGACCCCTGCTGCCCGAGCTTCCGCGCCTCGCACTACCGCGCCGGCACCTCCGCGCCGCGCTTCCATCGCCCGCGAGATCACGCCTCCGCCAGCCTCTGCCCCTCTGAAAAAAAAAAAAACCGCGGAGCCACCGCCCACCGCAGCGCCCAGCCTCGCCTGAGGCCAGCGTCGGTTCGCCCATCGACCTCCGCCCCGGCGTCCACTCCAGTCCATACCCACAGTCGCGCCTCGACCGCCCGCGCGCGCCAAAGCAACCCCGCGCTCCACCACCGCCCGCCGCACCGCAACCCGCCGCCCGACGTCCTCGGCTCCAACCCGTGACGCCCGCGTCTCTGCCCGACGTAACACCCCGACGCCACCGCTCCCTCCGAGCCTCCCTGCCGTTGCTCCTCGCCGCACCACCGCGCCCCGCTTGTCATTCTGCGTCACCGCTGCACGAGCCCCCGATCTGCACCAACGCCCGACGCCACTGCTGTCCACCGCCGCTCAATCCCTCGCCAGGCGGGTAGCACCTCCACCCACGACCCAGCGTCTAGAGCCCACACCGACGCTGCCTAGAGCTGAAGACCAGCAACCCGACGCTACAACCCAAGCCGCTCCGCCCCAGTGCCCCTTCTCCACCGGTCCTTGCTGCCCGGCGTCCCCTGCTCGCCTGAGTCGGTCTTGCACCAGCAAACCGCACGCGACTCCTGCTGTGGTCTTGCCGGAGCTCCTCACCGGTGTCTTCCCCCCGCCAGAGCTCCGACCGGTGTTGCCCCTCTCAATTGATTGAGCTGCTGAGCCGTGCGTGGGAGCAAAACAAAAAAAAAAAAAAAAAAAAAAAAAAAGGGGAACATTAGGTAGTTTTTTATTATTATTATTATCTTATCTTTATTTTTTATATAGTTTATAGTTTGTTTTTATATAGTTTTTTTAGTGTGATTATTCATTAATGCATGATTGGGGTTCCAATGTGAAATAACCCCTCAAACTTGGGATTAGGAGTTTGATTTTCGCGCCCGAAATCCGACTCACGATCTCGTACAAAAATCGACAATCCAATCTCATGCCCGAGATTCGATTCGCGATTTAATTTAAAATTGACCAACCCGATCTCATGTGCGAGATATGGTTCGTCAATTTTGGGTATTAGTCTCATCTTGATTGGATTAGATATCGGGTTATTTGAATTAGCTTTTGCTCTAAAAAAAAATTTCAAAAAATGCAAGTTAGATTAGGTCTAGGGTTGGCGTATTTATTTATTTTTTAATAAAATAACAAAAATCCAAAAAAAGCGTTCGTTTGGGATATTAGTTTTCTTAGTTTTTTTTAGAATTGCACGTGTCAATCTAGAATTAGACTTTTACTTCAAATTTTTATAACAAAAAAAATCCCAAAAAAAAAAATTAATTAATTTAGGATGCTAGATTTTTAGGTTGCATGTTTAATTGTGCGCAAATTTTTTAAAATTTCGAATTTGGTATATATAAAAAAAATCATGCATATTAGAATAGAATTGCATGTCTCATTTTAAGTTTAGTTTCAATTTTTAGGATAGATTGCATTTTTAGGAATAGAAATATCATGTGCACGTCATGTGGGATTAGGTTCATAAAATGTACGTCTTGTAGAATTAGCTTCATTTAATTAAAAATTGCCCGTCATTATAATTAGGTCATTTTGATTTGCATATTTGATTATTGCATATTCATTAAGAAAACAAAACACAAAAAAAATATATATATATATATATATATTTTACTCACGTCATGTAGTTTAGAAAACATTGTCATGCCATTCCATGTTAGATTAGTAGCATGCATTGCATATTGCATGATTCTCATTAAACAAGTAAAAACCAAAAAAAAAAAAAGGGGGAATTTGCCTGTTAATTAGAAATCATATCTAGGTCTGTTGATGTGAATTCTGATCTAACGATGCAGATGCTTTCGTTGCTATGAGGTAAGTCCTGCAATTTATTCATCGCTTTCTTGGGTGTTAAATTGGTAGTTTGCGCATCCGCACGATCACCTCACATGTTAGGAAAGTGAATTAAAATCAATCCAAGCTACCTGCAAAACATGTTTTTTTTTAAAAGAGAAAGGTACCGAAAGGGCGTTAGAGAAATCTAGCGTAACCAAGTCCCCGAACTCACAATCTCTGGTTCGTAGGAGTGAAGTAATTCTCCCGTTACTTTACTTGGGTTTCTAATCGACCCACCAAAAATAGATTAGTGACGACTTCATGATAAAAATCATTTGCATACTAAGAACTTAAACCCTAAGTCGCGAATTGGTATGGGCTTGGGAGAGCCTGAGCTAAGTCTAGGCTTAGCAATCCATTAGCCGAACCCTTAGGTGGTCAAAGCCCGCTTCAGGGAGGTCGGTGACAGGCATCTCCGATGCTGGAAGGGGAGGGGTTAAGCAGTGGTCGGGTGGATGAGGTTACTATCGAAAATAAAGCTTCGTTTTCTTCTTCTTGTTTATGTCAAATGAAAGTAAAACTTAGTTAATCACTATTCTTGGTTACACATGCCAATGTCTATGGTTATTTTGTCAAGCTCCATTTCTTCTATTGTTATACCATAGAAATTTAAATCCAAAGTTTGTCATATGTTGTCTCTTGGGGAATGTGTATGCTTATTTTATCATACATATCACTCATAATTTTTGTACTGACATGTAACATCGCAATGAATCGACGCTCATTAAAATAATAGTCGAACACCTTGCCGAGAGGATTCGTCAAATACGGTCTCCCTACTTTGTGAAAGATGCAATTGAAGTAGATCATTTGGCAAATGACGTGATTTCCTTGCTAAATAATGGCCATGAAAAGGATGTGCGCATGATAGGTATATGCGGTACAGCAGGAATGGGTAAGACAACAGTGGCTGGAGTTGCATTTGATCGAATTCGTGGCAAATTCGAGTTTTCTGTCTTTCTCCCTAAAATTGGGGAAGCGAATTGGAGTGATATTCCCGACTTACAGAAGAAGTTACTCCAAAATCTCATGAAGAAAACAAGACAGGAGTGCTATGACGTCATCGACACCAAGACCAACAAGATAAAGGGAAGCATGTGTCATAAAAAGATACTTCTTCTTGTTGATGGTGTTACTGAGAAAAAACAATTGGACGATTTCGGCGCCGGAGAGCGAGAATGGTTTTGCCCGGGGAGTAGAATCTTGATCACGACGAGAGATCAAAATTTACTGAAAGTTCTGAAGGTAGATGAGAAGTACATCGTGAGAGTGCTAGTATGAACAAAATAAAGGAGTTAGGGAAGAGAATAATAACACAATATTTATAGTGGTTCGGCTTAATCCAAGTCTACGTCCACTCTCCCACGCTAACAGCCTTCTTGGCTGGATTCCACTATGCAATCAACAAGAGATTACAACTTCGAGTAAAATACTTAGTAGTAGATCACACTATCTCACTAAGTCACTCTTTTGGTATTTCTCTCACGATTACAAACGTTTAAGCTCTCCAAAGACAAGTATATGATCGAAGGTCGCTCAGACTTTGGAATTATAAATTCTACTCTCCGTCTCTTACTTGCTCATTGGTCCTTCATCTCCTTAAATACTTCTCCACTTCCAAACTACCCGTTGGATAGTATCCCGGAGAATCGTCTTCCAATATACCCATTGGACAGCTCTGTATCTAGAAGATTTGGTAGCCGTTGAGTGACAAAGGTAGAATCCCAAATTGATTCCGATCGCCCATACAAACGAAATCTTGGTTTCCATAAGTAAAGCTTCTTCGTGTAGAAAGTTCTTGTCTTCAAGATCCAATCGTTAATCAATTAGATTGAATCAATCAAATCAATCTTGATGTGGAATCCAAACCAGATCACTAGCCGTTGTATGATTGGGCTTGAATTACGATTCATCGAATCTGGATGTAAAGTCTAAGTCTGTAGACTTTACAATATGAGTCTGTAGACTTTACAATCTGGGTCTGAACATATCTGCTTCTGAACAGATTTAGCTTTAAAGTCTGTACCAGGTTCACTTCGAGAATAGAGTCGCGCTTCGGTTCATCATTCACGTTCATCTGGAATTAGTCGAGTTGACAGACTTCGATGTAGAACAGACTTTGACACTAAAGTCCGCGGTCTTCGACTTTGAGTCTTGAGTCCGGGTCTTCGAAATATACTCGGACATATGTTACGTTCAGTCTTCTGGCTGTCTTCTGACTTTGATAAAATCCTTTACATGTTCTATCATCTGCATGGTCTATTACTCAACCATCAAACATGTTAGTAGCCTTTGATTTATTTTGTCATCTTCAAAACATCATAAGGGATTTCCCTAACAATCTCCCCCTTTTTGATGATGACAAAACAATCTCTGAATATGCAGATTTGTAAACACGCTTTTAAAAATATTAATTTAAATCAAAGGATATCAGAATATAACAAATAAATTGAGCATAATAATATATAGAAAATAATCGCAGCTCAATATTATGCCATAAATAATGTCAACCAATCAGCACATATGCATATTCATATATTCTCCCCCTTTTTGTCATAATCAAAAAGCGATAACAATAGATTCTCGTAGAGAATGATAATCAATATCTTGCATGAATCACAATTTCCAAAAACCAGCTTTTTTTTTTTATCGACTATTAAAGATATGCAATATAGCTCACTTCGATCATATATATCAACAAATATCCAATAAAAATCACAAATGCATCATGAAATTCACGTACCCTTTTTGTCATAATAAAATGATAATATCAATAAGAGATTTGTTAATGACAAAAGGTAATAAAAGATGCACTAACCGGATTTTTTGAACAAATTCTGACACATTTACCTTTCCTTCCATTCATAATAAGATCACGATCGATTCAAAAAGATTTTTCCAAAATTGATCAAAGCTCCCCCTCAATTTGTTGCCTTTTTGAGATGATCACGATTCTTTCCCTTTTCTTTTGGATTTGCTTTCTCCCCCTGTGATCATGACAATATTTGCGGATAGAAACAATTGTTGCAATTGTCGCAGGAGATATTTTCTGATTGCACCAAAATTTGCGTAGATTTGCAATCATCCTTCCCTTAAAGAATTTCCTGCAATCAACTCATTTCCCTTTTTGGTATCCATTAATTTGGATCCTTCCTTGACGTTAAAGTAAAATAGAAAATCTTCATAATCAAATATTCTTTCTTAATTCATCGTAACAAAGTATTCAAAGAAAGAATATTATGTATAATGATATTTTGAAAAATAAATTCTCACTTAGTCAAAGCACAATAAAATTAGGGAGAACGAAATCTTTGAATATCTAAGAATATCTTGCATCATCACGTAAAATAGATTTTCACTTTGCAAAATATGATTAAATCTGAGAGTATAAAATTTAGACAAAATAATATGAATTATCTCTAATAATCGCACGTACTAAATCAAATCTCAACTCACAAATCACAAAAACAAATCATACGATTCTTTCTTCCATAAAGCAAAATATGATAATTATAAAATAATCAACCAAGGATATATCGAATATCAAGCATAATGAGAAATTGAGAATAAAAAATTCCTTACCAAATCCTCTTTCTTCTTTCTTCTTTATATCTTGGAAAAATAACTTATCTTTTCTTTGATACCCATTTTTTCTTGGGTCCATGAGAGTTAACAGAATATGTTGCTTTTATCCAATTTTTCTTAATAGGTCTCCGCACTTGAGAAAGATCTTGTTGCCTAAGTCGAGAATTCTCCTTTTTAAGTTCGAAAATCCTTTTAAGAAAAGATTTGAGATTTGTACAAAGCTCATTTATATACTTTGAAACTTTGAGAGGAATTTTTGAATTGCTTACCTCGATTTCCTCATCGGATTCTGAGTCTGTATTCGAGTCAGACTCAGATTCTCGAGTCCGTGTCGAGTCAGACTCAGATTCTGAATGTGCCGTCAAGCATATATTTTCTTGCTCATCATCTTCTTTCATGATTCTTTTCTGGCCATTCTGCTTGTATTGATTTCTTCCATCGAATTTCCTTCCATTTCTACTCAGCTTTTTAAATTTCTTGACCATAAAGGCAAGTTCTTCATCGTCCAAGTCATTTTCTGAGTCTGTTTCATCAAAAACAGCATTAGATATTAAATCAATGGACTTCTTACCTTCGGGATCTTCGTCATTAAGTTGTTCCACTTCATAGGATTGAAGAGTGCCGATCAATTCATCAACGGTGAGTGGCATAATCCTTTGAGTCTCCCGGATTGAGGTCTTGACATGGTTCCAATCTTTTGAGAGACCTCGCAAGAGTTTGTTGACCTTCATCGGGGTAGAAATTTGCTGACCTTGATATGCTAAACCATTTACAATTTCTGTAAAACGGCTAAACATATCTCCAATTGATTCTCCTTGCTTCATCTTGAAGGATTCATATTGGCCAAGTAAGAAGTTTACTTTTGTCTCTTTTATACGATCGGTCCATTCATATGTAACATGAAGTTTATCCCAAACTTCTTTTGCTGTTTCACATGAAGAGATTCTGTTATATTCAGCAAGAGATAAAGCGCAATATAAAGAATAAATTGCTTTCGCATCAAAAGCTTCTCTTTTGGACATCTCCGTCCTAGACATAGGAGCGGGGGGTTTTGTTTCTTTGTCTTTGCCATTCTTATTTGATGTAGACGCAGCAATGGGATTGATTCCTCTTTCCACAACATCCCATTGTAAGAGATCTCTGGATCTTAGGAATGCTTTCATTTTGTTCTTCCATACGTCGTATTCATTTCCATCAAAATATGGTGGCCTTGTGTTGCTTTGCCCTTCCATAAGTCCTGGTGCTAGCATACTAGCCATGGATCTTTTACTCTGAAGTAAAACACTTCAAACAAAGTAAGAACACGAGCTCTGATACCAATTGAGAGTGCTAGTATGAACAAAATAAAGGAGTTAGGGAAGAGAATAAGAACACAATATTTATAGTGGTTCGGCTTAATCCAAGCCTACGTCCACTCTCCCATGCTAACAACCTTCTTGGCTGGATTCCACTATGCAATCAACAAGAGATTACAACTTCGAGTAAAATACTTAGTAGTAGATCACACTATCTCACTAAGTCACTCTTTTGGTATTTCTCTCACGATTACAAACGTTTAAGCTCTCCAAAGACAAGTATATGATCGAAGGTCGCTCAGACTTTGGAATTATAAATTCTACGCTCCGTCTCTTACTTGCTCATTGGTCCTTCATCTCCTTAAATACTTCTCCACTTCCAAACTACCCGTTGGACAGTATCCCGGAGAATCGTCTTCTAATATACCCATTGGACAGCTCTGTATCTAGAAGATTTGGTAGCCGTTGAGTGACAAAGGTAGAATCCCAAATTGATTCCGATCGCCCATACAAACGAAATCTTGGTTTCCATAAGTAAAGCTTCTTCGTGTAGAAAGTTCTTGTCTTCAAGATCCAATCGTCAATCAATTAGATTGAATCAATCAAATCAATCTTGATGTGGAATCCAAACCAGATCACTAGCCGTTGTATGATTGGGCTTGAGTTACGATTCATCGAATCTGGATGTAAAGTCTGAGTCTGTAGACTTTACAATATGAGTCTGTAGACTTTACAATCTGGGTCTGAACATATCTGCTTCTGAACAGATTTAGCTTTAAGGTCTGTACCCAGTTCAGCTTCAGAATAGAGTCTGCCTTCTGGTTCATCATTCACGTTCAGTCTGGAATTAGTCAGAGTTGACAGACTTCTGATGTAGAACAGACTTTGAGTCTTGAGTCTGGCAGTCTTCAGACTTTGAGTCTTGAGTCTGGCAGTCTTCAGACTTTGACACAGAAGTCTGGAAATCTTCAGAATATACTCTGGACATATGTTACGTTCAGTCTTCTGGCCGTCTTCTGACTTTGATAAAATCCTTTACATGTTCTATCATCTGCATGGTCTATTACTCAACCATCAAACATGTTAGTAGCCTTTGATTTATTTTGTCATCTTCAAAACATCATAAGGGATTTCCCTAACACATCGTCAAAGGATTGAGTCCAAACGAAGCACTTCAACTCTTTTGTCACCATGCCTTCAAGAAATCAGAACCTACACAAGGTTATGAGGAGTTATCTGAATGTCTAATTCATTATGCAGGAGGTCATCCATTGGCCCTCAGAAAATTAGGTTCCTACCTTAGGGATGAGTCAAAAGATCAATGGCATAAAACGTTGGACAAGTTGGTGAGAAGCCCTTATCTTGATTGCATTGTTGGAGTCGGTAGTTCACTGGGCCTCCCAATACAATCCGTCGGGCCATATGGAGGCCAACGTGGCGATGCTTACGATGATGGAAGATACACTGGTGTAAGGCAAATTAGTGTCCGGGTTGAGTCGGTTATCAATTCCATTACCATTGATTATGATCAAAACGGCTGTACGGTGCGTTCTTTCGAGCACGGCAGATGTCCTTATGGTAAAATTTTTACGGTGAGTATCCTATTAGTCTTAAAAGTTTCCTCGGGTTACTATTTTTATTTTATTTTATGCTGGATCATCATGATTAAGTGATGGATTAGAAGTAATTATGTGCTCAAATCACACATTAGCATATCACACAAGAACCAAAAACCCATCGTATATTGTTGATAAGAAGTCAAGTAGGTGGAGCGATAGATCAAAAGGACGGAAAAGATATAGAATTTAGGTTCTACATATAAACAAATGTAATTCTTAATCTTGAAAGACAACATGACTTACAAGATTCTTGCACTTATTGCAGGTCAAACTAGATTATCCAAATGAACACCTAACTTCAATCTCAGGGCATATAAGAAACTACCGAATTCCTACTTTTATTCAATCTCTCAAATTCGTTACCAACAGAAGGACATATGGACCATTTGGCTTTGAACAAGGGCAATCTTTTCGTTCGCAAGTTGATGGCAGAAGAATTATTGGGTTTCATGGAAATTGTAGCGGCTATCTTGATTCAATTGGAGCACACTTTGGGCCAATTTCTCATTCATTTCCTTTTGAAGTTGTGGGACCATTTGGAGGTGATTATGATACAAACAATTGGGATGATGGGAAACATACAGACGTGAGGGAGATAGTTGTAGGTTTCGATTCAACGATCAACTTTATCTCTGTTTTATACGACAAGCATGGACGTCCAGTTGGTCCCTTCACACATGGCACAAATGGCGGAAGCAAAACATATAGGGTAATTCCTCCTCCTCGTCCTCGAAAATTTTTGGATTGAATAGCCCAGCCGCAGTTGTTTAAGCTATCGGGAATAAATGGGGCCAAAATGAGTAAAAGGAAAATTCAGAAGTAATGAAACACTCACAAAACCAAGAAAAGTGAATATAACGGTCATCCCTAGAGATATGTTAATATATTAAATGTCGTCTCTTGAGTTATGGTCTTGCTTTTGTGGCCTCTTCTTGAGCTTTGATTTTTTTTTTTCCAGATTAAACTTGACTATCCCTATGAGTATTTGAGTACGGCCTCGGGCCACACGGAAAAAGATTCTGGAGTTGTCATTCTTCGGTCTTTAATATTCCATAGTAATGTAAAGAGTTATGGACCATTTGGAACAGCAGAAGGAAGGCGTTTTTCATTTCCATACACCGGCGGCAAAATTATCGGGTTTCATGGGAGTTGTGATGGCCCTCGTCTCGAGTCCATTGGAGCTTTTTATGAGCCAATTCCTCATACTCATCCTTTCAAGCTTTTTGGGCCTTTTGGAGGTGATAGTGGAGATCCTTGGGATGATGGAAGATACATTGACATAAAGAGGATTGTTGTTCGTTACTCAGACTTCATTTATTCCATCGATTTTGATTATGTCAACACGGATGGTTCTATTCAATCCACGACGCATGGTCGAAATCTTGGGGGAAACATCTATGAGGTTGGTAAACCAATTTCCTATGATCTTTCAATGTAAGGATCAGAATCATAAAGGTTTCAATAAGTGAATCTAATTATTTTGATTGTCGAACGAAATCAGTCCCTCGAAGATAATGCCTCCTGAGAGGAAACTTCTATGAATTCTTTTCCTTTTCTGTTTGAAATAGAGGATGTAAAGTCTCGGCCAGGAAAAAAAAAATTGATGATGATCTGTATAACCTTTTTAATTGATTATATAGATTTGCCTCACGTTTCCCTAGAATACTAAATAGCCAATTTACTGGTTAAAATTGAAATACAGTGATTCATGTCCACAACATGATCTTGTTTAGTGACTTATAATTTGCAGGTTGAATTGGGTTGCCCAGATGAGTTTATAACCTCATTTTCAGGTTTCTTCACCGGCATTATCAACTCGCTCACATTTCAAACCAACAAAAGAATATGGGGACCCATTGGTAGAGAGAAAGGGGAGTACTTCTCCTTACCATCGGAAGTTGGGAAAGTTGTCGGTTTTTTCGGGACAAGTGGTGATTTTCTTGAATCTATCGGAGCACAAGTCGAGCTTTACTCTAACAAGCTCTATCCTTTTAAGTCTGTGGGGTTATTTGGGAGTTCAAATGCATCATTTTGGGATGATGGCAATAAGCATACCAATGTAAGTAAAATCATTGTTGAATTTGAACCAAGTAAAGGGCCATTGATCCAATCGATCACATTTCAGTATGAAGAGGAGAATAGAGAATTGTGGCAATCTGAGACACATGGAGGCATTCATGGAAACAAGTTCCATATAGTAAGGGACATCAAGATCCATACTGTAGGTCCCCATACATACGTATACTTTGTAAAATCATTATTAAACTTACAATGCCCATGCTGACAGGACTCTTTGTAGACTTTAAATCACGAGTTTGGTGGTTGTCTATAATTGCAGATCAGAATAGATGATCCAGATGAGTATCTAACTTCTATATCAGGTTACAATATGGGCGGCATTACATCTCTCACATTTCAAACAAACAAAAAAACGATCGGACCTATTGGTGGTGAATTGGGAAGGCACTTCTCATGTCCTGCAACGGGTGGGCAAATTGTTGGATTTTACGGGTGGAGTGGTGAACACCTTGAAGCAATTGGAGCGCATTTTGAACCGATCTTGCATCTCCACTCAATCAAATCAATTGGGCCATTTGGAGGCCTAGGTGGATGTGTTTGGGACGACGGGAAATTCAACGGTGTGGGGGAAATTAAGGTAATGCACGACAACGTTATCCATTACATCATGTTTGTATACGACAAGAGTGGTGAACGAGTTTGCTCAGTTATGCATGGGGTGGCCACTCAGGAGAATACATGGCCAACATCACCAAGGTTAGTGTTTTTCTCCCTCTCCAATTCGTGATGATTTAATTACTTATATCTCACTGATCGAGATGATGTTAATATGTGTCTGGTCCCATGAAGTAGTAAATTAAACTCGACAAATAGGTCTTGTTTACGCCACTCAATCCAAGTTTAGGAGATACTTTTGAGATTGTGCAGGTCAAATTGGATTATCCACGAGAATACTTGACATCGATCTCAGGTTACAAGCGTGGGAATGGGGATGACGACATCAATAATGCTATTGTTCAGTCGCTCACATTTCACACTAATAAAGGGAGACATGGTCCATTTGGTAAGGAGACGGGGAAGTACCTTTGGTATCCATCAACCGGAACCAGAATCATTGGCTTTTACGGAAGGTGCAGGGAGACTCTCAACTCCATAGGCGTGTACGCGGAGCCCATACCGCACCTGTATCCTTTCCAAACCATCGGACCCTTTGGAGGCTCCGGGGGAACCGAATGGGATGATGGAGTGCATACTGACGTGAGGGCATTTGATATAACCGTCGGCGATGTAATTCAATCCGTCGGGATTACGTACGATAACAATGGTTCCCCGGTCGTACGCCCTCCACATGGCGGAACAAAAGAGCCTTCGTTCATCCGGGTTTGTTCCATATATCTCAATCCACCCCTCTCTATTTTACCTCTTTGATCCTCTTTCTGTCTGTAAGTCATTTATGTATACAGGGTGCTTGTCCTAACGTTCTTATCTTCGTGTAGCAACCGTTTCTTTTCATCGAAGACAGGGGGAGGCCATATTTTTTGGCATCCTGTATTCTCGAATTTCCCCCATAAGTTTTCACAAGTAAAACACGTTTCGCTTTGCTATTCTTGCAGCTCTTGCTGCATTATCCCAAGGAGCGTCTAGTTTCGATATCAGGCTACACTAACGGATATGGAAACAATCCCGACAACATCATCCACAGCCTGAAAATACATACTACAAAAACCACTCACGGGCCATTCGGATCAAAGGATGCTCGTGGAAGGTTAACGGAATTCCATATCCCGTCAGCATCAGGTGGTGGTAGGATTGTTGGCTTTTTTGGAAGGGCGGGATCGCGTCTTAATTCTATTGGAGCCCGATTGGAACCATATTAAATTCAACACCCTCCCATCCCCTAAGCTCTTTTATTTTTATTAATTTTTTCTTTGCCTTTGGCTTGTGATTGTAAGAATCTTCTTCTTTAATAGTAGATTTTGAGTTGAATTTTTTTTCAATCCCCTATTTGCAGCCCTTTTGAGAGAGAGAGAGAGAGAGAGAGAGAGAGAGAGAGAGAGGTCACTTTCACAAAATCACTCGGTCCCCTTTCCCCTTTCAAGTCCCTCCCTTGTCTGTTCCAAGAGTGCACGAAGTACCCTTTAAATGCTCTTGACTAGGCATTTGGGTCAAAGAAGTACTCGGATTAGTGAGCGTCTTAATGGACAGCGAGAAAGCCCATATAGGCCGGCTTTAATGGGCTAAAGTGATCCCAAATGGCCGGCCTTGGTTTTGGTCGAAATTTTGGTCGTTGGACCCGAGGTTTCGAAATTATGACGTCCATGGTTTGAAAATACAGAAGAAACCTAGTAATGCGGGGTTCATATCAAATGACTGTTTTATATCAAGGGTTGAATTTCGTTATTATTGGTGAATTTGATCTCTAGGAATTTTTTAAAATGTAGATATATGATGGATCCATCGGCAAAATTTGAATGTTGGCAGGTATGTAGACTTTTGAATTTATATCAACTTCCACGCTTAGAGTAACCTATGCTAAGATTTGCGCCTGAAAAAGTTGTGTAAAATTAACATAAATGCTGTAGTTATTTTTCTCCTTTAAAGCTGCAGGTTTTTATTATAGAACTCCATGAGAGTTAGATCCGGCAATTTGATGGGCTCTAAATATAAGGTTCACATGAACATCATGAGATGGGCCAAGTCCATGGATGCGGCTTCTAAACAAGTTTTTCTATGCCTTGAGAGGGAGGAATAGGTGACTTGTTTGCGTTAAATAAAGAGAAAAAGTGTACAGTGGCCGATGAGCCGCATCTCATTCTTCTCACGAATTCAAACAAAATGGATATAACAAGAAAGAACTAGAAAGAAATATTAGAAGGCCTTGTGTTGTCCACCAAACCCGGATGACGCGTTCCTGAAAGTCAACCGTCAACTGTCGACATCTTTTCTCACGCTCCGGTTTCAGTTCTCTCAATTTTTGTGCAAATATTCTATGTTTGATTCTGCATACGGAGGTTGTAATACTACTACTTGTAGGGAAGAAAGAGAGAGGGGGAGGGAGAGAGGCTGCTTCTGCCATTCAATATTATTTCCTTTTAGAGATGTCAAATAAATCCAAGTTGCGGACTCCAGATTTCCTCGAAGCAACCACTCGAATTAAATTAGCGGACTATTTTCGTCATCGAAACGCATCCCACCAATGGTAAAATTATTGAACAACAAGGAGACACACACGTTCAAGTTGAATTCAATTATGTTCGGAAGAGAGAGAGAGATAATTTCGTCGAAGTCGTCGAGAGAAAGTCTCCGCCTATGTCTTTTTAACATAGATACAAGTGGCCTCTCAATCAAAGTTTCTACACCACATATCAACAAGACAGGATCCATGTCTTCTCATCAATGGAAGCATGAAGTCTGTTAAAATATGTCTCAAGTTTGAATCCAATGTGAAATTTCGAATATTTCGAATTGGATATGTTGCGGATGTTCAAAATTGAGTAAAGAAGATCCGAATATCAACTTCCCAAGATTCGAATCTGTGTTGGAGAATTTGACCGCTAAAATAGGAAAGTCCAACTTTCACTTGGATTCGGATTTTGTTTAAAACATACAAAAATATGTTTTGGATAAAATCGTTTAAGATAGGAAACAGAATCCTATGAGAAGTCGGCAAAAAAAATAAGGATCTCACTTATATATATATATACTTGTGGCCGTGGGTGGTAGGAGGTTGATCATGAAGAATTGGTCTTGAAATGCCATCTCGTTGTCAAGTGCTTGTGAGGGATTTTTTTCTTTGTCGTTCTTGTCCGTGAATTACATCTAAGAAGATTTAGTGTTCAAGCCAATTAAATCTTGTGATAAGATTTGCGTGTAATTCCTTCGTAAAAATGAGAGATTATTTCTTGAGAAATTTCGGAGCTAAACACTGCGTGCATTGTTTGGTGTAATTGGGACTTGGGAAATACCGATAGAATGTTTGAGGGACTCGAGTGTGTGTGTAAGTCTTTGTATCGCTTGATTTATAGTGAAATTCGTCGCTGCTCTCTTCGTGGACATAGGTTTTTACGACCGAACCACGTAAATTTGGTGTCCGATTTATTTTCTTCTTCTGTCTATATCCTTATCGCAACAAGTGATATTAGAGCCAAGTTTGGCTAAGTTGAAGTGAACCGATGGCAATAGAAGAAATAAAAGCGAGAATTAACAGATTTGATGGGAAGGATTTTAGTTTCTGGAAAATGCAGATTTAAGATTATCTTTACTAGATAAAACTACACTTACCCTTATTTGGGGAGAAACCAGAGTCGATAAAGCAAGCTAATTGGGATTTGTTGGCTAGATGAGCTAGGGGTGTTATTCAGCCAACATTGGCTCGTAACATTGCATTTAACATCTTGAAGGAGAAGACTACTGTTGATTTGATGCAAGCCCTATCGAATATGTACAAGAAGTCCTCTGCGATCAACAAGGTTTATTTGATGCGACATCTATTTAATTTGAAGATGAGCAAAGGTGCGTCGGTTGCAGATCATATTAATGAATTCAATGTGATTGTCAGTCAATTGAGTTCAATTGAAATTGACTTTGAAGATGAGGTACGTGCTTTGATTCTATTATTCTCATTGCCTGATAGTTAGAATACTACTGTTACTGTTGTAAGTAATTCCTCTGGGTCAACAAGTTTGATATTTGATAGGGTTCGAGATTTGATTCTGAGCAAGAACATTCATAGAAGAGAATCTGGCAAACATATATCTACTGCTTTTGTAGGTGAAGATAGAGGAAAATCTAGAACACGTGTGGGTAAGAGTAGTACTAATATGAACAGGTGTAGTTAGTCTAGGACTAGTGATGTTGTCTGTTGGAGCTATGGCAAGAGGGGGCATCTTAGAAAAAATTGCCTTAAGCTGAAGAATAAGAAGGGTAAGAGAATTATAGTTGATTCTACAAATAATGTTGTAGCTATAGTTGATAGTGCCAATTATGTTTTGTTTGTCACTAATGATTTATTGTTTGATGGATGGATTATGGATTATGAATTCTAGTTGTTCTTTTCATGTTACATCAAATATAAACTGGTTTACTACTTATTAGTGCATGAATGGTAGTAAAGTGCGGTTGGGGAACAATGTTGAATGCGATGTCATCGGTGTTGGCAATGTTAAAATCAGAATGCATGATGGTATCGTGAGGACATTGACTAGAGTAAGGCATGTTCTAGAGTTAAAGAACTTTATTTCCTTGAGTGCTCTAGATTCAGTTGGGTATCGATATATTTCAAAATGTTATATTCTGAAAATTGTTCAAGGTGCTTTGATAATAATGAAAGAAATCAAGCACAATAACCTGTATGAGCTTCAAGGTGAGACATTTACAATTTCGCTGTGGAGATGTCGGATGCATCTGTTCGAGAGTTTGAATTGTGGCATATGCGTTTGAGGCACATTGGTGAGAGAAGTCTTAAGGTTTTAAGTGAAAGAAATTTAATATATGGTTATGTTTCTACGAGCTGAATGTATACAGATGCTGTGATTTAGATCAACGGCGGAAAGTGCAGTTCAGTACGATTGTCAAAGAAATCATGGAAACTGCAAAGTTAATTCACTTGAATGTTCGCAGGTTGTCGCAGTTTCCTTCGAGGAAGAGTGCTTGATATATGCTAACAATTGTTGATAACTACTCGATGAAGATGTGGGTATTTGTGCTTAGGCACAAGTTTAATGCTGTTGTCAACATCAAGCAGTTGATAGCTTTGATCAAAAATGAGACTGGTAAGACGATCAAGCATATGCGGATTGACAATAGTATGGAGTTTTACTTAAAGTTGTTAAATGAATTCTGCATGAAGGAAGGCATAGTAAAACACCGCACTTATGCTAATAAACCACAATATGTTGCGGAATTGATGAGCAAAAAGTTGTTAGAGATGGCCCATAAAATGCTCTCTAGTGCTGGTATGGCTAAGAGATTCTTAGCGGATGTGCTAAGTACGACGTGCTACTTGATAAATAGATCCCCATCGACTGCGATTGGATATCGAAGTCCTGAAGAAGTGTGGTCAGGTAATGTTGTTGATTATTCACTTCCTAGAATATTTGGTTGCCCATGTTATATTCGAGCGAGTTATGGTAAGCTCGATGGAAGGGTAAAAAAGTGCATATTCCTAGACTATGCTTGAGATGAGTGGGGTTATCGATTGTGGTGCTCAGAGTTAAATTCACTTATTATCAGTAGAGAAGTTACTTTTAACGATTCTCCAATACTTCTGGTTAGGAGTGATTATAGTAGTATTCAAATGGATCTGAATAGTATTTAGCTTGATGTGGTGTTGCGACCATAAACTCTTGAGGTAGCGAGTACGAGTACTAGTAAAGTAATCAACACGGATGGTGCTTATAGCGAGGTGGAGCCTATAGAACCAATGGTTGCCATAACTACTGAAATTAACAGGGTACGTATTCCATCTCCTGACAAATATGGATGTAATAATAGTTTTGCTTTATCTGCGGTTGATGAGGTTGCATCGGAAAATCCTTGTAGAGTAATTAAAGGTGCATGTGGAGTTGGTATTCTGATGAGGTCCTCGGTTATGGCGAAATTCAAGCAAGACTTAGACTTGGATAATATTTGTGGCGGTTGAACCCATCGAGGGCTATGGGAGAGTGAAAGCAGAGTTTGAATTTTTTGCGAAGCAATTGTGATTTAGCTCAAACGTTGAGCCAAGATGGAGATTGTTAAAATATGTCTCGAGTTTGAATCCAATGTGAAATTCCAAATATTCCAAAATGAATATGTTGTGGACGTTCAAAATTGAGTAAAGAAGATATGAAGATCAACTTCCCAAAATTCGAATCTGCGTTGGAAAACCGTTAAAATAGGAAAGTCCAACTTTCACTTGGATTTATATTTTGTTTAAAACATACAGAGACATGTTTTGGATAAAATCGTTTAAGATAGGAAACAGAATCCTATGAGAAATTGGCAAAAGAATAAGGGTCTCACTTATATATATAGACTTGTGGCAGTGGGTGGTAGGAGGTTGATCATGAAGAATTGGTCTTGAAGCGCCGTCTTGTCGTCAAGTGCTTGGGAGGATTTTTTTTTCCTTGTCATTCTTGTCCATGAATTGCATCCAAGAAGATTTAGTGTTCAAGCCAATTAAATCTTGTGATAAGATTTGCGTGTAATTTCTTCATGAGATTGAGATATTATTTCTTGAGAAATTCGGAGCTAAACAGTGCGTGCGTTGTTGGGTGTAATTCATGCTTGGAAAACACCGAGAGAGTGTTTAAGTGACTCAAGTGTGTAATCTCCTTGTATGACTTGATCTATAGTGAAATTCGTCATTGCTCTCTCGTGGACATATGTATTTACGACCGAATCTCGTAAATCTGGTGTCTGATTTGTTTTCTTCTTCTGTCTATATTATGGTTCGATCGCTTGCCTTATCGCAACAAAGTTTTCGTGAGTTTCAGACGCAAGGACATTAGGGAGAACTTCATATCACACCTCCTCCACGAGCTGAACCATGCGGGAATTAACTACTTCAGTGATGAGGACAGAGAGGACGCTGGGGAGGAGATCAAGGACAAGCTCTTCAGAGCGATCTGGCATGCGAGTTTCGCCCTCGCCATGTTCTCCGCGAACTATGCTGACTCCAAGTGGTGCCCGAATGAGCTGGTAGAGATCCTCGAGTGCAGAGTGCTCAAGAACCGGGGCCACGTGGCTGTCCCCATTTTTCATGGCGTGGACGCGGCTGATGTTCCGAAGTTGACGAGCGGAACCAAGTTCTCGCAAGGTTTCGAGAGGTTGCGTATGATCCAGAAAAATGATGCGCAGACAACAATATGGAAAAATGCTCTAATAGGGGCTAAGCATATATTCGGCTTGCATTTGCAGAACGACGCCAATAGTGAAGTACCTGTGATTCTCACTCTATGTCGAAGCCTTGTATCGCCATCTGTGATTTTTCCTTTTTCCTTTTTTTTTTTTTTTCTGGTTTGTCTGCTTTATAGATGGAATTTGTGTATAATCGACGGAATTGGTTTTCTTAAGGGAATGGTATTAGCAGAAGTCTTATTCCACTTTCCTGAATTCTTATTGCCATCTTTTGAAGGATTACGACTGAACCCTCTTTGCATCTCTCTTTCTCACAATGCTTTCGGCCTCTCCCTCTTCTCAGCCATGGTCGGAGTCAAACTCGACTCAGATCTGTGAGTTCAAGTTGGATCTGACCTGGGCTGATGGTGACGGCGAGGCGGTTGTTGAGGGGAGGGCCTGAACATTGGGTGGGCGGATGGGTTAGGGGTTTTGGGCAAGTGACTTTTCATTGTTGGTGAATTCGAAATGGTGGGAGGGACAAATTGAAAAGAAAATGATAAATTCATAGACAGATTAGATGTTAAATGTAATTGAAATGCTAATCATAGAGTTGCATAACTCAAGGTGCAAATTTACATGACATTGAAATGTGAAAATGCTTTAAATAATTTCCCCGTAAAGTCAAAGCGAAAAGCCGGAGTAAATTTCCCGAAGTTTGTAGTTTACATTGTTGAGGTTTCATACCTTTTTTGGGCTAAATTGTGGAGTTTCAGTCTTAAAATCATGACAACATAGTAGAAAGGGGGTATACACTAATTTTTACTGTTTTTATGGCTTTAAATCAGAAAGGCGTCGCTTCATCGTACTCATGGTACGGCGCAATACAAGACGACCAAGAAAAACCATTAAAAAAATAAAAATAAAAAGAGAAGAAGTAGATGAAGCTGGACGCACCCTTCTCTGCTGTAGGATGAGGTTATATCGAAAGTTGAGTTAATCACCAGTTCTTCGTTATACATGCCATTGTCTCTGGTGATTCAGTCAAACTCGATTTCTTCTCTTCACAAACCATAGAATTTTTTAGTATAACGTTCATCGTATTTCGTCTCTTGGGTGTATGTGTCTGTCTATATTCTCATACATATTGCTCATATAATTTGGTACCAACATTTAACGTCAGCAATGAGGCGAAGCTCACAGAAAAGATTGTCAAGTACCTTGCCGAGAAGATACGTCAAACACGGTCTCTCTACCATACGAAAAACACAATTGGAGTAGCTCATTTAGCAGAAGATACGATTCCCTTGCTAAGAAATGGCGGAGAGGAGGATGTGCGCATGATAGGCATGTGGTACGGAAGGAATAGGGAAGACAACAGTGGCTGCGGTTGCTTGTGATGGCATTTTTGCTGAATTCGAGTGTTTTGTCTTTCTAGAAAGAATTGGAGAAGTGAATCGGGACCTTCTCAGCCTGCAGAAGAAGTTACTCCAAAATCTCATGAAGGTGAAAGGACTGAAGTTGTATGACGACATTCACACCAACATCAATGAGATAAAAAGTAGCATGTGTCGTAAAATATACTTCTTCTCCTCGAAAGTGTTACTGAGAAAAAAACAAATGGACAATTTCAGCGGAGAGCGAAAATCATTTCACCCGGGGAGTAGAATCTTGATCACAGCAAGAGATCCAAATCATTCCATACACCGGCGGAAAAATTATTGGGTTTCATGGGAGGCGTGATATCACTCGTCTCGAGTCCATTGGAGCTTATTATGAGCCGATTCCTCACACATATCCCATCAAGGTTTTAGGGCCTTTTGGAGGTGCGGGGGGAGATTCCTGGGATGATGGACAATATGTGCATATAAGTAGAATTGTCGTTGGGTATGGATTGGTCATTGATTCTATCGCTTTTGATTACATCGACACCGACGGTTCCATACGGTCGATTAGGCATGGTGGAAATGGCTGGGAGAATACTTCCGTGGTTGTATCTAGACTCTTTCTTTTTCTCTTTCTCCTTTCCTGCTTGAATGTGATAAGGTAACCTTCCTAGTTTATTATAATATTGGTCGATTACGGAATTTCGAACCTATTCTTAATCTTTGAAAATCACTTGAGAGCTCATGCCAGAGATACATGAGGATCAGCATGATTGTTAGCAAACGAATTGGAAAAAATAATATATTCACTCTATTAAGGTTAGGCAAAGACCAACCCAGACATAAACAAAAAGTTACTTTTCGATTTACAAAATGAGATGTATTAGGAACATAACTTACAGAAATCTTAACATGTATAACTTATTTTATAGATCAGAATCATATTTCAAAAAAGTCTACCAATTTATTTTGCTCATGGAATGGTGCAACATATAGTCACTCATGTCAAATATTTGTTTTTGTGGCCTGTTTGCAGGTTAAATTGGTATACCATGATGAGTACATAACTTCTTTTTCCAGATATATCAATTCAAACAATAGTGAAAGGAAACGTAGAGCAATGGTAAAATACTTTTCTGTGTATTTTTCAGTATATCCCAATGTACAAGGAGTGTCAGTATTTGTAGTACAAGAGAAAAGAATCAAAAGAAATATATGTACAATATTGTTTTTCCTAAAATATTCTATGTCTATTATATGCAATATCAATTTGTAATCTCGTGGATAGGAATAATTCTCCTTCCAACACTCCCCCTCAAGCTGGCGGTCTATAGATGTCAAAAGCGCCAAGCTTGCTCAATAAATATCCATGCTGTCTACGGCATAATGGCTTAGTGAAGATGTCTGCTGGCTGCTCTTCAGTTCCAATTCCTCGAGTTGTAATGACGCCTTGTTGAATTTTTTCTCGAGTAAAATGACAATCAACTTAAATATGCTTTGTTCTCTCGTGGAACACTGGGTTTGCCGCTAGTTTTAGCGCAGCATCATTATCACAAAACAATTCACTTGCTCCATTGATTTGCACTCCAAGATCTGAAAGTAGTCCTCGTATCCAAACTATCTCGCAAACAGTCTTTGCCATGGCTCGATATTTAGATTCTGCTAATGATAATGAAACTGTTGACTATTTCTTCGTTTTCCATGAAATCAAAGATTTTCCTAGCTTGATGCAAAAGCCAGTAATAGATCTTCTTGTCATAGGGCAAGTTGCATAATCTGTGTCACAGTATGCTGTCATCTTCATGTTGCAGTTACGAGATAATAGAATTCCAAGTCCTGGACAGCCCTTCAAGTATTTTACAACCTTCAACGCTGCATTCATATGCGACTGCTTTGGATTGTGCATAAATTGACTGAGTATTTGTACTGCATAACATATATCAGGCCTAGTCATGGTGAGATAGATTAGTTTGCCAACTAGTCGTTGATATCCTTATGGATTCTTGAGTAGTGGATCTTCATTTTGAGAAGAGGAACTCACATCATATTCATATATTGTCAACTTGATATTCTACTCAATAGGTACAGCAGCTGGTTTGCATCCTGATAATCCAGTGTCTGATATGATTTCCAAGACGAATTTTCGCTGACTGAGACAGATTCCCTCACTGGATCGAGCTATTTCGATACCAAGAAAATATTTTGGGGAACCCAAATCTTTAATATAGAAGGCCGAATGCAAGTATTTTTTGAACTTTTGGATTGCAATAGCATCATTTCCCATGATAAGTATATCGTCAACATAAATTAATAGGTAGATTGATGAAGTACCTTTGGTCCACGTGAACAATGCATAATCATGCCTCGAGTGTTGAAAACTTGCATTTGTAAGTGCTGCAGTGAATTTCGCATACCACTGTCGAGATGCTTGTTTAAGCCCGACAGGGATTTGCGGAGACGACACACTCGAGACTCCCCCTGTCTACGTAATCCCTGTGGAACCTCCATGTAAATTTCTTCATCAAGATCTCCATGAAGAAAAGCATTGTTGACATCCATTTGATGTAAGTCCCAATTGCGAAATGCAGCAATTGCTAGAAAAGAGCGAACGGTTACCTCTTTAGCAACTGGTGAAAAAGTCTCATGATAGTCAAATCCTTCACGCTGTGTGAATCCCTTTGCGACAAGCCGTGCTTTGTATCGCTCAATTGAACCATCTGCTTTATACTTTATCTTATAAACTCATTTGCAGCCAATGGGCCTTCTGTGTGGAGGCAAAGGGACGACGTCCCAAGTGTTATTTTCTTGGAGAGCAGCAATCTCTTATTTCATTGCCCTTTGCCAATGGGTATTACTTGCTGCTTCCTCATAAGAAGACGGTTCTTGGTTTTCAGATATCCGACTGATGCAATACATGTGTTCTGATGATAATCGATTGAAAGAAACATAGGAGGATGCCGAATATTGTGTACCTGAAGTTCTCAAGTTCTCAAGGTATAGCATATATAGTCCTTTGTCCATGTCGGAGGACGTATTGGTCGTCCTGACCATCTAGGCATGATAACTGCTGGGGATGATGATTCAATATGTTGTTGCTGTGACAAAGGAAGCTCGTTGCATGTTGCTGGAGATTCATTACTAGTCTGTCTTGTTGGAGAATCAGAAGACCCAGTAATGGGAGTAGAAGAACCATGGCATGTCGTCGCAGAACATTGGTCGAAGAATGACTGATCTTGTCCAATCAAGATGTATTGTGGCTCCACAGAAATATCCTCCACCGATAAAAATTGTTGATGACTTGATTTTGTCATGGACGCCTCATTTGAAGATGTCATTTCTTGAAAGGGAAACACATCCTCATGAAATATAACGTCACAACTAACAAAGAAACGACCTGTAGATATCTCCATAACTCGATAACCCTTTTGCAAAGTGGCGTATCCCATAAAAACACATCGAAGAGCACGAGGGTCCAACTTATGTTGATACCGAACATTCGTCATATAGCAAAGACAGCCAAATACTCGGAGATGACTAATGTCTGGTTGCTTACCAAAGAGCATTTCAAAAGGAGTCCGACCCTTTAATATTCTAGTCGGCATGCGATTAATTAAATAGGCCGCCGTGATCACACAATCTCCCCAAAAAGATTCGGGAATGGAGGCTTGATATTTCAACGCACGAGCAACTTCTAAGAGATGTCGATGTTTACATTCGACAATTCCATTTTGTTGCAGAGTGTAAGCACAAGAACTCTCATGTAGAATTCCTTGTGATGACAGAAAAGATTGATACTCATTTGAAAAGAATTCACTTCCATTGTCTGTACGAATCCTCTTAACATGTTTATCAAATTGATTTTTGACCATGGAGAAGAACTTCGACAGACATGAAAAAGCCTGACTTTTTGATTGTATGAGAAATACCCAAGTGGCACGAGAATAATCATCCACGACAGTAAGAAAGAATCGGGATCCATCGCGATGTGGAGTATGATAAGGACCCCAAATGTCCATATGTACTAATGAGAATATACTAGTGGTTCGAGATACACTAGTTGGAAATGGACGTCTCATTTGTTTTGCCAAGGGGCATACTTTACAATCGGGACAAGGAAAACAAGCACTATGACCCGACGTTTATGAGAAAGAGAAATTTTATTTCCAGTAACAGCATTACAAGAAATGCCTTTATTCAAAGAAGAAAGATCAAAATCTTTGGGGAAATTGATCCAAAAATACAGCCCTTGTTCCATTCTACCCAAGCCCATCAGTTTCCCAGTTGAAAGGTCCTGAAAGGAACAATTTTCGCAGTTGAAATTGGCTCGACAATTAATGTCCTCACAGACTTTGGAAACAGATATGAGATTGAATTCAAATTCTGGGATAAGAAGAACATTTTTAAGGATAATGTTTGGGCTAAGTTGAACAGTACCAATCTTTCTGACATCAGTAATATTTCCATTTGGAAGTCGAACATATATGGAATCAAGCGTTGGAGAGATACTAGAAAACAAATATTCATGACAAATTATGTGATCACTAGCGCCTGAATCAATAATTCATGCATCAACTGAAATATTAGTAATCTTGTTTGATGAAGTACCTGAGAAATTGGCCCTTTTATCAACTGTCTGCAACTGATTAAGCGCCTTCATGATGTTCTGATATTGATCCTGGGAAATAGGTTGATAAGCTTTGTCATATCCTTGTGCTGACACTTGATAAGCAGAAAATTCTTTTCCTTTCTGTTCTTTGTCAGTGGGCTTACCATGTAATTTCCAGCATGTCTCAATGGTATGGTGAGGACTCCGACAATATTCACAATATTTACCTTTAAATTTGTAATTTTGGCCTCCTCCCTTCTGTGATGACGTGGCATTATAATAGCCACCAGATTCGGCCCCTTGCGAGATGAAACCTGAGCCGTCAGATTCTCGACCACGCCTCTGATCTACGCCGTCTGATCGAACGACATTTGGGCCGTCAAATCCGCGCCCCTGCTTATCTCGTCCATCTATTCTACTGAAAGAATAGGAGCTGTCGGATCCAAGCTTTTGATCTTGGCTGTCCATTCAGTAAGCCCTAAAAGTAGGGTTTCGAAACCGTTACTCACTTTCGTTCTCCCGAAAGAAGCGAGGGTTTCCTCCCGAGGGTGTGGGTCGCTGCGTCGCACGGAGACCGCCATGAAAACGGCCGGAAAATCTCCCGGCGCAGCGAGAGCCATGCTTTCTTCTTTCTTCTCGATCCGGCGGTGGCCATTCGCTGGTTTTCTTCCTGGACAGCGAGCTGGAAGATGCGGCCAAGCAGCGGGATGGTCTCCATGGCGAGGATCGGCGAACGGAAAGGTATGTAGCTCTCATTTAGGGCTAATAGGAACCGGGTCACCTTCTCACGGTCTCGGATTTCTTTGTACTGGTTGAGTGTGGACTCCGGTCCTTCAAGTTGCTCCTCAGCCCCCTCAAGCTCGTTCTAGAGCGCTGATAGCCGGTTGAAACAGGCGGTAACCGAGAGGTTCCCCTATTTTAATTCGGTGAGGGCTTAAGTGAGTGAGAAAGCCTTCACCCTATCAAGCTTTCCGTACATCTCCTTTATGTTGTTCCACATTATTCTCGCATCCTCAGTCGGAGGAAGCCCAGCGGCGACCTCCGGTGACACATAATTTCCAATCCATGTACGCACTAATTGATTGCATTTGTGTGACACCCCGAACCCTTCGCAGGTTGTCACCAGCGCCGATGTTACACTTTATTTCCTTTTGCTATCTTGTACTTAAAACAAGCGTCGTTAATCACAGGCATTTTTTTTTTAATAAACGATCGGTCCCAACGCGACTCATAGCGGAAGCAAATTAAACATCACCATCTATCCCCCTACCAATCCATGATACAAATACACACCACTAATCACCATAATTTTATAAACAGGCAACGACACTTTATTTACATATATATTTTCAAGATGGGATTTCTTTTGGGTCGGTACATCAAAAAGGAAAAGCTAGGACTCAACCATGTCCAGCCTAAAACCTCAAAAAGAAACTCTCGACCCTCAACATCTCACGTGCAACAATCCCCATCATAAGTGTCGGCTATCTACATCAAAAAGTTCCAGCTCCTACTCATCACGCGCGGATCTCACACCCAACCCGGTGCATCAGGCGGTGGCGGCGGCAACATCCCTCGCATCGCTCCATCCCGACGAACGTGCACATAAATGAACTCCTGAATAACAGGACCCCCAGCCAGGCCCACGTCATACATCACTAGACAACGTACTCGGATAAAAGTCAGTCCGGGAACAGAGGGACGGTCTATCTCAACACACTCGACCTCTACATCGGATGGTAGACCATAAACACTCCCCGCGAGACGGCAGGTAGCGGCATACTTGCTAATCTGAAATGTTATCCCCCAAAGGGGTGAGTACAACCACTCAGCAGATAGAGAAATCCAATAACAACTCAACACATCAGGTATTTCATCATACGATGCAGGCATTGCTTACCTTTGATGTCATGCGCATTCATGCATCATCATATCATACATATCATCATTATGGCATCTCATATATCATTATCGTCATCATGCATTTCATCATGAATATCATACCATGGATGATCATCATATCACATCATGCATCATCATCATCATCATCGTCATCACCATGCATATCATTATGCATATCATGTCATTATCATCATCATGCATATCATCATGCTTATCATATCATAGGTGATCGTCATATCACATCACATATCATCATCATCACATCATCATGCATATCATATAATAGGTGATCATCATCATCGCATCATCATGCGTATCATCATGCATATCATATCATGGGTGATCATCATATCACATCACATCATCATCATTATCATATCATCATGCATATCATATCATGGGTGATCACCATGTCGCATCAATATCATCATCATTATCATCATGCATATCACCATCATGCATTAATTTCCATTTTTATCTTTAAATTTGATCACCACATCACCCATTCTCAATTATCATCCATTCGGGCAAAGACCTCCGACAAGGTTCCTAGCATTCCAGCCATCCCATGGCCACCGGGCTTCCGGCCCCCCACATTTCGGGCATCTCGCATCTCAACTAGCATCACGAGGCATTCCCTTCGGGTAGAAACCTTCGACAGGGCTTCCGGCCTTTACCCTTCTAGCCAGGCATCCCGCACCCCAATCCTGGTGTCGCGAGGAATCTCCGGGCATGTATCCGAGATACAACCGGACATCCGGCCCCCCACATTCCGGGCATCCTGAATCTCCCAGGGAATTTCGGCAATGCATCTCTGTACATTCCGGCCTCATCCTCCACCACAACCTCTTACTCACATATCATTTTCCACATTCACCATCATTTTAATCTCATTATTACATGGCATATGATTCACACATGCATCGCAATTTATGATCATACATACACCAATGTCATATAACAATGCATAATAAATTCAATGGAATTCATGGCCAATAAATAATCCCCTTTTTATTTTTTTTATTTTTTTTATTATTTTATCATTATATTTATTTATTTTCATAAATAATTATTAAATTTAATATCTATGATTTTCCCAAAATCATAATATTCAAACAATCACTAAACAAACCAATAGGATGACAATTTCATACAAAATTCATGGCCAAATTGAATTGCACATAATTTCACAATTTCCACAAAATAGCACATGATATTCGGATAATGACCCGAATTGCATAGTTTCCAAATAAATTCGATTAAAATACTCATATGGCCTTCAAAAGTACTCTAAGCCAAGACATTTTCGTGCATTTTACAGGGTGATAGCCAAGACATTTTCGTGCATTTTTCATTAAGAACTCTAAGCCAAATTCGTTTTATATTAATTTATACAACCCACAAACTTCTGGAACCACTACCGCATCGTCCAGAATACACATCTCCGAAATATTAAGATTTCACCCACCTATTCTCTTTCGTTTCCTCTTAAATTTAAGTATGTTATGTACCAAGGTGTCCTTTACAAGTTTCATGAAGAGATCTAGGTCAAATAACCAAAGTATGGTCACCATTTAAGTCCATGAAGTCTCGGGTGTCTCGGAATACTTCACCAGAATCATCGTTTCCAAGATCTAGCCGATTTACCAAGCTATACTTGTTCTTTTCGCTTCAAATTTGATTATGTTGTATTTTAAGGTGTTACCTACAACTTTAATGAAGACATCAAAGTCAAATCTTTAACAGAAATCAACATGCAAACAAGAATCCAGCAAGAAGTCAGTGAAAACTTCACAGATCTAGGGTCTCCGTATAATAGAACTTTAACCCCCCATATCTCCATCATTTTTTACGAAATTTCAGTATGTTATAGTACAAGACGTTAACTACAACTTCCATGAAGACATCGAAGCCAAAATCGGACTCCAAACACACATGCAAGCTCAAACAAGCTACTGACTCCCACAAACCGAGCAAGAACAGTCACACGGTTTGAAAATAAGCCACCCTTACCTCGGTTTTTCGCACTAAAACACCTAAAATCTAACATGCAATCAACAAAACAAACATGCAAGAGAAGTTAAGGACTCCACTTGCCTCTAAGATGAGCAAACGACGGCGTACGGACGGCGGGACACGGCGGCACACGGCGGCTCCTCCTCGGCTCCGCCTCCTTCCTCTCGGTCTCTCCCTCTCTCTCGCAATTTCTCTCTCTCTCTCTCTCGGCCGAATGAAGAAAACCGGCCACCTTCTCTCTCTCCTCCCCTCTTATACTCCCTAATCTTCATGATTAGCAATCATGAGATTGCCTACAAACCCACCAATGCATGGCCTCCCCCTTTGCCACTTGTCTCATTGGATTTTTCTTTTAAATTTGATTTGGGCTTGGGCTTGGGCCCATCCGGCCACTCCTCTTGGGCTGGTCGACAGCCTCCTTTGGGCTATAATGGGCCGACTAGCTTGGCCCACCAAGCTTTAGGCCAATGGGTCCAAGGCCCATTCGAATTTAATCCCCTTTTTCTCTTCTTCTTCTTTTTTTTTTTTTTTTTTTGAAATTCTTCTTTAAATATTTTTGAATTCCAATTTTCATCTCGGCCAAAGTCTTAGGATATTTTTGCTCATTGAAATTTAAATCATATGGCCAAGCATAGATTATTAATATTATTAAATTTAAATTTCCACAATCACAAGCACAAATCATCAAATTAAAAGACTAATGGCTAAAACATAAGCCATGGAAATTTAACACCTAATTAGAGACTTTAACACACCTTATGGCTTGGCTTTGAATTTCTGGGATGCCACAATTTGCGCCAATAGCGTTGCAGGCGTTCATCGATCGGGAGAGGTACGGATCCGTCAAGAAATCCGTCCTTATCCTTGGTAACAAGAGCCCGCCGAAAATCCCTCGCCCAAACTGAATAGTGGTCCGGTCCGGTGAGTTGAAGGGTGATGAGTCGCAGCTCCGGGCTGTCGGCCGACGACGTGTACAATGCATCCCCGGATTCCGGACGACCAGCAAAGGGCGGAAAAACCAGCGGCGCAAACCCAGGTGGGAAACTCGGGTAGGGATTCATTCCCGACCCACCCGGATTTAATTCGGGTCCATGACCCGAATTCGGAACAGGTACAGATTCTCCATTTGGGCCATATTGATTTGACCCAGTCCCCCATGGTCCTTGAACTGGAACCCATGGTACATACGGCCATGTTGGTGTAGGAAATTGTCCGGTGACCGAAGCAGATGCAGGTAATTGTCCGGTGACTGGAGTAGATGCAGATCGATCGGACGATTCCTCTGTTGTGTCTCTGGGTTGGTCTGGATTTTGGATTTCTGAGTTGTTGGGGCTCTGCATATCGAATTCCTTTCTTCAATGTGCTGTCTTTGTTCTGCAGATAGTGATTTGCAGCAACAAAAAAGACAGAAGACAATTGGAGGCAACTCGAAAAAAAAAATTGCGGAAGGTGGATGAGAAAGCTCGCTCTGATACCATGAAAGGAAACGTAGAGCAATGGTAAAATACTTCTCTGTGTATTTTTCAGTATATCCCAATGTACAAGGAGTGTCGGTATTTGTAGTACAAGAGAAAAGAATCAAAAGAAATATATGTACAATATTGTTTTTCCTAAAATATTCTATGTCTATTATATGCAATATCAATTTGTAATCTCGGTGGATAGGAATAATTCTCCTTCCAACTAATAGTCTCGATCTAATCAACTTGCTCACATTTCAAACCAACAAAAGAATATGGGACCGATTGGAAAAGAGGAAGGGAAGTACATTTCCTTGCCATCGAAGCTGGGAAACTTTTTGGATTTTTCTGGAGAAGTGGTGCTTTACGTTATTCTATAGGAGCACACATTGAGCTCTTCTCGAACAAGCTGTATCCCTTCAAATCAGTGGGGTTGTTTGGGTTCAGGTGGTTCATCTTGGGATGACAGCAACCACCATGCTAACGTGAGAAAAATCATAATTGTATTCGAACCAAGTAGAGAACCGATTATCGAGTCAATCACATTTCAATATGAAGAGGAGGATAAAGATCTATGGTTATGTGAAAAACATGGTGGCACAGGTCAAGGCGAGATCCATGTGGTAAGTCCTCGTATATATTCCTTGTAATGCAGATTGATATGTATGATTCAGATGAGTATCTAACTTCAATGTCGGGGTACATAAGAAGTTCTAGTTCTTGTCCCACTGTCATTCGGTCACTCACCTTTCAAAGTAACAAACGGAAGATTGGACCATTTAGCGATGAAAAGGGAATCTACTTCTTGTCGCCTACAACGGGTGGCAAAATAATCAGATTTTATGGAAGAAGCGACGACCATCTTGATGAAATCGGAGTATATTTTGAGCCAATTTCTCATCTTTACCCGATCGAATCAATTGGACCATTTGGAGGACTAGGTGGGAATGCTTGGGATGATGGTAAGTTCAGTGGTGTGAGGGAGACTGAGATCATGCACGACGATATCATCCATTACATTTTCTTTTGTTATGACAAGAATGGTGAACCGGTTTGCTCCGGTACACGTGGTGCCGACACCAGAAATTGGGGAAAAGTACCAAAAAAGTCTTAAACATATTGCTTTGGTACTAATTCAATTTTAAAATTTTCAATTGAACAAATTCAATCATAAACCTTTTATTATTGGTACCAATTCAGTCCATTCGGCCAATTTTGGCTGGCCGACGCTGACGTGGATGTCGGCCGATGGCCGGATGCTGACGTGAAAATTTTTATGACTTTTTAATTATTTTTTCGATTTTTTAATTATTTTTTAATTATTTTTTTCTGTATTCTTCCTAGCGGTGGCCGATGACCCTCCAGTGAGGCTCGCCGGCAATTGGGTGAGGGCCACGAAGCCCTCGCCGCCACCGGCGAGGGTCGTGGCCCTCGCTTGGTCTCTCCCAAGGCCGTCAGTGCGGAGGCTTCACCCGGATCTGGGCGAGGCCAAGTTGTCATGCCCCGAACCTCAAGCGCGCTAACATCCCACCATGATCATGCAAATGCGACATTCCCAAGTAGTGTCGCTGACCCCATTCATTTATTATTACATAAGCGGAACGTATTATAAAACCCCTAACAATAAAATACGGGATAGACAAGCAGGAAGCAAAACCACAACATAACACTTTTATAATTCAACAGAATTACAAATAGAGGTCTACGGCCAAAAGTTTACAAAAAACCGGCTCTTAAAAAGGAACTGTCATACGACCTACAAGTCGGATACGTTCTCCAATCCTCATGACTTTACCTTCGTAACTCCTCAAAGTCCACCAAAGCTATCTAGCCGCTCCGTCCACCAGGGACCTGAAATTGTAATCCCCAAATTGGGATGAGACAATGTCTCAGCAAGTTCAACCCCCTAAACCCTCATTAGAAAGAAAATACGTCCAAGGGTGGCCTAGCCACATTACATAGAGAACTTATCTCGCCTTAGTTCCTTCCTGCAGGTTAGCACAGTTCATATCACTCAATCATATATAGTAATAAGAACTTAAACAACCGGAATGCATTCACTTTCATATAACTAACAATCACGGGAGTCCTGGTTATAAGACTAAATCGCTATGACACGTTCTATTCCATGCCACACAATTTCGTCCCATAATCTGGCACATCAACAACACTCAACATGCATTCCAATTATTATTCACTGTCACACAAGTGCATAGCCTACTCGCAGTTCGGCTATCTACTGACATTAATGCCAGGCATTGCCTCCCCCCATGGAGCGCGGCTTTGTCATTACGTCGATGGCATTCCCGAAGGAGCATCGATCCAGTCGGCCTAGCCTCTACTACGACCGGTATCCACCGCGTGGGCATCCCATATAGGGGCAAATCCGGCTCAACAGCCTAAGACGATTCCTCTTAGTTATTACACAGCCAAAGCATATTCAGCCCCAGGACACTTTGTATTTCACTCAATACTTCAACTTAAAATAGTGATCTCGGTCATTTTTCTTCATATTAAAAATATTCCAAAAATTACTCACATGTGTGGGGACACACTAATTTCAAATCAAAAAGCTAATATCTCACTTTTTCAAACCCCACTATTTAGTATAATTATTAAAATCCAATTTTGCATCGTAACCCAACACTTGGGTTTTTATGAATAAAATCTCTATTTACCACAATCAACACTCAATTTGCCACATACATTCATCAAATTCAAATTCTAAATGCACAGCAGCGATCAGCATGAAATTCTGAGAAAATAAGGTTCCAAAATAATTTTCAGAATTTATTAAATAATTAAATTTATTCCGAAAATTAATTAAATAATAATATCAATATCTTTCACGATCCACACTCAATTTATAATATCCAATCATCAATTTCAAAATCTGACTACACAATAGCGATGACGGCACGAAATTCGAGAATTCGGGATCCTAACAAATTTTTTGGAATTTAATAAATAATTAAACTTATTCCGAAAATAATTAAATAATAATATTTTAATAATTTCGAATAATAAAATATTATTAAATTATTAAACAATTTCGAAATATTTATTTAATCCTAAAAGTAATTCATTTATGTCAAATCACCATTATACTAATATAAACATCAATTTAACCTTAACTAAACATACTTTAAGTTAAACCAACCTCTTAATCTAATTCACAATTAAATAAACTAAACTAACCATCTAAGCTTAATTAACTTAAGCTAAGCACACCTAAAGCATAATTAACCCTCTAAGCAAGGTTTAGTGAGCTAAACTCACTGGATTAGCGAACCGAGCGGACCAAAATGACGAGGACGACGCGAGGATCGACTTTCCTCAAGGCGGGCCGAGCATTCGGGCTCGGGAAGGCGGCCAAAACGGGCCAAATAGGTGCTGCCATACCTATTTTTCCAGCCCTCTATCCACTGCGGTTGAGGCTGAGAAAGGTGAGGGGAAGGCTTGGTTTAAGGCAAGTAAGGGCGGCTAGGGCCGGGCGGAGCTCCGGCAAGGTCAACGGTGGCTAGAGGTGGCTGATTCGTGGCCTACAGCAGCCCACGGAGGCGAGGACGAGCTGGATTTTAGCGTAAGGCGAGCAGAGACACACAACAGCAGCAGCAGGCGGGGACGGCAGCATGGCGACAATGACGGAGGGTGGTGGCGTCGCGCACGGCGTGGGCTACTTCAGCGTCCATCCCAAATTTGGGATCTCGGGCAACAAACGGAGATGGAGAGAAGGCTTCGACGGCAGCTGAGGAGGGTGAGGAAGGCGGAGGGCGAGCGCGTGCGGCCGAGGAGCAGCGACGGCGTGTAGTGGCGAACGGAGACGGGCGAAGCTACTGATAGTCGACGAGCGGACGAAGCGGGGCGTTGAGCTGCTGGTGGCGTCCAAAGAAGAAGAAGATGGAGATGGAGGGGCGGTCGAGAGAGAGGAAGGAGAGAGGGAGGAGAGAGAAGAAGGAGAGAGAGAGAGATGGGACCACTCTCTTTTCTTTTTCTTTTTTTTTTTTTTCTTTAATCCAACCAAAAATGGCCCACCTCATGACCTCATGGATGACATCACACTCCACTCACCCAATCCTCCACAACCTCTTCCAATGGTTACAATTTCATTTTTCGCCGGGGTCCAATTCTTGTACATTCAATTTTTTCAATTCCCATCAATTCTCTTCCAATTGAGTCCAATTGAAGTCCCTAAAATTAATCCAATGTCACTACATTTCAATTCACATATTCACTTGTCCATAAAATCAACTTAAATCCCAAAAGTACGACCAAAAGCGGGCCTACTAATTTCTCTAGCCAAATTAGCCGTTCTCTGATTAATTTGTTGAAAAAACTCGGCTTGCACGAAAAATCTTCCGAAGATGAGTTAATATTCCTAAAATGATTTGTGACACACCCAAACTTCCAATTTCTGAATTCGATCATAATTCCACGGTTAATTTCACTTTGGCACGATACTAGCGCAGCCCAACCTACCGGGTAGCCTTTAGAAATTTTCATGCATTTGACCTGTGGTTGATCATCTCAAGCCACAATATACATCTTTGAAACATTGGCGACTTTCGGTTGTCGGGGTAATCTCAAGGTTTCAAATATGGACACATGGTACCCAATCGACAGAAAAGTCGATCCAGTGCCGATCGACAAGAATTGTGCGATTTGGTGGAATCACCCACACTTGATCACATGCCTCTATCGAGTCGACCTATCTCCAATCTCTAATCAATTTTTAATTGTGCCGCAATGACCCTTGCAAATTAGTTCGATCGAAAGATCACTTCCTGGTCAAATTCTCAAGTCTGATGCATTCGAATTTCTTAACGGCATCACCTAATGGATTATTTTTCACATGGGTGGTCGACTCAAGGAAAAGAACTATATGCGTGCCAACGAAATGCCCGTCTCAATTTATTGAAAATAGAATTGGAAAATCGGGATGTCACACGAGTGGCCCTCACTAGTCGCTGGCGAGGGTCACAACCCTAGCTTGGCCTCGCCCGCAACCCTGGGTGAGGCCGAGAGAGGGCCGTAACCCTCGCTAGCGGCTGGCGAGGGCCGCTCAGCCTCGCCCAGGGCCGCGAGGGCAAGGCTGGCCTCGCCTAGATCTGGGTGAAGCCGCCTCACCGGTGGCCGATCTGGGCAAGGCTAGCCTCACCCGCGGCCCTAGGAAAGGCCGGGCGAGCCGGTGAGGGTCACAGCCCTCGCCCAATGGCCGGCGAGCCTCACCGAAGGCTCGCCGGCCAACGCAAGGAAGAAGACAGAAAAAAAAAAATGAAAAAAATTAATAAAAATTTCGAAAAAATAATTAAAAAATCATAAAAATTACCACGTTAGCATCCGGCCACCGGCCGACGTCCACGTTAGCGTCGGCCGGCCAAAATTGGCCGGATGGACTGAATTGGTACCAATAATAAAAGGTTTATGACTAAATTGGTTCAATTGAAAAGTTTAAGACTGAATTGGTACCAATGCGATAGGTTTAGGACTTTTTTGGTACTTTTCCCCCAAAAATTGCAAGGCCAAAATCACCAAAGTTAGCTTTTTCCACTTCACTTTTCTCGCTAAGTAGACTATAAGTTGTTTGTTCATATGTTTGACTGATTGGTGACGATCAAGACTGTTTCGAGTTCCTCGAGAGTAACTTAGTTATTGGTCCCGCATATGGGTTTAGCGCAAGTCCCTTATGAAATCGTGTAGTTTTATATGAAAGTTGTGTATCTTCATTTTCATTGTCTTGTTAAATTTATCACTTTGATTCTACCGAGCCAAACTTTATGAGAGAAAAATTGTGTGCAGGTTCGATTGGATTATCCACGAGAGTACTTGACATCAATTTCTGGCTACAAGCGAGAGAATTACGAACACATCATTGTTCACTCGCTCACATTTTATAGCAATAAAGGAAGATATGGTCCCTTTGGCAAGGAAATAGAAAGGTACTTTGGGTATCCATCGACCGGAAGCAAAATCATCAGCTTTTATGGAAGATCCAGTTCAAATCTCGATTCTATCGGAGTATATGCAGAACCAATATCACACTTGTGCCCTTTCAAGTCACTCGGACCGTTCGGAGGTGAGAGTGGATATCCATGTGATGATGGAGTACATACTGGTGTGAGAGAATTTGAGATTGTGGTTGGATCTTAGATTGAGTCCATCAGAGTTGAATATGATTATAATGGTTCCTCGGTTCATTGCTCTAAACATGGTGGAGATCATGGAGACAGACATGAGGTGAGTTCCTGGATTCACATTTAAAGGTGCTAGTAATTCACATTATTGTTCTGACCAAAAAAAATAAAAAAATTCACATTATTGTAGGAGTTTTGGGTATGTATATTCAAAAGAAAAGATCAAATCTCAAAACTGATATACATATATAACAATGAGTACTACTCACGCGAGGTTGAGTCACGTGGCACGCTCAAATATAAACTTTTTCCAGCAGTTTATTTTTCATTGTCGCTTTGGCAAATTCCCATCCATCTATATAGGATTTCGTTTGGAGATACATGTATATTATATGTTCAAAAATAATTTTTTATAAAGAGGTTTAGAAAGAGTTTAACAATTTAGGGAATCTATCTCATATCTATCTCATATTAACTCATATTTAAAAAAGATAAGATAGGGCCAACATTTGATAAATAATTAAATACTATTTAAATTATATTTGAGAAGTAATAGAAATTTTAAATGAATCTCATAATCAACTCATGTTTGAAAAATATATTATATTAAAATAATAATAATAAAAATCCATCATCGCAAAAGATTATGTAATATAAAAAAAACAAATGAATGTAATAAAATGATCCTTCAGAAGGTAAATATATATACTAGTATAAAAAAATGTATTATAAGTGATTATCGTTATGATTGAAAAGTTATATGATAAACATAGAGGATTTGTGCTGCAGAGAGTGCAAGAAGTGGAAAAAGGAGATGTTTGGAGGAGAAAATAAAATAGGACAACAATTCCTGAATTATAAGTTTAGGCTGACATGTGGACGAATTTGGTCACCGCAACTTTATCTAAATACACGTGTCATTCATTTAATGATAAATGTGCAAAAAAGTTCTTTAATTAGCACTGAACATAATAAGAGCTCTGAAAGAGATGTCATAGGATTATGACAGATACTTGCGTTGTCAGAAGATTTAGGGCTGCATGGTAATGTTCTTTTCTTTTGTTTATGAACAAAAATTTTATTTTTTTGTTTCCGGGAACAAAAAAAGAACAAAAACGCGTTTGTTTGCGTTTTCATTCAAAAACTATTTTTTTTTTCCTGGAACATAATTGGAACTAAAAAATGAAACAAAAAAAATTACTTTTTTGTTCCGAAAACACAAGGGCCGAAAAGAACAAAAATGAAATGAACAAAAACAAAACACATTCACCACCATCTCTTCTTCTCATTCGTGCCCTGTGCGAAATAACGCTCTCCCTTTTCCGGCGTCTCTCACAAGTTCACCACCGTCGAGCAATCCGGCGCCTCCCCACTCGGCTGACTCTCCGGCGCCGACAGCTGCTGCTCCTTCACCGGCTAAAGCTTCTGAATCGAGGTAAGTTTCTTCTGCTCCTCCTTCACCATTCGACGAGAGCTTTGGCAAGAGCCACCCCTCGCAGATCTAGGTGACAGCTGCTCGAGCCCCAAGCGAGCGTTGCTCGCCCAAATTTGGACATGTGAGGGATTATGATTGTATTGGTGTCTTTTGTCACTCTAGGCTCACGGATATCATGCAAACTTTGCTACAACGGCACTTGTAACCGAGGCATGTAATTGACTGAAAGCATGTTAACTTTTACATTGAGATTGCGGCTCCAGATTATCTTCTTACTATTTGGGTAATGATTTCCCTCATGCTTTTATGCTAAAACTAAACAATTGCTCTTGTGATGCTTGTTAAATTATAAACTAAAGTAGGTATGTCCAATATGTTGCACTTTTTTTTGTAGAATTGTTGCTGGCTTTGTGCCTCTATGTATCAATATGCATGTGGTAAATTTTTCTGTAATTTTGCGTCAAGTACCATTATATGCCCTTAATTTGAATTGATGTTGGCATTTGTCTTCTAACAGAATCATCAGATGTCCTTGTTGTGGTTGATTCACACGACTACTGTGCACTGCTAGAGTTCTTGAAGAGTAATGGAGATGATCAACAGTTCTGTAGAAAACTTGCTTGAAAGGCCTTTCAAAGTGTTGCTTCCTATGATTCTGCAATGTCAGAATGGCTCTGGAGACAAACAACTGGAGGTATTCGTCTAGTTCGTGTTCTCAATTGATGTCATAGCCACTAAGGCAATTAAAAATGCATGTAGGTCTAAACACATGCATGTAAGGGGTTTTTTTAGAGACTTGGTTCTGATGGTATCCTTTCGTTTGTTTCTTTTGGAAATCAGTAATTTCAGTAGGTTCTATTACCCTATTAGTTTTTTAACCGAAAATGTGGAGGTTGACGACTCTTCCTTTTGATAGAGAAATTCCCTCCTAGCTTAACATTGCCTTTATCTCTTAAAAGTTCTCTTCATTAGGGTGAAAATCCCCACCATAAGGCTGCATGGGGACAAGAGTCTTGCTGAGGTTAATGGAGGTGGTATTGCAACTGCAATCCAACATCATGGAAGGCGAGTCCTTGATGTCATATTTTTACATCAAGGTCAATCTTTTGAGGAGGTTGAAATTGCAGCGGATCTAGTAATTATCTAGCTTTGAAAAATTCATTAGATAGAGGAGGCAGTTTCTAAAATGGAATCTTGTTATTAAATCTAAATAATAGATAGTATCTTCATGTTATAGCTAAAGCTTTTTGATAAATTAACAAAGGCTTCAAGAAGTCGATATGTTATTAGAACAGGAGGTACTCAATTTAAATATCTCTGGCACTTTATTTGCTTCTTTAACATAATGATCTTCCACCCTTCAATTTGTGGTAAAATGCTAGCCTATGAGTGATGGCAAATATAGAGCATTTATATACCAAATTACTCCATCTAACGGGTAGCTTAAACTTTTGGTTTTGTTAGCAGTTTGACATAATTCTACAAATCATTCTTAAGGAGCATCTAGTTTCTTTTCTTTTCCAGGTCAACTATCTGTGTATTTGAGCGTGCAAAAGGTTTAGGTATAATGAAACACTAACAATGTTTTGCAAAGGAGATTAGCAATATAGGAGACTAATTGGCTGCCTTTTAGTATCATAACCATGTGTTTTTGAGATGAGACTGGATGCTCTTTAGAAGTCTCTGAGCAACTGCAATAGTAGTTTGTTTTGGAAAGTTCTTTTAAACCATTGACAGATTGTGGTAACAATGGCAGATCTATCTCTCATTTGTTGTGAATTATGTATTGGTGCTGCCGGAAATGTCATATAATAACTATCTAGATGTTGATGCTGCCTGGAATCGTGTATCTGAGTTTAGTGACCTACATGCATCGTCATAAAGCATACAAATCCTCATGGGGTGGCTTCCCCCGCCGATATTCTTCAAGCATACAGATTAGCAGTCAAAGCAAATCCAGTCACTGCATTTGGTGATATTGTGGCCTTCAACATAGAAATTGATGAGGTATATGCTTATTTCATTATGCAAGTTACAAAGTGAAAATTCGAATTTCCTTATATAGTACACCCACCTAGTCTAAATATAATAAACTGAAAAAGGCTCCTCATTTTTTAAATCCATAGAGTTCCATATTGAAGCTCATTCTTGAGTCAACTAGTTTGAGCAAATTAGGCTAAATGTTATGCCATGGTCACATTCCATAATATAAAATAATTCTCTGATAAATAAAAAGGAGCGTGAGCTTTTAAAACTTTAAGCCTCATTCAACACGGGCTTCCCTCAAAATTGAAACAACACTGGTGTAGGTGCGGGTCTCCTATTGCTGAGTCAGTTTGTAATGCTTCACTTGATAAAGTTGATTGAGTTGAACGTCAGCACTAACCTTGCAATGTCCTACTGTGCATATAGAACTTGGTGAGGGAAGTCCGGGAGTTCACAAGCCCAACGGATGGTGAAACTCGGATGTTCTGCGAGATTGTGGTGGCACCCAAGTACTCAAAGAAGGGGCTAGAGGTTGTCCGTGGGAAGTCGAAAACGTTGAGGATTCTGGAAACGAAGAACGGAAAAGGGGAGTTTTCATTGAGACAGGTCGGTGGGGGATGGTCGGCTCAGGATTCCGATGATTTTAATTCCCGTAGACATCCAATTCAATGCGGTCTCAGGGATAACTCCGCAAGAGAGCGAGCTTGAAGATGCAGAGTATGCATGGCTCTGCGTTGAGCCCGTTGAGTACACCTGCAGTGCAAATTTTAAGACTCTTAGTTCAGTCACCAAAGAGAAATTATTAATTCAGTCTTATATTCATTGTAGGTGTTTCAATATAATCTAGAATATTTTCAACTTTGCGGCTTTGTAATTCTAATGTTGTTGTGTCATTCTAATTATATGTCTATAAGACAAAAACGTTATTTCGTATCAAGTAATTGATGATATAAAATGACCCATACCTAAAAGAAATTCTGTTATAAAATATGACGGTTGAAATTTATAACGAAGACTAATGTAGGCTTCAATCACCCACCTGCAGTTTGAGTGATTCCGAATAAGGGGGCTATATTATCAAGAACAGTGAGTTTAGCCTTCAAAAGAAAGTCTGAATCTAGAACTCATCTAGATTTTGATTATTTTCACGTCAATTGACTTCCTAGGGAACAGATTGGATAATGGAGATTGTTTATAGACATTCAAATAGAATATATGAAGCCTTCAGCATTTCATGAGAATGAGAATTCAATATCAAGTTTAAACTTTATTTTAAAAAAGCATTTTTTGAAAAATTTAAAACAAAAATTTTGTACAGTTACCAAACGTGTTTCTGTTCTTTTTCTATTCTAGGAACATAAATTGAGTGTAGTTACCAAACGTGATTCTGTTCTTTTTTTTATTTCAAGAACAATTTTTTTTTTACACTTACCAAACGCGTTCTTTTATTCAAAAACTGTTCCTCGGAACATAAACACTTTTTTTTTTTTGTTTCCTAAAACAATTTTTTAATAGAAACGTTATCAAACGCGTCCTTAGCTGTCTGGGCTAATATTCCAGCGATAAGTAAAAGTAGAAATGTAAAAGTCAGCCAAAAGAGGAAAAGGTACGATTGCCTAATGCACTGCGTTAGATGGTTTACGAATCATCACATATTTCATTAGTGTTGTTTTTTTGTTGGTCAAAATTTAACGATGTTTCATTACTAGCTCAAAACTAATGAGCTATAAAAAGATTATGAGTCCATACATAAAATTAATTAAAGAGGATGAGGGGGATTAATCACCCAATTTCTCGGGAGAGAGCTAGTTCGGTATGCCCTAGCGACTTAATCAGCTACCTGATTAAATTGTCTCTGTTTAAAGCAGATGGTAACTCCCTTCAACTAGCCCAACAAAGCAGTGCAGTCCTGGATTATAGATCATGCGGCCCATGGCCCTTCGGGCAGGCCCAAAATGCAATTTACCGCAGCTAAATTGTCCGAAGTCAAGACCGTGCGCTGTTCAGGAGACAAGTACATGTGCAGATCAGCTGAAAGTCCTTCAGCTTTTGCCATTTGTGCGTCCGATTTTCCCTTTAGTTAGTTTATTGCCTCCCTAATAGTTACGGTTTCGGCCACAAACATAGATGAGGCGTGAATCCTTTTCATGAAGCCATCGAGAAGCACTCCATCTTTATTTCTCCATACCCCTGCTGCCGATCCCTCTAGATCTGAGCTGCTCCAAACGCTGTCCACACTAATTTTACAGAGATTGAGGTTCAGCGAGGTGGGTGGCATTGTTGCCGAAGGCTGCTGGTCTGCTCGGTTTGTGCTTCCTTTCGTATACTTTGCTTGTAGTTGTTGCAAGTACAAAGTTTCTTCAACTATTAGTGTTGTTGGCAAGTGAAAGTTAAAAGGACTTTGAATTGGCAAATTATGTAGGTCAAGCTAGATTACCCCAAGGAGCATTTGATTTCCATATTAAGTTAGACAAGAGAAAGCGGTGGCTCTCCACCTATCGTTATCCAATCTCTAAAAATACGTACCACTAGATGTTAATATTATTGGTGCAAGAAATTTCGTATTTCATCATATACTATTGGTGGCAAGATCATCAACTTTTATGGACGGTCTAGATCACATCTTGATTCAATTGGAGCACGTTTGGAACCATGTAATTAGGCTTAAGTTGTAGAATGTTAATATTAGTGATTATCGTTTCAATGGCATTTTTGTGAAATAATCATAAGTAGTTGCTCTGCATTGCAATGGTTCATTGAGTTTAAGGGGGAATTACAAATAAACTCATGAACCTAGGAGGTCCTAAACTTTCTTTTTTAGTCATTTCAGTTCTAAACATTTTATTTTTGTGCTAATTCAGTCCATTTGATCAATTTTGATCGCGCTAACAATGGCATGGTGCTACTAGTGCTAATGTGGCATTTTAATATTTTTTGAATTTTTTTATAATTTTTTCTTTATTTTCTTTATATTTTTCCCCTCCAGCAAGGGCTGCGACGCCCTCGCCGGCGGAGGAACTACCAGACTAACATTGAGGGACGAGTCACGTGGGCCCCATCCTATGTCTCTGTTCCTTCAAGAGGGAGCTAACAATTTTGGCAGCTATTTACTATCTTCCAAAATTCATCAGCATATCACCATCCTCACTCCGAAAAACACTATACATTAATACTGTAATATAATTTAAAAAATTCTCCTTATCTGCCTATAATACTGCTCATCAACGCTTTTTTCGTGGTTTGAGCTCGAAATTGACAAAGCTTAAAATAACCCCATAGAAAGATGAAAATCCAGAAAATCAACTACTATTGTATCACAAATAAATGGGAAAATTCCAAAATAGGACCCGAAGTGCCATCTTTTTCTCAAGTAAGGGTCCGAAGTGAACATTGTTTCAAATAGGGACCCGAAATGCCATCACTTTCTCAAATAAGGATCTGAAGTGGATGTTATTTCAAATGAGGACCTAAAGTGGTTATATTTGTTTCAAATAAGGACCTGACTTTTCGGTGATCAAGGATATTTTTGTCTTTCCATTTTCCGTCTTTTTTTCTTTCCTCTTTTTTTTTTTTTTTATTTTTCTTCTTCCTCTTCGCTAGTGGCCAGCTGACCACCGGCGATGCCCACAGAGGGCTAGGCGAGACCGCCCACGCCGGTCCTTACTAGTAGCTAGCGAGGGCCAACCTCGTCGATGGCCCCTAGGTGAGGGTCGCCACGCCCAAGCGACGCCATCCCTTACTTGTGGCTAGCGTGGATGGCCCTCACTGGCGAAGGCGACCCTCACCCAGCCCTTTGTGGGCATCGTCGATGGCTGGCAGCCATCGACAATGAGGAAGAAGAAGAACAAGAAAAAAAAAAAAAAAAAAAAAATGCCAAATGATGAAAATACTATTGACCGGTCGAAAAATTTAGCTAGTCGGCAACCGGCGAGGTGGGGTCCATATTTTGAAACAACCAAAGCCACTTTAGGTTATTATTTGAAACAAAGTCCACATTGGGCTCTTATTTAAGAAAATAATGGCACTTTGAGTCATTTTTTGAAATTTTCCCAAAAAAAAATAAAGAGAAAAGAAAAAAGGCGAAAAATCACAAAAGATAAAAATACCCTTGATCACTGAAAAGTCAAGTCCTTATTTGAAACAAATATAACCACTTTAGGTCCTCATTTGAAACAACATCCACTCTAGGCCCTTATTTGAGAAAGTGATGGCATTTCGGGTCTCTATTTGAAACAATGTTCACTTCGGACCCTTATTTGAGAAAAAAATGGTACTTCGGGTCCCATTTTGGAATTTTTTCCAAATAAATTGATTTTTAGTTCTTAAACGTGAATTTTCAAATATCTAGCAATCGCGATAGAAATATATGTGGGTGTAAAGACAGCACGCGATTTTGGTAGGGTCTAGCCCCACCAATTATTCCTTGAGGTACATAATGAAACCCTTCACTTATAAATTGCACCACTTCCTCCCACTTTTTCTGTGTGGGACAAGGAAAAAATAAACACTCACTTTGTTTTCTCAAACAAACCTCCAACAAGCACACTCCACCACTTCATTCCTCTCTGTCTCTCTGTCTCTCTCCATTACTTTGATAGGTGTGGATTCCATCTAGGCGTAGAGTCCAGCGATTCCAGCGACGTAGTCTAGAGTTCCGGGGAGGATGGCATGGTCTCAGCTCTAGCGACAGAGATCGCGATCCCGGTGTGCTGTCATTGGGGTTGCATACTCCTACTCCCCGGTCCGGTGGCTCAGTACGTTGCGCGATGGCGAAAACCTCAATGAGCAACAGCAAGGCATGATCAGCGAACAGAGCATTGAGGGTGCCAGGTGCGCTGGGATAAAGAGTGACGTCTATGGAGATCACTCTATACAGATTAGGGGTGTTAGTAACCGAACTAAAAACCGAACCTAACCGAAAACCGAACCGAACCGAACCGAAAAAACAGAAAAATTCGGTTTTTTGGGTTCGGTTTTTATTCGGTTCTAAAACCGAACCAAGAAACCGAAAAATAGAACCAATAAGTGGGTGAGAACAAGTGAATGTGTCTTGGGGTTATAGTTTTGTTGGTGCTAAGTGCCTATTCGCTTTGCAATTTCTTCCTTCTTTTCTCGGATGGGAAGGGCAGAGTAGTGAGCGGTTACTGTAGTGCACGACGTCCGTTTGATCAATTGATTGTACATGTTTATGCAGAAACTATCATGGCAACTTGAATTCGGTTGATTTGTGTTTTTTCTGCTTTGCTCTCGCTTTCCCTTCCTTTTCCCTGACCCTCTTTAAAAGATGGAGTTTTGTTCGTTGAATTCAGTTGATTGGCAATGGATATCAGTAAAACGAACCATAATTAGATTCGGCAATAAATTTTGTTTTTTGATTGGCTTCTATGCCTATAGCGTTTGATGGGTATTGAATATGGAGCCAGATGAATGAATTAACAACGGTTCAAATGTTTACTGATCCCCCTGGCCCCTGGGAGGTTTGATTTGAGGGGCTGATAAGTGAAGCATTTGACCTCTGCTTCCTGTCATGTCTTGGATTATCGACCCAACAACTCAATCAACTTGAAGAAGACTCGTGGGAACGACCGGAAAGGTGCTCAGAGGAGGAATCCCCGGTTTGGCTGTCGTGGAAGTAAAAGCTAACATCGTACTGAAGCGATAATGGAACCAGGCAAAGAAGATTCCCACGTCCTTGACTGTGTTATCGTTAGTCGTACTTTCACTCTGTGATTCGCCATTTGGGCTATTTGGTCTACATTCATCGCGAATTGACCTCAAAACTATGTACTTTGGTGGTGACGTCTTGCTTTCCTTGGTCAACGTGGATTTCCTGTGTTGTGACGGTAATTTCAGTAATCTTCTCCGTCGAATTCTCGAACGACTTCTGCAAGAGAAGAAGGGCACAATCCATTCGTAAAAATGCCAAACTGGATGCACCGCAAGTCAATAGCAAGACTTGTCTTCATGCTTGTCCAAGTAAATAGCAATTTGTACGTCTCTGCTATACCAGGATATGATTATGAGGTTTTCTCAAGCTTGAGGGGATCGGATACTCACAAGGGTTTCCCTGATGATAGCCTTTTAGATGCCGGTGTCAAGGTCTTCAAAGACAATGAGGGACCTCCGTGCGGGAGAAGAGAGTGCCCCTGATCTTTTAGAAGCCATCAAGAAAGGATCTTCCTTCCCATTTTCTCTAAAGAGTAGCGAATATGTTTCTAGTAGAAAGTGCCTCAAGGAGGTGGCACGTACGGATGAATGTAGAGAAGAAAGGAAACAAATGATCTTTGCAATCTTCTATCACGCTCCATCACTTCGGCGCCAATCTGGACCTTATGCAAAAGCCTTCTCACAGCACGAGAAGCACTATGACTGTGAGACCATCCAAGGATAGAGAAATGATCTTGATGTGGTTGGATCATTGCAAGGTGGGAACCGAAGAACATGGTCGATGGGTAATTTTTCGACTCATGAATTTGCGTGACTTATGATGTTGTGGATTTTTCTATTTTCTGGCCATGTGAATGCATACTTGGTTTGCTTGAATGTGTTTAGGGAAGAGATCCTTGTCGTTGTAACTTAGTGATCAAGTAAAATGGTGTAGAATCCCATCCCATTCAACTCTTAAGCAATACAGGAACGTTGATCTGCATTTGACATGTTGCTACTATAAGTATGACATTTACACAGCGCATCATCAGTGGTTTATCGGTGGTTCATCACTGCTTTAACCACCACCACTAGCTAGCCAATCTAGCGTGCTGTACTCCTATTGCCTCTACAACCACCACCAATCAGGTAAGACTAATGTTGCTGAGGTCGTGTTACAACCAACTTCTTGAACCATTTGCATGCCCTGTCTTTGTCACAGACATCTGAGAGCCGTCCCTGCAACACCAGGGTCTTAGAATATTTGCAGAGTGTACTGGTCTCTAACATCCTAAATGGTGATCGTTCTAATTTGCAAGTATCGATGTGGGGATCAAAGAGCTTGAGCAGAAATTGGAGAATGATAAATTTCTCATTCTTTGTTATGAAAAAGTGAAGGTATCTTGAAAGTTGCATGAGTCTACGTGAGATCGAAGGTTTGAAGAAATGGAATCGTTGGAGTTGCGGAACATTTCTTGGTGCAAAGACATTGAGAAACTTCCAAACCTTTCAAAACTTAAAAGTGGTTACGATATCTAGAATTGCGAACTTGTGAAAAAAGAGAGATTCAGGGTCTCGAGGGATTTCAGTCTCTGAATCGTTGAACATTATAGGATGCACACTTGTACTGTGCTCAGAAATGCACCTGATCTGCCGAATGTTACAACTAAGCATTAGATGCAGTTATTTAGTAAAGATGGAGTTATTTAATCTGCCGAATATTACAAAACACCTTTCGCAAGAAGTTTGATGCGACAGCCATTCCGCGCAACTTCCAACAGGTATTTAATTCAATTTCATGTTTCTGTCCGCATAATCATTGGAAAAATTGCTTAATCCTGATGAATTTCTTTCCCAACATCCAAAAACATACAGGTAACACCCTCATATTTCCCTGCATGTTGAATTAGCAAATAGCTGTCATACTACCCTATACAGTGGCTCAGTTACCGTGGTGGTTGGTGGCGGGTAGCGATGGCACACCAGGAATTGGCAATGCCGGGAGGGGAGGGAAGTACATTTCTTTTCCATCAATTGGTAAAAAGATCGGATTTCATAAGAGGTCTAAACTATGGGTTGATTCACTTTGTCACACCCTAAATATTGTAGAGACGGAGGTGACATGGCCATCCTCTCACCCAATGGATGCAACCTCAAACCATATCTAAAGTCCACTTCCATAAAGTCCCCATCGATAGGACTCTTGCTCTACTAGTTGCTAACTAAGAACTTGAAAAGAATTGGAAAATAGAAAGGTGAACGACAACAAGTTCAGTGAGTAGTGCGTATCTCTTCTAAATAGATTGAGTATCCATTATGCAATTTCGAAACCAAATCATAGCTTAGTTAATCCAAATCCAGAATATAATACACATACTAGATAAAAATAGGTTATATAGCTTTTACATAACCATATACATATCATAAAACACTTGTTAAATCAATAATTTCGTAACAAATATCAATGGTCCAATCCATTGATTAATCTCGTCATTCACATGCCAATGGTCCGTTTCGTTGGTTAATCCTATGCCACACATCAATATTTTGTTTCATTGATTCATCTCTTATGAAATCACATGTCGATGGTCCATCCATCAACCAATCCTATACTCAATATTAAACCATGGTCACAACATAACGCCTAGTGACAATGTGATGAAAATTCTCATCTTGGCAAGTTGTTCACCTATTATTAGCTAGTGCCTCAGCCCACATGGATATCCTAGACTATTGTGCACATACTCACAAGGCCCTCATTAGGCTTGTAGCAATATTGAGCACAACCTCATCCTCCAATATGAGAAATCCAATCCATTAAAAATCTCACATATCAAAATACATTTCACAAATCAATCACCAACAACTTTCGCAACTCGACTCATCTACCAGAAATACTTTTTATAAAACATTCTCAAACCATTTCAAGACTCGGCTCATACCTTGGTTTTGTAAACCAAATCAAATTAAATGCATGTGATAAAGTATTTCACAAATCGATATGTACAATATTTCTTAACTTCATTCATCAAACAATATATATATATATATATATATATATATATATATATATATATATATCTATAATATTTTCACTAACAAATCTCACATCATTCACAAATACCAAAACGTAGTAAATGCCCTATCCAAATTTTTATGCAACAAATATGCTTATTCATAATTCATAATATATTAAATATTTATTATTTTGAAGACATGAGTTTATAAATTCTTAGAAGAGATTGCACTACTCACCTGGAAAAGTAAAAAAATCAGCCTAAAGTGGTTACTTGAGCCAACGCACTCGTATTATTATCAATTAATCGAAAAAGATATTAAAACCAAGTAATATGCCGGTCTAATTAACAACTCGACTAAACTATTCTTATACATCGATAAAATGACACCTACATGCTATGAAAGAAGCTCATTTATAGCAAACGTCATCATTCTCCATTACTCGAATTATCCACTACGCATAACTCGAATGCGAATCTTCAAAAATTTGTAAAGATCAAACTGTGCTTTGGAATCGAAGTTTGTCAAACCCCAAAGCTCCACAATGCCTCAGACTACCTTCCCATATAAATGGCAGCTCAAAAACTCCTCGTTTGAACCTCAGAGTTCAAGATCTACATAACTCAAAGTTTGCACCCTAACTTCCAAAATTACTTCGATTAGACGAATAATCGGCTTGAAAATTTACCAAGGGTTACAATTTGCAATTGATTTGACCAGTCAATGTATCTAGGGCAACTATGCGTGACAACTTTCTTTTCTTTTTTCTTCATTTTCTCTTTCTCTCCTTCTTGATTCTATTTAGGCTTCTTCTTTTCCTCTATTTTTATCCCCAAGTCCTCTCTCTCTCTCTCTCTCTCTCTCTCTCTCTCTCTCTCTCTCTCTCTCTCTCTCTCTCTCTCTCTCTCTCTCTCTCGACTCTATATTGAAGCTAAACTTATTCATATTGTATTATGACAAAGTTCAAACTTAAGGTTAAATCTATTTATATAGAGACTCTAAGGATAAATATGTTCGGACTTAAGTCCAGATTATAAAGTCTACCTTAGATAGAACATACTTAGACTTTACATATAGAAGACAAGTCCTTTCTAAACTTAGACTTTACATACTTAGACTTTAAGGTTTGGATTTCACAGCAAAATAGATTTGATTAACTCAATCAAATTGATTGGCCAATCAATCCAGAAGGCAAACTCTTTCTAAATAGAGAAACTCTACTTATGGAAATCAAAACTCTAGTTATATAGGCGACCAAAATCAAGTGGCGATTTTGTTTACATCACTCAACGACTACTCAATATTCTTGATATAGTTTTGTCCAACAAGTAGATTGGAATATAATCCTCTAAATACTAACCAATGGCTAATTTGGAAGTGCGGAAGTATTTAAGGAGATCAAAGAGCAAGTAAGAGACAAAGCGTAGAATCTATAGTTTCAAAGTCCGAGTGTAATTTGACCATATACACTTGTCTTGTGAGCCTTGATTTGTAATCATTTGAGAGTTGTTGACAGTGTTATAAGTGTGTGCTTTGGTATAAGTCTTATAGGCTTGGGTATAAGCAGCACTAGTTTTGAGTAGAAGCACTTGCGTATAAGTAACACAACTTGACCATAACATTTCATAACTTATCTAGTGGAATCTAACCAATAAATTGTCATTGTGAAAGAGTTGATGTAGACTTGATCTAAACCAAATCATTATAAATTTCGTGCACAATTTTTTTATCCCTAAATTCTTAGGGCGAGAATGAAAACCATTATAACCAAAAAATTGATTTCTAGAACATAAATATTCTAGGATGAGTTTTTGAGTAAAAATATGCATTTGATAATGACATAAAATTTTTATTCTTGGAATAGAAATTCGTTTGATAACAACTCGAGATTTATCTCGCCCAAGCAGTCGCAGCGGACAGTGAGGGGTGGCCAGTGGGGTGGCAATTGGCGGTGGCGGCGAATGGCAGATGGCGCATGGTAGCGATGGGCGATGGTGAGTGGGTGGTCAGCTAGTAGCAAAGATGAGCAATGAGAAGAGTTTTTATTTTTCATTTATGTTCCATAAATAGAGAAGTAGCAAGTTTTTATTTATCATTTCTATTCTAAACTTATTTCTGGACTAAAAATTTGTTCTAGAAATAGAAAAATGAAATTACATTACCAAACGGATTCCTATTCTAAACTTGTGAAACAAAAAATTAGTTCTAGAACAAATATAAAATGGATATCATGTGTGCACTCACTATTCATTCCTATTGCTTATCGCACACTTGCTGGGTGCTTCATAGATTGTTCTACTGCATTTCAATATCTAACCCTTATTCAGATTTTAATATTGACTCATTCTATTCCACATTAATTTATCATCATTTTTTTTAATCACCTATTCAACCCTCTTTAAGTGATACTTGCTAGCCACCTCAAATAGGTTTGTTTGATGTATCCTCTAAGAATAAGGTGTGTTAAAGCATTTATTATAGTGAATCAAATCTTCATCAAGTAACCTTGTAGCTTAGGGATGACACCATCGACAGGAAGCAAGTTTTTATAGAAAAATGATTTGTTTAAAAGATTCGTCATAAATCGAACACTTCTTAAGTTTTGCATTTTGAAACGATGGATAAGGGTGAGTGAATCAACTGTTCTTCTCCATCTATGGGTTTTGGTCGGTAAGACCAAATCTACTTATTCTCTCTGGGCATAGTGTTCCAACGAGTTTTATTTCTGACAAAGGAGCATTACCAAGGACTTGCCCAAGATATATTTTTTGCTACCTCAGTGCGTTTCTGTTGTGGCAAATTCATAATTTGGAAGACATGTTCATAAAATAATTATTTATATCGCTTATAAAAATTAGTCAATGAATTTTCATTATCAATAATAATTTATTTTTAAATATTTTCATTGATGATGAAAATTTTTTTCGTTAATTCAATTTTGTAAGCTATACATTTGATTAATTTTAACAAAATATATTTTGAATAATTGATTGACCGCAAAATAAAGACTGGTAGGTTGTCGTTTTTCTTATTTCATCTAATATATGTTGATATGATATTGAAGTAGGCAAGATAATCTACTGTTTTCCAGATCGTGCACTATCATCTCAATCGTCAAGAGAGGGCTCATACACTAAGAATTGTCATATCTCACTTTTGCTTCTTGACTTGTTGCTTTAACGTTTCTTGACCCGTATACATAATGTACAAGGACAACGTATGGGGCGTGGAAAGCATCTTGAGGGAAAATCAAAGCCATTCAAATGTACTTAAAGATTGAAGCTGTTTTTTTTTTTTTTTAATTAATAATAAGTGTATTGGAAGTCCTAAAACTTATTTTGAAACTTATCACCTAAAATTTACTTTTATAAGCTTGGTCTTCACCTTGCCACGCGACATGCTTGATGCGAATAAATTAGTCCTAAATACTTTTAGGGTGGCGCTACTTCCACTCCCTATATAACTAAATTCACCCATTTGTTTGACCAAAAATACAGAACTACCCTTTATCATTCAATTTTAATTTAAATTTGTTGTCCCAAATTTATTTACTTTCCCTTTTTTCTAGTTTTTCTATATTATGTATGATCTAGTTTCCATAATTAAAAATTTCATCTGTTTATTTTTTTATGTATATCAAAGTCATTCTCTTAGATATTACTTCCATAAATTGTTTTTGTCGAAAAGAGAAGTTTCAAAGAAATTTAGTTTTTCTTTTCCGTGTTGTCAATCCTATTTATGAATAAAGTAAATGAAATTTAATTAAATAAAAATATTGCATAAAGTAATAATTTCTTTTTGAAAATGCCAGTGAAATATTATTATTTTTTATTGACAAAAATTAATATCATCTATGAAATGTTAACAAAAAAAATGTCAAAATTCCTCATTGTGTGTAATATTTTAGTGTATTCCTATATATTCCTCTAATGTTTTACATGTTCTGTATAAAATTATTTCTCCAGTATAATAGGGGAAAAAACATAATTTTTTTTTATAGTAAATAAAGAGACTTGATTAAAAATTGCAGACTCATGAAATTAATAAAAAGTTCACCATGAAAGTAAGCTTTTAAGATAAGAGGGACAAAAAATAGAAAAATTATTGGGAGATCAATGATAAAGAAGAGACAAAGAATGTCTTTTTTCCTTACTATTAACGAGATCATTTTAGACAGGGTATGTGAACGTTATAGGAATACGAGAGCATGCACTTTTCTTTAATACACTAAAAAAAAAATATATGTGCAATGTTCAATTTATGGTGGCTATCATAAATAGAAAAATAAAAAATAGAGAAAAGAAAGAGTGGGTCATCACTTTAAACTGCAATTAGGGTAGTTTTGTCATTTCAATATACATGGGGGTGGCTGTACTTATTTATGAGCTGGGAATAGCTTTGCCCCTACTATTAGGATACAAATTGCAAAACTATACAAATTAATATTTTTGTATAAGGATTAAGTTAGATCCCTAATTTTTTCATGCAATGGGTGTCGGGATATATGTGGTGGACTTTTTTATGAAATTTTATGTAAAATTAGGTTATATGTTGTCACACTTGAGCACACTAGGCAACGGGAGACTCATTAGTCCTTAACAACTATCTCGACGCTCATCGTTTCCCCATTGAGAAAAGGGCAAGGATCACAAAGAAAAGTTTCCAATGAAATTAAAAAAAAGAAAAAAAGGTGTTGCTGAGGTGATGGTACCATTATTCCTTGTGAATAATAGTGCCGTTTTGACCCCACACTAAGTGAAGATGCAATTGACAACCGAAAGAGACAAAATAAGAGACATTCAACAAATATAGAATCATTGAGCAAAGACTTATGAAGCACGAACATGCTGTCGGAGCTTCCGTGTCAGACACAACACGTGTTGTCTGACACGCTCAGACATGCGGTTAACACATGTTGAATTTTTCGACACATCGTCAACTTTTCTTGACATGTTCCGACATGTGTCCGAGAGAGGATCATTAAAGAAGATAATGGAGGGGGGAGGCGAGGGCGAGGGAGCGGAGGCGAGGCCGTGGCGGCGAGGGAGGGTTAGAGGAAGAGCAGAGACTAGGACGATCTAGAGGGTCACAATTGCGATGCTGTGATGGAGGGTTGATGGCGAGGCTACAACTGTGAAAAGGAAGGGCCGAAGGTGAGTTGGTGAGCAATTGTGATGAGGCGATTGAAAGAGAGCAGAAACGATCGTGCAAGGAGGAGGAGGAGGTCACAGTTAACAAGTGATGGGGGAGGGGGAAGAAAGGGAAAGAACCAGGGAGGGTGGAAGAAATGGGAAGAACAGGAGGCGGAGAGGGGGCCCCGGGGTTGGGGTGGCGCTTGGGGAGAAACAACGGGTGATTAGGGGGTGGTGTGGGTAGGGGTGAGCATGGTCCGGGTTGGTCCGGGCCACCCCCTAACCCTAGGACCAACCCGTACAGTGTCGGTCCTCAATTTTTAGAACCGAGGACCGACCCTATTGAGCCTGGGACCAAGGACCGGACCGACCCAATGGGTTCGGTCTGGTTCCAGGGTCAACCCGGGACCGATCGATAATTTTTTTCGTCTTATTTTTTATACTCCCTAAAAAAGCAAACCTACAAATTAAAATTACACATCCATTGACAATGCGGCATTGTGCAACTAAATTATAAATACCAATACATATTTAGCAAATTTAAGATGACACAATAGAAATTTCGTATTTGCTAACCGCTCATTAAGATATGGGATAAGATGGAAAGTTTTTGTAATCATCTATCTTTAATATTCATAACACCATATGCAAAAGCGTTTTCCTGCATTTGATTATGTAGAGTTCACTTAACCAAAAAATGAGCTTCACACCACTTGACTAACAAATCTTCATAGCAACTGCAATACTACTTTACTCTTCAAAAACTTCTACCATTTGACACAAATTGAAAAGCAAAGTGCAGCTGAAATTCATTAGTAAAATACAATTAAACTATAAAAAGTTCAAAATACTTAATATAAATCATGAATATATAACTTCACATCTTGTTAATTCACTTGAACTTCTAAATACCTGAAAAGAAAACAAACGACACATAATTAATACTCAACAAAAGTTTTAAATTGAAATTACTATTAGTGTTATTGATAGAATATCTCAATATAATATAATATAGCAGACATTTTACTTAGGTTTGAATATATACACAAATTATATATAATATAATATAATATAATATACAGGGTTGGTCCAGATTGGATCGACCCAAAACTCTTAGGACCGAGGACCAACCCGCACCGTGTTGGTCATGGAATTTCAGGACCAAGGACCGACCCAGTCCCCTTAGGAACCGGACCCGGGACCGGTAGGGTTGGGCCGGTCCAGGGTCGGTCCAGGGTCGACCCTAGACCACTGCTCACCCCTAGGTGTGGGGGTAGGAGAGAGAATCCAGGGAAATGACAGGTGATTAAGGGGAGAAAGGAGGAAAGAAATTGAGAGGGGGGATTGAGGTGGGGTGGGAAAGAGAGAAACAAGGGAGGGAAATAATTTTTGGGGAATTAGGGTTTGGGAAAAAAAAAAGGAGGGAGGGAAATAATTTTGGGTGGCGAGATTATTTTTGTTAGAAAAATAAATAAATTGACTAATAATAGTTTCCAAAAATAGAAATACTGAATGTTAGATAATGGTAAATTTTGATCATTATAAAATATCATAGATTTATATAAATAAGTTGATCATAATCTTTTATTAGTCACTAGTTTCATTTATAATTTTTGTTAAAGTTAGAAATAGGTTCCCACATATAGGTATGCATTAACTATGAATAAATTTATTAATATTATTAGTGTAAATTCATTGTAAGCTCTTTTTTTTTTATTATTTATTTATGAATTTGAATCAAATTAATTATTAAAATATTTATTTAATTTATAATGTGCCTCAACGTGCCGAAATTTTCTATTTTTGAGAAATGACATGTCGACGTATCCTCGTATTGCGTGTCTATATCACGTGTCGATGCTACTTAGGCAAAGACTGTAACATCTCAGGGACTCTCTCTCTTTCTCTCCCCTCTGCAAAGCAGTGCAGTGTAGTGCGAAGTAGCAAGGAAAGTCAGATGTGGGGCTTCAAGTATTCAATTTCTTTTTCACCAAGGGGATCTCTGTTGGTATCCCACTGGACCAGACAAGTAACTCATCCAATGCCCTTGACAAAATACATGAAAAAGTGATGGTGCGGTCAGCTTATCGTTTGCCATGTACATGCAGCCGCGTAGATTGCACTGAAGTCTACCGTCACAGAGACCGAGGTCAAGCTTTCAAGAGAGTACGAATCATGGATGTGGTGTTGGAACTGAAAGGATTTGAAGGGAGAGAGTACAGATACACAAAGAGAATATATTACACAATATGCCTTGTAGAGGCTTAATAGAGTACACACACAAGTTTTGCTAAGCTTAAAACTCTCTCATTCTTTCTATATGCTTCTGAAGCTATCTCACTCTCTCTCTCTCTAAATAAACTAACGTAACCCTATATTTATAAGCATCGTTTACCGCCTGGACTCCACCACCATTGTCTTCAACGTGCAAGAGTTTTTTTTTTTTTTTTTTTTGGTCGAAAACGTGCAAGAGATGAAGTTGAACTTTTATTCTTGGCAGTCAAACATTGTGGGCTGCTTTTCCTTCACGTCCAAGTTGCCAGCCGCAAGTTTTTCTTTCCTTCGTGCTCTCTTGAAGACTCCAGCAGCCATTATAATAATATTTTAATATGTGCCCATTCTTTTGATCCTTGTGGCTTCTTCTAGAAATTTCTTCTTTGGCGGTTTAAGCGTGGCGCTGCAGCACACTTTTCTGAGGCGGTTTACGTGCAGCCTTCATGCATAATGGACTTTCATTATTATATTAGGTGTTGATTCCAACATGTGGTTTGTGTGACGATTCGCACCTAGCCGTCCTCGAGCGTGCAAGTCTTTCTTCAGTCCTTCGAACGAATCGAGTCCCGCTCGCCTGCTTGTGCGAGGATTCAATTGGAGAAGCAGAGCCTGTCCTCTCTCTCTCTCTCTCTCTCTCTCTCTCTCTGATACATACCTTCACCCGCGAGAAAAGTTTGCAGCCTATTTCCCATTCTCTCACTCAATCACGCACTGTCCCCATGGGAACCGAAGAGATCGAGCGACGCATTTCGTCTTCTGCTTTGATCCATCCATGGAAGTATGATGTGTTCGTGAGCTTCAGAGGTGAGGACATAAGGAAGAACTTCGCGTCCCACCTCTTCCGTGCGCTGAGGCAGGCGGGGATCTACTATTTCAGGGACAATGACAAAGTGGAGACTGGGATTTTCATCGAGCCCAAGCTGCTTGACGCGATTCGCAATTCTAGGGTTGCCCTCGTCGTGTTCACCACCAAATACGCCGACTCGCCGTGGTGCTTGAACGAGCTGGTGGAGATCCTAGAGTGCAACAGGAGGTTCAGAGATCATCAGGGTCACGCGGTTCTGCCCATTTTCTTTGATGTCGAGCCACGGGACGTTCGGAAACAAAGCGGGCAATTCGGGGATGGTTTCAAAAATTTGGCCACCCACACTGGCGAATTACTTGTGCAGAAGTGGAGGGATGCGCTTAAAGAAGCTGGGAATTTGTCAGGATGGCACTTGAATAATGATGCTAATGGGTAAAGCATTTAATAAGTTCACTCCTGAAAAAGCTCATATTAGTGGTCGATTTGAAATATGCTGTTGATCGAGTCTAGTTCTTGGGTTTACCGCTCATCTGCTGATGGCCTTTCTATGCTATAGTTACTCATGTAGGACTTGTTCTTCCCATGTAACTACAGGGTTCAATCAAACTTCATCGAGCAAATCGTAGGACATCTCCTCACGGTCAGTCCTAGAGCAATCTCGCCCTATTTGGTCAAAAATGTTATCGGGGTAGATTCCTTTGTAGAGGATGTGATATCATCGCTGGAAATTTGGTCAGAGGATGATGTCCGTGTGATTGGAATATGGGGAATGAAAGGAATTGGCAAGACAACGGTGGCCAAAGTCGTCTGCGATCGTGTTATTAGGGAATTTGAAGGTGTTAGCTTACTTGAAAATGTCGGAGATGCCAACCAAGATAAGGCTTTACTTCTACAGAAGAGACTTCTCCACGATGTTCTGAAGGTACAAGGTCTGGAAACGTTTGATCTTCACAGCAACATCAACGAGATAAAAGCTAAGCTCTGCCATAAAAGGATCCTTCTAGTACTCGATAACATTACTAAGAAGGACCAAATTGAGTATTTCGGAGCTGGAGATCGAGATTGGTTCCAACATGGGAGTAGAATTTTGATAACTACAAGAGATGAGCAGTTGCTGGAAGATATCCAAGTAGATAACAAGCACATGCTTCCAGGATTGACTCATAAAGAATCGCTCGAACTCTTGAGTCACCATGCCATCCGTAAAGACCACCCTAAAGAAGGCTATGAAGAGCTGTCAAAGAGGCTTGTCCACTACACGGGTGGACTTCCAATAGCCCTGAAAAGATTTGGTTCCTTCCTTTCTAAGAAGAGGAAAAGTCAGTGGCATGAGATATTGGAGAAGTTGGTGAGAGACCCTCATCTTGACTCAGTTGGATTGCCTTTAGAACCATTCTCCTCTGTTCTTCCCTTTCAATCAGTGGGGCCATATGGAGGTCGTGGCGGGAGTTCTTATGATGATAAAACATACACTGATGTTAGAAAAATAACTGTTGTCGTAATGTCAGGGATTGTGTCCTTTTCTATTGAGTATGATCAGGATGGGTGTTTGGTCCGCTCGCCAAGACATGGTGGACCTACGGAAGGCAGAATATGCACGGTGAGTCCACTGTTATAGTATGCTATGGCATATATTCGTAATTATTTTTGCCAAGACATCGTAGACCTTTGCCTATATGTAAATATTTATTTCTACTAATGCTATACTCCACATCAAAATATGACGTACTGTCCGGTCATTAGAAAATAAGAGTCTACATCGAAGGTAAATTGCTTAAAAGGATTCAACGGGGTTGGTCCACAGTGCTTCATGATCTCCCAAATTCTCGACGTTTGTAAAAGAAGAAAAAGAAAGAGTTGTGTTGTTTTTATATACTTGTCTTGATGTTAGATTTATCAAAGATTTTGATTTTGCTTTGATGTTCCCAACACAGAGTGTCATGAACTCCATCTGTTTATGCAAAAATCAGGGCTTTAAGATGGAGTTGAATAAGTTGAATGAGTTTAGTGAGACTAGCGAATTGATTTTCTCAGTGCTCATGCAGTATCCGCTTGAAGTACTTTTTAGGTCCTCAAAAGTATCCAATATCCTTAGTTTTGGTAATATCCATTTCTTGAAGGTGATGGATGCAAGATTTGTGCTGCTGCCTGCAGGTAAAACTAGATTATCCAAATGAGTTCTTGACTTCAGTGTCAGGCTACATTGTGGACGATCCCAGATTTGTCGCCATTCAATCACTTACCTTCCACAGCAATAGGAGAACATATGGTCCATTTGGCAATGAGATCGGGGAATTTTTCAGTTTCCCACCGGTTGCTGGGAAGATCGTCGGATTCTTTGGGAGGTGTGGCAGTTGTCTAAATTCCATTGGAGCAAATCTTTTACCAATCTCTCGTCCATATCCCTTTGAAGTCGTAGGCCCATTTGGAAATAGTAATTATGAAGACCGATGGGATGACGGCAAGCATACAGACGTTAGACAAATTGATGTCGTCTCTGGTTCTGCAATTGAGTCGATAACTATTACCTATGAGCAAGGTCGTTCTTTTGCACACGGTACAAGTGGGGGAGGCACATCGAACAAGGTACCGGTTCTATTCGAGTAATGAATTGTTGATTTTGGTGTTAGATGAAAGCTACTCTTTTTTATTTCTGATTCGTGCAGCTCATAATGACATGGGCTGAAGACGTGATGCATAAATAGAAATCATTAGTCGCTATTCGCTAATGTTTAAAACTTGGCCTAGTTGAACCTCCGTAATTATAACTCATCCGGGAAATATAAAAGCGGGATGTATAACATAATAAAATAAAATAAAAAAACTATTGGAACACGATTTATTTGTTTTTGAAAATTGGTGAAATCTATGCCTGTGAATGTTGTTTTGCATACATGAGTTGTTTCCAGAACAACTTGTGGAATAATTAACGGCAAAAGTACACTTCAAGTGCCAAAAGTTGGCATAAAGAGATATTTAAGTGTCAAAAGTTACGAAAGTGACATTTAAGTGTCAAAATCGAAGCAAAATTGATCACTTAAGTACCAATCCGGCCAAAATCCTAATATACGCAATTTCCGGCGAAGTAAGTGCAAAACGATGCCATTTTGCATGCTGACATGGCTAGATAATGTAAAAACGACATTTTTTTGGTACTAACGTGGTAAAAAATAATATAAATTTAATTTAATTTAATTTAAAATTAAATTTATTTAAAACATTTAAAAATACAAATACAAATATTTAAAAAAATTTAAAATATATATATTTTTTAAAAAAAAAAGAGGGAGGCGATTGAGGGCTCAAATGCCGCCGCCGTCGGGAAGGGCCGGTGACGGAGGGAGGAGGGTCGGCCGGTGGCGAGGGCCTGCGAGCCCTTGTCCCGATTTGGGGCGAGGGTTATGGCCTTTACCCGATTCTGGCGAGGGTCAATGACCCTCACTCGCCGGGCTAAGAGTCGCCGCCCATTAGGGCGACCCCCAACAGGTCGCCAGGGGCTGGCGACCCCGGCCAACCGGCAACGAAGACCCGTAAGCCCTCACTCAAAATCGAGGCAAGGGTCACAACCCTCGCCCAAATTTGGCGAGGGTCGACGGCCCTCGCCTAGTCGCCTAAGTGAGTGACGACCCTTGGCACGGCCGGTGAGGGCCACCGACCCTCGCCGATCTGGGCGAGGGCTCGTGGGCCCTCGCCGCCGATCGGCCGAGTCACCGGCCCACGCTAGGCCCCGGTAGCCCCGGTCGACCCTCCCCCTCCGTCGCCGGCCCTTCCCAACGGCGGTGGGGAGGGCTCAACCCTTAGCTGCCTCCCTTTTTTAAAAAAAATATTTTTTTTAATATTTGTATTTTCATTTTCAAATGTTTTAAATAAATTTAATTTTTAATTTAATTTAATTAATTTTTACAATAATTTTTTACCACGTCGGTACCAAAACGATGTTGTTTTGTACTTGCTTTATTGGAAAATCATGACATCAATATTTTGGCCGGATTGGCACTTAAGTGATCCATTTTGCTCCGATTTTTATACTTAAGTGCCACTTTTGTAACTTTTGGCACTTAAATGTCATTTTGTGCCAACTTTTGGCACTCCAGGAGTCCGGATGTCAATAATTAACTGTCTCTCTCGTTTATCTTTATTCTAATGAATTGTTTTATGAAACTCAAGTGATGAGTTAATCTCGGAATTACACAATATTACCAATGATATCTCATGTGCAATTCAAAGAGTATCTACTTTTTATATGAGATATACGACATTATAGTGAATTACGAAAGATTATCTATTTTATATTTTTCCACTCATGCGCATTTACTGACTATCTAGAAGTTGGTGTCACATGCTTGTTACTATCATGCGTAATGTTTTTGTTTTACAAGTTGTTGCATTGGCTATTCCTTACATTCTAAAAATTATTACAGATAATTCTAGATTGGTTAAGTGAGTATCTAACTTCAGTTTGGGGCTATATGACGAGTGATTTTGGCTCTACTATCATCCATTCACTCACATTTCAAAGCAATAAAAGAATATATGGGCCATTTGGCACTAAAACCGGAAGGAAATTTTCATTCCCCGCCACCGGGGGAAAGATCATTGGGTTTTTTGGGAGTTCGATGCCCATCTTGGATCTCTCGGAGCATATTTCAAACCAATCTCTCATCTATATCCGATCGAGTTTATTGGACCATTTGGAGGCCAAGGTGGACACCGTTGGGACGATGCAAAGTTTAATGGTGTAAAGAAAATAAAGATGATATTGGAAGATGTTGTCAACTGCATCTCTTTTGAGTATGATGATAATGGCGAATCTATTTGGTCCTCTACCCATGGTCACGGGGGTAGTGGAGATATCCATATGGTGAGTTCATTGCATATTTTCTGCTCAAATTACAGTTCCCCTTCTCTCTCACGCGCACACTTGCCCAAACCTCTTTATCGATTTTAGGAGAACTTTTGTGAAAGCCCTTCATTTGCTTATCTTCAATTGGAAGTTTTATTTTCCTAAAATGTATCCTAATTTTTGCCTAATCGTTCCTCTGATGATTGATCCAACCTTTGATGGAAAAAAAAAAGAAGAAAAAAGATATACCTTGATTATATTTTATCTCTTCCATAAGTTTAGTAACAAGCATAATAGTCCTATTGTTTTGATGGAAAGACGAACTTATGATAATCCTTTAAGAAAATTTGCAAACAAATAATTTCAATGAAAATTTTCAATTTCTTATTTACTACGTTCATGTTATGTATTCTCTATAAGCAAATTGAATGTACTGAAATGACTATAATGGAGTTTTTCTTACTGATATTGACAGCTGCTTTAGAAGGAATGTTTTTATGTAGTTCGGTAAGGTACGGAGAAGATCTTGGACCGAAAAAAAAAAAAAAAAGATATGGAGAAGATCTTAGGCACCTCCCACTGCCCTACGCTGCCATTAGATCGAGTATTAGTTTTCTAATAAACTTGAGAACCTTTATCAAAGTAAATTGTGAGTGATAGTAACCTGTATACATGATGGACAATGATCAAGTATGGGTTGTGGATAGTTTCTTAGAGGGAAATGAAAACCGTCCAAATGAACTGAATGATTGAAATCGTCTTTTGATCATTAAAATTTCTTCCGGTAATTTATATTTTGTAAATTAGACAAAGTTCCATTAATATGCTTAATGCGAGATGGACTCCATGAAAGTGACCTTGTGCGATAAGTTTTTTCTAATACTAAAGAAAGCGAATTGGCAAAGCGCGCTAGAGAGCCCTATGGTCTATTATCTTCGATTGTCGACCATAAAAGTATGACGTAAGAATAGTGGTCCACCCATACATTAGTTTTAAGAAATTCTTGGGTCTAAGTCTTAAATTGCTAGGTTGTTCGTGGGTGAGATTTTTGCTTAGGCCACCGCAGTCCATCATCTTTGATATAGATCAATATGACAATTTATTGCTAATTCTGCAGGTTAAGTTGGACTACCCTCATGAGTTCTTGACCTCAGTGTCGGGTTATATCAGACATGATAATTCTGTTATTCAATCACTCACGTTCGAAAGCAATATAAGAAGGCACGGACCCTTTGGTAAGGAAGAAGGAAGGTTCTTTAGCTGTGCTTTGGCATGTAGCAAGATAATTGGCTTTCACGGAAGGTCTGGCATTCAACTTGATGCGCTAGGAGTCTACTCTGAACCAATTTCTGATCTTCATCTCTTGAAATCCATTGGGCCATTTGGAGGACGAGGTAGCAATCTATGGGACGACAGAGATAGCACAGGTGTGAGAAAAATAATTGTAAAAGGTGGATCGGCTATTGACTCCATTACTATTGAGTACGACAAGAACGGGTCTGTGGTTCAGGGCCCTAAACATGGTGGAGATGGAGGACATCTAACATTCGAGGTCTGGCCTCTAACATTTACTTCATCTTATGAACGAACGTGCAACTTCTATGTCATTGCTAAGGTTTGGTGTTTAAGTGGTTTGGAGGTCACGTTTATGCACGAGTGTGATAGTATCTTATAAATAGAAGTTAAAGGTGGAAGTGAAATATAAGAACAATCCGTAGATTTTGAGTTTAGATTGGCAAATTATCTAGAATGGGAACTTCTGAGAACTGTTGAGGCATGATAAGAAACCTCTCATCGGTTTTCCTGGAAAACTCTTCCAACCTTTCTTGGTTCCATTTACGATGAGATCACTCAATACATACAGAAAAGTACAGCCTTGAAAAAGGCCAAAAGAAAAAAAATAATAACAATATTAAAAGGTTTTTTAACTTTATGACTTTTAAGTCTAAAAATAACTTTCCTAAAATATGGGAACTGTTTTCAAAGAGTTGCCAAAGCATTTTTTTTTTAATAATCAATTGCCTTTTGTTTTATAGATGAATGATTTGATAACTACGGCGGACCAAAATAGGTCTTATGCTCTAGATGCAGCCGAATTATCTATTCAGCTTTTACATTGTTTGTTTAACCAAATATAACTTAGCAAGTGTTCTCTTTATGTTGTTTATGTTGTTTTTAGGATTATTTAGTTGGGGGGGGGGGATTAAATATGTTTGTCTTTCTAATTTTGCAGATTAAGCTCGATTATCCTCAAGAGCACTTGACTTCATTTTCTGGTCACTTTGGATCTTTTTTCGGGTATATTATTGTTCGCTCCCTCACATTTCATAGCAATGAAAGAACTTATGGGCCATTTGGTGAGGAGGTTGGGAAGTACTTTCATTTTCCATCAATCGGTAAAAAGATCGTAGGGTTTCATGGAAGGTCTGGATTATTGCTTGATTCACTTGGAGCGCATTTTGAGTCTTGACATGCTAAACTCCACATTTATGTGCACCTTGCAGTTGATGTTTAAGTTTACATTTAAAATATGTATCATCTGGAATGTTAACATTTAAGTTTTTGCTAAATATTACATAGAAAATTATGGATCAATTTGGTCTTAACAAAATGGATTTTTGCATCAAGTAAGCACTATTGTTATTTGTATCAACTGAGCTTTATTTTTATTTTTAATTTTATTATTGCATTTCGGGTAAATATATGAAAGTTATTATTCATTGAAAAAATTCTTTTACATGAACTGACACGAAACGGTCTCTCTCTCTTCGATCTTGTTCATATACACGAAAGAAGAGCAAGCGCTCTGCCCATGAAAGAAAGTGAAAATAAAAAAATAAAAGAGAAGGGGGACCTTTTTTATCAGATGTCTCCGAAGAGACGAGAAGGGGGACTTGAGAAAGGACAAAATAATGAAAAAAAGGACCAAAGAAGGAGAATAAAAAAAAGGGGAGAGAGTGGGGGGGAGTCATCTTCTTCGGCCCCCTCCCCTTTTCTCCTCCAACCTTCCTTCCTCCCTTCCTCCTCTGCAACTCACGCACGCGCGAAGGAGAGGAGCAGCGCCGAGGCCGGCGAGAAAGCCGGATGGATGGGACGCGTCTTCAATGCCGCGAAGCTACGAAGCAGGCGCCTTCAGTGCCGCGGAGCTAAGGAGCAAAGCAAAGCATGTGGGGGCGGTTGAGGGGACGCCGGTTCGGCCACACAAAGGCCGGTCGGCCCGCCAAGGACCGGCGGCCGGAGCTCCGTTGACCGATCTCCTCGGCCTATATATAGGACGTCCGCGAGCCAAGGAAAAACACACGAAGAGAGAGAGAGAGAGAGATCTGAGGGGAGGCCCTTGGAGAGACATCCGAGAGGCCTCGAGGGAGAGAGATCTGAGAGAGCGAGCCCAACTAAAGGTCGAGGGTCGGTGAGTGCTCTCCAGTGACGAGACGCTCAAAGAAACAGCCGGACTCACCGGCGTCACCTCCCTTCCCGAGCCGGCGTTTGCTGGGTGGTGCTCTGTTTTTTAATTTTGTTTTGTTCAAGTTCAGGGTCGGCTCCCCAAGGATCTCGACTCGGAGGTGCGCGAGGCGGACGGACGCAGTTCGACCCTCGAGCTCGTCCGCCGTCCGACACCGCGAGCCGCGTAGGGGATCCGCGGCCGACCACCCTGTCTACGTGCTCTGTTTGCCCTGTTTTGGGCGACGCTGGACCGGCGCTCGCAGCCGTCTGGCCAGCGCGAGTTCCGGTCCACATCGCCCCTGCGTTTTGAACCTGTGATATTTTATACAGATTTTCGAGAGTGCCGGCTCGAGTTCGAGTCTCGTTGGCGCCGAAAGCCTCCCGTTTGATATCGTACATCACTTGTTCGACAGAATGCCCCAACAAGATCTGATTCCTTTTCCCTGTTGCGGCTGAAATCGAGCCAATGAAGGCGACGGCTGGAGGCGCCCTCAACCAGACGGAGGCGAGCGGCGCTGCTCGCCGTGGCTGTGTCCGTCGCGGCGAAGCTGCTGCGGACGAGAGGAGAGAGGCACGATGCCAGGTCGTGAACCGGGTCGGGCACGGGTCGTATTCGGGTAGCGTCTCGTTCGTCCGGGCCGACTGGGTCTGGGTGTGCATGGGCTTGTAAGGTCATGAGCCTGGCTTTTCTTTCAAGTAAATTTTGGGCCTAAGAAGAATTAATTCGAACTGGGCTCTTGATGGAGCCCGGTCCGGCCAAACTCAAGACAAGGGCCCAGTTTGGTAGGCCCTGGTCAGTCCGGGTCGGGCCGAGCCAGATCGGGCTTGGTAGCCCGACCCGGGTCCGTTTATTTTATAATTTAATAATTTTAATATTAAAAAATTTTAATAATAAAAAATAAAAAATCCAAAAATGATTTACATTTTCCAAAAAATCAGAAAAAAGCCTGAAAGATGGTTTTTATTCTCCACAAATGCATGGAAAATCCTTCAAAATTCAAAAAACTTCTGGATTTAAACAAGATTTCATACAGGAGAGCATTAGTTATTAATTAGTGTAATTAAGTCTCTATCTTAATTTCTCCATTAGCGCAAGAGTGATTCACTGGGATTTCTAATTAATCTATCTCAAATCGATTAGTGACGACTCCTAAATGAAACTGACTTGCAAATTGGAATCTCGAATCATAAGTTGTGAATTGATAGACTTGGGAGAGCCTAGGTTAAGCTTAACATTTAGCGAGCAATTAGCCTCCGCACACACCCGTGCGTGAGGGCGTTGAAAAGAGAGGTTGCGATATCTAACATCCTAAAAAATTTAGGGACATGAATAGGTCTATTTGATGTATCATCTACAAATAAAGTGTGTTAAAGCATTTATTCCAGTGAATCAAATCTTCATCAACTAACCTTGTGGCTTAGGGATGGCGCCATCGATGGGAAGCAAGTTTTTATAGAAAAAGGATTGGTTTAAAAAATTCGTCATAAATCGAACACTTTTTAAGTTCTGCATTTGAAAACGATGGATAAAGGAGAGTGAATCAACTGTTTTTCTCCATCTACGGACTTTCTGCAGGTGGATTTTGGTCGGTAGGACCAAATCTAGTTATTTTCTCTGGGCATAATTGTTCCAACAATGAGTTCTCCCTTGACAAAAGAGCACTTACAAGGGCTCGCCCAAGATTTTCCATTAGCAGCCTGAGTGTGTTTCTGTCGTGGCAAATTAATGATTTGGAAGACATGTTAATAAATAAATTATTTATATCGCTTATAAAAATTAAGTGACAAATTTTATTATCCATAAAAATTTATTTCTAAATATTTTTATTGATGATGAAAATCTTTTTGTTAATTCATTTCTATAATGGATATTCTTGATCAATTTTAGGAAGATATTTTTCGAATTATCAATTTGCCACAAAATAAAGATACGCGGGTTGTCGTTTTTCTTATTTCATCTAATATATGTTGATATGATGCTGAAGTAGGCAAGATAATCTACTGTTTTCCAGATCATGCACTATCATCTCAATCATCAAGAGAGTGGATCATACACTAAGCAGTGCCATATCTCATTATTGCTTCTCGACTTGTTGCATAAACATTTCTTGACACGTATACATAATGGACAAGGACAACGTTTGGGGCGTGGAAAGCATCTTGAGAGAAATCAAAGCCATTCAAATGTACTGAAAGATTGAAGTTGTTTTTTGATTATTTAAATTTCCTTCCTTATTTTTCTTTTTATATTAGTGAACCGGTGATCCTAACACTTGTTGCAAGTGCAATCGACTTTTAGAGTTTTTGAAAAGTGTAATCAAGTCCGGATCTTGTCAAATAAGTATAATCAAGTCTCTTTGTTAGGGAAAGATCATGTGATAGGGAAAAATCTCATCATTTTTCTATATGTAGTAAAAAATATGTACTATAATATTGTGATAGGGAAAAATCTTTTCTTTTCTCTCAAGAAACTTCAAGAGAAAAAACTTAGAAAAATTAAATCATAAGTATCACTTATATATAGTAATAAGTTGTAAAAGTAAGTTCCATAAGACAAAAAATAATTTTGCTTGTAAACTTAAGCAAAATTGACATATTAGGCACGGCATTTTATGTGGTAGAAAGAAAACAAATACGAATTAGGCATGGTATTTTATGTGATAAAACAATGCAAGCTAGAGAAAAATTGATTTCAGGATGGTAATGGAATTTGTAGCGAAACAAAACCAACGCTACATGAAACGATATATCAAGTATAGGAAAAAGAATTGATTATAGTATAATTGATCATACCATACACATTATGTTATGTAAGAAAACATAGATAATTATTAGCATGAATCAATATTAAAACACAAAAATTACTTTGGTTCAAGAATATACAAAATGTAGTAAAATACAGTGTTAGAGTTAATTTTACTTAATTAAAGAATGATGATTGATTAAAAATGACAAATTAGTGGTGTCAAATTAAAAAGGAAAACAGGGCATGATAAATTTATTTTAGTAAAAGAGGACATACAAGACAGTTGATAAGTGTAAAATGAATTTATATATGAGACAGTACAACCTATAACATTTAAGCGTACTATAAATGATACATATTGATTTCGAATAATATAATTTTCAATTTTTAAAATTTGATGGCTACGGTCATTGCTGTGGCATTGTAAAGATGTTATATATTCATGCAAGTTGAATTTGTTTATGTGGAGAAGGAATTTTGGTAAATTTTCAGCAAACTCTGAAATATAGAACCTTGCAAACCATGTGCAGCCGCCATTGCTCTTGATGCAGCCACGGCGGAGACGGCTGAGGGTACACCTTGGCGATGCCCTAGCTGCCACGAGCCGAAGGCTCGAGCTCCATCTGGCCAGCCACCGTCACTAGCCGAGGCTTGGCTTGGCCATGACAGTAGTGGCTGAGGCAAGTGGCGCAGCTTGTCCTAGCCCGGTGATGTGTACGTCATGGTGTCGCCTCGAACGCCTAGACAGACAGCTCAACCCTTGCCTAGCCATCCACCATCCACGGCTGGCCATTGCGGCTCCCGCCGTGGCTGCTGAACACTCGAACCCAAGGGAACAAAAAGCAGATTTAGTTCGGGCATTTTCTCAAACAGGTGAAGTGCACCACTGGAACGGGACCTCTTGGCTCGAACAGGATCGGAATCGGCGTTAGGACCCTCGTGAAGCGAACCAGGACAGGTATGGCGACCTTACAAGGAAAACTGGTGGCTGGAGCTTGTGTGAGCTGGATGGCCGCGAGCTCCGGCCCAACGCGCTCGGAAAGCAGGGCAGAAGATAGAGGAATCGGAGGCTCACAATTCGGCTCGGGGACGCCGGCTAGAGCTCGCCAGACAAGGGTCGTCACAGTCGCGACGTCGGTTGAGGCTCACTCACTCTGTCTAAACTCTCTCTACCTCTCAAATCTGGCCATGTCTCTCTTCCTCCGTAAAATCCCCACCTCCAACCGAGATCGCGGCTATCCTATATATAGGCCAAGGAGGCCGGTCGATGGCGGCTTCAGCCGCCGATCCTTGGCATGCCAACCGGCGTCCGCCTCGGTTGAACCGGCATCCAATCGGCCGCCCTATTCGCGCAAGCCCACTGTCTGGGTTTCTCAACGCATTGAAGGCCATTGAAGGCATCTGTGCCGTCATCCCATCAATCCGGGTTTCTCGTAGGATTTCATGCTGCTCCATCCAGCATCATTGATGGCATGTCCCCTTCGTCACCGGTCTACCCTACTCTGCCTCGGTAGGGCATCCTTCACACGCGTTAGTTGCCGAGGGAAGGAGGAGGATGAAGAAAGGGGGAGGGGATCGGGCCAAAGGAGAACAAAATGGGAATGGCCTTGGGCCCACGTGGGGAAGAAAGAAGAAAGGGCAGAAAGAGGGGGGCTGGGCCGATGGGCTCTTTCTTTCTTTTTCTTTTTTTTTTTTTTTTTTTTTTGGAAAATTTCCTTTTTATTTAAATAATTATCCAAAAATAGGGTAAATGCGGGAAAATAAAATAGAAAATAAAAATTAATAGATGCAAAAAATATTAATAACTAGGAAATGCAAAAATCATTTTTGTTAAGGCCAAATTGGATGCAATTTAATTTTAAAGGTTTAGCCAAAATTTAGGTGTCAACGGCTTTCCCTTTTTAAAAGTGAGCTTACAAAGATTGCATTCAAAGACAAACTACTACCTAAATTATGTCCATGCATATGTAGTAGATCATATCTTATTTGGGACTAGGTGTCTTATGCAGGAAAAAGAGCAATATAACATCATACATACTAAAACAGATAAGAAAATACCTATAGTTACTTACAAAAAAGGAGTGATATGGGATGTGAGTCTGAGTTTTTTGGCAAGTATCAATGTATCATCTCATATGATGATGTGAGGAAGTTGCTTTTCCAAGACTCGAACTTTTCTTCTATCACCTATTAGAGCAATAAATTGTTTGTTTAGGATTCGAACTTTTCTTCGATCGACTTGATGGGAAATTGTTTTTTGAGAACCTAAATCATTTCTCGATCAAGGCGACCAAAGAAAAGTTCGAATCCTAAACAAACAATTTATTGCTCTAATAGGTGATCGAAAAAAGGTTTGAGTCTTGGAAAAGCAGCTTCCTCACATCATCATATAAGATGATACCTGGGTAATCACAAGCACGCAAAGTAGTGGAATACTTGGAAATCTACAAGTATCCAAGGATGCGATTTAGAGAATGCCTTGAGGACAACTCATATAGGTCGAGTGTTAATGAAAGGGAGTACCTACACAAAGTGGCGAGATGCTCGTAAATAATGGATACTTGGGCAATTGCACGTATTCATACTCGAGAACAACTCAAATAGGTCGAGTGTCGATAAGAGAAAGTACTTGGATAGTGGCAGATACTCAAAGAAAATGAGATACTTGGACAATCGCAAGTATTCATATCTTGAGGACAACTTGAACAGGTCAAGTGTTAATAAGAGAGAGTACCTAGATTGTGGCAGACACTTAAAGATAATTGGATACCTGGATAATTGTAAGTATTCATATCCCAAGGACAACTCGAATAGGTTGAATATCAATACAAGAAAGTACCTAGATAGTGACAACTACTCAGAGACAATGGAATATTTGGACTGTCACCAATATTCATATCTTGAGGACAACTCGAATAGGTCGAGTGTCAATAAGTGAGAGTACTTGGACAGTGGCAAGTACTCAAAGGAAGTAAAACACATGGTTAGACAAAAGTTTCTTTCTTTTTCTTTTTTCTTTTTTTGGAGGCCGGGGGGGGAGGGGGAAGAGGGGGAAAGATATACTTATCTGATGGTATATTCGATATACGAAAGTATGTCTCCTACTAATACATGCAATACGTACACATGGTGTAAATTCATGAATTCAAATGAGGTTCATGTATGATAATTTTGTCAATTTTGCATCATCAAAGTTCCGATGGGGAAAATTTAGAAAGACAATGCATATTCAAATTGTGGATGTCTTAAACATGTCAATTGAAGGACTTTCAGTCCGAAAAGGCTTTCCACTCACTCTCATTGAAAAGGTTGTTTTATCTCGATCATTAATGCAAGATTTACAAAAACCACACCATCTCACTATCATCATGTCAACAGGGGTTCAAGTATTCTTGCAAAGTGGTATGACTTTACCAATCCGAGAGGTCTTTGTCGGGATCGTAATGTAGACATGTTCAAAGGCTTATCAAAGGGACTGTCCAAGTCAAGGCTCGAAAGAAATCATCTGCAATCATCTTCGAGTTTATAGGTCAAGAACCCTGCAAAATGACATAGAGATAATCTTGCTAGCACTTCTTCGAGCGATACTTATAAACATATGAACTCTACGTTAATTCGAGTGCCTTAGTCTAAAGAGAATTTTTCAAAGGGACGCAACATAGCTTGGCTCATGGGTTGAGAAATGAAGGAATTCACAGGCTCAAAAATGTGTATAAGAGTTGGTGATTATCTTGGCATTGTCACCAGTCTTCCCTCTCACTTTGCTAGGAATTATCTTCATGGAGGCTCCATTAATTGTACCACGACAATAGCTTTATTAGGGAATACGAATGGCTGAAATTTACTTTTTTTGTCTTACGGCATTGGCTTTATTTTTATCAGATACACTGCTTTTTTATGTCCCTAGTTTTTAACCTACTCTTCACATCTATGAGCATTAGCCTTGCTCTTACTAGGTACACTACTTTTTTATGGCCCTAGTTTTCATTTCTGTTTGTTGTTTTGGAACTGGCCTAGACAAGTTTAAACAAAACATTGCTATTAGATTCATGAGTCTTCCTCTTCATTTGGCGCTTTGGATCATGCTATTTGAATAGTAGCGACCTCTAACTTGCCCCAATGTGAGGGGTTATTATCAGTTAGGTTTATACTAAACGAAATTACATACTTATTGGGGCTGTACAACGGATACAAAAGCATAGGATAGAGAAATGAATGCTCTTCATCCTTCTAAGGCACTTAAATTATCGTGAGCGTTCATATGCGCTAAAGACACCCAAAAAATTATCGTGAGAGAAACTTCAAGGCCCATTGGACAGGTGTCCTGCCAACTAATACTTTTTTTTTTTTTTTTTTTTTTTTTTTGTAATATAAAAAATCCAAACAATGCATACTGTGACATATTTACCCTAAAATTTTTCTTTTTACATTAAAAACCCCAAACTTGTACTTGCATGATACATTAACTCACCATCAAGATTTCTTCAGATCATTTTTCAATCAAAATGACGTCGTTTTCATTTTACTTAAGCCATGTGGCACTCTATCAACAATGTTTGCCTTTCGTTGTTCATGTAGGTAAATTCTTATCAGTACTCATTGATGAGACTCTCATGAAGGGTAAATGTGTTACACATATACAAGATTCACATTTTTGGTAATGCAATTTGTTTTTTATAGTAAATATGTCACTATGCGCATAATTTTGGCTTTTTGATGACTTTTTCCCAAGATTTTAACTATTTGCTTTTCATTTTCTTAAAATCTTTACCAAACTTTTACCACACAAAATTCTTTAAAGTATTTTTTGAAACATATCAATTTAATACAGGATTTATGTATTTTTTCATAATATTTTCAAAATTGGACAATTACTTTAAGTTTATTTAGAAAGAAAATAAGTGAAGTTTTGTTTCTATTACAAATTTAGGGTTTTTGATGTCATAATTTTTTTTATAGTAAATGTGTCACAATGGGCATAATTTGGGATTTTTTTTATGGCTTTCATCCATAATTTTAAATATTTGCTGTTTCATTTTTTTTTTAAGTTTTTCCAATTTTCATTAGATGTGAAATTCTTAGAAAAATTCGATATATATCAATTTAATATAGGATTGTATGTATTTTTTCATAATATTTTCAAAATTTGACAATTACTTTAAGCTTATTAGAAAAGATAATAAGTGAAAGCTTTGTGCTATTTAAAGAAATTGAAACCCAAGTACACTAAATAAAAAGCTTGCAAATGCTTGTGGTGATGAGAGTGGGCATCCTAATTAATAAGTTAATGAGTTAAGACACACGGCAATTACCAATGCGTCATTCGACAACAAAGGCAGTTTGAGATTTTCAAAGGGTCTATAAAGAAATTTGAAAATATTGTGGAAAGAAATTTCTTAAGGTTATCATTAGTTCTTATCGTTCAATTGATGAAATTCGTTAAAAAACGAAGAGATTGTTGATTAACGATCGAGATTACGGTTCAATATTATGTTTTGGAATTGTTGTATTTTAGAGTTTGCCAAGTAGTCTCTTTCTTCATAAAAGACGAAGGTGAGGTCTTCTCCTTTCCCTATCAACTTTTAAGTTTTGCCCCAATATTACAACCATGAAAAATCGACTGGGAATAGAGAAGACCAGACTTTTGTTTTCCCACGGAAAGAGTGACATCGTCTCTAAAATCCTAAAAATACTTTTAAGAGAATATTTGAAAAGTAGGAGCAGCTCTCTTTTGACAAGAGCACTTCAGTCTCTGGCTTGCATTGGCTTGTTATTCTCGATGAGTAGCACCAAAAGATTCAAAAAATAAATATGTCAAATAAATCACACGCGGAATTGTCATTGTGAATCGTCTCATGCATCATTGAGACTCTTCATCAATGATGCAGTCAATGTTGGCGGGCAATGACAAATCCTGATTAGACATTGTCGTACACAAGAGATTGTCAGGAAATCGACCCATTGACTTGGCATTTACATGAAACTTTATAGTCGACTTACCTAATTTTCTGAAAAACAATTTTAGACTCCAAAAGTCCTTTTACTAAGCAAGGATTAGATCTCAGACTCTGAACTGGAAGATGTAATTTGGTTGGAGGATTATGTTTTCTATTGTGCAAATATGGACACTGCGAAGTTCGTTCCTTTGCTATATATAGGTTGGTTAGTTGTTCTTTTCAGATTTCAAATCAAAACCTGAACCAACCTGAATCAACAGTTTTTTGCTAGTGTAGGTCGACCAGTTCGGACCAGGTTAATTTGCCGATGGACAGTCATGTTTGTTATATTTAATTGACGTTCTGCCATGCTTCCTATATGACAGAGTATTAAAAGATAATACATTCAATTAATTCTATCTATTTTATAGGTAATCTATTGAAAAGAAACATTATCTCTTTCTTTGTGTTATAATTGTTAGAGTACAAGGTAAGCTCCCCAATCGGGAACACAACACTGCTATTCAATTTTCCATTGGATAATTTGAATAAATAGACGTCTTGCATGTGATGTGGTAATTTCTTTGTCTATATAGCAATGCAACATATATACAGCTAAGCAAAGTTCTAAATCAACAAACTTTGAAAGCCATGGATTGCGCCTGATTACCCGTGCCAATAAGTAAAATTGCTAAAATCTACAAAGAAGAGTTGACAGGGAAATTAACAAGAAGAGCAGACCTTATCGTTCCACTAAAGAAGAGGCTGACATAATCCCCGTTTATTAAGGAGAACTTGATTATGATATTATGTTAAAATATTTTGCGAAAATTCAAGCCAACATCAATATTTAGAATAATATAATAATTATAGTCTTAGACCCATGTACACCAACATCTTACTAGTTCAGCCAATAGTCGGGAGCTGGGCAATTCATCGAGTATGAAGCTATTTCCAGCAAGTAAGCCATTTTAAGGAATTTGGCGTCTTTAAATCTAGTAGAAAATGACACATGTAAATCAAAGTCTGTGGGAGATGTAAGTAAAGTTCTGCACAATGTTTTGAATAATTTTAGCAAAAAAGTTGAAAAACCATAATTATGACCAATGTAACACATTTACTTTAATTTTATTTGTGATATTAAAAAAAACTAAACTATGTTTATTGTGACATATTTACCCTAAACTTTTCTTGTAACATAAACAGACCCCAAACTTGTACCTGCATGAGATATTTACTCTCTGTCAAGGTTCGTTAGATAATAGTCATCGTTAATACTAGACACACGGAGTGCATCAAAAGGGTTCATGAATCTAGTATATTGTTTCTGGCACTTCTACGTATAATCAATACTATTCTGCAACTCACGTATAAAGGCAAATGAGGAGATTGCAATGTCTCATGTCATAGAAATTTGGACAGAGACAACCGAATACATCTTCATCTCGACGGTAAGAGTGACTGATCCTCCTCCATTGAAGTCAACTTGAAGTCGACTCCACTTCTGCTTCCAATCGCATCGACATGGAAATCGAACTTGAAGCACAGATAGATCTAGTTCTAATGCGATCAATCTCTTCTTCATTTTGCTCGACGACTGTGGGATTTCGTAGTGATCGTATTCGCTCCAATTCCATTGCCACTTCCTTCATTGTAGGCCTGTACCTTCCATGAAGTCTTAAGCATCTTTTCGCTAAGTTGGATACCACAATAATTTCTTTTTTATCACCATGGTCTAATACCTCTTTATCAAGAACATTGAACAAGTAGTTCTCGTCCATTGAAATGATGAAATACGAGGCTAGATTTCTACACTCTTCTTCCCTTAGTTGAGAAATTGGCTTTTCTCCAGTTAGTAGCTCAACAAGGACAACCCCAAAGCTATAGACATCACTCTTGTCCGTAAATTGACTTGTTTGGTAGTACTCAGGGTCCAAGTATCCAAAGGTTCCTCGCAACCTTGTGGTCAAGTGTGTTTGGTCGATGGGAATCAATTTGGAAGCTCCAAAATCTGCCACTTTGGCTTGATATTTTTATCCAAAAGTATATTTGATGATTTAATATCATGACGATACATCAGTATGGCCGCAGCATAGTGCAAATACAAAAGAGCCCCGACAACTTTTTTGGCAATTCTTAACCGCATCTCCCACAAGACAGGAAATTCTCTATTTGGATCATGAAGATATTGGTAGAGAGTTCCATTGAGGACAAATTCATGTACCAAAAGAGGGACTTCACTCTCTAGGCAAAATCCCAATAGCTTGACCACATTTCTATGATTGATTTCGGAGAGAATAACAACCTCATTGATGAATTGTTCGACTTGTTCTACGTCAATAACTTTGGACTTCTTGACCGCAATGATCGTTCCGTCTACCAGCATTCCCTTATAAACAGTTCCTTGACCACCTCGACCCAATATTCGATTCTCGTTAAAATGATCCGTAGCCTTGTCTAACTCGGTTGAGGTGAATAACTTGCCTTTCTTCACATGATTGTCTTCAACAGAAGATAAGCGTTGTTGCAACAGAAATCCACCGTTTCGGTCGAAGAAGTTTTGTTTGAGTTTCGCCTCGCGCCTTCTTGTGATGTATTTGCACGACCACCAACAAAGGAGAAACAACACTATGGCTCCGATACCCGTGCCTATCCCTGTGTCATAAAAAGTCAACGCGAATTGTTAGGTGACCAATTTCTCCTTCATCGTCAACAAATTACCTTCCACTAATTTGGACAAGTGCTTTCATGCTTTGAAAAGAGAAATACAAAAAGGAGGATTAGCTCAACAAATAATTAAAAAATATTATGAATCATTTATGGGTGAGAAAGAAAGATACAATCAAATTGTTAAATGCATAGACTATGAAAATAGATATCAATCCTGCAGAATTTCTTAAATTTATTATACAACGATCAATTCAATCTTAAACCTTTTAATTGTGTCAATTTAATCCTAAATCTTTTGACAACATGCCAATATAGTAATAAATCTTTCAATTGTGCCAATTTAGCGTTAAACATTTTGATAATATGCAGATTTTATCCTAAAATTTTAATGATTTGCTAATTTTGGTCGAGAAATTGCTGACATGGTGATTTAGTTAGCGTGACTATCCTACATGGCATGACTTATGCTAAAATGGACAATTTTTGCAATTTTTTTTTTTAATTTTGTAAATTTGTTTCTCTTTTTTTCCTTTTTTTTTTTTTTTTTCCCTTTTCCCTCCATCACCACAAGTGAGGGACATGATTGCAGACCTCGGGCAAGGGAAGCTCATGCCTAGGCTAGCGAGGGTGGCCCAACCAACCATCCCCGAGGCCTAATGGAGGGAAAAAGGAAAAAAAAATTCAAAAAGCTACAAAAATTGTTCACATTGGTGATTTCTAGTCAAAATTGGCAAGAATAACTAAATTGGAAAATTTTCAAAAGTTTTAGAATTAAACTGGCATAGTAGAAAGGTTTATAATTAAATTGGTAAGATTTCAAAATATTTAGGAAAAAATTAGCACAATTGAAAGGTTTAGTACTGAATTAACCGCCATAGAATAAGTTCATGACTTTTTGGATGATTTTCCCAAAAACAAAAAGCACACGCAAATCCACAATTCAAAATTCGATCAATCACCTTCTTAACCGACCAAAAAAAAAAAAAATTAATTGAGCATGTACTTGGGGAACGCAATGAGTTGGGCCAGGACAAGGGCGGGGTTTACGCCCCGTCCCTGACTTAAAACTAGTAAAAGATGTTCCATACCCACCTCATGCCTCATGTAGGACAAGTTTCTTTATCCCATCACCATTCTCCCGATAATGTCTTGTTAAATAAAAATCGATGAGCACAATTTATGATTGTAGGAAGATAGAAACGACGAAAAGAGGACAAGGACAAAAGAATGTGTCACAGATGGTGCAAAGATGATATTGATGTGCTAGAATTGTGTAAAGACTTATTACGTTTTTTCATGGCTTTCTATTCCTTTTTCTTTTTTAACACCAGCACGCCAAGTAACGAACAGAATTAGGACATTTTTCCCTTAACTTTGATGAATGTAGCTCGTAAAATGAAAGGAAAAAAACACATAAGACATATTTTCCTTTATTTTACAACATTCTATAAAGACTTATCACATTTGATCGTAATTAAGTACAAAGAATGTAATTAAATGCATTATGTTTTAGATTTTGAAATATTGGACCAGCATTGATGACATTTTATCCTAGGTGAGTGCAACATAGTATAAAAATATTTAAAAAATGTGAATTTTCAGAAATTACAATTACGATAGTATACAAAAGATTTACAACATCACGTCATGAGGGCGAAACTTTATAAAACGTCAATTTTTTTTTATTGATGTACAATTCTAATCAAGTGGATGATATAAATTTCATTTTTATTTCATTTTATGAGGTACAGAAATTTCAGCATTTACCAAGGGTAAAATGTTGTAGAATGTGAATTTTTTTATTTTATGAGGTTGTGAACAAAATGCAAAATTGAGCACAAATAAAATAAATTAAAAACGATTATCTGCAAGATTGTTCATAGAGGAAAGATGGGATGAATATTGAGATTCAAGAGATGGAGTCAGGAAGAACATAGGATAGTTATAATTTTCATTTCCTTATCAGGGAAATGTCTTAATTTTGTGACTTGTGTGGTTTTCCAGATTAGTATTTTGACTAATTCAATCCCACGACCTTGCAACTCCGCGCTATAAGCGGCAATGGAGATCATGCAACTACAGTCATGCTGTACCAATATCAACATTCGCCCCTTGTTCATAATAAATAAAAGATGTATTCTCAATTACCCAGAGCCCAAGGGCACCAAGTCAAAAGATGCTCGAAGAGTTCAAACATTGACGAGTGAAACTAATCTACTTTTGAATTTTAAGAGAGTTCAATCGTTATGTAGTTAGTAACACGTGATATACTTAATGCATTAGATTATCTCATTTATCTTCTGAATAGAGAACTTCAGTGAGAAGGACATGGAAAGTTTCATTTGGGATATTTTCAAGCAAGGGCAAAAGTGAAAGAAATATCGGGCGAAAAAGTGTTTCGCCTACACCACAGACAAATTAAATTATATATTCTCAAAATCAGCTAGGATAATAGTATTTCTTTTAGTCTCGAAGTCCGAATAAAATAAAATAACTCACCAATCAAAATCTTCATAAAATATGATGGATTAGCAATGCATCCTTGTCCATCTCCACCAACCTTCTTGCCGTCACCATGATAACCCTTTGGGCATAGACATCTATAACTCCCCTCAATATTATGGCACAATCTCTCACACTTGTTCATCTTGGGATCCGCACATTCATCAATATCTACACATAAAATGTATATAATTTTCTTAGGTCGTATCAATTGAAAGGACAAGTTAAAGAATGTCGATGTTATCAACGTACCATTACAACCATTCTGAAGGTAAGGATTGCCTCGGTAACCTTCTAAACAATTGCACCTATACCCGAATCCATTTTCGGCATTCGTGCAATAGGTGTTCTCGGTGCACATGTAGCTCGTCCTGTTCTTTCGGGCCTCCTCGCATCTTTGATTCCCTATCGCCCAGTCGAGAACTAGAGGAGACTGATCAAACTCAGTCCGCTTAAGATCACCAACCGAGAAGTTGTAGAAGTCATTTTCGGTGACAAAGGCATAGCTGCAAGGATTGAAATCTAGGACATCGGAATGATTGTAATCGCTCCCAATAGAGATTTGGTAGTCGAAGGTGTTCTTAGGGATGCTCGTTTGACAGCAACCGATACCGCAACACGACCCATTGCTGACGTCCGTAATGTTTTTGCACGAAGACATACAACCGAAAGAGATCTTCCCATTGCGGTCTGTGAATTTAGCCGACGTGTCGCAACCGACTACAGTGAACTTGTTCTTGGCGCTGGATAGGGGGAACTTTTTTAATATGAGAGATGGTTTGAAGCTTGAACACTCCCCGGAAGAGTTATAGCAGGCTTTACCAATCGAAGTGTTGATGCGTAGCTCGTGATCCTGCAAAGAAATGCGGAGTATCTCGAAAAGAGGAGTTTTTATATTCATGTGAGGCATGGGAGGTTCGGTAGAGTAATCACAATCAACTCTAAATGAGGGATGATTGATGCGGCATTTGGGATCACTATCGTTCAATCCGAATGGGTATGGAATCGAGAGGTTTCCGCAGAAACTTTGGCATCCGGGCTTGGTCATTGAAACATCAGCTTCTGCTATGTGATTGTGGTATGGACCCAATATGACGGTCCCAAGCACCACAACTTTCGAGAGAAGCTCATGGATGATCATGGTTCTTCCTTCAACTCTCTTCATAACTTTTTGTTGTTTCGATGAATTAATTTGATGGGTTCGGGGGAATATAAGGAGAGGTAAGATGAGTTTATTTTTTCTTTTTCCAATTTTCTTTTGGTCAAGTAATCGTTGTTAAAGCCTTAAGTTGAAGTTGGGGAGTCAACATCAGGTGGCCATACCCACTTGCGTGAGACGACAATACCTCGTGTGACTAGGTCTTGCGCGGTGCAGTGCACGTCTCTTTCTTTCGGAAAGTTCGTGATGTAAATTTTACGTACTTTTCTCGAATCTTTCTTCGGTACTCGTAGAGAAGACAAGCTAGAATATCCCAAGCCACGTATTTTTTGACAGGCCAAAGAAGTGGCAAGAGCCTGCTAATATCACATTTTAACTCATTCATGAAACGTATGCTAACTTAATATAAATTTGGATACACTGGACTTGGGAATCTAAATAATTAATACAACGCAAAAAAGATATAACATGGATGCACTAAATTACTTCATTTGGGAGCACATGAGATTGGCCATAGTTACACTAGATGTTTCATAAAATTCATGCAATTTCGAAATTTAATGCTACATACAATTTTTTTTTGTCTTTAGCTCATCCAAGGGGAATCGACAAAGCAAATTGGACTATATATCTCCCGGATAAGAACCAGCCTAAAGTTGTCCTGTGAAGCAACTTCCGCTGGTCGCTTCATTCGGCCAAACCACTCTCGGGTCGATCAATCAATATGGAGCATCCATCGTGTAACATTGCTGGTGTCTTACTGTTCTTGGAACCCCTCGTTGCTCCTTTTCTCACTTTGCTTTTATGTCTTACTGTCAAGCATTTAGGCCTTGGTCACAGAGCAATTAATTTGTCCTTCTTCAGAGTGTAATGAATGTAAATATCTTCGTAGGATTCCCAATCGATTATCCTAATCCAATCGCGAAAAAATGTACTATACATGATTCAGATTTTCACAGCATCCTTACAATAATTATTTACTATTCTGAAAAGAATAGTAGGTGCACGGATTCACAGATTTTCTGTAGTCCCCTGCTTCTTTAAACTCAAAGTTACATGCACGATCTCAGCCGTTGAATAAAAGAAAATTGATGTTAACCGTTGGATTTGGCAAGACCATTTTGTCCTGCCAAACTCACTGGCCCATGCGTCGCGCCTAAAATAAATAAGCTGAGCCATATCATCATTGCACTGATCAAAGGATTCTCTAGCTTTACACTTGACATGAAGCAATTATCACTAAAATTCAATGCGCACCCATACCGAAGCACGCTGCTAATGGAAACCGATCTTCATCCATTTTCCAGAATTCGAAACTTCTTAGTTTTCTTCCTTTCCTTTTTCCACTTCGGTTTGACTATGATAACTAATTGTCATGGACTTGTTGCTTTGATTTTTTTTTAATAAATAATTAATTTCAAGAATTTTCTCAAGACGATGACATGTTTTTGCTAAGAAAGGGTAGCGAGAAATCACAGAGCATTAGTCTATTGGTCATGTTCATATCATAGTTTTCAAATATCAAGGGAAATCCTCTTTTTGCCTAATATTATTCAATGAGAGTGCTTGGGAGATATTATGATGAGGTATAGTTGTACAAAAATGCAACCACTAAAATAAACTTAGTATGCAATTCACTAGACATATTAAAATTGACTCATATTTGATAGGTGAATCATTATGAGTTAGTTACATTCAGATAATGGGTTATAAATAGGTTTAGAATATCAAAATCCAAAAATATATGGGTATTAAATGAATTTATAGTTTATCTTAACCTAACCCACCTTTGTAACTCTTTCCACACCCTCTATGAGAAAATAATTAACTCCTCAGACTATTTCAAATTTAGAGAAGTCTTAGTGAACCCACAAGATAGGCCTCACTTCACCCTTATTAAAAATATCAAGATGGCTTCATTTTTCCTCATTTTTTTTTATTAATCTTATAAGGTTATTTAGGATGAGGCTAACTTTACCTGATATTTTTTTATATGCACTTCCTCATCATAAACTAGGTAGTTATTATGCAAAAGATCCTAATAAACTTAATTACAAAATAGAGTGTCCCTCACGACTTTAATTATTCATAACATTTTTTTTGTTAGAAATTAGTCACAACATTTTCAAATAATCGTAATAGATATATGGATCTAGGAGCAATTTCCCATTCTAATCTAATAATAAGAATTAAACATCTTCAATTTTATTTTGTGAATTGAGTTTTTTTATTACTTAAAGGGACGCTTTTAGTGGCTTTTTGTCAATAAATACATGAAATGTAATACATGAAAAATCGAGATTTATTTTCAACTAATGGTTTAATTAATTAGATATAAGAGTCTAAGTTAGCCCAAGTCTAATGTGCCAATAAGGAGAACATTATCAAAAATTGTTATTCAATATATAATCTTTACATGGCAAATCATCAAAAACACATATATTTTTTTAACTCTTATTGGGACATCACATATCTGCAAGGAAAAGTATCTAAAAAGTGTGTGTTTGTGTGCTTAAACCATGCAAAATTAATTCTCCCTTTTTTCTCCTCTCGTGAACTTATTGTCTAAACCTTTTAATTATACTAATTTAATTATAATTATTTTCACAAATTTTCAATTAACTTTATTTGGGCAATTATAACATGGATGTTGGCGGTCTTACATGACACCATTGGTGTTGAAATGGATAATTTTAAATAATATTTTAATAATATTTTAATTTTTTTTATAATTCTTTTGGTTATTTAGTTTTTCTCATGAATGAGGATCGCCTTGGTCCTCATCGGTCGCAAAGAGGACCCTCGGCCAAAAAACATAAAAGAAAAATTATAAAATTTAAATATTATTTAAAAATGTTTACGTCACCGCTGGTGATGCCATGTATGAAGATTAACATTCATGTTAGCGATTTCCGATCAATATTTTTAATTGACAAAATGTGAAAATGTTTATAACTGAATTGGTAAAATGCGAAAAAATTTAAGATTGAATTAGGATCAATGTAATAAATTTAGAATTTTTTTGGTGTATTTTTTTTTATCCCCACAAAACAAGGGTTTATTGAAGTGAAGGGAAAGCTTGTGCATTTGGGACTCATCAAGTAAGTCGTTAGTTTTTGCTTACTAATCGGTGATTCTTTGCTTAATTGATCATTGCCTCGGGAGGGGTGAAGTGGGAAAGCAATGTTTCTCGATAGTAAATCTATTTGTCCTTATTTAGACCATGTTAATATCTTCGTAGGACACCTCACCGATTGTAGTGAACCAATCGTGATAAATTGTACGATGGTGCTGTACATTATTTACTATTCTAAAAAAAAGAGTAGTTGCATGGATACATAGATTTAACCAATAAAAATTGATGTAACAAAGTAGCAGGCTCAAAGTTATGGGCACAATCCCAGCTATTTGATAAAAGAAAATGGATGTCAACCGTTGGATTTGGCATGGCCGTTTTGTCCTGCCAAACCCCACTGTCCCATGTGTCACTCCAGTAGTGAGCTGTCCTACATCACTATTGCACCAATCATTGTGCAAACCGTAGTTTGAATTCTCTAGCTTATAACCCTGTGAAATGAAGCGACTATCACAACAATTCAATGCGCAGCGCACTTTGCGATGGACACGATCTTGCATCCATGTTGTAGAATCTAAAACTTCCTAGTTTTCTTCCTTTTCTTTCTGCACTTCGGTTTAGTAGTTTACTATGATGATTTATTGTATAATAAAGAATTGATTCCAAAATGTTTCTTGAGAAGCTATGGAAAGGATCTGTCCAGTTCAATGCTTCTCAAGGCTCTGGCTAGTTTAACCTGGACTATAGAACTAGAAAAGCAAAATAAGAACATCTCTTTGTGGAAAGGGTGTCAAGGTTTAACGGAGCATTACTACATTGGTCATGTTCACCTCATTTTTCCTAAATATAATGGAAGCTTCTCTTTTCACCTAACATTATTCAACAAGAGTGCTTTAGAGATGTTACGACACATACAATTGGAGAACAATGCAATCATTAATTTAAACTAAGCGTGCAATTCATTTGGGCCTCATCAAGAGAATCGTCGGTTTTAGCTTAATAATTGGTGGCCCTTTGCTTAATTGATGAAGCCAAATATTTGTTTTTAGGGGCTTTTTTTTTGTCTTTTCTATTATATTTCCTTTTAGGTCAAAAGTGGTATCTTTATATTAGCGATGGCAAGACCCTAGCCGTCAAAACGCCGAAAAAGAAAATAGAGAGGCAAGAAAAAGAGAGAAGAAAAAAGCGAGTTTTTTTCTTGATGAGGGTTCTCAATCTCTTTGTGCCCTGATCTTGAGAGAAGATCGTCGTTGTATTCTCTAGTGGATTCGCAGAGTGCCTCTGCGTGGAGACGTAGCCCAAGTTTGGGTGAACTTCGATAACAAATTTTCTGGCGTGTTCATCTAATTCTTTTATTTTATTATTATATTCTACTTGGTGAATTGTTTGCGAATGTTATTTTTCTGGAATCGACGTGCGATTTCGTAACAAAGTGCACCACTGGAATGGGATCTTGTGGCTTGAACAGGATTGAAATCAATGTCAGGACCCTCGTGAAGCGAACCAGGACAGGCATGGCGACCTTATAAGGACAATCAGTGGCCGGAGCTTGCGTGAGCTGGATGGCCATGAGCTCCGGTCAAATGCGATCGAAAAGCAAGGGAGAAGATAGAGGAATTGGAGGCTCACACTTCGGCTCAAGGACGCTGGCTAGAGCTCGCCAGACAAGGGTCATTGCAATTGCGACGTCGGTTGAGGCTCACTCACTTTGTCTAAACTCTCTCCCTCTCAAATCTGGCCACGTCTCTCTACCTCCGTAAAATCCCCACCTCCAACTGAGCTCGCGGCTAATCCTATTTATAGGCCAAGGATGCCGGTCGATGGCGGCTTCAACCGCCGATCCTTGGCATGCCAACCGGCCTCCGCCTCGATTACACCGGCGTCCAATCAGCCGCCATATCCACGTAGGCCCATTGTCTGGGTTTCTCAATGCATTGAAGGCACATTGAAGGCGTCTACACCGTCATCCCATCAATCCGAGTTTCTCGTAAGATTTCACGTTGCTCCATCCAACAGCATTGATAGCATGTCCCCTTCGTCGCGAGAAAATATTAGGTATGTCTCATTTGTCGGTGTGGCAAATAAGAAGGATCTCTAGAACACGACACGTGTCGCGATGTGCCAAATTGTTAGACGAACTCTTCTCTCTCTCCTCTCTGCACGCGCTCTCTCTTCTACCTCCTACATGTCTCTCCTATGTTCCCATTTCTCTCTCTCTCCTCTCTCTCTCTCTCTCTCTCTCTCTTGCCTCCTTGCATGCGCTCTCTCTCCTCTCTCTTCTCCCCCCTCTTTCTCTCTCTCTCTCTCTCTCTCTCTCTCTCTCTCTCTCTCTCTCTCTCTCTCTCTCTCTCTCTTGCCTCCTTGCATGCTCTCTCTGTCCTCTCTATTCTCTCTTCCCAGCACATTTTCTCTTCGCCGACGTGGACGACGAACCGACCACCTCAACCTCCACGGCGAACACCTCCTCCAGCATATCTAGGAAGGTGCACAAGTGCTCAATCTGCCACAAGAGCTTCCCCACTGGCCAAGCTCTTAGCGGGCACAAGTGGTGTTGTCACGCCCCGATCCTCAGGCACGCACACATCCCTTACTTTTGGTCGATTTTAAAATGCGATATCCCAGGACTATGTATCGCCGACCCTTTCATTTATATATGCACATACGGAAACAGTTATAATTCCCCAGACAATAAAGCAATGGGATAGAAAAGCAGGCCATATATTTCCTTTACTGAAAATTCACAACTACATCTTTTTACATGCATCTCATAGTATTCTACAATACTATATATACGCAACTCTGGTCTAACGTCTATTCACATGCAAACAGGGTCTGACAAGACAGGACGGGATCTCAGTCCTCATCCGGGTCGTACTCGAGGTCCTCCTCCATGTACTCCTCTTCAGGTTCCTCAACAGGGATCTCCTCATCATATTCATGCTCCTTAGGCTCCTCATCCAAGTCCTGAAATGGTTATTCAATAACCACTGAGACAACGTCTCAGCAAGTTCTACCCCCTAAGACCCGATTAGTAAACTAATACACCTTAGGGCTGCCTATGCACAACATGAGTCAGAGGACTTACCTTGGCCTCAGATTCCACCTGCATATTAGAACAGATCATATAGGCACCCAAGCAATCACATTACAGATCGAAGCATCGATCAAATCGATCTAGTCGATTATATATCAACAAGACCACTCACGGTCATTTCCATCCAATCAATCAATTGATATCATACGATCCACACATCTATCAATTCATATCATCTATTAAACCATACCATCTATTCATCCATCAATACAATTACGGCTCGCACAAGCTGAAATGGATGCAATGCTCTCACAAGCTGATATAGATGGTAGCTCGCCAAGCTGATATATACATAGATGATAGCTCGCACAAGGCGATATATGGATCGTTGCTCTCCTGGTGATAAATGATCATTGCTCTCACAAGCTGATACATATATAAACCAATTGCTCGCCAAAGTTGATAATTCAATAATAACCCAACTCATACCTCAATTCAATCAATCAATCAATCAATCCAATCGATTCAAACTGGTCATACAAACCAATTACGGTGCTAAAAGCCAGACCGGGTATTTTCAAGTTAAACACCACAACTTCATCAATTTCACACAATTCCACACTTTTGGAATTATCAACCATAATCATCAATCACTCAATTTCTCAATTTAAACATACAATTAACACAAACCCAACCGCCTTCTTTGCGATCAACGCGAAATTCTAACGACCCGACCATCTACCAATCAATCATTTAATCTCAATAAATTCCAAATCAAATTAGGGTAAATCCCTAAAACATCACAATTTATTTAATTCCATGCAACGTAGAGCTCAAATAAATAAACGAACTGCACCACGACGATCAACCGCGAGATTTGGTCGTCGCCATCTCAATCTTAATTTCCGAAAAATAATTAATTAATAAATATTAAAAATTCAATTTAGCACAAAATAAAGCCCAATTAAATAAACGGACTTCACCACGGTCATCAGCATAATATTCTGGTCACTAACCATCTCGGTTGAATTTTCGAAAAATAATTAATTAAATAAATAATTTCGAAAATTAAATAAATAAATACAATAAATTCAATTTAGCACAATATAAAGCTCAATTAAATAAACGGTCTGCACCACGATCATCAGCATAAAATCCCGGTCACTAGCCATCCCAGTTGAATTTCCGGGAAATAAATAAATAAATAAATAATTTCGAAAATTAATATTTAATTCCTAAAAATTCCACCTATGCCCGATTTGCTTAATTAACACCCGATAAGGGACGGAAAAATCCCAAGAAGCATCCAATAAATACTATAGGCAATTCTCTATCTAATCACACTAATCACACAATTAATATGCAAAGCAATTAACTAAAAATCACTAATCAATTCTAATCTAACAACCTAATTATACTTAATTAACACTAAACAACCTTTAAGTATAATTAACACACTAAGAAGGCATTAGTGAGTAAAACTCACTCAAAAACGACGGGCTCGACGCGAGGATTGATTTTCCCCAAAGCGGGCCGAGCATCCGGCCTCGGGAAGACGGTCAAAATGGGCCAAAACCCTCTGCGATACCCATTTTCTGCAACCCTCTATCCGCTGCTGGTTGGGGGCAGATTCGGGGCTGGTTGAGGCGGCCAAGGGTGGCTGAGGGCGAGGCGGAGCTCCGGCGAGGTCGACGGTGGCCGGAGGTGGTCGGGCGGCGGCCGTAGGTGGCCGAACGGGACCGAGCAGAGGCAAAACAGGGGCTGGATAGAGGCGGTAGCTCGGCTGGGCGAGGCGAACGGCGTTCGAGCGGGCGAGCGCGAAGTGGACGGGGCGGCGGTGCGGCAGCTCCGGTGCGACGGCGTCCAAGCCGCTGGTCGCGGCTCCTTCCGGCGACGCTGGACCTGCTTCTGCTTTTCGGTTCTGTTCGAACCAGCGGGAGGAGAGGGGCGAAGCTATGCACGGGTAACGGGGGACGGACGGCGGACGGCGGCGACTCCGGCTCGGGTTGCTTGCTTCATCGGCGCCGAGAGAAATCGCTGCCGGCTTGCTAGTCTTCCGTTCTGTTGAAGAAGAAAGCCAAAGAAAAGAGGAAGAAGATGGAGATGCTCGACGGAAGAGAGAGGGGAGGAAGAAAAACCAATTTTTCTTTCTTTTCTCTCACTCTCTCTCTCTCTTAGGTCAGCCACACGTGGGCCACCACCAGCTGTCTCCCACTCTTCAATTTTTGACAAATATGCCCCCTTCTAGAAGCATTTAGGTAGTTCAAAGAGTTAGGTTTATGGGCATACGAATTTTGCTAGGTTTTCTTCTCAAATTGAACCTTAATCCCACTTGAATCAAATCAATTTGACCCCCATAATTTCATTCAATATTTCATTGTTCCAATTGGTATTTTTCCTTACCAATGTAGCCTACTTGCATCCCAATTTCACAATCCCTGGCTTCAATTGAACGAAAACGGCCCTATTTATCCAGTCGAATTAGAACCCGAAAATCTGGATGTCACAGGTGCCACAACAAGGCCCTCACTCCTGCCTCCTTGGCTGTTGCCATCGTCGCCACCTCGACCCGGCGAGATGAGCATCTCGAGGGGCATGGGGTCCACTCACACGTAAAGCTAGGGGCAAGTTCGATCTGAATCTCCCGACACTCCGGAGTTCTCCACCTGGTTTGTAGCCTCCGGTAGCTACACCCCTCCAAGAAGCCCCGATTCCTACCACCGGTGAAGACAAAAGCAGCCTAAAATGAATTGGATCGAAAATGCATAGAAACCCACGAGAAAAAAAAAACCGGCTATTGGAATCGAAACGGGAAATCGATTGAGTTTTAGATAGGAATAAAGACGATTGCTTTTGTTCGTCTCTTCTTGTTTGTTGGGTGATGTTGGAGTTCTTTTTGATGGAGAGAGGGAGGTGTATAGGGGAGAGAGGAGAGAAACGAGAGAGAACGTGCATGAGGCGGGAGAGAGAAATGGGACGAGAAGAAGATAGAGAAAAGTGGGGCTAGAGAAGAGAGAGGAGAGAGAACATGCAAGAGGCAGGAGAGAGAGAGCGCGTGCAACGAAGAGAGAGAGAGGACAGAAGAGAGCGAAGAGTTCGTCTGACAATTTGGGCCCACCGCAACACGTGTTGTGTTACTTAAAGCTCTTCTTATTTGCCACGCTAGCAAATAAGACGTACCTAATATTTTCTCCTTCGTCGCCGGTCTACACAACTCTGCCTCGGTAGGGCATCCCTCACACGCATTAGTTGTTGAGGGAAGGAGGAGGATGAAGAAAGGGGGAGGGGCTCAATCCAAAGGAGAACAAAATGGGAATGGCCTTAGGCCCATGTGGGGAAGAAAGAAGAAAGGGCAGAAAGAAGGGGGGGGGAGCGCAAAAGCCCAGCCCCGATGGGCTCTTTTTTTTTTTTAATTTCCTTTTTATTTAAATAATTATCCCAAAATTAGGGTAAATGGGGGAAAATTATTACCACCAAAAGCAATGAATCTGGGATTAAGGCTTTAAAGCACTATCTTCACCAAAAATCTGATGTTAAAGATCTTGGAAAAGCGAGGTATTTTTAAGGATTAAAGTGGCTAGTTGTCATAAGGGGTTGTTTCTGTTAGAGAGAAAGTATATTATGGACTTGTTAAAAGAAACAGAGAAAATGGGGGCCAAACTAGCAAATGTTTCGATGGATTATAATAGTAAGTTTGCCGTTGATAATACTCCATTGCAAGACATTGAAGCATTTCAATGTCTCATAGGCAAGTTGTCACGCCTTGAACACCGAGCGCGCGCACATCCCTCGGCAGTTGATTTAAAATGTGACGTCCCAAGACGTGTCGCCAACCCATTCTTTTTATGCACATGCATAAGCGAATTTAAACATATACCCTGACAACCATTAAACACTGGGATAGTAAAACATATGCTACGCCTTTTTCAGAAACACACTTTATATACATGCTAAGTTAGTCTCACAGGTCTATACACATAAGTCTGGTTCAAAAAGAGATACTGAGCCTTCTAAGCTCCGGACCCTCCAGCCTCGGGCTTCAGATCTTCCACGACACCATCAGGAATGTCGATATCCATATAATGCCCTATTTTCCACTCCCCGGTCCTGACATTAGGCTCGTCAAAACCCTGCAGGGGACCTTCTTGAGCCCCATTAAGATAGTTAATGAACTACGCTCTGAAGCAATGGGGTACTGTCGCGACCAAATTTTCGGGTGTAAACCACCTAGGATTTGGCTAATGGATTGTTAAGCCTAGACCTAACGTGAGCTCTCCCAAGCCCATACAAATTCACGACATATATCCATATTCTTAACATGCATATGGATTTTATTTAGGAGTGAGTCGATTAGAAACCCAAGTAAAGTAACGGGAGTTTTACTTTACTCCTATGAACCAGAGACTCTAGGTACGGGGACTTGGTTACACTAGATTTCTCTAATGCCCTTTCGGTACCATTCTTTTATTTTCAAAAATGCTTTTGTAGGCAGCTTAAATTGATTTTAAATCTATCTCCCTAACATGTGAGGTTATCATGCGGGTGCGCAAACCACCAATTTAACACCCAAGAAAGCAATTAAATAATGCATAACTTATCTCAAAGCAACGAAAGCATCTGCAATGTTAAATTAAAATCCACATCAACAATCCTAGATATGATTTCTAATTAACACGCAATTCCTTTTTGTTTTCACTTAATTAATGAGAATCATGTTTTATGCAATGCAATATAACTAAATGACCTAATTCTAATGACATGCAATTTCTAATTAAATAGACCTAACAACAATCACTAAATGGCATGCATTTCATGAATCTAATCCTAACGACGTGCATATGACATTTTTTCTTTTTCTTTCTTTTTCCTAAAAGAATGCGATCTATCCTAGAAAATAAAACTAATTTATCCTAAGACATTTTTTGTATTTCTCATGAAATTCGAAATTAGGTAAAATGTGAAAATTACCTAGCTAGATTAAGATCCTATTCAATTTATATTAGGAATTAGGTTGAGCCAAATCCTAATTTAAACTAAAATATTATCTTAACCCAAATAATCCTAGAATGCAATCTATCGAAAAAATCTATCTAAACTTAAAATTAATTAGAAAATAAAATTAAACAAGCAATCTTACCCTAATACGCAATGACGTGCAAAAGATGCCCTAATTCTATATGACATATGCATGATGATTTTTTCATTTTTTATTAATTTCGAAAATAAAATTTAACATGCAATTCAAATAATGATAAAACTAACATCCTAAATGAATGTGCTTTCTTTTTTGTTTTCTTTTCCATGATTCAAAATAAAATTCCTATTCTAAATATGCAAGATAATAATAATAAAAAAAAACCTAATCCTAATTCAACATTTTTTGGATTTTTTCTTTTACGAAAATAAAATCGATTAACCAACACGACAGCAAATCAGACAGGATAGGATTGATATCCACAAATTGGCGAACCATATCTCGCGCATGAGATCGGGTTGGCTAATTTTAAACTAAATTGCGAATCGAATCTTGGGCGTGAGATTGGATTGTCGATTTTGCAAGAGATCGTGAGTTGAATTTTGGGCGTGAAAATCGGACTGCCAATCCCTAATTTGACAGAATCCTAATTTGACGGGCTAATTCATGTTGGGAATTCAACCATACATCAAGAATAGTTCTACTAAAAAACAAGATAAAAATAATAATAAAAATAAAGAAATAAAACCACCTAATCTGATTTTCCTTCTTCTTTTTTTTATTGCTTTTTCACCCACGACTTGGTAGCTTCGTGGTGGGTCACCGTCGGAGGTTGCAATCACCGGAGCTCACGTGAGAAGGACCAGCGGCGGGAGGGGGGACGTCGGACATCGGGAGGACCGGCGGCAACGGCGGAGGTCGTGGGTGGCGAGCTGCAGGCGTCGGGTCGCTGGTCGGAGCGGCGCAAGTGGAGCAGCAAGCAACTTCACTAGGAGGAGGCTTGGAGCGGAGCTGTTGGGCGTCGGGGCAGAGGTGGCATGAGGATCGGCGACGAACGGACCAGGAGCAGCGTCGGGGTCGTCGTGGATCGGCATAGCGGCGGCTTCGTCGGGCTGGTGGAGCGACTCGGCAGCAGCGGCGGCTTCGCGGGAGGATCAGACGCGGAGACGGACAGGCTGAGGGCTGATCACGGCAGGAGCGGCGGCAGGGATCGGCGCGGTAGCAGACCGGTGGTACGGGCTGCTGTGTCGTCGGGCAACAGCAGAAGGTGAAACTGCAGAGGCGTCGGGTCGCGGCTGCTGCAGGGGAGCAACTGTGCGGCCGGGGGAAGAAAAACAGCTGGCGTCACGAGGGTTCAAGCGCGGTGGCCGGCGGAGATTCGGCGGGGCGTCTGTTTCGGGTTGCAGCTCCGGTGCAGCAGATCGGGCAGTGGCGGAGCAGGGACGTCGTTGCTGGTGCAATGGGTAGGGATCGGCGCGGCTTCAGCAAACGATGGCGAAGGAGATTGGCAGAGGTGCGGGCGTCGGCAAGGCAGGGCCGGCGGTGGCGGATGCCCAGCGACGCTGCTGCTCGAAGGTCGGCGAGGGGCGCACCGAAGAGGAGAAACAATATATTTTGTTTTTTCCTTTTCTTCCTCTCTCCTCTGCTCTCCTCTCTCTCGCTGTTCGCACGTCCCTTCCTCTCTTGCCCCCTTTCACTTTTCACTTTTCACCTTCTTTTTTCCTCTTTCGAAGACCGAAAGAAAAACCTCCAAAAGTCCCCCTTTTCTTTACCGTACACGGCCCTTTTATAAGCAAGAAAAAAAATGTGATCTTCATGGGATATTTCGAAGATTTCTATAACCTCTTGATCACAAAAATCTTTTTATTCTCATTATCTCCTAAATATTTTCTACTGATTTTTAAAGATAAGATCACAACCCGATTTTCTTAAATTCCAAAAATCCTCATTTCAAATCTCAATTTCAGAAAACGGGCTCGGGCCAACTTGTACTCTTTATGGGCTTTGTCCGACCTGTTAATTTAAAACTCAAAACCACTAATTCGACCCATCCGCCACCGGTCCAGTAAACAAGTGTAAAAAATGCAAATTAAAAACAAATGCACATAAATCTATATGCTATGCAATTAATATTTTTTTAGGGATTAAATTAACCCATAATTTTTTAATCTGATAAATGACTATATGGGTTGCCAAAATTTAGGTGTCAACAGTACCAAGTGAGGTAGGCCCTCATCGACTCAGATAGTGGACTCAACTAACTCACGGGTCAGGTTAGTCCCGGGAATAGGGAAATAGGAGTGCTTAAAGTCTACCTCTTGTGGGACCCCAACACGAACATGTTGTACCTCCATCGAAGGACTTGAAAATATTTAAACCATGACGGGATGAGATAAAATCTCAGCGAGTCTACATCTTAAACCCCAATTAGGAAGATAATTCACTCAAAGGCAGCCTAAACAGGCATCACACACAGACTTACCCCACCTTAGCACATCCTTGCACATTAGCTCATCACATATGCACTTATAAATGTTGCAAGCGTAATCAATAACTGGAACATATCATTTCATCATAATCAATCACATGGGTCCCGATTAAAAGGTAAAATCGTTATGACACGTCCCATATCGTGCCACACAATTTTTGCCCCATAATTAGGCACGGCTATCTCATTCACTCAGGCATGTTCCAATTATTACAACCCATCGGCCATGACCAACTCCCCAGTCGGTGGTCATCCGACATAACCGAGCGTCGTCTCGCTTCGTCGGGCACGGCAACATCTAGAACCCCCACCTAGACGACATCCCAAAAAGGGGCATCGGTCTAGCCTCCATCGCTACCGGCTTCCGGACCCCCACCGGGCATCCGATAAAATCGGGCATCGTCCCCAAACTCCCATTGGATGATAGGTTTCGATAGTGACCACATGCACATCCATACTCCACCAAGAATATCGTGCTTTGCACTCAGATATTTCCATTTCAAATAATAGACTTGGTCAATTTTCTTGGTATTAAAAATACCCGGTAAAATAATCGTGCGTGGTCATCATTTAAATTGATCCATAAAATGTGATACTCTCCCATTTCAAAATTCCACGATTTTATATAGTACCTAAACTATTTTTAGCGTCAAAACCCTGCACCCGATGTTTTTCTAATTAAATACCATAAAATCATATTTTTGCAATAATAATAAAAAATCATCACCAAGCACCCAATTGCATAATTTAGCAATCAATTTCACAAATCAATTCAACCACGACGATCAGCGTAAAATTCTACTAATTAACTATCTCGGTACAATTTATGCTAATTATAATTAATTAAATAAATTGCAAATTATTTAAACTAATGCACTTAATTAATTTAATTAAGCTAACCGGACTAACCTAATTGAGCTAACTAAATTAATCTAACTAAGCTAACTAATTTAATCTAATTAGGCTAACTAAATAACCTAACTAACCACTTAATAATTTAACTATCTAGTTCAACTAACTAAACTAACTAACTACTAGTTACACTAACTAAACTAACTACTAATCCATACTTAAGCCTAAACTAATCCACTAAGTGCAATTAACTTCCTAATCCAAGATTAGGGCGTTAACTCACCGGATTAGCGAGATAACGGGTCCACGATGATAGCAATGCGAAGACAGTGAGATCCTGTGACTATGGTGACTCCAACGAAGGGTCAAAAGAGGCTGAAAAACAACCCACAAGTTCACAGCTTGAGCTGGGACTTCAGTTCCGTGGCCAGCGGTTTAGGTTGAGGCGGAGCTAGGATGGCGTAGCTAGGGGTGGCTAGCGACGGCAGAGGCGAATGGTTGAGTGGTTGGCTACGGCAGATGGCTGGCGGATGGACAGCAGCGACAGTGGAGCTGGTCACGAGGCTGGATGCGCGCAAGCGGGCGGACGGAGAAGGCTTAGCGTTGGTCGAGCAGCTGGACTAGCGGACACGGGGACGGCCGGGATGCGGACAGGGGTGCTGATTGAGCAAGCGGGTGGTGGTGGTTTCGATGAGGTGAGTGGCAGCAACAACACAGAGGAAAAATGGAGGAATGAAGAAGAAGGAGAGCCGAGGAAGAAGAAAAAAACTGCAGGGGGTGTTCGGCCAAGGGGGAAGAAGAGAGGGAGAGAGGGGGAGATGAGAGGCCAAGGAAGTCCATGCAAGAACCAATGGCCATCCAAGCTAAATATCTAAACACTTGAGTGTGTTGCCTCCAAAGTCTTTAGCCCCTTTTGTCAAAGCATCAACCAATAGCCAATTTCTTCTCCAATCTTCACAAAACAACTCTATTTTGATGGCCAAAAATGCCAAGGGGGCAGCCCCTACGAATTTCCTTACTTTCTTCACCAAATAATCCAAATTGGCATCCAAAAATGCCAATTAAGGTGCCCATATAAATTTCCATAATTTTCTTGACAAACTAATTCATTTTGAAGGCCAAAAAGTCCTTTAATTTTGCCCATCCGAATTTTTTCCATTTAAATTTGCCGAAATTGATTTTTCGTAAAAATTTCGGGCTCAATGGAAATTTCCCAAATGATGAGACGATGTCCTAAATATAAATCATGACACGCTCGAATGTTCGATTCCCAAAATCGAAGTCAATTTCGTGGTTAAAATCAATCAAACGCGATTTTAGCACGACCTAACCTACCGGGTAGCTTTTAGGGATTTTAATGCGTTTGATTCATGGTCAATAATTTTCGATCCACGTTTGTGCATCTTCGACTCGTCGGCGACTCTCGGTTGTCGTAAAAATCTCAAGGTTTCAATTATGGGTACCGAGTACAGAATAGACAGAAATTTAGGTTAGCACCGTTCGACGCGAATTTTGCAATCCTGTGGAATCACCCATAATTCAATTGCATGTTTCCGTCAAATCGACTTATATCCGATCACTAGTCGATTATAACGAGATCATATTGACCCTTGCCGATTATCACGGTCGAGCAGTCGATTTCTGATCGAATTCTCAAGTCTGTCGTGTTTATATCCCTTAATGGCTTCACCTGATAGATTAGTTAACTCGAGAGTGATCAACTCCGAGAAAAAGACCATAGGCGCATCGATGATAAAGCTCATTTTATATTATCGAAACAGGGTCGAAATTCAAGATGTCACACAAGTTGATTTACTTGACTATCACTTGACAGATATTACTTACGCGGTCAGCTATGTAAGTTGGTTCATGCAAAATCCGACTCAAGGGCACATGGATTTGGTTGATCGACTACTGAGGTACTTGAAAGCTACACTAGGAAGGTGTATTTTAATGAAGAACAATGGGCATACAGATATTGTCGGGTATGCAGACGTAGATTGGGCAGGAAGCCCCAGTGATAGGAAGTCTACTACAAGTTTTTGCACTTTTGTAGGAGGTAATGCAATTACTTGGAAAAGTAAGAAGCAAAATGTTGTTGCTCATTCAAGTGCTGAAGTAGAATATTGAGCAATGGCTGCTGCCACTAGTGAAATAGTTTGGCTACAACTTCTTCTCCAGGAAATAAGGTGCAAACCAAGGACGTCACCTACGAAGCTGTTTTGTGATAATCAAGTTGTTGCTTATATCATCTCAAATCCCATGTTCCATGAAAGAACAAAACACATTGAGGTGGACTACCATTTCGTATGGGAAAAGGTTCAGGACAACACCATTGAAACTCCTTATATTCGAAGTGAAGATCAGTTGGCCAATATTTTCATCAAAGCCCTTATTAAAGGACCATTTCATGACATGGTGAACAAGTTGACCTCCGATAATATCTTCCGTCCAACTTGAGGGGGAGCGTTAACCAAATTGATAGGATCCTCCTATCTTGGTAGGAGAAGATTATGTGATATTCTCCTGATTTGGTGTTCTTTTCTAGAGAAGATTATGTGATGTTTTCCTAATTTGGTGATATTTTCTTTTTCAATTTGTTATCTTGTATATTCCCTGTAATTTAGCAAATAATTATGAACCTCTATCAATAAAAAGGTAGTCCCTTTCTCAAAGAATTCATAAAAAAAATACTTTGAGAGAGTGTTCCCAAGGATGTAGGCTTACTTAAGCCAAACCTCGTTAAACTGCGTTTGCATTCTTTGTCTCTAAATTTATCATATATAGAATCGTATGTTCATCAGCTAGTCTCAACATCACCATTAGGCTATATCTCATGTTCTGTTTTTAGTTAGATCTCATAATTTACACGGTACATAGAACAAGATCGTGGCAATAATTTGTACACTAATCTTGGAGTTTAACGTTAAATTCCATGCCTACAGTCATTACAAGTTAAACGACCATGGAATTTAAACAACCGAAGAATATCTTATGCAAAGTAAATCTTATCCAAGGTTCTTGTGGTACTAGGAAACCAGTGCACCTCTACCTTGCTAGTCATACATGACCCGTACTTGGTTAGAGAAGCATCGTTATAGGAAAACATTGTACAAATTGCTTTTCATATTGTCAAATAGATCATCGGTCTCTAACTTATCTTTTATAGTGAAAGAAACGCATCACATTAATCAATGATTCTCTTTTCCTCCAATAAACTTTTGCACTAAACCTGATCACGGATTTGACAACCCGATGAGTTTATCTAGGCTTGGACATAATTTGGGCGGGCTTGAGTAAGCATATTTTTTTACACCTAGGCCCATCCACTTAGGTTCGGTTGACCTTGCCCATGCCTAATCATTTTATGAAAACATTTAATATTATCATGAGTGCGCATTTGGGTAAGAATTTTAAGCTCGATAGCCAAATGGGAAAAAATAATTCTAAGACAAATGCTATTGCCGGTGATAAAAAAAAAAAGGGATAATTAAAGGATCAAGGACCCAAGTTTTGAAAATCAACAGCGCCGCTGGGATCTGCATATAATGGCTTCTTAATTTAGTCTCCTTCCAAAATGGAAAGACGAAGTGTTGGTGAGTTTGCTCCTCCTTAATGGAAATACGATGTCTTCGTGAGTTTCCGAGCAAGGACCTGAGGAGAAACTTCATATCGCACCTCTTCTCCGCTTTGAACCAGGCCTCGATCCAATGCTTCAGGTGAGCGAGCATTTTTGTGCGCTTGACGATGAAATCAAACGAAAAAAGAAGAACAAAAATGGAAATCTATTCGGACCACCACCTAGTTTGTCTCTTTTCCCCTCAGTCCACACCACCTTTGAGGTCGACCTCCGCGCCTCCACCCACTGTCGCCGGCGCCGCTTCCCGCCCAACACTGCGAGGCGTCCAAACTGAGCCACTCTCTCCGAACTACTAGGTCTGGAGCCATGATGGCCGTGCCCCTCCATCGTGAGATGAGCACGAGGACTACAAACTTCCAGATTTGGAGCTTGTCCTTGGTCGTGAGCCTTGACAGCGAGGTCCGTTTGTCTTCGGCCATCGGCTAGATCTGATGGCTTCATCTTCCCGCCATCACCATGGCTCCAGATCTGGTCTTCAGTTTCGTCTTCCTTTGAGCGTCTACTTGTCTACCCTTTGGTATGACCATTGGCATCAGAGAGGTCCGCTGGATCTTATTTGTTCAGAGCAGACTATCTCTAATTCGGGGTTACCTGGGTACGCAGTGGTTGCAGACCTATTTTCTCCGGCAGGTCAGGCCTTCAGATCATTGATAGATTCCTGGAACCAGCCCCTTCCGGTTCTCTCAGAGGTCCCGGATAAATTTCTGTGGAAGGATAATCCTTCTGGTGTATTCTCGATCGCCTCAGCTTGGCATATCTTAAGAAGAAAGAAGGACAGGGTTCTATGGTCATCCTTCATATGGAACAAGGCCATCTCTCCGAGATACCAATTTAATCTCTGGTTGATTACTAAAAATCGACTTCCTACACAAGCTTTTCTTATGTCTTATGGGATAATTGGGAATGAAGTTTGTGCCTTTTGCAAGCTCACTCCAGACTCTATCAATCACCTCTTCTTTGATTGCTGCATCACGGCTACCATGGCTTACTTTTGGGCGGCCAGGTGCAACCTCCCGTGGAGAAATGGGATTTGGACAGAAAATCTTCAATGGGCGATGAGATTCCTCTCAGGTAAGGATTTCTATCATGCCATTGGTCGTTTTTCTTTTGGAGCTCTGTGCCATCTTATTTGGAAGTATAGAAACGACATCCTCTTTAGAGAGCATCCAGTTGTGGTTGCGGCTATCAAGAAACATCTTATTAAAGTTGTCAAAGATAAAGCCTTAACCTTCAAAAGCGTGGAAGATTGCTCGAGAAATAGGAGATTACAAAGGAATTGGGGCCTTGACCCGTCTATCTTCAACTCTCCTATGCCGCCCGCCTAAACCGCATTTCGCTACATTTGCGGGTTGTTTTTTCTTGGCCCTGTGTGGCTTTTTGGTTAGTTTGTCTTTTAGTTAGTTGTCTCGGCCCTGCGTGGCTGTTCCTTGGGCTCTCTGTTTTGCCCTTGCTTGAGTTAACCGTGTTGCGGTGTTTTGAGTCTGGCGCCCTTTCACTCGATAAGACGCTTTTGTCTTGTTGAGTGCAAGTTTTGTGGTGCCGGATCTTGTATATTTGTTGGTTCAAGCTCAATATATATCATTACCTTTTACCAAAAAAAAAAATATTGCCGCGTCGGATTTCCAGCAACTCAATAATTGGCACTGAAATAATCATTTTTTTACAATGACCAATACTAAAAGTGATCACTTCTTAACTTGCTATATGACGTCGTTTAGGTTTTTTTATTTTTACACTAAAGTAATCATTTTTTCATTAAAATTGGCACTGAAGTTATTACTTTTTAATAATAATTGGCACTAAAATGATCATTTTCTTACAACGACCCGATCTTTGAAGTGATCACTTTTTAACTTACTATCGACGCCATTTAGATATCATATGCTGATTGGGCATACCGACAAACCACATAAGATTGAAAAATTAATAAAATATTGTTGCATCAGATTTCCGGCCACTCATATCAGAGTTGACACTTAAGTAATCGTTTTTTTTTTATTTTAAAAAGTGGCACTTAAGTGAGCTGGTAAAAAGTTGTGACACTAAAGTGAGCGCCGCACACAAATTAAGACATTGCTAGTGTACTTCTCCTAGTAATAGAAGATGAGTTTTTAAGTGCTCAGACCAATAAATCTTATCATAAAATTTGTATAAACAATATGTGAATTTATAGGTTCAATTGGGAGTTGGAAAACACTAAGAATGTTTGAGTGACTCGATTAGTTGAGTGACTTGAGTGATTGTAATCTCTGTTATATCACTTAATCTATTTCCTAGTAAATGTATGTCACATTGATCGAATCACGTAAGTTCGATATCCGATTTATTTTTTTATTCTGTTCATATTCGATCACTTTGTTTTTCACAATCCTAAGCATGCCAGTATATTTGATCGATCATTGCGAGTATGTTTTGGAGAAGTAGACGTCATATGTAGAGCACCCCTTGGCTTGGTTTGTGATGGCTTCAAGCTAGCTAATTCCATTTTTGTTCTTAAACGCCCCCTTACTTAGATCTAGTTTTTTGTTTTTCTTTTTCATCTATATATAATATATATCAGGTTTTACACTTATGGTAGCCTATTTAAGATTTGCTCACGAAAAATGTTGGGTGGGAATAATTGCTGATATGATGTAGCAATTTTCTATCTACAAGTCTATAGATCTCTATTGGCGAACACATGCGGAGCTGAACTCAGCCGTTCAGTCTCACGAGGGACCTAAATAAAAGATATAATCAACCCGTGAGATAGATCAAGTCCAATGAACTCAGATCGAAATAAATTTTCCCGAAATCCCGAAAGAAAACGTGATTTTCTCTCTCGGTTGACAGGTAAAATAATCTAATGATTTTTTTTTTTTTGTATTCAGATTCCATTACCATTAATTGTCTCTATATTTCAAATTCACTCACGTTTTCTGCTTATGCCAGTATGGTTTTAAATAGAACATTTAAAAAACGATTAGAGCATCTCGCACCGTATCCTAGGACTATTAGCTCCCTAACTAATTCTAGTCCATAAAGAATAGCCACGACCCGCATTTAGTTCTGCTCTCAAATTCGAAAGGAAAAAGAACAACTAGAAAGAAATATTAAATGGCGTCGAAATGTCCGCCAGTTCCGGATGATTCGTTCTTGGAAATCAACGGTGAAACTGTCTACATTATTTTGCAGCGCTAGTTTCAATGCTGTCATCGTACGTGCAAATACTTTTATAAGGACATGTATACTGAAAATCCTAAAATTTGTGACGAAAATATAATTGAGTTATAAAATTTACAATTAAATCATAAATTTTTTCAAATTAGTGCAATCAAGTCATTATGTTTACTCCATCCAACTTGACTGATGGAAAATGTGAGCGTGACTTTTTAAATATTTTCTCCCTCCTATATGACAATGACATGGTTAAAACAACATTGTTTTTGATCCAAATATGATTTTTAATAAGTATTTTATTTAAATTAAATGAAAAATAAGCTTTTAAGAGAGAGAGAGAGAGAGAGAGAGAGAGAGAGAGTTGGAAACTAGGTGAGGTCACTGCCACTACCCCATTATCTTCGAAAAGGCCAGTGATGGTGGGGAAATGGGTAGTGGACTTAGCCGAGCCTCGGCTAGGTGCCGACAACCTTGCCCACATGCGGGCGAAGGTCACGACTCTCACCTAGATCTGGTTCGTAGTTGGTGAGGGTCGGTGGTCTTTAGCTAGGCTTGGCAACCCCGCCAACCATTCCTTCAACATTGCTAGCCCTTCTTAATGATGGTAGCGGCGGCGATGGCGGTGAGGGCTACAAATCCTCGCCGCCGGTTTCCAACTCTCCTCCTCCTTTTTTTCTTTTCTTTTTTTTAAAAAATAGCTTATTTTTTTATCTAATTTGAATAAAATTTATATAAAAAATCAAATTTGAACCAAAACAGCGTCATTTTGGCCATGTCATCACCATCCAGGATAGAGAAAGTATATAAAAAAAAGACACATCAACATTTTCCGTTAGCCAAGTTGAACAAAGTTAACTGAATGGCTCGATTGCACCAACTTGACAAATTTTAAAATTTAGTTACACTTTTTTATAAACTTTAGAACCCAATAGCACTTTGGTAATATTGCGCATTCATGATAAGTCGTCCCTATTTTATATTAGGTTATGCCTGCTACAAAGTTGATGGTAGAATCTATTGGAGAAAACTTCTATGATATTTTGAAGCTTACAAAACTTATCTAAGTTTTATTCTGAATAATGCTAGACTTCTGTGTCAAAGTCTTTCTTACATTAGAAGTCTGCCTACTCTGACAAGTTTCAAATTGAACGCAAGAATAAAGACTTAATCAAACTCAGGATTATTTTCTTCAAAGGTTTTAATACGTACAAGATATATCAAGCTTTCTGGTTGAAAATATCATTTACCATTTTGGTTATCTTAATTGGAATCAATTTTGAAGAAGCAAATCATTTTGGAAGGCAAGCTTATTTGGAAAGAATCTACTTATGGAAACCAAGATCTTGATTGTATGGGCGAACATGATTGACGGGCTTTCATCTTGATCTTCAAACGGCTCGAGATCTCCTTGATTGATTTTGTCCAACGGGTTGATTAGAAAAATTCCTCTAGAAAGTGCCAACGGTCGACAAGGCATGGATGAGTATTTAAGGGGATTTTTCAAGTCATTCGAAGAAGAGCGTGAAAGAATAATTCCAAAGTCTAAAGCTTCCAATTCTCTTGTCCTTCATCATTTAGTGCTTAAACTTGTATTCGAAAGTGAGAAACTCTAGAGAGTGATCTTGTGAGAATAGTAGAGACTCCTCACTGAAAATTTGAGATCATAGTGCCGTAACATTCTTTTTCGATTCATAGTGGAAACCAGCCAGAAGGTTGCCAACGTGGGAGAGTGGATGTAGGCTTGATCTAAGCCGAATCACTATAAATCTTGTGTTTATTTTTCTCTTCCCTAAACTCCTTTACTTTATTTGCTGCGATATACTTTTGTGTTTTGAAATAGTTGTTAAAGTATGTTTTCACACCTATTCACCCCCTCTAGGTGTTCTACTAGCCCTTTCAATTGGGATCAGAGCTTGTGTGCTTACTTTGTTGAAGTGTTTTTACTTCTAAAGCTAAAGATCTTCTATGGCTAGTATTCTGGCTCCAGGATTGGTTGAGGGACAAAGCAACACCGGACTACCTTATTTCGATGGAAAGGAGTACAATGTGTGGAAAAACAATATGAAGGCATTTCTTATATCCAGAGATCCCCTAGAGTGGGATGTTGTTGAAAAATGAATCAATCTTAAAGCAACATCAGCTTCAGACAAAGGGAAAGAAGTGATTGATGCTGATGAATCAACACAAGCTGAAATTACCAAGGGACAGGCTCTTAATGCAAAAACAATTTATTCTTTATATTATGCTTTGTCTCCCACAAAATATAACCGAATTTCTTCTTATGAAACAGTAAAAGAAATTTGGGACAGACTTCATGTTACCTATGAGGGGACTAACCGTGTGAAGGAAATAAAAATAAACATTATGCTTGGACAATAAGAAGCATTCATAATGAAGCCTGGAGAATCTATCTCTAATATGTTTAGTCGCTTTACAGAGATTGTGAATGGCTTGGCTTATCAAGGCCAACCAATTTCTGGACCAATAAAAGTCAACAACCTACTATGTGGACTTTCAAAGGATTGGAATAATGCGAAGACCTCAATCATAGAGACTAAAAAAATTATGCCTCTATTAGTAGATGAACTAATAGGCACACTTCAATCATACGAAGTGGAGCAAATTAATGATGAGGAAGATCTAAAAGGTAAGAAATCAATTGCTTTAAAATCTAATATTGATTTTGATGATACAAATTTGGAAGATGATATGGGTGATGAAGAACTAGCCCTCATGATAAAAAAAAATAAAAAAATAAAAATCAGAAGATTGAACAGAAAATGTAGAAGTTTCAATTGGAAAAAGCAAGGCTCGCAAAATTCCCAGAAGAAATCTACAGAAGAAACTGAAACTAGCAGGGATGTAATATGCTTCGAGTGCAAGAAAAATGGGCATATCAGACCAAACTGTCCCTTGTTGAAAAAGAAGAAAGGGAAGTCTGAGAAATACAAAAAGGCTCTCAAAGCAGAAACTTGGAGTGACACTGAATGTGAACAAAGTGAAGAAGAATTTGCAAATATATATCTGATGGCTCACTCGAGTCGGACTCGAAATCAAAAATAGACACTTATTCGATTCGACAAAGAAATTGAGGTTAGTAACTCAAAAATTCCTATTAAAGTCTATGTATATAGATGAACTTTGCCTCAATCTTAAATCTTCTCTTAAAAGGATCTCCGAACTAAAAAAGAAGAATTCTAAGCTCAGGCAACAAGAAGTTTCATGGAAAGAAAAGTTTGAAAATTTGAAAAGAAGTTTTGATGATTTGAAAGAAAATTTTGATTCTCTCTCAAAAGAAAATGTTGTTTTAAAAAGGGAGACCTCAGATATTTCAAAAAGGTTTTCAAAATGATCAGAAAAATTAGAGAAAATTCTTACAACTCAAATATCCTATTTTAACAAGTCTGGTCTAGGTATGAGTAATGAGACTGTTCCTTTAATTGATTTTCCTAAAGTAAAAGAGAAACTTAAACAAAAACCTACAAAAACATTTTATAAAAATCATTTTCAAAAAGTGTTTGTAAAACCTGTTGGCCGAAGTACTCTAAGATGTTCTAAGTGTAACAGCTCAGAACATTTCGAGAAGGATTATCCCAAGGTTTGGAGACCAGTTAAGAAAGATTGGGCAAAAACTGTTTTTAATACTAACACTCCTGGACCCAATAAAATTTGGGTACCAAAGAAAGTTTGAGTTTTTCTTTTGATTACATGTCACTATTAAAAGAAAAATCAAATGGTATTTGGATAGTGGCTGTTCGAGATATATGACAAGAGACTCAAGCTGTTTCAAAAAGCTTGACAGGCTAAATGGAGGAAAAGTTTCTTTTGGAAGAAATAGTAAAGGAAAGATTATAGGCTGTGGAACTGTGAAGATTGAAAGTCTAACTATCAACAATGTTTTCCTGGTGAAAGGTTTAAACTGCAATCTTTTGAGCATAAGTCAGCTTTGTGATACTAGTTTCAGAATAAACTTCCAAGAAAGCATTTGTTCTGGAATAAGTCAAGACTTCTCTCAATCCTTTACCGGGTGAAAGCATGGCAATGTATACCTTCTAGATGTAAATCCATAAAGTTCACAGTGTCTTATGTTCATTCAAGATGAAGCAAGTCTTTGGCATTGAAAGCTCGGTCACGTAAATATGAAGCAGATTGCTAAGATTTCTTCTAAGAAACTGGTTCGAGGGTCCTAATCTGGGTTATCAGAAGACTGAGTTATGCACTCCTTGTGTCTTGGGAACACGAGATCATCGGTTCTTTTAAACCAATAAATCAGGTTTCTACCAGTCGAGTGTTGCAGCTTCTTCATATGGATCTCTTTGGGCCAACAAGAACTCAAAGTCTTGGTGGAAAGAAATATTGTCTAGTAATCGTTGACGATTATTCTCGTTTCACTTGGGTGTTCTTCTTAGCAAATAAGTCTGAGACTTTTGCATACTTCTCAAACTTTGCCAAGAAAGTTCAGAATGAGAAAGGTTATGCAATTTCAAGCATAAAGACAGATCATGGAGGTGAATTTGAAAATCAAGATTTTGCAGACTTCTGTAATAAATTTGGTTTTCGGCATATTTTCTCCTCTCCATATACTCTAGAACAAAATGGAGTCATGGAAAGGAAAAAACAGATCTCTACAGGAGATGGCCAGAACTTTGTTGATAGAAGGCAAATACCCTCTCGCTTTTGGGCAGAAGTAGTTTCTACTGCATGTTATATTATCAACAGGGTATTTTTAAGGCCTATCCTAAAGAAGACTTCCTATGAAGTATATAAAGGGAAGAAACCAAATGTTTCCTACTTTCATGTCTTTGGCTGTAAATGCTTTATCTTGAAGAATGCAAATGATCGATTTAAAAGTTTGAAGAAAAATTAGACGCAAGAATTTTTTCTTGGCTATTCAACTTCAAGCAAAGCTTATAGGGTCTTTAACAATAAGACTCAATTTGTGAAAGAATCTATGAACGTCAGATTTCAAGAAAATATGCATATTCAACCAAATCAGGTTCAACTTGAAGAATCTGAACTAGTTCCAAACTTAACAAAGTTTGTCTCCCCCAGCAAAGTTCAGACTTCTGGAGTACAGCAACAAGCAGAACAAGAAGATTCAAACGGAACAGAGGATCAATAGACTCTCAGGCCAAATAGCAACTGGAAGCACAAGTCAAGTCATCTTAAAGAACTCATCATTGGTAACATTGATGAAGGAATTTGCACCAAATCCAAAGGAAGAGAAGACTCTAGTGCTTTAGCACTTGTTTCGAGATAGAACCGAAATGTGTAGAAGATGCACTAAGTGATGAAAGCTAGATAGAAGTTATGTAGGAAGAACTCAGACAATTCAACATCAATGATGTATGGGAATTGATTCCAAAACCCAGAGGCAAATATGTTATTGGAACAAAGTGGGTTTTCAGACTAAGATGGATTAGAAAGGAAAAGTGATTAGAAACAAAGCAAGACTCGTGGCAAAATGATACACATAGGAAGAAAGAATAGACTATGATGAGACCTATGTATCAGTAACAAGGTTAGAAGCAATTAGATTATTGCTTGCTTTTACTTGTTTCTAAAATTTCAGGGTATTCCAGATGGATTCATTCAAGAAGAAGTCTATGTGGAACAACCACCTGTATTTGAAGATCCAAGAAAACCAGACTCTGTCTACAAACTGAAAAAGGCATTATATGGTCTGAAGCAGGCTCCACGAGCCTGGTATGAAAGGTTGAGTAAGTTTCTAACTCAGAATGGTTTTGAAAAAGGAAAGGTTGATACTACTCTATTTATAAAAGGGGAAGGAAAAGATTTTCTACTTGTACAAATTTATGTAGATGATATAATCTTTAGTTCTCCTAACGAAAGTTTCTGTAAGAAATTTTCAAGATCTATGCAGGATGAATTCGAAATGAGCATGATGGGTGAATTGACATTCTTTCTAGGATTACAAGTCAGACAATTAAAGAAAGGTATATTCATTTACCAAGAGAAATATGCCAAAGATCTCATCAAGAAATTTGGATTGGAAAATTGCAAGAGGATAGAAACTCCTATGTCGAGTTCATCAAAACTGGACAAGGATGAAGGAGGGAAGTAGATCAGAAACTATACAGAAGCATGATCGACTCTCTTCTTTACCTCACTACCTCTAGACCTGATATTTTATTCAGTGTGTGCATCTGTGGCACCCCTCGACGGCCCCCAATCCGTTAGGGTCACCACATTGTTTCCTCTACTTGGATATCCCTTTTCTTTATCAATGGACTTTGGCGGAAATCTTTGCGCAAGTGCCATAACTTGGCACCGAGGGACACTTAAGTGCCATAACTTTAAAATGTTACACTTGAGTGCCAGTTTTGAAGTTAAATGGGACACTTAAGTGCCACTCAGCGAAGATCCGGCCAAATGGCTTACGTGGCAGCTTTCCGGCGAGCTTGGTCCAAAACGGCGTCGTTTTGCACGGCGAACGTGGCGGAGAAAATGCAAAAACGCGCGTTTCGTGTCTACGTATAAATAATAATACAGAAATTAATTAAATTAAATTTAAAATATTCAAAAAAAATTAAAAAAAAAAAGAAGATTTTAAAAATTTTAAAAAATTAAGAAAAATTTAAAAAATTAAGAAAATTTAAAAATTTTAAAAAAATTTAAAAATTAAGAAAAAAAGGGGTGGGGGGGGTTGAGCAGGGCGGCTCCCTCGCCGCCGCCGCCTCCCGCCGTCGCCGGGAAGGGCCGGCGACGGAGTGGGGAGGGTCGGCCGGTCGCCGGGCCTTGGCCGGGCCGGCGCGGGGAGCCCGCGAGCCCTCACCCAAATCTGGGGCGAGGGTCGCGGCCCTCGTCGCGATCCGGCGAGGGCTCGCAGCCCTCGCCGTCGGTCGGCCGGGGGCCGGCGACCCCGGCCGACCCTCCCCCTCTGTCGCCGGCCCTTCCCGGCGGGCGGGGGCGGCGGCAGCGGCGGCGAGGAGCCGCCCGTTCGACCTCCCCCCCCCCCATTTTTTCTTAATTTTTAAATTTTTTAAATTTGTCTTAATTTTTAAAAATTTTTTAAATTTGTCTTAATTTTTAAAAAATTTTAAAATTTTCTTAATTTTTTAAATTTTTTAAATTTTCTTAATTTTTAAAATTTTTTTAAAATTTTCTTAATTTTTTAAAATTTTTAAAATTTTTAAAATTTTCTTTTTTTTTTTTTTAAATTTTTTGAATATTTTAAATCTAATTTAATTAATTTATATATTATTATTTACACGTAGACACGAAACGACGTCGTTTTTGCGTTTTCTCCGCCACGTCAGCGTGCAAAACGACGCCGTTTTGGACCAAACTCGCCAGAAAATTGCCACGTCAGCCATTTGGCCGGATTTTCGCCGGAGTGGCACTTAAGTGTCCCATTTTACTCCGATATTAGCACTTAAGTGTACCATTTTAAAGTTATGGCACTTAAGTGTCCCTCCGTGCCAAGTTATGGCACTCCAGGTGTCCTAACCTCATGGATTTTCGAGAAGTCATATGGGGGTTCTTTCATATAATTGATGGGTCCCTACGCAAAAGTATGGCGGAAGTGTATTCAACATCTCCCTATATTCAGAAATGATGCACACCAACTAAAACTTTTATAAGATAAAGTCGAACACTTTTATTTACATAAACTTGATAGACATCATCAGTCGGTACACCAAAATTTGCCATGGTTTTCTATACTCGGCTACATACCAAAAGATAACCGACTCCCTTTTTCTTTTCTTTCCAAACAGTCATATACATAAGTCTATCAGTCAGTGTCGACGGTCCAAAAATGCTTCATCTGCTAACCGTCACTCTCGGTCACACCTAGCCCGGTCCATCAGCTGGCGGCGGCGGCAACATCCCTAGCATGATCCCATCATGGTGGACGAACACAGCCAAAAACTCCTGAATCACTAGGTCGGCGGGCGAACCAATGTCATACAAGACTAGTACCCGCACTCGAACAAAGACTAATCCTCATATCTAGGAATGATGGTGCTCCGTACACTCACACTCAATGTCGACCGGTATGCCATAGAATGTGCCGGGGGTGACTGGTAGCAGAGGCATATCTCCTAGTTTGAAATGTTAGTCCCCAAATGGGGTGAGTACAACCACTCAGCAGTAAAATATTCATTAAGCTATATCGTGCGGTACCATCAATATCTAGATTCATGCAAGATAGACAAAACATGAAATCAAAGAAATGAGCATGCACCAAAATCATAAAATTCTTTAATGCAATAACAAATGCAGTTTCAAAGGATTAAGATACACCACGTCCAGTCACACAAGTCCCGATCATAGGGCCAAACTGTAATGATACATCCTATTTCATGCAATACAATTTAGTCCCATAACCAGACCACACTCACACTTAATAAAACCATCCGTTTTAATATTCAAAATGTTTCATCCCCTAGAGAACCAACGTTTGCATCCTTCTGGGATTTCGCACCCAATCCTGGCGTCGCGAAAGCCTCCGGCATTCAGCCACTAGGGCCACTGAGCATCCAGAGCGTGTCTCGCCACACCTTTAGGCATTTTGCATCCCACCTACCATCATGAGGAACCTCTAGGGGTTTACCATGGAAATGGTTACCCTGGCCCTCTGGATTTACGTACCGACAAGCATACAACCGGGCATCCCGAAGCTCCTAGGGAAAAACCTCCGACATTCAGCCACTAAGGCCACCGGGCATCCACAAGGCATTGACTCATTCGATCCTTTGGGCATCCCGACTCCCGAGGCATCGTTGACCCGAGGGTCCAACGGCAACAATTAATATCTTAATTTCCAAAAACATGTTCAATGCTATGACATTGGAAATCACATGAGTTTCATTGATATCTTTGGTGTTGAATGATATGCCGAATGCCAAAATCCATCACGTCCAATAACAACTCAAGATGCATTCACCTTTTAGAACCAGTTGAGCAAATTCGGAGTAAAACAGCTCAAAAACTGCGTTTGGTAGTCCGGATTTGAGTCTGGATAGGATAACAAATTATCCTATCCAATGTTTGGGAATGTCCACCGGATTGGACAAACCCGGATACATCCGGATAAAACGCTGGATAAAAAATCCGGGGGAGGGGGTGGGATAAGCCCGGATTGGATAAGAATTTTTTTTTAAGGAAAGAAAAAACTTAACAAAAAGAGAAGATATCATAAGCATCTAAGTCAAATGGATGCCTCCGCCTCTACGATTCATTGTTAGCCCTCTTCTTCTACTTCTTCTCCCATTTTCTATTTTTTAATTTTATAATTTAATTGAATATCATATTTATTTTTTAATCTTATCCTAAAGTGCGCCAAACACTTGATAGGATTAGATATGTCCGCCTTTATTATCCAGAGGATTTAATATCCTACTTTATCCTATCCTATCCTGATTATTATCCCGACGACCAAACGTAGCCTAAATGAATTCAGAAAATTCCAAAATTTTGGTATGTTATAAATGAGACCTAAAGGAAGAAATTTCGTGCAGGACACTAAGTTAGATTCGTTGTGTATAAATAGTAATAGTTTGTTGCTTCCTTTAAAATTCTGCAGTAACTTTCAGATTTAGTACCTACAGAAGAAAATTCGTTTCACCAACTAAATCTTGTCCGCTTGTTCTCAAATTTTGATATGTTATTCCTAAGGATGTTTCCTACAACTTTCATTAAGGGTTTGAAGTCCAATTCTATCTATAAAATTACAGAAAATTCGTGGAATCATCAAAGGTCATGCTGTCTTCTACAGTACAGCTTACTGGTTCAAGGTAAATACTCTTACCAACACATTTTCTCATTAACCTTACTATAATTAGATGTCAAACTTGATCTAATGAATTTTCTCTCATGTAAACTTGTTCTTTTCCTTATCTTCATCATTAGAAATCAAGGCGACACAAAATGAAAGGCTTTCTACCTATATTTCTCTAAAACAGAAACACCTTATACCGTCTTCTTCGTTTCTAGCTAAATCAAACCGTTAATTTCTCTACCAATTTCTTTTACAGCAACTTAATACTCTTCCACAGCATCTAAGGTGAATCATAGTAGGTTTTTACTCTTATAAAAACCTTTCACACTTCGGCTCACCTACCGCAACATACCTCCCTCGACAACCACCACTACACCTTGCTCGACCAACACAGCCATCTTATACTCAATTTTCGAGACATGCAAGACCCTAATACAACATGCAATGACTGGTAGCTTCAATCTAGTATTCATCTAGCTCAATCCAACACAAAACAGCAATATCACATTTAATTGTCCACAGATCGGCATTCAATCTTCATCTCAATCATCCAAAAACCCAACATGTAGTTTCCATTTCAGCGTTTTCTCAAATCTACCAGCACTTCACCAGATAATCACTGCATGCATAACATAGATTAATGAACTTCTACTTGCCTCACTCCTAAGCTCAATCGACAAACAAAACAGGAAGCTCGAGACCTCGTGCGTGACTCATTGATGACGAAGACGGGCGGCGGGGTACGCGTGCACAGCTGAGGACGATCCTTCTCTCCTCTTCTCCTCTCGTCGTTCACTCTCTCGCTCGGTATCTCACTCTCTCGCTCACTTGTTCGGTAAGTCTCTCTCTCTCTCTCTCTCTCTCTCTCTCTCTCTCTCTCTCTCTCGACTAATCCGCCCCCTCACCTCAATTAATCTCACTAACTAATCATTTGCATGTTGATCTTTTTGGTGGCTGCAGCAGCATTGGACAAGTGGAGGAAATGTGGAGATTTTCTCTTGCCACTTGGAGGCACAATCGGAGGCAGCAATGTGGCCATTGATGGTCTTCTTCCGGTCGAGCATCATCAAGCCCATAGACTCCATCTTGTCGAAAATTAAAGGAGAAGGTAGAGTTGCATGGGCCCGTGGGCTTGTGGTCGCACGGCCCTTAATTCACGGCCCAAATCCTCCAAAAATTAATCCTTAAATTTTTAGTGGTAGTATGTAGAAATGAGTCTATAATTTCTTCAACGATTAAACCATTACTAAACACAATGTATTGATCCAACAATAATATGAATCAATGTTAGTAATAATATAAATGACATAGTCTGAATGATACCTCCATCACTTAGCTACGGGCCATCGCGCATCTAAGGGTCAACAAAATTTTCGGATGCCACAACATCTGTGCTAAATTTCAGTCTGATCCAAAGCAATCTCATCTTAGTGCTGTTAAACGCATCATAAAATATGTTGCAACTTTTCCAAAGCTAAGTCTATGGTATCCAAAAGAATGAGACTTTATTCCTCTTGGTTATTCTGACACTGATCTAGCTAGTTGTAGAACCGACAGGAAGAGCACATCTGGCACTTGTCAATTGTTGGGACAAATGTTGGTATCTTGGTTCTCAAGGAAACAAAGTACGGTGACATTATCAACAATAGAAGTAGAATATGTTGCTCTTGGGAGTTATTGTTCTCAAATTCTTTGGATAAGACAACAACTAAGAAACTTTGGAATAGAAGAATCCTGCACAGAGATCATATGCGACAACACAAGTGCTATCAATCTCATCAGAAACCCCATTCTTCATTCAAGGGCGAAGCATATAGAGATTCGACATCATTTTATAAGAGATCATGTCTAGAATGGTGAGATTATGGTTCAATTTATTGATTCAAAGAATTAGCTGGCAAACATTTTCACAAAACCGTTGGAGAAAAACTTATTTGAGTCTATTCGCAACAAGCTGAATATTATCTCTCCTATCGATTAAAGTCTAAAGTTGGTCAGACTCAGACCTTCAAGACACTACTTCAGTATGAGAATCTCTCGAATCTAGGTATTTTAATTTTTGTTATGTAAAATATGAAAAGGTATGATTATCTAAATCGTCGCTTGCCTATTTTATTACTATTTTATTAGTAATTTTTGGATTTCAAATTTTTAGCAGTTACCTTTTTAAAATTTGTTCTGAAAAGGCATTTTTCCTTGTGACGTTTCGAATACCTCCTTTCAATTTCTTTAAATACCTCTTAGTATTTCCTTCGAGCACATCTTTTCAAAACCCTAAAATACCGATTCTCTCTCACTCTCGATTTTTACTCTCAAAACTTCTCTGCAAGTTTCCATCTTTTCTTCACTTGAACATGTCTTTGAAATCTTCCAAGTCTGCATCCATGTCACACCAAAGGAAATCTTCTCGGATCGCAAGTTAAGGACCTCGGAACATGCCAGAAGGGCCGACTCATTTTGATCTTATTGGTGAAGACTCTCCTCAGGACTCTCCTCGTCAACCTTTGGAAGAAGAAGTTGATCAAGATGCGGTTCCTCTCAGAGTTTTAACACCCCAGGTTCTTTACAAGCATTATTGTTATCTGAAACATGGTGGTTCTCCAATGTCCTTTATCACTAGTTTTCTGAAAGGCCATGGGCATGGGAACGAAACTCTGTTCTTAAGAGCCATGGAAAGAATAGGAGTGGCGCCGAAAGGATCGGCAGAAAAGGCTTTTTCTGCATTTTCCTTCTGATCCTAGATTTAGTTATGAGAATCAGCCTGAAAATAAGGATGATGACGAGCGGATCTTTACAAATTTTCAACCCAGGATGGGTGTGGTTACTGACGTCCCTGGTGAAAGAACGAAACTATTTCATTCTAAGGAGCATAAAAGGGTTTATGCCCAAATGCCGAACAGAGGGGTGATAAACCCTCGAACAGTAGATTTTGACTTTTTGGAGTCGATAAAGGTTAACTTGAGGAAAAAGTTGGCTATTCTTCAACTTGAAAAGTTTTGTGCTAAGACATCTGTGGCTTATCCGGAATTGACAGCATACTTCTCCTTAAATCTATCTTTCCTTGATCGAATTGCATTTAGTTTACTGTTTGTGATCAAGCCTTTATTGTGGATGTTGACATTCTGGCCGATATTCTAGGAGTGGAAAGAAGTGGTTTTCAACCAATCAATATCTCCATAGGTCAAGCCACTAGATTTCTAGTAAAGGACAGACTGCCAAGTGGAGGTATCACATACTCTCGATTGCTAGCCTCCAACATTCTGTTGCACAAAATTGTCATCAATTGCATCAGACCCAAAGGCAGCCTCCAAAACTGATGTTTCCAGATTTGAGGCAAGAATCATGTGGGCAATCTGCAATGGGATTCGTTTCTCACTTCCTCATACTATCCTGCTGCATATGTATAGGACTATCAAGAAAGAAAAAGGCCAATTGCCCTACTCGCCTTGATTACAAAGCAATTCCGCCATTTTCGATGCGGTTTCCCTCTTCGCTTTGTTCAAGAACTGTTGCTCCTATGGAAATAAGAATTAAGATGATATCAAAAATGAGGTGAAGGATCGACTAAGGCTATTGAGCTTTTGAAGAAGGAATCCTCGAGCAAAATCAAGGAAGGATCTGTCGTCGCAAGAAAGCGCAAAGGCAAGGAAGTTGTGCAAGAAACTGTAAAGAAAATGAGATCACTTATCCTGCAGGATAAAGAGGATTAAGATGATATGACCATTTCTGCCATTGCCTTAAGAAATCTTCAAGGCTTTGTTGCTTTTGAGAAATCAAAGGAAAGAGAAGGAGGAGACAGAGAAGATGACGAAGAGGAAGAAGAAGCAAAGCAAGAAGAAGAAGAAGAAGAAGAATCAAGAGCTGAAGATGAAGAAGAAGAATAAGGTGATTTTGAAGAGAAGGGTGAGGATGATGACAACAATGACTCTGATGGAGAGACTGTTGCAATAACATTATCAGAGGATTTTGAAGAAACCAGGGATGACCCTGAAGGAGTACGAACTAAGACAGAACATCACTCTCGTTCTGGAAAAGAAAAGGTACAAGAAGAATGAATTTCTTCTCCACCATGTAGGCATATAAACGGGGGAGGTCATGAGAAAATAGGGTTTTCTTCTCCACCTAATGCAAGTGATGGCATAAGTAGATCTCCCGCCGACTCGAAGATGTTTTTGCATATGAGTTTCCGAATCTAAGGTTGAAGAGTCTACTCCAAGTCAAGGTGCAAAACAAACTACCCTCGATCAAGTTGATGTTCCCTCATCTCTCAATTCTCCACAAATTCACTTCGCTAAAGCTAGTGCTCAAACAGAACCGATGCAAACTATCCAAGGATAGTAGAGCTCTTTTGGAGGTTAAAGCTCAGCAATATGCGATGGAGATTGAGATCTAGAAGCTTCACACTGCCTTGGGATCTACTTCAGATTTTCTCACTGGTAAGGCACAGTCTCTTGACACTCAAGTTCGGACCTTGAATCAACAAGTTTCACAAACTGTAGCCAAGGTCAAGAATGTTTATCATCAGTGCTAGGAGAAACTTGAGGAGGCAGTGCAGTCGCTGGGGGATTTTCGACTCGTTCGAGTTCCTAGACAACCCTGATTGCATTTATCTTTTAATTCTATCTTTCTATTTTGACTTTCTCTTTCTTTTTGCTGTTAACAAAAAGGGAGAGAATGAGAGCAAATTTAATTTATTTGTTTGAACTGATTGTGTTTGAACTTGTTTGAACTAATTGTGTTGAATATTTATATTCCACAGTAACCTTTTGTGGTTGTGATTATAGATTTGGATTGAATTTTTGTCTAAATTGTCAAGATTAGTGTGTTTTCTATTATTGAAGAACCAATGTTATCTAGATCTATAACAATCTATTTTTATAAGTTATTATATACTGCTAAAGTGTTGTTTTGAAGGATATAAGTTTTATATTTGTAGGAAAGTTTTATCACTATCAAAAAGGGGGAGATTGTTGCAGAAAACTCTTATGATGTTTTGAAGCTGACAAAACTTATCTAATTTCTATTCTGAAGAATGCTAGACTTCTATGTCAAAGTCTTTCTTACATCAGAAGTCTGCCCACTTTGACAAGTTTCAGAATGAACGCAAGAATGAAGACTTAATCAAACTCGGGATTATTTTCTTCAAATGTTTCGTATGTATAAGATATATCGGGCTTTCTGGTTGGAAATATCATTTACCATTTTGGTTATCTTAATTAAAATCAATTTTGAAGAAGCAAATCATTTTGGAAGGCAAGCTTATTTGGAAAGAATCTACTTATGAAAATCAAGATCCTGATTGTATGGGCGAACATGATTGACGGGCTTTCATCTTAATCTTCAAACAGCTCGAGATCTCCTTGATTGATTCTGTCCAACGGGTTGATTGAAAAAATTCATTTGGAAAGTGCCAACGATCGAGAAGGCATAGAGGAGTATTTAAGGGGATTTTTCAAGTCATTCGAAGAAGAGCGTGAAAGAAGAATTCCAAAGTCTGAAGCTTTCAAATCTCTTGTCCTTCATCATTTAGTGCTTAAACTTGTATTTGAAAGTGAGAAACTCTAGAGAGTGATCTTGTGAGAACAGTACATCTCATTGAAAATTTGAGATCACAGTGCTGTAACATTCTCTTTCGATTCATAGTGGAAACCAGCCAGAAAGCTGTCAGAGTGGGAGAGTGGACGTATGCTTGATCTAAGCCGAACCACTATAAATCTTGTGTTTATTTTTCTCTTCCCTGAACTCCTTTACTTAATTTGCTGCAATATAATTCTGTGTTTTGAAATAGTTGTTAAAGTCTGTTTTCACACCTATTCACCCCCCTCTAAGTGTTCTATTAGCCCTTTTAGAATCTTCAAAGAGAAGAGATTTAGCTCCTACCATTCAATCCAGAACGTAGAGATTCTGCTCCCACCATTCTGCTCCTACCATTCAATCCAGAACGTAGAGATTCTGCTCCTACCATTCTGCTCCTACCATTCAATCCAAAACGTAGAGCCCATTTAATCCAGAACTTAGCATCTTCGGAGGGAGAGAGATTCTGCCTCTACCATTCAATCCATTTTCTTTAACAATTGTCGGTGTGAACATTTAATTCAAAAAAACGTTAGTGAGACTCCAGTTAAAGTAAAATTTGTCAAGTAAATCCAAGTAAATCCAAGTTGAAGACTCCATTAAAGGATCATGAACAAGTCTCTGATTAAGTCAACTGGCATTTATGGTAAAAGGACATAGGTTTCCTCTTACTGTCTTTCTAACCAAATACACATTCGGCCTCTCAAAGTTTCTACACCACATATCAACAAGACAAAAACCATGTCTTCTTCTTCTACTTCTCCTCCATGTGAGCTCGACGTTTTCGTGAGTTTCAGAGGCGAAGACGTGAGGAATAACTTCATACAATACCTCATCATTTGGCTGAATCAGGAGGGGTTTAGCTACTTCTACGACGATGAACCAGAGCACGCTGGGAAGAAGATCGAGGACAAGATCTTCCCAGCAATCCGCCAGGCGAGGGTTGCCCTCATCGTGCTCTCTAAGAATTATGCTGACTCCAAGTGGTGCCTGAACGAGTTGGTCGAGATCCTCGAGTGCAACAGTCAGCCCAAGAACCTTGTGGTTATTCCCATCTTTTATGGCGTGGAACCGGCCGATGTTAAGAATCTGACGAGCAATTTTGGGAAAGCTTTCGAAAGATTTTGCAAGGACAGGAAAAAGGATCAGCAGATACCAATATGGAAGGAAGCCCTAGAAGAGGTTAAGAAGTTTTCGGGTTTCAAATTGGAGAAATTCGGGTACGTACCTGGGATTGGTTATTCCATGTCGAAGCTTTAGTACCACAATCTGTGATTTTTCTTTATTTGATGTTACATCTTTGGTGTGCCTGCTTTGTAGATGGAATTTTTGTATATTCAACAGAGTTGGTTTTCTTAGGGGAATGGAACAAGTAGAAGTCTCTTTCGACTTTCCTGAAAGTTCTTATCTACAACTCATTCAAACCTTGAACCATTCCCTCCGTTCTCCTTCTCTCTCACCCTTGCTAGGGGAATGGAACAAGTAGAAGTCTCTTTCGACTTTCCTGAAAGTTCTTATCTACCCTCTTAACTCATTCAAACCTTAACCATTCCCCCGTTCTCCTTCTCTCTCACCCTTGCTCGGGCTTTCTCTCACCCTTGCTCTCTCTCCGCCGTGGGCTCCCACCACTGACTTCGATCGACGCCGCACTGCCACCAACCCTTACTGAGCCCTGTGTGCATCTCTCTCTCTCTCTCTCTCTCTCTCTCTCTCTCTCGGCCATGGTCGGTGTCGAGCTCAACTTAGATTCGAGACTCATGATCTGTGTCGAACACGACAGATTTGTAGTGGAGCTTGACATATCAGGGCTCAGGTGGGGTGGTGGTCGGTGGCGGGTGGCGACGGTACAACGTGCTTTGGAGACGCCGAGAGAGGAGGGGTTGACCAGTGGGTAGGTGGACGGGTTAGGGTTTTGGAAAAGAGAGTTTTCATTGTGGGTGAATTTGAAATTATGAAAGAAGTAAATTTGGAAGGAAAATGACAAATTCGTAAATAAGACCTGATGCTAGATGCAATTGGATTGTAGATTTGCAAAACTTAAGGTACAAATTGATATGAGATTAAAATGTGAAAATGCTTTTTGATATTTTTCTTTTAGAATATTAATAACGCCCAGGTACAAAAGGCGTGTCAATTATTCCCCAAGTTTTGTGGTGTGCATTATTGGGAATTGGGGAACAAAAATGAAAACTATAAAGGGAGATAAATGCAAACAAGATACTATGGTTTGAATTAGTTCAATCCAAAAGATGGATAACAGGACTAATTTTCTTCCGCTAAAAGTTCCTTTTGAGCTTTCACACCTTTTTTGGGCCAAATATTGGAGTTTCATACTTAAAAACATGATAACATAGTAGAAATTTGGGAAAAGTATTGACGAAGCATTTCGTTTCTTTTTTTTTACTTTATATTACTGTTTTTATGTTCTAGTCATAAATGTGTTGTTTTTTCGTGTGCATGGTGCGACGCAACGCAAGATGATCAAGAAAAATCGTTTGAAGAAAAAAGAAAAAAGAGACTAGACGCACCCTCCTCTGCCGTAGGATGAGGTTACCATCGAAAGTAGAGCTTAGTTAATCACCATTTCTTTGTTACGCATGCCAATGCCTATGGTGATCTAGTCAACCTCGGTTTCTTCTATTCATATACCACAGAAAGTTGAGTACAACATTTGTCGTATGTTGTCTCTTGAGGTATCGTGTGTACCTTTATTTTCTCATACATATTGCTCACATAATTCTTGTGCTAACATTTTCACCAGGAAAGAACTGGACCTCCTTGATAGCATAGTCCAATCCTTATGCGGGAAGATTTGTCCAAGACCGGTCTCTCAACTTTGTGAAAAACTGCAATTGGAGCAGACCGTTTGGTTGAAGATGTGAATCAATTGCTAAAAATCGGCAAGGATGATGTGCGCGTGATAGGCATAAGTGGTATAGAAGGAATAGGCAAGACAATGGTGGCCAGAGCTGTTTGTAAAGGCATACTTCAAGAATTTGAGCGTTTTATCTTTCTCGATAAAGTTGGAGAAGCGGAGAGCTCTAATTTTGTCGGCCTGCAGATGAAGTTATTGCAAAATCTCCTCAAGATGAATGAACAGATGCCGCAGGATAGCTCTTACGGCTACACTCAAAGTATAAAGAGTAATCTGCGTCATAAGAAGATACTTCTTGTCCTTGATGGCGTTACAAAGAAAGAACAGATAAAAAATTTGGGCGTCAAAGACCGAGCGTTTTTTCGCCGCAAGAGTAGAATCTTGATCACGACAAGAGATCTAGATTTGCTGAAGGGTCTCAATGTAGATGACACGTACAATGTCGAAGGATTGAATCGTGACGAAGCATTTCGACTCTTTTGTCGCTGTGCCTTCGAGAGAGAAGAACCCGAGAAGGTTTGAGGAGTTGTCTAGATATCTAGCTCATTATGCAGGAGGTCATCCATCGGCCCTTGAAATGGGGTTCCTTCCTTAATAAGAAGAATCAGTCAAAGGTAACTGGCCGAAATTCTCTGACAAGTTGGTGAAAAACCCTGATCATATTAATTCCATTATACCAGACTTTAGAATTTTCCCAGAATATCCTTGTAAAGTTGTGGGACTACGTGGGGACGATCGTAGAACAAAAACTTGGGACAAAACTTTTCCTTTCTTTGGTCGGGGCAACAAGGGATATACAGGCGTGAGGAAAATCGATGTAGGCGTCGATTCGGAAGGAATCAAGTTTATCACAGTTCAATACGACAAGAAAGGACGTTCCCAAAAAACCGTCACACTTGGCAAGAAAGGAGGCCAAACATCTAGGCTTCCAGTAAGTCATTAGTATTCTTTTTTTTTTTTTTAAATTTTTCGATTGAATAGTTGAGGTGATCTCGTAAAAGCTATCGGAAAGTAGATGGGCCAAAGAGAGTTAAAAAAGAAAAATCAGAAGAAATTGAATATCCCAACATCCAAAAAAATAATTATCATCCTTAGGCTCCGTTTATTTATGAAAATAACTAATTTAGAAAATATTTTTTAAAAAATAATTGCTTATATTACTTGAAATAATTAGTCAATTGAAAATGTTTCATAATTGACACTAATTTACATATAAATATTTTCATAGACAATGAAATTCACTTATATGAATAGTATAGGCCAATAACTTTTAGAAAAATTTTCAAGTCATTCATTTTCCATAAAATAAATGCACCTTTAGAGATATTTTTTTCACATGTTCAATCTCATCTCTCAAATTGTTGTCTTGCATTCCTCACCTCCTCTCGAATTTTGATTTCCCTTTTCCCTCAGATTGAGCTCAACTATCTAGAAGAGTACTTGACCTACATGTCGGGCCACACTAAAAAAGTTTCCGGACGCACCATTCTTCAGTCGTTAACATTCCATACTAATATACGGAAACATGCATTGATCGAAACAGATGAGGAAAGGATAAATTTTTCATTTCCGTACACCGGCCACAAAATCGTCGGATTTCATTGGAGTTGCAATGGCTCCCATCTCGAGTTCATAGAACCTATTTATAAGCGGATTGCTCATACTCCCATTGGTTATTCCGGTAAAGTTTTCGGGCCTTTTGGAGGCGCAGGTGAAAAATCATGGGATTCTAATGATATAAATGGGATTTTTGTTCGCTACGCGAACTTCATTAATTCCATTACTTTTAAAGTCGACGACAACACCAGCTCCAAACCTCAAACTAATTATGGTGGAAATGGCGACGAGAATACTTTCGAGGTTGTACCTAGACTCTTTCTCTTTCTCTTTATTCAGTTTCCACTTGAATGTCTTAAATTCATTTTTCTAGCTTATCATAACATTAGTCGACGACGGAATCTATGAACTTTGAGATTCTTGATAATTGCACATGAAAAGCTCACACCAGAGATACACGAGAATCAGCATGATTGTTAAGCAATAACTTCACTTTATCAAAGTTAGGAAAGACAAACTAAACAGTTACTTTTTTTATTCACAAAATGAAATGTGCCACCAACTTCATTAGAGACATGATTTATATAAATCTTAGCATATATAACTTATTTTATAACCTGAATTGTATTTCAAAAGAAATCTACCTATTTATTCTGCTCATTGAATGATGCAGCATATAGTCACTCACGTCGAATATGTGCTTTTGTGGCCTGTTTGCAGGTTAAATTGGAAACCCCGTACGAGTACATTACTTCTTTCTCTGGATATTTCAAAAATGCATGTGACGGTCGCATTCTAATCAGCTCGCTCACATTTCGAACCAACAAAAGAATATTGGGACCCATTGGTAGAGAGGGAGGGAAGCACTTTTCCTCGCCATCAAAAGCTGTGAGAGTTATCGGATTTTTTGGGAGAATTTATGACTATCTCGAAACTATTGGAGCCCATGTTGAGCCATACTCTAAAAAGCTCTATCCATTCAAGTGTGTGGGGTTGTTTGGAAGTTCAAATGAGTCAAATTGGGATGATGGGAATGACCATACCAATGTAAGGAAAATTCTTGCTGAAATTGAACCAGGTGATGGAAAGTTCATCCGATCAATCAAATTTTGCTATGAAAAGAATGGAAGATGTTGCCCATCAAAGAGTCGTGGTGCTGCTAAAGGAAAGGTCGTTGAGCCGGTATGTTCCCGCACATACACATATTTTGTAAAATCCTTACGAAACTTGCATTGCCTACGTTAGTGGGAGACTCCTTTGAGACTTACTAAATCATGAGTTTGATGGTCATATCTATTATTGCAGATCGAAATAGATGACTCAAATGAGTATCTGACTTCAATGTCTGGGTATTATACGAACGACGGCATTACATCTCTGACGTTTGGGACTAACAAAAGAATGTTAGAACTTATTGGTCGTGAAGAGGGAATGCACTTCTCATCTCCCGCGATGGGTGGCAAAATTGTTGGATTTTACGGGAGGAGTGGGGAACATCTTGAAGCAATTGGAGCATATTTTGAACCGATCTCAGGTCTCTACCCAATCAAATCAATCGGGCCATTTGGAGGCTCAAGTGGAGAAACTTGGGATCACGGGAAATCTAAAGGTGTGAGGGAAATCAAGGTAGGGCATGACATTAACATCTATCACATTACGTTTGTGTATGATGACGGTAAGGACGGAAGCTACCAAGTTACGTACGAAGGCTGTGCCAAAGGAGACTACCCCAAGGACAATAGGGTCAGTGCCTTTTTCCCTTTTACATTTATCTCATGGATCGAGACAATCTTGATATGTGTCCTGTTACATGATTCAATAAAGTAAACTCGATAAATAGGTCTGTTTACACCGCTCATCAAATTTTAAGATGTACTTTTGAGATTGCGTAGGTTATTTTGGATTATCCACGAGAGTACTTAACGTCGATCTCTGGTTACGCGGAAGATGGTGCTATCCAGTCGCTCACATTTTACAGTAATAAAGGAAGATATGGTCCCTATGGCGAGGAGACGGGGAAGTACTTTTGGTATCCCTCAAATGGAAGCAAAATCACCGGCTTTTATGTAACACGGGACCCTGACAAGGAGACTCTCAAATCCATAGTAGTGTATGTGGAGCCCATACTGCGCATGTATCCTTTCAAAACCGTTGGACCCTTTGGAGGCTCTAATAAGACTGAATGGGATGACGGAGTGCACACTGACGTGAGGGGATTTCGTATCAGTTTCGGCAAAGCAATTAAGGGGATCAGGATCGCATACGATAACAATGGTTCCTTCGTGCTAGGCTCTGAACATGGCAATGAAGGCAATAATAATAACGAGGTTAATCTCTCTCTCTGCCTCCCTCCGTCCGTCCGTCCGTCCCTCCCCTATTTGTCTTCTTTATATCAGTAAGCCGTTCATGCATACGTGTTGCTTTTCATAACGTTCTTAGTTTCATGAAGCACAGTATCTTTTCATCGAAGACTGAGGCACTTATTTTGGCTTCCTATATCTAGAGTTCAAGGTTCGAACCTTCATCTGTTCTCACAAGTACAACATGTTTCGCTTTGCTATTCTTGCAGGTCATGCTGGATTATCCCAAGGAGCGTCTACTTTCGATATCGGTTTGGGTGGAGGAAGATGCAAAAACTGGTCATCGTATCCACGACTTGAGAATCTTTACCACGAAGGACAATTACGGGCCGTTCATTCAGGATCCATGGCAAAAGCGAAATGAACTGACGCAATTTTTTATCCCGTCGCAATGGAATGAGGGTAGGATTGTTGGCTTTTTCGGAAGGGTTGGAAGATATCTTCATTCTATTGGAGCGCGTTTAGAACCACAGTCAGATTAAAGCCATCCCTCTCCGAAGCTTTCATTTTCTTTAACATGTGATTTCAAGAATCTTCTTCTTTGTTTCTCTTTTGAGATGATGAAATAACCCTTCTTTTCAAGCCTTGCTCATGGCAAGTTTTGCCTTTGATGATTAACTACGAGATGCTCCGCGGCAAGGCCGATGTTAAATTTGGATGGGAATCTTGTCATAAGAGAGTAGAGGAGAGTAGAGTGAAGAACTTCTCAGCCACGACATAAACCTTGGATTTTTGGATAGATCCAAAAATTGAATTGGCACTTCATCTTTCACGCTAGCTCATGAATTGGGAGTGAAATTGTTAAAAGGATCAATTTTAACTCTCTCTCTCTCTCTCTCTCTCTCTCTCTAATCCATTGCAAAGACAAATCTGAAATAATACCAGTGGAAAGTGTAAGAAAGTACCCCTTGTAAGGAAAATAATTAATCCCTTGCAAATCATCGCCCTGTATGTCCACCTTAGTAGCAATCCTTAAAAAGAAATAATTGTCATATATATAGACAAATCTGACTTGGTGGATACTTCATTCCTATTCGTGCTCAATTCTATCCCAATGGAACAGTTATTCCATATTGTTGACAACTTATTTTTGTTAAATAAAAAAAATAAGTAAGTAAAAAATATATAATATATAAAAAGATATAATGATAAAAATTCAAAATCGAGTGGGCCGGTTCAATTCAACCCATTTTTAGCAGATATTTCGGCCTACTAAGCCCATGGATCCGGCCCATTGCTTCCTTCTCTTAACCCAACTATCATTTCTTTTCAGGCCCAATTTTCTTTCATTCTTTTAGCCCAGGATTTCAGCCCATGAGAAAAAAAAAAAAAAAAAAAAAAGGTCCGGCCCCTTTGTTGTTTCCTCTCCCATGCACGCTCACGCCCGTGAGCGTGGAGCAGTGACCGTGATAAAGGACATGGGCGAGTGGTCTGTGAGCGAAGCATAATGAGCGCGACAGGTGACAGACGCAACTCCAAGTGTTCTAGAAGGAATGAGCTGGCTGGGGATTTAGTTAGCATAACAGGAAAGGAATATTTGGGGGAAGGAGGGGGTGCTGGCAGAGGGAGGACGCTCGGTCGAGAACGCTGGTTTTCCAGAAAAACGGAGAGCTCGCTTGAGAGGTAAAAAACACGAGAGAGAGAGAGAGAGAGAGAGAGAGAGAGAGATATAAGATGGGGAACAGCTCGAGTGAGAGTTTTCTCAGAAAAAAGGCTTCTCGTCGAATTTTAGAGCTCCGATCAAAGCTCAAGCCGTGAATCGTGCCTCATCGATTCTATGCCAAAGGTCGCGTGAAATTGTGATTCATCTACAGCGAAGGAAGAGGCCTAGCCAGACACTCTTCACCGTCGCTGATCACATCTCTTTGCTTTGGCTGGGAAATTCCCCCTCTCATGCTCTGTTTTGTTCCGCCCTTGACAAATCAAGCAAAACCGAAACAAGTTAATGATGATTCGTGATAGTTTGGAGATTAATACACCACGTTTGGACTGAGGAATGCCTTAAATTTGAGTCTGAGATTCATGTTCTTCAATGCATGCTAATCGTTCGCCGTATTGTCTAAATGAAGTATTGAACGCTTAAGAGCACCGAATGCAATTATGAAAACCTCGAGTGAATTACGACAAACTAAGATGGAGTTGATACAAAATATGCTGATTCGGGTCTTCATAAATCATATTCGAGCCGAAAATCGCATTGAATCTTAATGTGGAATGTATAGCATGCTAATTGCTCGATGAAATGCCTAAAATTAACTACCAAGTTTGATTTTGCAAAATTGATGCATTGGAGCTTCGTCATTGTTGACACTCAAAATTAACTTGCCGTCACATGCTTGTCACGAGAGTGGACCAACTGGAACAAGACGCATGTCATGTGGATAGTATTATTACTTGCTAGGACATCAACGGGGATAGGGGTAAAAACCCAATGGTCGATAACAAGGTAGGAGACCGCCATGTGTTTGGCTATTGAAATATGATGACCGACAGTTGGTGGCCACCTAAATGGATTTTGGTGGCAAACTTTTAGGTGAAAGCACTTATGGTATTACTCAAGAACACCATAATAAGAGGCACCAAGGATGTCCATTGTTAAGAAGCAGTTGCAATTTGAAGACCCAATCATGGAACAAGCATCGATAATTGTAATATCTCCCGAACATAGTAGAAACAGTTACATAGAGCATGGCTAAAGTGATTTGTGAGGAAAAGGGACATGAACAAGGTCAGAAGCGTTATTGAAAAGTACACAACTACCAAGCGACTACCAAGTTCCTCTATAAATATCACCGGTCATCCGGTGAAGAGACCCTTGACAAATCAATCAAGATGTTATCTCTTTATCTTTACATTTCCTGTACTGCATTTTAATTTTCTCTAGCTGTAGCTTTCAGATTCCCATCATCAATTAGATTCCGACATGTGTCTATATCCTGGCACATCATCATCGATTAGATTCCAACGTTGTGTCGTCTATTCCAGTGCATCGTTGTTGATTAGATTCCAGCATTGTGTCTCATTATCCTGGAGCGTGTCGTTGATTATATTCCGATACCCTATCCAATTATCCCCAAATTGTGTCATTGATTAAATACCGGCATGGTTCAAGTTTGGTGTTGCAATCTATGGGTTTTGTTGTTGATTAAATTTCAATTTGGCCTAGATTGTACTTTGAATTTAGAATTTAATATTTAGATTACATTTGACATCGTCTATCCGGAATTAGAGAAGAACCCTCATCCCTCTTAATAAAAACTGAAGAAAGACTCTCAATGAATGATATCTCGTCACGGGAGCAATTCTGGCGAAACAGTTATACTCTATTTGTTCTAGTATTGTCACTGATTCCATGTTATCTCTGTTTTTATATTGACTTTGGGTTGAGTCGGCCGTGTGTGCACCTCTCCTTCACCGGAAAGCTCTTCGTCGCTGGCGAAGCCTGCGGTGTCAGGCTGCTCCCATCAGTCGTTAGGATTAGATTATATTTGCATATGTGATTTTTTGAGCTTGAAAGTTCTTCGTCAGAGTTAGTTCGATGACAGTAGAAACCGCCGATCAATTAGCAATCGGCGGTGGTGTTCAGATAACCATAACAGTGGCCCGTTGGTCGTTTAAAATCAAATTAAAGTTCCAATTGAGCTCGTCGGAGGTTGAATGAGGCTTGGGAGGAAGAACGTTGTTCGAGAAAGGGGGCAGTGTGGTATAGTTGTGCGCTCCGCAAATGCCTGAAGTTCATCTACCGCATTCAACAGTTGGCTTATCTGGAACTGGTTTTTTGATCAACTGATATCTGTTTTGCAGCTATTTTCTCTTGATTTAGACTAAAATCTAGAATTTGATGCTTTTTTGTCCCGATCTAGTTATATATCTAGCATTTACATGGTGTTATCTGTACTCTTTCAACCATTAGTATGTTGTTGCCTCTATATGGTGATGGTGCTTGGGATACCAAACCTAGACGCGCACTATCTTTTGACTAAAGCATAGTTACTAGAGAGAAAAATCTCGATGTGTGCTCATCATTGATGATAATGCAAGTTTCAGTGATCGACTGCAGGTTATGCTTTGAAGTTATGAAAAATTCGTTGTTACGGAATAAGCAAGTCTCTGCAATCTGTACTAAGTTATTTCATTTCGCGGATTTACATTAAACCGTAACTTTTTGGGATAAGTTATGTATCTCTTTTTTATGTGAAATAAAAATTTTCCTTTTGATAAAAAAAAGGGCGGCCTGCAGAAGAATTAAGAAATAAAAAGTAAATAGAAAAAGAAAAGCGAAATACATAAATAATAAAAAGAGAAAAAATATGGGCTGGGGTGCTAATTAAAGTAGGGCTGAGATTGTAGGCAAAGTTCTTTGGGTTTGGTTTAGATTTAAGAACTGGGTTGCATTTTGATGTGGGCCGGCGGTGGCTTTTGGATGGGCTTTGGTTATTAGGAGTTTTTGGACAGGTTTGATTGGGATCATTGGTTGAGCTTAGTCAAGCCGAGGCCCAAGCGGGGCCTCTCACGAGGGCAGTGGATTTGGAACTTGCGGTAACGCCTCTTGTGCAAATGAATTCTCATCCCCTGCGACTCTGATAGCACCCTAAGATTTAAGATCAGGCCGAGGAATGTCGAGTTGACTGGCAAACTAGACTGAAAACTGTGTAAGAAAAGAAGAGTCACAATCTACTAAAGGGCAAGTAGCTTGATTGCTATTCCTTAATTAAGACTTAATTCATCTTTCACCAACTCAGTTGAAAAGCCAATACCCTTTAAGTAGCAGTCATTCCGGGGCATTCATCCCAGCCTTTCCTGGATTCTCTAACTCCTATTGGTTACTATTAGGGAATTGCATCTTTGTTCAAATGAGCTATGAACCAAGTCAAAGCAAAGGATTCAATCCAGCCCCAAGTGTACCTGGATCTACCCTATTTGGAAGAGAGGGAGTGTTCAACGAACGCGTCTCGGGCCAGATTGACTAACCTAACTCTTACAGAAGGGGGCCTTGCCATAGTTGGGTGCTCCGCTTTAGTGGGATTGACGAAGGCTAGGCTAGGTTTGGTAATACCCAAAACAAATGAAAAGAGATGGAATAAAGATGGACCAAGCTACTTATAAATGTAACACAATTAACATCACTACTATTGGGCTATTGAACACGGAGTCAAAAGTGAATTACAAGTCTGACCAATTTGCAAATCGAGCGAGCTCCCCTTGCATGCAATGATGTGGTGGTGAACCTCTCATTGAATTCAATGCATCATGCAAGAAGGTTTCCCATCACATGTCTCACCAACTTGATCTTCCGCAGGAACCATATGTCTGAACAGGCCTAGAAAAACAAGTACGATCTCACTTTCCTTTGCCACTCAAGTGTACAGCATCCGCCGTGTTTAGGCCCCTTCTTCCCTTCCTTAATGAAAGAGTCCATCACCTGCCTTAGTAGTTTCAAATAAGGGGGCAGGCCTGCACGCTAGTGCGCTGGGTTGTGATAATGAATCGGATGAACATATTGTATCTCTTTTTTCAATCGGAATTGGACGGGTTATTCACATTTCATTTGATGGTCAGAGGTGAATTGAAATCAAACTTTCTCCATTCGTGACCCCTATCATACTTATAAAGAAGGTTTAGTTATATTTAGTATTAAACTAATTGCATAGATAAAATCGTGTATCTCTGCTACTTGTTCATGTAGCTTTTGGAAAAAAAAGGGAGAAGGATTTTTGTACTTAGAAGGTTGTTCAATGATTTGTTGGAGGAGGAGCAATAGAGCCGCCTACTTTATTGCGGGATGTTGAGTTATTTATGTACCCAAGAGACTCCCTTTTAATAGAATAGACGGGCCTTTTAGAGAACAGTAGAATGTTGGGTTAGCTCTGCCTTTAAATGATAGGGGGCTAAGGGGTTACCAATCTGGTCACATATAATAAGAAGGATCTCATGTCATGGTTCTTGTTCAAGAAGGAACAGGGGTAGGATTCGAGCTTGCAATATTCAGCTACCTCGCTTCTTCCCCTTCTCTTTCTTTTACTATTCCCACTTAGGTCCTCGACTTTGGTTGCTTGGCCAGGATAAAACTAGCACTTAGTAAGTGGCTTAGTAATCCCTTGTATAGGTTGGAGCTATGAAGCTTACCAACAAAACCCTCACCAGCGTCCTTCTAGCCTTTTCGTACCCGTCTTTTCACTACAACATTCTTCATTTATTCTTTATGTGCCCCAGCCATTCTTTCAGCCTATCGTATTCTTTGCCGTCTCCATTTTTGAGTCTTCGTCATGCCCTGATAGCCTTTGGCTGGTTGTGGCTCAATAAGTTAATGTTGAATCTTCCACCCCTAAATGGTGAACAAACCAATCTACTTCTTTCTGAACCGACGGTTGTGGAGAATAGGTGCAACAGGGATTCTTTTCTTTTAGCTCTCGTCATTCATTCACAAGTGCCTACTTCTTTCCCTCTATACTTTTCTTACAATTTGGGGTGCTAAGAAGCTAGGGCTTTAGCTAGCTCTTATCCTCAACCTCTTCAAGCGGTGGCATAGCGAAGCGATCGGAATAGGCCATGGACTTGGAAATACCAAATGATAAGAATGCCTCTAAGATTCAATCATAAACCACTTTGCCTCAGTTGTATGTAAACCTCCCCCTTCATCCCTACTCCCACATCATATTTTGGTGTGGTATTGTGCAAAAAAGGTGCATCCGGGCATGTGCCCATCACTCCAGCAATGGCACTAAAAATGAAATATAGAGTCCCTATATTCTTTGTGGTTAGTGGAGAACAACCATCAGATCGAATTTGTCATAAAATTAAGATTCTTTCATTTCCTTCCTTATCAGAAAGGGGCCCTTAGGGAGCGGGGCTTCTTTATTGAAAAAAGGGGAGGTGAGAGGGGAAGGAAAAATGGAAAGGGGGATGGCGAAGGTCCGAAAAGCCCTCACTTTATTGATGGGACATTTGAGCCCCATCAACGATCATGCCCGAGGTCTTTATTCTGGATTACTCAAGGTCGGGTGTTCTTTGCCTCTAGCCTTCGTACTTGTTTTTGTTGTGAAGGTCCATCGGCGGGCCGTGGATTAGTTTTAGAGGTTAGTTACACATCTATCTCACTTGTAACTACTTGACATAGGCTATTAGACTATTGAAATTAAATAATCGTACGCAGGAGGCTTGAAGACCCTTGGTGCTGGAAGGCATGAGTCCGAAGGCTATGTTGAATGTGCGACCGACAAGAGTAATAAGAAGTGAAAAGGATAGAGACACTTCCCAACCAAAAAGCAAAGTTCCCACTGATGGTATACTTAGTATAAGCGAGCTCTAAGTGATAATTACTTTGCCAGGTTCTAGGGGGGGCTACACTTCTTTTTTGTTGGTCGAGCCAATCCCCCTCATTGCACTCGTCCAATCTTAGGACATTACCGCATTTCATCTCAAAGAGGATCTAACTCTTTCTTTCGGGAAAGGGAAGGTTGAAAGATGTTGGATAGCCTATCCTCTTCCGATAGAGTGATAAGAGAAACTCACCCTCATATTGCTCACTCCAATAGTTAGTGGTTTATTTCTAAGACCAATTACCGAAATCGAAATAAGCTTAGTCCAAAATCTGGAATGTCGAGTAGCTTTTAAATAAAATGGTTAAAACAATTCTATGATCGAAGCTTCAAAGTCAACTGATGTTCTAGCACCAGTAGTAGTGGGAGGAACCTAACCTGGTCTCTAATAAGGCTTGGGACTAGTCGGATGTCTCAAAAGGATTGTTAGGGCTGGATGAGCCTATACTATTTTATTTGAGGATGGAGAGAAATTCAAAGGTTGCCAATGAGAGCTACAAAAGAAAGAGTAGAAACCCACAGGGCAATCAAGCCTTAGTAGTGAAGCTAGCCTATTAAATAGATCACCTATGCGTACGTTATCTAGAATAAGGACAAACTGAGACATGTGGGAACCGAGGCAAACCACCGAGAGTGATAAGGGTAGGATGAAGCTCCTCATCGAAAAATGATCTGATCAGATTCCTCAATATTCAAAAATTCTTCCAATTCAGCTTATTCAATTTAAGAAACTAAGCATTCAAGTTGACCCGCCTACCTGGTCGGGTTGTTTGATTGAGTCGAGGTTGGCGATCGCCTTTGTCTAGTTTCATTGCCTAGAGATGCATTTTTTTGGGTAAGAAATGAATGAGGCCTTACGAGTGAACTACCTTACAGCTCTATGGGGAGACCTTCCAACGTGGATTCATGTAAAACATCGCGCCACCATACGAACATGGTATATAGGATAAATATGAGGCCCAAACTGAGACGTGTTGCACCCCCTTGAAATGGATGCATGTACATCATACTTCCTACGGTGGTTGCCAAAGCTCCAAGTGAACCCAAAATAGGCCATGGACTTGGATCTCCTAAATGATAACAATGTCTCTGAGATTCAATTATAAACCACTTTGCCTCAATTGTATGTACCGGTTGTTATGCCAATAGCAGCGCTGGGCAGCTAAGTTGGTATGGAAGAACTTCTACGCCGCGGGAAATCCTTCTCTATACAAGTTCTAGGATGAGGTTTTTGAATAGAACTTCGATATGCGAGAGGTGTAAGCACTGCAAGGTGTGAAGCAATCTCACAACAACCATTTAGGGAATTTCGCTGAAGGGAAGGGTTGCTGGTTTATCTAAAACGATTCCTATTCTAGGTACGGTTTGAAACTCGGTCTGCTTGCTCCTACAAAAGCTCATACGGGGTGTCTCCTACTCCTCTCTGGGGGCTCGCTCCACTCTATGCCCAAAGCTCCCACTAAATCACCGAGTGGTCAACCAATTGCTAATACTCAATATGCTGGTCCGGTTAATCCCAACCTCCCCCGCGACTGTTGTCATAGTCAACAAGGTTGAAACTTCCGAGAAAAAACTTAGAATTAGGAGGGCAATCCTCCCGCTTTGGTTGCTTGGCCGGGATAGAACTAGCGCTTAGTAAGCGACTTAGTAATCCCTTATATAGGTTGGAGCTAAGAAGCTTACCAACAAAGAACTATTAGAGAAAGGGGAAAGGGCTTTTTCAGCTTGTTAACTAGGGCTGAGAAATTGTTGCTTGTTGTCTACTTTGCAAGCCTTCACTGCCACCTTCTGTAACTTCCCTTCTTTCATCCATTCACGAGGAGCACTCTATCCTCTCTCAATGAGCCTATTTATCCTTTGATTTGGAAGATGGGCATTGCCTTCGATTCGAAAGGCATGGGTTTCAATGTCTCTAGATGAGACCCCCCACTAGTCCGGCTAACTATTAAGTGGTTCTTTCAGGCAAGAAGTAGGCTTGGCCCTACCCTACGGGCGGGCATCTCATCAAATTCCCACAAATGGAATGTGAAGTGGGGCCCATGTAAATGATCGAGACCTCACAAACAACAACGCTCCTTCCTCATATGGAGTTCGGAACCCAAAGGCAATCGTTGAGTGAACTCTATCTTCTTTGTGTTAGTTGACCTAAGTCGCAGCCCTTCGGACTAAGTCATGACCATAGGATCTCACAGTGTCGCAATGAGTTAAAGATGAGATAGGGTATCCAGTCCTATTGGTAGGGATACCTATGCCACCTGTGTTTTTTATCCCTAGCATACTGCTTAGCAAAGCAAATGGTAGGTCATAGACTGGAGCAGATAGACCTTGCTACACCGCGATCGTGAGAACTCTCTTCAAGCAGATCAACACCCAAAAAACTAATAGAAAGGGCCCTAAACTAAAGGAATTAAAGCTTCCTTTGGTTGCTCCTCGGGGGTACCCGCAAAGGATTGTGAGGTTGGACCAGGTACAAAGAATGAATCTCTATCTATGCACGGAAGTTGCTAGCCGGCGGCAACTCATTTCCGCTACTAAAGGAAGCAAGGGACTCCAATCTTTAGCACTCCATCTATAATTGGATAGAAAGGCGCTAGCCTGGGAAGAAAGCTTATCATGGTGGTATATAGTAATGATTCGACATATCATCATTTCTCTTGAGTGATGTAAGTGAGGCGAAATGAAGCCACCCTAGCCCATTGAGTGCTCTACCTCAGGCCATCAACATCATACACTTTACTGAAATAGATTTTGCAGAAAACCAGCCATTGATCTAGCGGAAGCAACGGCCAGGGCATGGATAATAACAGCTCCTTTTGTGACATCCTGATTTTCAGGTTCTGATTTCGAGTGGATAAGTTGGGCCTTTCATCGATGTGGCTATAGTGTTTTTCTCTAAGATGACCACTCATGAGATAACTAACCTATCATGGGAAGCCGTTAAGGGATTTTAACGTAATAGATTTGAGAATTCGACCAGGAATCAACTGCTCGACCGTGCTAGTCTACAAGGGTCATTACGGTATAATTAAAAATCGACTGGAGACTGTAGATAGGTTAATTTGACTAAGATGTGTGATCAAAGTGAGGTGATTCAACTTGATTGCAAAATTCTTGTCGATTGGCACTTGACCTATTTTATTTCGTTTTGAGTACTTTGTGTCCGTATTTGAAACCTCGAGATTTTCACGACCACCGAAAGTCGCCAATGTGTCAAAGAGGTACGTATGGTTCGAAGAAAATCGACCACGGATCAATTGTACCAAAAATTTCTAAAGGCTACCTGGTAAGTTAGGTTACACTAAAATCGCGCCAGATTGAAATTAACCGCGAATTTGAATTTGATTTCAAAAATTGAAAGTTCTGTCATATTACAAGTCATTTTAGAAACATCGACTCATCTTTTGAGGAAATTTCGACAAGTTCGGGATTTTTACAGAAACTTGATTTGGACGATTCGGAAAACGAACAAAAATTCGAATTGACCAATTTGAAGGGATTTCTGGCCTCTGGCGTGAACTACTTGGTGAAAGGAAATTTCATGGGCTTTTTCCTTAACAAATCGGACCTTAATTAGAGAAGTTTGTTCAGAAATTGGATTTCGGGAAAAATAAAGTAAAATTCGGAATTGAAAGGAATGACTGTTTTTGCTATCCAAGACTTGTTGATTGGGAGAATTATGGTGCAAGAAATCAAGTGAGGATCAAGTACTTTAGCATGGGGATTTTTTGGGACCAAATTGGATTGTTTGAAAGCTAGTGGGACATTTTCTTGTGGAATAAGGATGTTTAATGTTTTATTTTAATCATTTTCCCTCTCCTCCTATTTCTGCACATGTTTTCCCTGCCGTGCATGTTCGCACGTTCTTCCCCCTTCCCCTTTTTGGTCTCTCTCTCTCTCTCTCTCTCTCTCTCTCTTGCGCGCATGTTCTTTCCCCCCTAGCCGACAGTCCCCCTGCAGCTGGTCTCCTCTTTGACTTTTAAACCATTCTTATCCTCTCTCTTTATTTCTCTCTCTTTCTTGCCAACGTGAAGCCCCTTAAACCCTTCTGCTTCTCTTTTATTTTCCTTTTCCCCTGCACCTTCCCTGCCCCCACCAAACCCTCTCCAAATTTGCTACTTTCTTCTTCACATGCGCCCCACCGACTCTCCTCCATTCGGTCACGAAGACACTAGTCAAAATTTTCCCAGCAAGCTTCTCGCAGTTGACCCTCCACCGTGGCCCATCATCACCGCACGAAGCTGCTCCATCCCTCTTCCACTCTAACCCATCCGAAGTCCAACAGCGGCTCCGTTTCAGCAAGTCCAGCAGCCACCTCGGCCCGGTTCCTGGCCGTTCTGGTCGCGGCCCGCACCACCACCCGCGGCCGCCGAGTCTAGCCCAAACCGTGCCTAAACCAGCCACCATTGCAGCTCCTTGGGTCCAAGATCTAAAGCCAAAGTCAGCAAGGGTTTGTGGGCATTAAGGCTCGTTTTTCGCGCGTCCCGACCCCGTTTAGCGATCCCGTTTTGGAGTTTGTCGATCCCCGTCGCGTCCTCGTCGTTTTGGTTTGAGCGGATTGCAAACCAAGTGAGTTTAACTCACTAATCCATGCTTAGTAGGTTAATGACACTTAAAGGTTGTTTAGTTCATGTTAAGTGTGGATTATGTGGATAGTTAGAGTAGATTAGCAATTTAATTAATTATTATTGCATGTTAGGTGGATAGAGTAGTGTAATTAGCAAGTAGACAGATGGTAGTATTTAATCAACGAGTCTCATAATTTTTCCGAACCCGTTTCGATGTTTAATTAGGCTTTACGGGCATAAGTGAGCATTTTTAGTATTTATTAATTAATTTCCATAATTAATTAATTAATTAATTAATTATTTTCTGAAATTAGACCGGGATAGCCTGTGACCGGAATTTTGTGTTGATTGCAATGGTATGATCTGTTTATTTAATTGAGTTCTAATTTGTGCTGATAGTGATTTTAGGAATTTATTCCTAAATTTATTTAATTTCAGCAATTAATTGGAAAATCATCGGGCATCGATTTACATCGCCAAAAATGAATTTGTAAACTATTGAAATTAGTGGGATTTTCAAGTGGCAAAAAAATTGTATTTTGGCTAAGACCAACCGTGTACCCACACACGATTATTTTTATCGGATATGATAAAAAATTGTGAAATGGTTAGATGGTCATGGTGGTATACTGCATCAGCCTGCGGGTTCGATACATCAACTTAGAGTGAGCAATATACCGGTATATTATATCAACCTACGAGTTCTGATATGTCAGCTTAATGTGAGCAGTATACCTGGCAACATCTGGTGAGCATTATTAGTATACTATATCAGCTTACGGGCAATATGTCAGCTTAGAGCGAGCAGTATACTATCTATTAGCAGCTTCTCATGAGCTAAAATATCTATATATCAGCTTAGAGTGAGCAGTCTTGATTATGATCGGACTTTATAGATAGTATTTATTGAGATGACCGGGGAATGGTCTTGATGACATGGAATCGACTGAGTCGATTGATCGATGATTCAATCTAATGTGGTGATCTGATTGTTGTGATTCAATTCGAGGAATTGCATATTTTATTGACTTGTAGGAAGGAACTGAGGCCAAGGTAAATCCTCTGATTTGTGTTGTGCTTAGGCAGCCCTCATGGCGTATTTTCTTCCTAGTTGGGTCTTAGGTGGTGAACTTGCCGATACGTCGTCTCACGCCGTTGTGGGATAACATTTTTTGGTTCGCAAATGTCGATTCCCCCTAGATGTCATGGTCGTCTCATGAGGGTTATTGAGAGGGTCTCCAACTTCTCCGATCGCAGAGGAGTTTGGATTTACGAGCTAGTTGTAACCACTGTCTGGGTCGAAGAGATTCCACACCAAGAGATACCTAATCGATTCAGAGCCTGGTTTTGCACTACTCCCTATGGTGTTAGGATAGGTCCCCTTAGGGCTTTTGATATCCCTACTGTGGTGATCGATGCTGCTCTGGATGAGGATCTAGCTGACCCTCCTGATGGCGTAGTGGAGGACCCGCCGTGCCGCCCGGATCCTGTGGACACCGAAGAATTGGCAAACGAATTTGATTAGCTGGTCGTAGGACAGCTTGTTTTGAGAGAGTCAACCTTTTTGTAGACCTTGTAAATATCGGCTAGTAATGTATATGAATTAGCTTGATATGTATAAAGGTGTGTTGTGGTTATAAAAAATTGTGGCCCTACTTTTCTATCACACCTTGTTGTTGTCTAGGGATTTATTTATTCACTTTCGCATGTGCATTAAAGTGAATGGGTTAGTAACATGTCACGCCCCGAACCTCGAGTGCGCACACATCCCACTGCGGTCGATCAAATATGCGACATTCCCAGGTAGTGTCGCCGACCCCATTTAATTATTATGAGCATACGGAATGTGCTAAGAAACTACTATAAAAAAACATACGGGATAGGACAGCAGGAAAGATCAATTCAAAATCAAACCAACATACTTTCATATATCATCAATCCAGGGTTTACATACACCAACAGGATCCAAAGACTATATGCACCAAAAATGGGTCAGAGTTTATGTGCATCAAAAAGGGTCAGTCTACGCAACATGGATCGGTCCACCAAAAAGAGGAACAGTCCTATAACTACTAATCGGACTCGTTCGTCGATCCCACATCTTCCACATCTGACTGCCCTAGGTCCGGAAACGATGGGTTGTCCACCCTATCACCAGGAAGGTTAGCTACACTCTCACCCAGAATAGCATCTATCATGGCCAGTGGAATATCAAAACTGTCAAGTGGACCAATCCTAAAGCCATTGGCCCCAAAACAGAACCAAGCACTAAACCTATGGGGTACCCTAACATCTTCGGTCTCCTGGATCCATACGATAGTCCTGATCAGCTCGTAGACCCAATGGCTCCCAGGATCAGGGAAGTTGTGCACCTGCTCGATGATCTGCACTGGGATGCCATTCTTCTCCGGGGGTCCCGCCATCTACGGTCCTGTAATATTTTCCCCAAACCGGGATGAGACATTGTCTCAGCAAGTTCACCCCTCCTAAACCCCTATTAGAAAGAAAATACGCCCTAGAGTGGTCTAGCCACACAGCACAGAAAACTTACCTCGCCTTCTTGCCTTCCTGCAGGTTAGTACAATTCATATCACTCAAGCACAAGTAATAATAAGAATGTAAACCATCGGAACACAATCAATTTCACTTAATTTCGCAATCACAACAAGCGTTCCAAATCATCATTATCCACTGCCACACAAGGGCATAGCCTACTCGCAGTTTGGCTATCTACTGACATATAGCCAAGCATTGCCTCCCCACCTTGGAGCACGGCTTCGTCAGTACATCGATGGCGTTCTCGAATGAGCATGGGTCCAGTTGGCCTAGCCTCTACTGCGACCCGAGCCACGTCACTCTATTGACGGCATTTCTAGAAAAATAAAGGTTTAGTTGGTCTAGCCACTACTCGCGACCGAGTCTTTCAACCAGCACACGACAATTCAAAATCGATCCCTGGATACTTTACATTTCACTCACATACTCCAATTACAGTATTAACCCTTCAAAATTCGATTTCGGTGTCAAACCCGACACTTGGGAATTTCTGAATAAAATCCCTATTTTTCAAAATCAACACTCAATTTGCAATATTCACTCATCAAATTCAAATTCTAAATATACAAAGCAGCGATCGGCACGAAATTCTGAGCAATTAGGATCAAAAATAAATTTTCGAGTTTTTTTTATAAATAATAATATTTTGGTGATTTTCGGAATATAATATATTATTAAATAATCCAATAATTTTGAAACATTTATTTAAATCATAAATAAATTCCTTTAAGTCACATCAATAAACTACTTAACCTTTAAACTAAACATACTTTACCTTAATTAATCACCTTAATCTAATCCACATCTAAATAAACTAATCTAACAACTTAATCTCAATCAACCTAAGCTAAACACACTTAAGACATCATTAACCCACTAATCAAGGTTTAGTGAGCTAAACTCACCGGAATCGCTTTCCGACGAGTCTCCGGCGAAGAGCACGACAACGCCGACGACAAACCTACACGGATCAACACCAAATGAGAACTAAAAGGCGGTCAAATCGAGCTTGAAGGGGGCTGGATCTTGCTGGAACTTCCAGCCACTGACTAAGCTTGGAGGAGGCGGCACGGCGGCTGAACGGGCGGAGGAACGGCAGAGGAGGACCGGTGCTAGCTCGAGCAACGACCGGCGGTGGCTCCGGCGGTCTTGCTAGCTCCGACGGTGGCTGGCAAATGGTGAGCAGCTGTTGGCGAGGAGGGACGACGACGCTGGAGTTCGGGTGGAGGCGGAGCAGCGAGACGTGAGCGGGACGGCGACGTGCGAGCTCCGGCGAATGGCGAGCGACGAGGAACGCAGGCAAAGGGCGGCCGGCCAAGCAAGCAATCGAGCGGCGAAAAGGGGGCGGACGAAGGGGGGTGGTCGCTGGTTTCCTTTTAGCTTTTTCCCTCTCTCTCTCTCTCTCTCTCTCTCTCTCTTTCCTAGTTCAAATGAAGAAGATGATGGGGACAAGGGGGAAGTGACATCCCACCTTTCCAAGAGCTCATCCCCACCATCCACTTGTCATCATCCTAGCCCATCTTGCCTCCCCCATGACATCACTTGTGATGTCACCATCCACTAACTCCAACCTTCCACAACTTTAGTCCAATAGGTTCAATTTCATTTTCCGCCGGGGTCCAATTCTTGTACATCCAATTTCTTCAATTCCCATCGATTCTCTTCCAACTGAGTCCAAATTAAAGTTTATAATTTAATCCAATGTTCATAATAAAATTTGTGACACACCAGACTTCCAATTTCAGAATTCGATATCAATTTCACATTTAATTTCATTTTGGCACGATACTAGCACGGCCCAACCTTCCAGGTAGCCTTTAGAAATTTTTATGCATTTGACCTATGGTTGATCAATTCAAGCCACAATGTACATCTTTGACACATTGGCAACTTTCGGTTGTCGGGGTAATCTTAAGGTTTCAAATACGGGCACAGGGTACCCAATCGATAGAAAAATCGGTTAAGTGCCAATCGACCAAAATTGTGCGATCTGGTGGAATCACCCACACTTGATCACATGCCTCTATCGAGTCGACCTATCTCCGATCTCGAATCGATTTTTAATTGTGCCGTAATGACCCTTGCAGATTAGCTCGGTCGAAAGATTGCTTCCTGGTCAAATTCTTGAGTCGATGCATTATAATTTCTTAACGGCTTCACTTGATAGACTAGTTTTCACATGAGTGGCCGACTCAAAGAAAGGAACTATATGCGTGCCAACGAAATGCCCGTCTCAATTTATTGAAAATAGAATTGGAAAATCAGGATGTCACATAGCACGTCCTAGGACGTCACTATTTAATCGACCACCAAGGGATAAGCACGCATTCGGAGGATCGGGGAGTGACATCCCCGTTTAAGTGGTATCAGAGCAGGTCAGTGTTTAGAGTGATAAGGTGCGATGAGTCGTGGGATAGTTAGTAGGAATGACCTTTATTTCATGCTGATGCATGTGATTGATAGCTGATTGGTAGCTTGTTTGTGTGGGTCACTCAAATTCTAATATGCTATTGGAATTAGAAAACAGGTTTCTATAAAGATCCTATAGCTTGAGTGATCATGATTTAAGGACTCTTAGTAAGAGGATAGTAGCCTCTCGGACTCGGGGTAGAACATCAACAAGGATCGGTGCCCGAGGTAGTCGTGGCAGAGCGCAGGCCCAACACTAGTGTAAGAGTACCGCACAGGTCGGTACTAGTGTAGCAACACCGAGCGATCCTAGGTTCGACGAGATCGTTCAAGCGCTAGTGTTCCTTAGGAACTCATCGAGCCAGTAAGCTTAGGACCGAGCCGCCGCTGTCACTACCGTCGTCAATGCCATAACCGCTATTGTTGCCGCATCTGCTGAGGTCCAACCTGGAATTGTGATAAGGGAACGGACTATAGTATCTGAGTCAAGATTTAGTTAAGGCAGAAATGGAAATTGGTCAGAGAAAAGACTGATGTTAAGAGAAAAGTATTCTATTCCTGATATAGCTAGTACGAGAACCTAGAGGGGGGTAAATAGGTATATAAAAAAACTTTCTTTGAAGATTGCACAATATTTAAACAGTTAAAAGATCTGCAACAGTTAAAAATTCAATCGCAAGACTGAGTAAGGGAAAGAGAGAATTGAACACGCGGTTTATAGTGGTTCGGCTTGATTCAAGCTTACGTCCACTCTTCTGCACTGACAGCCAATTGGCTGGATTCCACTATGATCAAAGAGCTGTTACAGTGTTGATCTTCCTTGATTTCTAGGTGTAGATGATCTACCACACTCGCTCAAGGTGTCACCAAATATAAACACTCTCTGTGTATACAATTTCGCTCGAACCGTATCGACTAACAATCAAGGTTCTTCGGACTGAATTTTTCTATCAATCACACACTTAAAACAACTAGAACGTCTTCCTTTTATACTCCTTTATGCCATCATAGCCGTTGGCACTTACCAAAGGAATTCCTCCAATCTACCCGTTTGACGGAATCAATCAAGAAGATCATCCGAGCTATTTAAGGAATCTGATGATAGCCCATCAATCCTGTTCGCCCATACAATCAGGATCTTGGTTTCCAAGAATAGAACATTCCAAGATTATTTCGTCGACCATCGGATCTTCAATCGATCTTAGATGAGAATCAAAGAATCCGAAATAATTATCCAACCAAAGAATCTTTTCCAGAGGATAGGATCGAATCCTCAACCATTTACCTCGGCTTTGGATTTCCTTCGTCACTTGGATTAGAAAGACTGTCAGTGAGAATAGACTTAAGTCTTGAGTCTTGAGTCTTGAGTCTTGAGTCTTGAGTCTTGAGACTTTAAACTGTCGGTCTCCGAACATCCAGACTTAGACTGATAGAAACGTTTTGTCAGCTTCAAAATATTCTGGAAAGATTTCTCCAACAATCTCCCCCTTTTTGATGGTGACAAAACTTTCTTGTAGATTTGAACAACTTTGACTGCAAAAACATTTCTCAAGCAATATGGCTAACTCATAAAGATTAATAAAACAACCGGACTCGCATCCACGAAAAATTGGTTAGTCTTTCATGAGTAACACCATATAACAACACTTGAAATAAATGCAACCAGTCAAGCATCACAATCCACAGCCAATTCAGTCAAATTCACACTCAAGTTCAAGTTCTCAAGTCATACTCAAACATAAACATAACCACTAAAGTTTTAAAAGATATTGAAAAAGTTGTTGGTTCAAATTGGTTCTCCCCTTTTTGTCGGCATTAAAAAGGGTGAGAAAGGAGTCATGTCCGCTTGGGAATGCGCACGATCCGGAAATCCCCAATGGACTGGACTACTCCTTCGAGCTTCTTCGGTCTTCCCTCGGTTGAGCTACCTCTTCTCCCTTAGCATTGGCTTGAAGTTGCGAGCGAGGTCTTTGAATTTATCCTCTAGAGAGACGAAGATGCTTGTCCAAAGCATTCTTCAAGGCTTGGATTTCACGATCCGAGCATATATCCGGCCACGCATTTCCGAAGAATATCCATGATACGACGAAAATCTGCAGAATCTTCCGTCTCGTGTACTAGCATTGGCTTTCTCGGAAGGTGTGTATGCGTACGATGGCACTTCGTTAAGTCTTGCAGATTTGGTTCGACGTATCGTGACATTCCTCGGCAATTGAGAGACCTGAACTTCTTCCGGGTCTTCTCGGAGATTGTCTTAGATCTTCACCGACAAAGACATGAGGTGCGAGACCTCTCTTGCTCGCCAACTCCCCCGTCTCTAGGACATCGAAAAAGGAAGAGTGATGATCATGCTCTTGATTTCCCTTCTCTCCGGATTCATCGCGAGACTTTTCTTTTTCTCCTTCTCCTCCTTCTTCAACTTCTTTCTCCTTCTCTCTCTTTCTTCTTCTTCTTCTCGCGCTCTCTCCGAAGTTACTCGTCGGTTGAGACACAGAACGTCTGGTTCTTGTTAGTGCTTGGATAGTGGGATCTTCATCATCTTCATCTTCATCTTCATCCTCCAGGATGAGAGTTCTTTTCTTCTTTTTCGATGGAGCACCAATGGCCTCCTTTCCTTTTCTCTTTGAGGCGGATCGAACGGAGATTTCACTTTGAATTTCTCCATTGCCTTGGAGAGTTCTTGCAGACGCATCTTCATTAACATTTTCAACCCTACCACCATCTTATCACGCGGTCGAACACAAAATGTATGTGGCGGTTCAATGTTCATGTGTCTCAAGATCTTGGTCACCGCACCGAGGATAAGGCAATTGTCCTTTGTCTTTTGACATTGCTCTGTACATATGGAAGAGAATAGTGTGCGGGAGAGAAAACTTCCGTCCTGAGTTGATCGCGTACATCAACTTTGCTTCAGAAAGAGACACAGAAGTCTTTGATGTAGACTTCGGTCTGAGACAGTTGATCACAATCTTATGAAGCACGATGTTGATGGCCTTCATCCTCGAGTAGGTAATTTTCTTCTCTGCATCCATATCTTTGACAAGATCCAGAGTAGTACGAGTAGGTGAGACTTTGATTGGGAGATAGCGTCCCCGTTCAACTCCAACTATGTCCGCCAACATATTCACATCTACCACGTAGACTTGGTCTCGAACACTGAATGAAATTCTATTCGCATCCAAAAAGCTAAGATTTGAATAGAAATAAGCGGTCGATTGAGCATACCCGTCCGTAGAGTCGAGCAAAAGTCTCAAGTTGAAGCAAATTCAACTTCTCTCTTAAGTTCATGTTGATGGTGTCAAGGAAGTCAAAATCAACACTTCTAGGGTTTATCACCCCTCTTTTCAACAAACAAATACACTTTTTCCGATCCTTGGATTTAAACAAATCCATCCGATTTCCTTTCACCTTTGCCGCCACACCCATTCTAGGTTTAAATTCAAGGAACATTTTGTCATCATCGTTCCCTTCAATCGATTTTGTCCCGGCAAACGAGGGTCTCGGGAATGTTCGCAAGAGCCTCCTCCGCCTTCCTTTAGGAGCAATTCTCAATTCCTCCATTTTCCGCAGAAAAAGATACTCATTCCCATAATTTTTGTCCTTAAGGAAGTCATCTATATATTTTAATGAAGAACTGGAGCTTTTCACCGCACGATAAAGCTTGTAGATAAAGGAGGGTCTTTGAACTCTTACTGGGTCGACTTCCTCAATTATCTCATCTTCCAGATGTTGACTTGCACCTTGTGGGGCAGGAGGTGATGAATGACGTGGAGGAGAGCGAATCGGACTTTGTCGCTGACTTGATAAGTCTTCTTCCTCGCAAGATCAAAGTGAGTCGGTCCCTTCTCCATTCTTTGTGGTCCCCTCGCTTGCGATTCTTGATGATTTCCTCGAAGACGACATCTTTCTTTGTCTATTGGAAGATTCCTTCTCTTGCTTTTCCCAAGAAAAATGACCACTTTCTCGACGACGAACAAGAAGTAGAAACAAAGATTTCGGGAGGAGAGTGCCTTTTAGGGTTTTGAAAATTGGGCGAAGAAAAACTGTATATATACCTCGGATTTGAAAAGAGAAGTTTAATCGGTACAAGGAAAGTGTACGAACACTTCTTTTCAAAATCAATAATTGCCAAAATTAATTCCTTAAAAAAAGACAAGTTTTCAAATTTCACACGAATTATATCTGAATGAAAGATCGTACCTTTTCGAGATAAAATAACTAAACAAGAATTCGTACCTTTTAGATAAAATAGCAACTTACAGTCTTTAGTCATGAATGTTTGAGTCTCATGATTTAAAGTCAGAGAGATCAGAGTCTTAGAGTTGGTGAGTCTCTAGACTTTAACTTCTTCAAGCTTCAAAATGTTGAGTCTTGAGCGGATAAAGTCGAATTGATTTTTCTCCAAAGGCTTTGTGAATATATCCGCTAGTTGACTTTTTGAATCAACAAATTGAATCGAGATTTCTCCATTTTGAATATGATCTCTAATGAAGTGATGTCGAATCTCAATATGCTTTGCTCTTGAATGAAGGATTGGATTTTTGGTGAGATTGATCGCGCTTGGTGTTGTCACATCGATTTACGTGCATGAGTCTTCAATGCCAAAGTCTTGTAGCTGTTGTTTTATCCATAGAATTTGCGAACAGCAACTTCCAAGAGCTACATACTCGCTTCGTCGTTGAGAGAGCTATAGTGCTTTGCTTCCTTGAGAACCAAGACACATCCCGTTTCCAAGCGGTTGACAAGTTCCGTAAGTGCTCTTTCTATCGACTCGCAACCGGCCGATCCGCATTTGAGTATCCTAGAAGATTAAAGTCTCCCTCTTTGGATACCAAAGACCGATGCTTGAAGATGAGGCAACGTATTTGATAATACGTTTCACGGCAATGAGATGTGATTCTCTAGGATCTGATTGAAACCTAGCACGTATGCAAACACTCAACAAAATATCGGTCTAGAAGCGGTAAGATAAAGAAGTGAACCGATCATGCTCCCGTACATGCTTTTGATCTACTTTCTTCCCTTCTTCATCCTTGTCTATCTTCGAGAACATGACATTGGTATGTCGGTCTTTTTGCACTTTCCCAATCCAAACCTTTTGACAAGATCATTCGCATATTTTTCTTGATGAATGAAAGTTCCTTCCTTCATTTGTTTTACTTGGAGTCCAAGAAAGAATGTTAACTCTCCCATCATACTCATTTCAAACTCATCCTGCATAGACTTAGAAAATTTCTTACATAGACTTTCATTAGGTGAACCAAAAATAATATCGTCCACATATATTTGAACAAGTAAAAAGCTTTTGTTTTCCTTTTTGATAAACAAAGTAGTATCTACTTTACCTTTGACAAAACCATTCGTAATAAAAACTTACTTAGTCTCGTCGTACCAAGCTCGAGGTGCTTGCTTTAAACCATACATGGCCTTTTTCGATCCCAAGACCGAGTCGGGCTTCTTTGGGTCTTCAAACCCAGGTGGTTGTTCCACATAAACTTCCTCATGGATAAATCCATTTAGGAATGCACTTTTGACGTCCATTTGGAATAACCTGAAATTTTTATAACAAGCAAACGCAAGTAATAGACGAATAGCCTCTAACCTTGCTACTGGTGCGTAAGTTCGTCATAGTCTATTCCTTCTTCTTGCGTATAGCCTTTGGCCACGAGTCTTGCTTTGTTTCGTACGACTTTTCCTTCTTCATTCATCTTGTTCCCGAATACCCATTTGGCTCCAATAACAGTTTTACCTTTTGGTTTAGATGTCAATTCCCGAGACATCATTAATGTTGAACTGTCGAGTTCTTCTTGCATAGCTTCGATCCAACTTTCATCGATAAAGCTTCTTCTATGCTTTTTGGTTCAATTTCAGAAATGAGAGCCACAAAGACTAGATTCTTCATGCCTTTTTGATCTGGTGCGGATTCCTTCATTGATTTCGCCAATAATGAGATCTTTGAGATGACCGGATTTGTGCTTCCAGCTTACTAGTTGATTTGCCTGGTTGATGATCTCTTTCTTTATTTGAATCTTCATGAGCATCTTGATGTTGGACTTCCTGAGTCTGAGATGCTTCTTGAGTTGAAGACATTGGAAAGTCTAGAGCGAGTTCAGACTCTTCATATTGAGTCTGGCTGGATTCATCTTGCGTTGAGTCTTGGAATTTGACATTCATTGATTCCTCCACAGACTGGCTTTTCTTGTTGTAGACTCTGTAGGCTTTGCTTGATGTAGAATATCCAAGGAAGATGCCTTCATCTGATCTTTCTTCAAACTTACCAACTCGATCATTTGCATTTTTCAAAATAAAGCATTTGCAACCAAACACATGAAAGTATGAAACAATAGGCTTCTTACCTTTGAACAATTCATAGGGGGTTTTATCTAGAATAGGTCTTAGGAAGACTTTATTTATGATATAGCAAGCTGTTGAAATAGCTTCAGCCCAAAATCGTGAAGAGATTTTACTTTCAATTAAAAGTGTTCTAGCCATTTCTTGAAGAGATCTATTCTTTCTTTCCACAACTCCATTTTGCTCGGAGTATATGGTGAGGAAAACATATGGTTAAAACCAGATTTATCACAAAATTTCGTAAAATCTTGATTTTCAAATTCACTTCCATGATCTGTTCTTATACTTGAAATAGCACATCCTTTTTCATTTTGAACCTTTTTGCAAACTTCTCAAAGTACGAAAAGGTTTCGACTTACTTGCAAGAAAATATACCCGTGTAAAGCGAGAGTAATCGTCTACAATTACTAGACAATACTTCTTACCTCCAATGCTCGGGTTCTTGTTGGTCCGAAGAGATCCATATGAAGCAACGTAGTACATGATTAGTAGAGACATGATTTATTGGCTTAAATGAATTTCTTACCTGCTTTCCCAGAATGCATGGAGTGCATAAGTCAAACTTTTGGTATGGCACTTTAGGTAGTCCTCGAACAAGCTTCTTTGATGAGATTTTGGCTAATTGCTTCATGTTGATGTGGCCAAGCTTTCGTGCCATAAGACTGCTTCATCTTGAATTGAGATTAGGCATTGTGCTTCATTTGGTTTTACATCAAGGAGGTAGATGTTTCCATGCCTTCGACCCATGAAAGACTGAGTCGAATCTTTACTAATTCCAGAACATATGCCTTCTTGAAAGGAGATCTTGAAACCGGTATCACACAATTGGCTAATGCTGAGAAGATTGTAATTGAGTCCTTCCACTAGAGAGACATTGCTTATTGTAAGATTTCCAATTTTCACAGTTCCGAATCCCACAATACTTCCTTTGCTATTTCCTCCAAATGAAACTTTTCCACCATTTACTTGAATAAGCTTTATGAAACAATTTGAGTCTCCTGTCATGTGTCTTGAGCATCCGCTGTCAAGATACCACTTTACCTTCTTTTGACAGACCCGCATTCAAAAAAGAGTCTCAAGCTTTCTTTGGTACCCAAATTTTCTTGGGTCCTTTGGTGTTAGTAGGATGAGCATTATTAGGCCATACTCTCTTAACGAGCTTCCAAACCATAGGACAGTCTTTTTCAAAATGATCTTGACTCGTTACACTTTGAATATCTTAGAGCATTTCGACCTACGAGACTTTACAAAGACTTTCTTGAAATGATTTTTGTAAGCCTCTTTTGACGGTCTTTTCTTAATTCTTTCTTTTACTTTTGGAAAATCAATCAAGGGGATTGTTTCCGCTTTGTCATACCTAGACCAGACTTATTAAAGTAAGGTCTTTGGACCGAAAGAACTTTTTCAAGTTTTTCCGACCCTATTGAAAATTTCTTTGAAATATTTGATAAATTAGTTTTTAAGAAAGCATTTTCTTTTGAAAGTTTTTCTTCATTCTCTTTAAGAGTAGAAACATTCAAGTTTAAACTTTTCACTTTTTCTTCTAAAATGTTTTCCTTTTGTTTTAAAACTGAGTTTTCCTTTTTAAGTTCGGAAATCTTTTTTAGAGAAGTCTTAAGACTAAAACATAATTCATCAATGTATTTAGAGACTTTGACAGGGATTTTATAATCACTTACCTCAAATTCACCGTCCGAAGTCGATCCAGTCCGATTGCGCCATCGAGACATAGGTTGGCATATTCCTCATCACTTTCTTCACACTCGTATCGCTCCGGGTTTCGGCTTTAAGAGCTTTTCGAGACTTCTCGGGCTTTCCTCTTTTCTTCTTCGAAGAGGACAGTTGGGTCTCGATGTGTCCCTTTTTCTTACACTCGAAGCAAACTACATCTTTGTTTGGTTCCTCATTATCAACAAACTTGGTTTGCTGTTTCGAAAACTTTGTTTCTTTGAGTTGAACCTTCTTCCTTTTTTATTCAGCTTTCGAACCTTCTAATCATAAGAGCAAGCTCCTTATCGTCCGCATCTTCTTCGAGAATCTGTATCATCGAATCATCGTTAGATTTTAATGCAATGGATTTCTTACCTCTTGGATCTTCGTCTTCATTAATTCGTTCCACTTCGTAAGACCAAGAGTTCCAATCAGCTCGTCTACGAGATAATGGCATAATTCTTTGCGTCTCTCTTATCGAAGTCTTTATATGATTCCAATCCTTGGAGAGTCCACGCAGAGCTTGTTCACCTTCATAGGATCAGAAATTTTCTGTCCTTGATTCTCAAGACCATTGACAATATCTCGTAATAGATTCTCAAGAACCTTGATTGTTAGTCGATACGATTCGAGCGAAATTGTATACACAGAGAGTGTTTATATTTGGTGACACCTTGAGCGAGTGTGGTAGATCATCTACACCTAGAAATCAAGGAAGATCAACACTCGTAACAGCTCTTTGATCATAGTGGAATCCAGCCAATTGGCTATCGGTGCGAGAAGAGTGGACGTAGGCTTGAATCAAGCCGAACCACTATAAACCGCGTGTTCAATTCTCTCTTTCCCTTACTCGGTCTTGCGATTGAATTTTTAACTGCTGAGATCTTTTAACTGTTTAAATATTGTGCAATCTTCAAAGAAATTTTTTTTATATACCTATTCACCCCCCTCTAGGTTCTCGTACTAGCTATATCAATTGGTATTAGAGCTCGTGTTCTTACTTTATTTGAAGTGTTTTACTTCAGAGTAAAAGATCCATGGCTAGTATGCTAGCATCGGGGCTGGTGGAAGGGCAAAGCAATACCGAGACCACCCTACTTTGATGGAAAAGATTACAACATCCGGAAAAACAAGATGAAAGCTTTTCTACGATCAAAGGATCCTCCGGAATGGGATGTGGTGGAAAGAGGAATTACTCCTACCGCTGCATCGCATCCGAAAGAGGGAAAGAAACTGTTGATACCAAAGCGAAATGTCTCAAGAAGAGATAAACAAGAGACAAGCTCTTGATGCAAAAGCAATTTATTCTTTATATTGTGCTTTGTTACCTACTGAATGTAACTTAATATCTTCTTGTGTTACAGCAAAGGAAGTCTGGGATAGATTACATATCACCTATGAAGGAACAGATCGAGTGAAAGAAACTAGAATCAACATTCTCCTCGGTCAATACGAAGCCTTCAAAATGAAATCAGGGGAATCTATAACTGACATGTTTAACCGTTTTACAGAAATCGTGAATGGTCTTGAAAATCATGGTCAACCAATTTCTGATCCCATGAAGGTAAACAAGCTACTACGTGGACTCTCCAAGGATTGGAATCATATAAAGACCTCAATAAGAGAGACACAAAGAATCATGCCACTATCTGTGAGTTGGTTGGAACTCTTCAGTCTTATGAAGTGGAGCGAATCAATGAAGATGAAGATCCTAAAGGTAAGAAATCCATTGCATTAAAATCCAATGATGATTCTGATGTTACAGATTCTGAAGACGATATGAACGATGAGGAGCTTGCTCTTATGATAAGAAGATTCAGAAAGCTGAACATAAAAGGAAGAAGATTCAATTCAAAGAAACAGAGTTTTCAAAAGCAACATACCAAGTCTGTTGATGATGATGAATCAAACAAAGATGTAGTCTGCTTTGAATGTAAGAAAAAGGGACACATCAGACCCAACTGTCCTCTTCTGAGAAAGAAGAAAGGAAAAGCTGAAAAGTATCGAAAGGCTCTTAAAGCGAAAACACAGGTGACACAAGAGTGTGAAGAAAGTGATGATGATTATGCCAATATATGTCGATGGCACAATCGATTCGGACTCAAACTCGAAATGCACTCGAGACTCAGACAATGAATTTGAGGTAAGTAATTTTAAAATCCCTGTTAAAGTTTCTAAATACATTGATGAGCTGTGTTTTAGTCTTAAGACTTCTCTCAAAAGGATTTCCGAACTTAAAAAGGAAAACTCTACACTAAAACAACAGGAAAATGTTTTGAAAGAAAAGTTGAAATGTTTAGACATGAATGTTTCTACTCTTAAAGAAAGTGAAGACAATCTTTTAAAAGAAAATGCATTTTTAAAAAATGACTTATCAAATGTTTCAAAAAGATTTTCATTAGGATCTGAGAAACTTGAGAAAATACTTTCAGCACAAAGACCTTATTTCAATAAATCTGGTTTAGGAATGTCAGAAGAAACAATTCCTTTAATTGATTTTCCTAAAGTGAATGAAAGAATTAAGTAAAGACCTACAAGAGATGCTTACAAAAAACATTTCAAAAAGGTTTTTGTAAAACCATGAGGTCGAAATGCTCTCAGCTTTTGAAAAAGAGTGTCCTATGGTCTCGGAAACCCGTTAAGAAAGTATGGGCAAATACCGCATATCATACTAACACCAATGGACCCAAGAAAATATGAATACCAAAGAAAGCTTAAGTCTCTTTTTTAAATGCAGGTCACTATCAAGAAAAAGGTAAAATGGTATCTGGATAGTGGATGCTTAAGACATATGACAGGAGATTCAAATTGCTTCATAAAGCTCGTTCAAGTAAATGGTAAAAAAGTCTCTTTTGGAGGAAACAACAAAGGAAGAATTGTGGGATTTGGAACTGTAAAGATTGGAAACCTCACAATAAACAATGTTTCTCTAGTGGAAGGACTTAACTACAATCTGCTCGCATATCGATCGGTTGTGTGATACTGGTTTCAAAATCAATTTTCAAGAGGGAATATGTTCAGGAACTAGTAAAGATTTCACTCAGTCGTTCATGGGTCGAAGACATGGAAATATCTACCTCTTTGATGTGAAACTAGATGAATCGCAATGTTTAATCTCAATTCAAGACGAAGCAAGCTTATGGCACAGAAAGCTTGGGCACATCAATATGAAACAGATGGCCAAAATTTCAGCAAAGAAGCTTGTTCGTGGTCTACCCAATTTATCTTATCAAAAGTCTGATCTATGCACACCATGCGTATTGGGAAAGCAGATGAAGGCATCCTCCTTGGATATTCTACCTCAAGCAAAGCCTACAGAGTTTATAACAAGAAGAGTCAATCTGTGGAGGAATCAATGAATGTCAAATTCTAGGATTCTATGTAAAATGAATCTATTCAGACTCATCTTGAAGAATCTGAGCCTGCTCTAGACTCTACAAAGTCTAAATCTCAAGAAGCAGCTCAGACTCTGAAAGACCAGCAACAAATGGTTATTGAAGACTCAAATGAAGAAAGTGATTATCAACCTGACAAACCAACCGATGGCGGAAGCATAAGTCCAGTCATCCCAAAGATCTCATTATTGGAGACATTAATGAAGGAATTCGCACAAGATCCAAAAGGCTTGAAGAGTCTAGTGCTGTGGCTCTTATTTCTGAAGTAGAATCCAAAAGCATCGAAGAAGCTTTATATGATGAAAGCTGGATTGAAGCTATGCAAGAAGAACTCAGACAATTCAGCATTAATGATGTCTGGGAATTGACTCCTAAACCAAAAGGTAAATCTATTATTGGAGCTAAATGGGTTTTCAGGAACAAGATGAACGAGAGAGGAAAAGTCGTAAGAAACAAAGCAAGACTCGTGGCCAAGGGATATACGCAAGAAGAAGGGATAGACTATGATGAGACTTACGCACCAGTAGCAAGGTTAGAAGCAATTCGATTATTACTTGCTTTTGCTTGTTATAAGAATTTCAGGTTATTCCAAATGGACGTCAAAAGTGTGTTCCTAAATGGATTTATCTATGAGGAAGTCTATGTGGAACAACCACCTGGGTTTGAAGACCCAAATAAGCCAAACTCGGTATTCGGACGAAAAAGGCCTTGTATGATTTAAAGCAAGCACCTCGAGCTTGGTATGACGGGCTAAGTAAGTTTTTAATACAAACTGGCTTTGTCAAAGGTAAAGTAGATACTACTCTGTTTATCAAAGAGAAAGCAAAAGTTTTTTTGCTTGTTCAAATATATGTTGATGATATTATTTTTGAATCCTCTAATGAAAGTCTGTGCAAAAAATTCTCTAAGTCTATACATGATGAATTTGAAATGAGCATGATGTGAGAGCTAACCTTTTTCTTGGACTTCAAGTGAAACAATTGAAGGAAGGGACTTTTATTCATCAAGAAAAATATGCTAATGATCTTGTCAAAAAGTTTGGACTGGAAAATTGCAAAAAGACTGATATACCAATGTCAAGTTCCTTGAAGATAGACAAAGATGAAGGAGGAAAGAAAGTTGACCATGATATTGCTAGTATGAGTACCTAGAGGGGGTGAATAGGTATGCAAAGATTTTTCTTGATAATTTCTGTATACTTGCATAATACTTAGACAGTTGAAGAATTAAAAATTAATCGGGAGACGAGTAAAGGAAAGAGAGAATTAAACACGAGGTTTATAGTGGTTCGGCTTGATCCAAGCCTACGTCCACTCTTAACACCGACAGCCAAGTTGGCTGGATTCCACTATGAACAAAGAGATGTTACGGTGATGATCTTCCTTGATTTCTTGGTGTAGATAATCTACCACACTCACTCAAGGTCTCGCCAAGTACAAACACTCTCTGTATACAATTTCGCTCGAACTGTCTCGACTAACAATCAAGGTTCTTCAGACTCTGGAATTTCTCTATCGATCACACACTTAAAACAACTAGAACGACTTCCTTTTATACTCCTTTATGCCATCATAGCCGTTGGCACTTACCAAAGGAATTCCTCCAATCTACCCGTTGGACGGAATCAATCAAGAAGATCATCCGAGCTATTTAAGGAATCTGATGATAGCCCATCAATCCTGTTCGCCCATACAATCAGGATCTTGGTTTCCAAGAATAGAACATTCCAAGATTATTTTGTCGACCATCGGATCTTCAATCGTTCTTAGATAAGAATTAAAGAATCCGAAATAATTATCCAACCAAAGAATCTATTCCAGACGATAGGATCGAATCCTCAACCATATACCTCGGCTTTGGATTTCCTTCGTCACACGGATTAGAAAGTCTGTCGATGAGAATAGACTTAAGTCTTGAGTCTTGAGTCTTAAGTCTTGAGTCTTGAGTCTTGAGTCTTGGGTCTTGAGAGTACAAAGTCTTCAGACTTTAAGCTGACGGTCTCCGAACATCCAGACTTAGATTGAAAGAAACGTTTTGTCAGCTTCAAAATATTCTGGAAAGATTCCTCCAACAATCTCCCCTTTTGATGGTGACAAAACTTTCTTGTAGATTTGAACAACTTTGACCTGCAAAAACATTTCTCAAGCAATATGGCTAACTCATAAAGATTAATAAAACAACCAGACTCTGCATCCACAGAAAATTGGTTAGTCTTTCATGAGAAACACCATATAACAACACTTGATGAAAATGCAACCAGTCAAGCATCACAATCCACAGTCAATTCAGTCAAATTCATACCCAAGTTCAAGTTCTCAAGTCATACTCAAAAATAAACATAACAACCACTAAAAAGTTTTTAAAAGAGTTGTTGGTTCAAATTGGTTCTCCCCCTTTTTGTCAGCATTGAAAAGGGTGAGAAAGGAGTCATGTCTGCTTGGGAATGCGCACGATCTGGAAATCCCCAATGGACTGGACTACTCCTTCGAGCTTCTTCAGGTCTTCCCTCAGATGAGCTACCTCTTCTCCCTTAGCATTGGCTTGAAGTTGCGAGCGAGGTCTTTGAATTTATCCTCCGGAGAGATCAAGATGCTTGTCCAAAGCATTCTTCAAAGCTTGGATTTCACAATCCAGAACATATATCTGGCTACGCATTTCCAGAAGAATATTCATGATGCTACGAAAATCTGCAGAATCATCCGTCTGTGTACTGGCATTGGCTTTCTCAGATGGTGTGTATGCAGACGATGGCGCTTCTGTATGGTCTGGCAGATTTGGAATCGACGTATCACCTTCTTCAGGCAATTGAGAGACCTGAACTTCTTCTGGGTCTTCTGGAGATTGTCTTAGATCTTCACTGACAGCAGCATAAGGTGTAGACCTCTCTTGCTCGCTAACTCCCACTTGTCTCTAGGACATCGAAAGGGGAAGAGTGATGATCATGCTCTTGATTTCCTTCTCTCCGATTCATCGCGAGACTTTTCTTTTTCTTCTTCTCCTTCTTCTTCATCTTTTTTCTCCTTCTCTCTCTGTTCTTCTTCTTCTCGTTCCTTTTTCTTCTTCTCTTCTTTCTGCTGAAGTTACGTCGGATGAGACACGAACGTCTGGTTCTTGTCGAGCTTGGATAGTGGGATCTTCATCCTCTTCATCTTCATCTTCATCCTCCGGGATGAGAGTTCTTTTCTTCTTTTTCGATGGGGCACCAATGGCCTCCTTTCCTTTCCTTTTTGAAGCGGGACGGACTTTGGAGATTTCACTTTGAATTTCTCCATTGCCTTGGAGAGTTCTTGCAGACGCATCTTCATTAACATTTTCAACCCTACCACCATCTTATCACACGGTCGAACACAAAATGTATGTGGCGGTTCAATGTTCAGATGTCTGAAGATCTTGGTCACCAGACCAGGATAAGGCAATTGTCCTTTGTCTTTTGACATTGCTCTGTACATATGGAAGAGAATAGTGTGCGGGAGAGAAAACTTCCGTCCTGAGTTGATCGCATACATCAACTTTGCTTCAGAAAGAGACACAGAAGTCTTTGACGTAGACTTTGGTCTGAGACAGTTGATCACAATCTTATGAAGCACAATGTTGATGGCCTTCATCCTTGAGTAGCTAATTTTCTTCTCTACGTCCCTATCTTTGACAAGATCCAGAGTAGTACGAGCAGGTGAGACTTTGATTGGGAGATAGCGTCCCCGTTCAACTCCTACTATGTCCGCCAACATATTCACATCTACCACATAGACTTGGTCTCGAACACTGAATGAAATTCTATTCGCATCCAAAAAGCTAAGATTTGAATAGAAATAAGCGGTCAATTGAGCATACTCGTCCGTAGAGTCAGAGCAAAAAGTCTCAAGTTGAAGCAAATTCAACTTCTCTCTTAAGTTCACGTTGATGGTGTCCGGAAGTCAAAATCGACACTTCTAGGGTTTATCACCCCTCTTTTCAACAAACAAAATACACTTTTTCCGATCCTTGGATTTAAACAAATCCAACCGATTTCCTTTCACCTTTGCTGCCACACCCATTCTAGGTTTAAATTCAAGGAACATTTTGTCATCATCGTTCCCGTTAATCGGATTACGTCTCCGGCACACGAGGATCACTTGGAATGTTCGCAAGTGCCTCCTCTGCCCTTCCTTTAGGAGCAACTCCCAATTCCTCCATTTTCCGCAGAAAAAGATACTCATTCCCATAATTTTTGTCCTTAAGGAAGTCATCTATATACTTTAATGAAGAACCGGAGCTTTTCAACGCACGATAAAGCTTATAGATAAAGGAGGGTTTTTGGACTCTTACTGGGTCGGCTTCCTCGATTATCTCTTCTTCCAGATATTGACTTGCATCTTGTGGGGCAGGAGGTGTTGAATGACGTGGAGGAGAGCGAATCGGACTTTGTCGTGACTTGATAAGTCTTCTTCCTCGAGTAAGATCGAAGTGAGTCGGTCCCTTCTCCATTCTTTGTGGTCCCCTTTGCGATTCTTGATGATTTCCTCGAAGACGACATCTTTCTTTGTCTATTGGAAGATTCCTTCACTTGCTTTTCCCAAGAAAAATGACCACTTTCTCGACAACGAACAAGGAGTAGAAAAACGATATCGGGAGGAGAGTGCCTTTTAGGGTTTTGAAAATTGGGCGAAGAAAAACTGTATATATATATATACCTCGGATTTGAAAAGAGAAGTTTAATCGGTACAAGGAAAGTGTACGAACACTTCTTTTCAAAATCAATAACTGCCAAAATTAATTCCTTGAAAAAGGCAAGTTTTCAAATTTCACACAAATTATATCTGAATGAAAGAACGTACCTTTTCGAGATAAAATAGCAACTTACGTTTTTATCCATAAATGATTGAGTCTCATGATTTAAAGTCGAGAGATCGAGTCTTAGAAATGGTGAGTCTCTAGACTTTAACTTCTTCAAGCTTCAAAATGTTGAGTCTTGAACGGATAAAGTCCAATTGATTTTTCTCCAAGGGCTTTGTGAATATATCCGCTAGTTGACTCTTTGAATCAACAAATTGAATCGAGATTTCTCCATTTTGAATATGATCTCTAATGAAGTGATGTCGAATCTCAATATGCTTTGCTCTTGAATGAAGGATTGGATTTTTGGTGAGATTGATTGCGCTGGTGTTGTCACATCTGATTTCGTGCATGAGTCTTCAATGCCAAAGTCTTGTAGCTGTTGTTTTATCCGAGAGAATTTGCGAACAGCGGCTTCCAAGAGCTACATACTCGCTTCGTCGTTGAGAGAGCTACGGTGCTTTGCTTCCTTGAGAACCAAGACACCATCCCGTTTCCAAGCGATTGACAAGTTCCGAAGTGCTCTTTCTATCGACTCGCAACCGGCTAGATCTGCATTTAGTACGTCGTACCAAGCTCGAGGTGCTTGCTTTAGACCATACGAGCCTTTTTCGATCCCAAGACGAGTTTGGCTTCTTTGGGTCTTCAAATCCAGCGGTTGTTCCACATAAACTTCCTCTTGGATAAATCCATTTAGGAAAGCACTTTTGACGTCCATTTGGAATAACCTGAAATTTTTGTAACAAGCAAACGCAAGTAATAGACGAATAGCTTCTAACCTTGCTACTGGTGCGTAAGTCTCGTCATAGTCTATTCCTTCTTCTTGCGTATATCCTTTGGCCACGAGTCTTGCTTTGTTTCGTACGACTTTTCCTTCTTCATTCATCTTGTTCCTGAATACCCATTTGGCTCCAATAACAGTTTTACCTTTTGGTTTAGATGTCAATTCCCAGACATCATTAATGTTGAACTGTCTGAGCTCCTCTTGCATAGCTTCGATCCAGCTTTCATCGATAAAGCTTCTTCTATGCTTTTTGGTTCAATTTCGTAGATGAGAGCGACAGCGCTAGACTCTTCACGCCTTTTTGATCTCGGTGCGGATTCCTTCATTGATTTCGCCAATAATGAGATCTTTAGGATGACTGGTTTGTGCTTCCGAGTTACTAGTTGATTTGCCTGGTTGATGATCTCTTTCTTTATTTGAATCTTCATGAGCATCTTGATGTTGGACTTCCAGAGTCTGAGATGCTTCTTGAGTTGAAGACTTTGGAAGGTCTAGAGAGAGTTCAGACTCTTCATATTGAGTCTGGTTGGATTCATCTTGCGCTGAGTCTTGGAATTTGACGTTCATTTACTCCTCCACAGGCTAGCTCTTCTTGTTATAGACTCTGTAGGCTTTGCTTGATGTAGAGTATCCAAGGAAGATGCCTTCATCTGATCTTTCTTCAAACTTACCAACTCGATCATTTGCATTTTTCAAAATAAAGCATTTGCAACCAAACACATGAAAGTATGAAACAATAGGCTTCTTACCTTTGAATAATTCATAAGGGGTTTCCCTTTTCTCAAGAATAGGTCTTAGGAAGACTCTATTGATGATATAGCATGCTGTTGAAACAGCTTCAGCCCAAAATCGTGAAGAAATTTTGCTTTCAATTAAAAGTGTTCTAGCCATTTCTTGAAGAGATCTATTCTTTCTTTCCACAACTCCATTTTGCTGAGGAGTGTATGGAGAAGAGAATACATGTTTAAAACCAGATTCATCACATAATTTTGTGAAATCTTGATTTTCAAATTCACCTCCATGATTTGTTCTTATACTTGAAATAGCACATCCTTTTTCATTTTGAACCTTTTTAGCAAACTTCTCAAAGTACGAAAAGGTTTCGACTTACTTGCAAGAAAATATACCCAAGTAAAGCGAGAGTAATCGTCTACAATTACTAGACAATACTTCTTACCTCCAATGCTCTGGGTTCTTGTTGGTTCGAAGAGATCCATATGAAGCAACTGTAGTACATGATTAGTGGAGACATGATTTATTGGCTTAAATGAATTTCTTACCTGTTTTCCCAGAATACGGTGTGCATGGATCGGACTTTTGATATGGTAATTTGGGTAGACCTCGAACAATCTGCTTTGATGAGATTTTGGCTAATTGCTTCATAATGACATGGCCAAGCTTTACTGTGCCATAAGCTTGCTTCATCTTGGATTGAAATTAGACATTGAGATTTATTCAATTTCATGTCTAAGAGGTAGATGTTTCCATGTCTTCGACCCATGAAAGACTCGAAGAGAGTCTTTACTAATTCCATAGCAAATTCCTTCTTGAAAGGAGATCTTGAAACCAAGTATCACACGTTGGCTAATGCGAGAAGGTTATAGTTGAGTCCTTCTACTAGAGAAACATTGCTTATTGTGAGATTTCCAATTCTCACGCCCAAATCCCACGATGCTTCCTTTGCCGTTTCCTCCAAATGAAACATTTCCGCCGTTTACTTGAACAAGCTTTACGAAGCATTTTGAGTCTCCTGTCATGTGTCTTGAACATCCGCTATCAAGATACCATTTTATCTTTTTCTTGACGGAGACCTGCATTTAAAAGAGAGTCTCAAGCTTTCTTTGGTACCCAAATTTTCTTGGGTCCTTTGATGTTAGTAGGATAAGCATTACTAGGCCATACTTTCTTAACGGTTTCCAAACCATAGGACATTCTTTTTCAAAGTGATCCTTCTTTGTTACACTTTGAACACCTTAGAGCATTTCGACCAACAGACTTTACAAAAACTTTCTTGAAATGATTTTTGTAAGCCTCTCTCGACGGTCTTTTCTTAATTCTTTCTTTAACTTTAGGAAAATCAATTAGGGGAATTGTTTCCGCTGTCATGCCTAAACCAGACTTATTGAAGTAAGGTCTTTGAACTGAAAGGACTTTTTCAAGCTTTTCAGATCCTATCGAAAACTTCTTTGAAATATTTGATAAGTCCGTTTTTAAGAAAACATTTTCTTTCAAAAGATCATCTTCTATTTCTTTAAGAGCGGAAACATTTAGGTCTAGACTTTTAACTCTTTCTTCTAAAATGACTTCCTTTTGTTTTAGAGCTGAGTTTTCTTTTTTAAGTTCGGAAATTCTTTTGAGAGAAGTCTTAAGACTGAAACATAGTTCATCAATATATTTAGAGACTTTGACAGGAATTTTAAAATCACTTACCTCGAATTCATCATGCAGTCGATCCAGAATCTGAGTCCGAGTCGAATGTGCCATCAAACATATGTTGGCATATTCATTATCACTCTCTTCACATTCTGTATCACTCCAGGTTTCGGCTTTGAGAGCCTTTCGAACTTTCTCAGCTTTTCCTCTTTTCTTTTTCAGAAGAGGACAGTTGGGTCTGATGTGTCCCTTCTTTTTACATTCGAAGCAAACTACATCTTTGTTTGGTTCCTCATCATCAACAGACTTGGTCTGCTGTCTCTGAAAACTTTGTTTCTTTGGGATGAACCTTCGCCTTTTCTATTCAGTTTTACTGAATCTTCTTATCATGAGGGCGAGCTCCTCATCATCCATATCATCTTCGAATCTGCATCATCGAATCATCATTTGATTTTAGTGCAATAGATTTCTTACCTCTTGGATCTTCGTCTTCATTAATTCGTTCCACTTCGTAAGACGAAGAGTTCCAATCGGCTCGTCTACGAGATAATGGCATGATTCTTTGCGTCTCTCTTATTGAAGTCTTTATATGATTCCAATCCTTGGAGAGTCCACGCAGGAGCTTGTTCACCTTCATGGGATCAGAAATTTTTTGTCCTTGGTTCTCAAGACCATTGACAATATCTGTAAAACGACTAAACATGTCAATTATAGATTCTCCTGGTTTCATTTTGAAGGCTTCATATTGACCGAGGAGAATGTTAATTTCTGTCCCTTCATAGGTGATGTGTAATCTATCCCATACTTCTTTTGCTGTAACACAAGAAGATATTCTGTATATTCAGTTGGAGATAAAGCACAATATAAAGAGTAAATTGCTTTTGCATCGAGTGCTTGTCTCTTGTTTATCTCTTCCTGAGGCATTCCGCTGGCTTCAACAGTTTCTTTCCCTCTTTCGGAGACTGTTGCAGCAACATGAGTGATTCCTCTTTCCACAACGTCCCATTCCGGAGGATCCTTTGATCGTAGGAAAGCTTTCATCTTGTTCTTCCGGATGTTGTAATCCTTTCCATCGAAGTAGGGTGGTCTCGGTATTGCTTTGCCCTTCCATCAGCCCCGGTGCTAGCATACTAGCCATGGATCTTTACTCGAAGTAAAACACTTCAAACAAAGTAAGAACACGGGCTCTGATACCAATTGATATTGCTAGTATGAGTACCTAGAGGGGGGTGAATAGGTATACAAATATTTTTCTTGATAATTTCTGTATACTTGCACAATACTTAGACAGTTGAAGAATTAAAAATTAATCGTGAGACTGAGTAAAGGAAAGAGAGAATTAAACACGAGGTTTATAGTGGTTCGGCTTGATCCAAGCCTACGTCCACTCTTCTGCACTGACAGCTAAGTTGGCTGGATTCCACTATGAACAAAGAGATGTTACAGTGATGATCTTCCTTGATTTCTTGGTGTAGATAATCTACCACACTCACTCAAGGTCTCGCCAAGTACAAACACTCTCTGTATACAATTTCGCTCGAGCTGTCTCGACTAACAATCAAGGTTCTTCAGACTCTGGAATTTCTCTATCGATCACACACTTAAAACAACTAGAACGACTTCCTTTTATACTCCTTTATGCCATCATAGCCGTTGGCACTTACCAAAGGAATTCCTCCAATCTATCCGTTGGACGGAATCAATCAAGAAGATCATCCGAGCTATTTAAGGAATCGATGATAGCCCATCAATCTGTTTGCCCATACAATCGGGATCTTGGTTTCCAAGAATAGAACATTCCAAGATTATTTTGTCGACCATCGGATCTTCAATCGTTCTTAGATAAGAATTAAAGAATCCGAAATAATTATCCAACCAAAGAATCTATTCCAAACGATAGGATCGAATCCTCAACCATATACCTCGGCTTTGGATTTGCTTCGTCACTTTGGATTAGAAAGTCTGTCGAGTGAGAATAGACTTAAGTCTTGAGTCTTGAGTCTTAAGTCTTGAGTCTTGAGTCTTGAGTCTTGGGTCTTGAGAGTACAAAGTCTTCAGACTTTAAACTGACGGTCTCCGAACATCCAGACTTAGACTGAAAGAAACGTTTTGTCAGCTTCAAAATATTCTGGAAAGATTCCTCCAACAGACCAGAAGCTATATAGGAGTATCATCGGTTCACTTCTTTATCTTACTGCTTCTAGACCTGACATTTTGTTTAGTGTTTGCATTTGTGCTAGATTTCAAGCAGACCCTAAAGAATCTCATCTAAGTGCTGCAAAGCGTATTATCAAATACATTGCTTCAACTTCAAGTATCGGCATGTGGTATCCCAAAAGGGGAGACTTCACTCTTCTTGGATACTCGGACGCAGATCTAGCCGGTTGCGAGTTGATAGAAAGAGCACCTCGAGGTACACCAGCATCGATTACTTGGAAACAGGACAGTATCTTGGTTTTCAAGAAAGCAAAGTACAGTAGCTCTTTCTACAACAGAAGCAGAGTATGTAGCTCTCGGAAGTTGTTGTTCACAAATTCTGTGGATAAAGCAACAGCTAAGAGACTTTGGAATTGAAGATTCATGCACGGAGATTAACTATGACAACACCAGTGCAATCAATCTTACCAAAAATTCAATTATTCACTCAAGAGCAAATCATATAGAGATTCGACATCACTTCATTAGAGATCATGTTCAAAATGAAGAAATTTCGATTCAGTTTGTTGACTCAAAGAACCAACTAGCGGATATATTTACAAAGCCTTTGGAGAAAAATCAATTTGAAATCATCCGTTCTAGACTCAACATCTTGAAGCTTGAAGAAGTTAAAGTCTAGAGACTCTCAGACTCTCAGACTCAGACAATCATGGGTCTTGACTGTAAGTTATTTTATTATTTTAAATCTCGGAAAGGTACGATCATTTATAATTGATTTATGCTATCTTTAATTTCCGTGAAAAGTTCAATTTTACCTTTTCAAAAATTAATTTCTATTTAAAATGGCAGTTATTATTTTTTTTAAAATGCAGTTTTTTTTTTTTTGAAAAAGGCAGTTATTTTTAAAAAGGTATCTTTTTACTTTCCTTTATGTCGTTTGGTATTCTCTCTTTCGACTGGGCTATATATAGTCGGTTCCTCTCCGCATAACTCCAAAACCCTAAAAAGCATCGATCTTCCATTCCTGTCTTCCACCTTGTTTAATCTTCGAAAAAGTTGTCATTTTTCTTGGGAAAGTCAAGCAAGGAATCTTTCAAAAGACTAAGAAAGATGTCATCTTCAAGAAAGTCTTCGAGGATTGCAAGCAGGGGACCACATCGAATGAGTGAGGGGCCTATTCACTTTGATCTCACCAAGGAAGATGAGTCACCCAGTCAGCAGCAGAGCCCGCAACATTTTCAAAAGCGTCACTCTCCACCATCTAGTCCACGGGTGTGGGTCATCAACAAGAGGAAGAAATTGTTGAAGACGCAGATCCTGTAAGAATTCAAACGCCCTCTTTTATTTATAAGCTTTATCGTGCTTTAAAGAGGACTAGTACTCCATTGAATTATGTGGATGAGTTTCTTAAGGACAAGGGATATGGGAATGATTACATCTTTTTGCGAAAAAATGGAGCTTTTGGGAATTGCTCCTAGAGGGATGGCAAAAGAAGCCCTTGCAAATATCCCAAGTGATCCGCGTGTTGGGGGATTTAATCCGACAGATGGAAATGATGATGACAAGTTGTACAGCCAATTTCAATCGAGAATGGGTATTGCAGCGGAAATTCGAGGAAAAAGGACAGATTTGTTTAGATCGAAGGAACAGAAGGATCTATACTCCAAATTGTTGAAACGTGGGATAATAAACCCTAGGAGTATGGAGTTTGATTTCCTGGATGCTGTGAATGTGAACTTGAGGGAAAAGTTCAGTTTTCTTCAACTAGAACAGTTCTGTTCTGACACCACAGAGGGCTATGCTCAATTAGCTGCATATTTCTATTCAAATCTTAGTTTCTTGGATGCGAATAGAATATCTTTTAGTGTCCGAGATCAGGACTTTGTGGTTGATGTGGATATGCTGGCGGATGTGATTGGGGTTGAGAGAGGAAGGTATCAACCCATCAATGTCTCAATTGCTCGTGCAACATTAGAACTCGTTAAAGACGAAGGACGAGAGGGAAGGATTTCCTACTCAAGGATGCGTGCGAACAACATTCTACTTCACAAGATTGTGATCAATTGCCTCAGACCGAAATCAACTTCCAAGACTGATGTTTCAAACTCAGAGGCAAAGTTGATGTACGCCATCAATGCTGGGAAAAAGTTTTCTCTTCCTCACACCATTCTGTTCCACATGTATAGAGCAATGGTGAAGGACAAGGGCTAACTTCCTTATCCGAGGTCTTGTGTCAAAGATATTCAGACATTTGAATATTCAGCCTCCACAAATTCTTTGTGTTCGATCGTGTGACAAAATGGTGGTAGGACTGAAAATGGTGTTGAAAATGCGTCTGAAAGAGCTTGACAAGGCATTGGAGAAATTTAAGGAGAAAACCCCTGTCAAAACTCATCAAGTCTCTTCTCGCGCGAAAAGAAAAGGGAAGGAGCCCATGGTTGCTCCATCTAAAAAGAGAATAGCTCTCATCATTGAGGATGAAGATAATGAGGATGACATCACCATTTCTGCTATGGCATTAAAGAACCTGAGTCATTCTGTTCCAAAATCAATGGAACGACAGGAGAGAGAAGCAAAGGAGAGAGAAGCACAGGAGAAAGAAGAAGAAGAAGAGAAAGAAGAAGAAGAAAGAGAAGAAGAGAAAGAAGAAGAAGAAAGAGAAGAAGAGAAAGAAGAAGAAGAGAGAGAAGAAGAAGAGAGAGAAGCAGAGGAGCAAGAAGCAAAGGAAAAAGAAGAAGAGGAGAGAGAAGCTGAAGAAAAAGTAGAGGAGGAAAGGCTTGAAGAAGAAAAAGAAGAAAATCAAGAGGAAGAAGAGCATGAAAAACACTCTTCTCCACCCGAAGCTATAGAAACAGGGGAGATAAGGAGCAAAGAGGAACGACCTCCTATCCTGTTACCAATGAAGGAGTCAGCCGCTCTCCAACAGATCCAGAGGACATTCATGCCTCTCAATTTCCTGAGGAGGGACATGATGCTTCATCGCCAAATCTGCGTGATTATGCTGATATACCATCGTCTGCCTTTACTCCATCAGATCGTGCTGAAGCTAGTACGCAGACTGATAATACAGCAGATTTTCTCAGAATTCTTGATGTTCTCTTGGAAATGCGGGGTCAGATTTATGCTTTGGAATGCGAGGTTCAGAACTTGAAGAATGCTGGACAAGTCTCTTCCGTTTCCCTATCTGATCAGATTTAAGCCCTTTCTACTCAAATTCAAGCCAATGCTAAAGGAGAATAGGTGGCTAATCTAAGGGAAGACTTGAAAAAGCTGGAAGGCATCGTTTAATCTATGGGAGATTTTCAGCTTGTTCGTGTTCCCAAGCAAATTTGACTTCATTCTATTCCGTCTCAACCTTTTTTATGATGACAAAAGGTGGAGAGATGCAAGCTTTGAAACTTTGAACTTAAGTTGTTGAATTTTTAGTTTGTTTTGATGTTTGACTTGTGTGTCTGGATAAGGACTGATTGTGGATTTGGATTTGATTGCTGCTTTTATATTAAGTATTATTGATATCTTATGAATGGCTTTACTCTCATGACAGACTAACCTATTTTCTTACGTGGTTGCGATTCTAGTGTTATCAGTAAGCTATTAATCTTTATGAGATATCCATATTGCTTGAGTAATGTTTTGCGGAGTCAAAGTTATTCAAATCTACAGGAAAGTTTTGTCACCATAAAAAATGGGGAGATTGTTGGAGAAATCTTTCTGAAATATTTTGAAGCTGACAAAACGTTTCTATCAGTCTAGTATGAAGATTTGCAGACTCTACTATTCAAAGTCTGAAGACTTCCGGACTGCCAAACTTAAGACTTAATGTCTATTCTCAGTGACAGTTTCTAATTTGTTGAAAAAAGGCTATCCAGAACTGAGTGCTTCATTAAGGATTTAGTCTTATCGACTAGAGAAGATCTCTTGGCTGGATGTGACTAACGGATTCCTTTATTCTAATCAAGATCGATTAAGGATCCGATGATTGACGAAGTATTCTTGGAATGTTCTACTTATGGAAACCAAGATCCTGATTGTATGGGTGAGCAGGATTGATGGGCTATCGACATGTTCCTTTAATAGCTCGAATGATCTTCCTAATTGATTCTGGCCAACGGGAAGATTGGCAGAATTCCTTTGGTAAATGCCAACGAGTATGATGGCATAAAGGAGTATAAAAGGAAGACGTTCCAGTTGTTCGAGTGAGTGCACGATAGAAGAATTCCAAAGTCTGAAGCTCTTTGATTCGTAGTCAATTCATTTGCTGAGCGAAATCTTGTACGCAAAAGGGAGTTCATGAGATAGCTAGTATAAGCACCTAGAGGGGGGTGAATAGGTGCACAAACAATTTATCGAGATACGGAAGCGATTCTAGGCAGCCAATAGAAAGGAGTTCACAAAATGATTTACGATCAAGGTAAAGAGAGTAAGGAGAGAAGATTGAACACATTGTTTATAGTGGTTCGGCTTATTCCAAGCCTACGTCCACTCTTCCGCACTGACAGCCCACCGGCTGGATTTCACTATGAACAAAAGAGAAGTTACAGCACTGCTTTTCCTTGATTCTACAGTGTAGATGTTCTATCACTCCTCAAGGTTTCTCACAAATATAGACTCTCTTGTGTATACAAGTATTCACTCAAAGGAATTGTCTAAACAACAAGGAGCTTCAGACTTTGAAATTCTTCTATCGCGCACACCTCAACAACTTAGAACGTCTTCCTTATATACTCCTTTATGTCATCACACCTGTTGGCACTTACCAAAGGAATTCCTCCAATCTACCCGTTGGACGGAATCAATTAGGAAGATCATTCGGCTATTAAAGGAACGTGTCGATAGCCCATCAATCCTGTTCGCCCATACAATCAGGATATTGGTTTCCATAAGTAGAACCTTCCAAGAATGTTTAGGCAATCATCGATTCCTTAATCTTCGATTCAATCTCGATCAATCAAAGAATTCCGTTGTGTCTGTTCCAGCCACGAGATCTTCTCCAGTTGATAAGGTCAAGCCCTTAACAAAACATCCAGTTCTGGGTAACCTTTCTTCAACGGACTAGAGACTGTCAATGAGGATAGACTTTGAGTCTTGAGTTTGGCTGTCCGGAGGTCTTCAGACTTTAAATGGCAGAGTCTGCAAACCTTCAGACTAAACTGATGGAAACGTTTTGTCAGCTTCAAAATACTTCAAGAGAATTTCTCCAACAATCTCCCCCTTTTTGATGGTGACAAAACTTTCCCGCGATGTGGACAACTTTGACCCGCAAAACATTTCTCAAACACATATGCATATCTTATAGAGATAAATGGCTAAATGAATAACACTAGAATCTGCAACCACAGAAAATAGGTTAGTCTAATAAGTGATAAAGACATCCATAAGATACCAATGATAATTAATAAAAGCAGTCAAATCCAAGTCTAGTTCAGTTCTCATCCAGACACAAAAACAAAGTCAAACATATTGAAAAACAATCCAACAACCAGTTCAACACACCAACCACACGATTAAAAGTTAAATTGTTCAAATCTTGCATCTCTCTCCCTTTTTGTCAGCATTAAAAAGGTTGAGATGAAAATGGAATAAAGTCAAGATTGCTTGGGAACGCGGACAAGCTGGAAATCTCCCATAGATTGAACGATGCATTCCAGCCTTTTCAAGTCTTCCTTCAGCTGTGCGATCTCCTCACCCTTGGCATTGGTCTGAGTTTGAACAGTGAGGGCTTGGATTTTATCATTTAATGAATATGAAGAAACTTGACCCGCAGTTTGCAAGTTTTGAACCTCGCATCCCAAGGCATAAATTTGACCTCGCATCTCCAAGATAATATCCATGATTCTGCGAAAATCTGCTGCATTATCAGTCTGAGTACTTGCTTCGGCTCGATCTGATGGAGTAAATGCAGACGATGGTAGATCAGCATAATCTCGCAGGTTTGGCGATGAAATCTCATGACCTTCTTCTGGAAATTGAGAGGCATAAACGTCCTTTGGATCTCGGGTGAGCAATCGACTCCTTCACTTGCGTCGGGAAATGAGGACTTCCCTATTTTCTCTTGATCTCCCCCTGTTTCCATGCCTACGGTGGAGAAGAGTGTTCGTCAGGTTCTCCTTCTTCTCCTCTTTCTTCTTCTGTCTCAACTCTTTCCTTCTCGGCTTCTCTTTCTTCTTCTTTCTTCTCCTCTGCTTCCTTCATCTCTGTTTCTTTCGCCATTTGTTCCGATTCTTTCCCTGGAACAGGACGACTTAAGTTCTTCAAAGCCATTGCAGAGATGGTGAGATTTTCATCATCATCTTCATCTTCAACAATAAGAGCTCTTCTTTTCGGTTTTGAAGCAACCAAGGGCTCCTTTCCTTTCCGCTTTGATGAAGAAGAGGGTTGATGAGCTTTGAGAGGAGTCTTCTCCTTGAATTTCTCCAACGCCTTGTTCAATTCCTTCGTAGACGCATCTTGGTCACCATTTTCAGTCCTACCACCATATGATCGCATGATCGAACACAAAAGATTTGCGGAGGCTGAATATTCGAGATGTCGAATAACTTCGTTACAAGACTTGGGTAAGGAAGTTGGCCTCTCCTTCATCATGGCTCTATACATGTGGAACATAACGGTGTGAGGAAGAGAAAACCTTTTCCCGTGAGAATGGCATACATCGGCTTTGCCTCCGAACTTGAAACATTAGTCTTGGAAGTTGATTTTGGTCGAAGGCAATTGATCACAATCTTGTGAAGCAAGATGTTGAATGCACTCATCCTTAAGTAGGAAATCTTTTCCTCTGTTCTCATGTCCTTGACAAGTTCCAATGTAGCACCAGCAATAGAAACTTTGATCGGTTGATATCTTCCCCTCTCGACTCCCAACACATCTGCCAGCATATCCATATCCACAACATAGTCTTGATCTTTGACATTGAAGGAAAATCTATTCGCATCTAAAAAGCTAAGATTTGAATAGAAATATGCGGTTAGTTCAGCATAGGCCTCTGTAGTGTCGGAGCAGAACTTTTCAAGTTGAAGATAACCGAACTTTTCCCTCAAGTTCACATTTACAGCATCCAGAAAATCAAAATCCACACTCCTAGGGTTTATTACCCCACGCTTCAGCAATTTCGAGTACAAATTCTTTTGTTCCTTCGATCTGAACAAATCTCCTCTTTTTTCTTGACTTTCAACCGCAATACCCATTCTCGGTTGAAATTGACTGTACAATTTGTCATCATCATTCCCATCTACAGGATTCGGTCCCCAATCACGAGGATCACTTGGGATATTCGCAAGAGTTTCCTCAGCCAGCCCTTTACGAGCAATTCCCAAACTTTCCATTCTTCACAGAAAGATGTATTCATTTCCATACCCCTTCTCTTTAATAAAATCATCGACATATTTCAAGGGAGTACGCGTAGCCTTTAAGGCACGATACAACTTATAAATAGAAGCGGGCTTTTGAACTTTTACAGGGTCTGCATCCTCGATGATTTCGTCCTCTTGTTGATGATTAACGCCTTGAGGGCTAAATGGAGGAGAGTGACGCTGATGAGAATGTTGTGGGCTCGATTGCTGTTTTAGAGCCACATCTTCTTCAGTGAGATCGAAGTGCGTAGGCCCCTCACTCATTCACCGTGGTCCCCTGCTTGCGATTCTCGAAGACTTTCTTGAAGACGACATCTTTCTTAATTTTTGGAAGATTCCTTGCTTGACTTTCCCAAGAAAGATGACAACTTTTTCGAAGATTAAACAAGGGAAGAAAACGGGAATGGAGGATCGATGCTTTCTAGGGTTTTTTAGAGTAAAGTGAAGAGCGATCAACAGTACACGATCGGTTTAAAAAGAAGGATAAACGAAGCGTCACAAAGGAAAATAAAAAATGCCTTTTCAACATAACTGTCTTTTTCCGCGAAAATAGTCATTTAAAAAATAACTTCCCTTTTTGAAAAAGAAACGATGCAATAATTTCGTCGATTAAATATAGCAACAATTTAAACACAGTCTGACGATCGTACCTCTTCAAGATAAGATTCGAGAGAGAGAAAGAGAGACTTACAGTCTGACGGTTGTACCAAGACTAATTTAAAGTCTTGTATAATTGAGTCTGAACGTCTCTAGATTTTGATTTCCTATACCTCAAAATGTTGAGTCTGGAACGGATAGACTCAAATTGATTTTTCTCAAAAGGCTTTGTGAATATATCCGCCAGTTGATTCTTTGAGTCAACAAATTGAATTGAAACATCTTCATTTTGAACATGATCTCTTATAAAGTGATGTCGAATCTCTATGTGTTGTGCTCTTGAGTGGAGAATCGGATTTTTGGTGAGATTTATAGCGCTGGTGTTGTCGCAATTAATCTCTGTGCATGAGTCTTCAATTTCAAAGTCTCTTAGCTGCTGTTTTATCCACAGAATTTGCGAACAACAACTTTCGAGAGCTATATACTCTGCTTCTGCTGTAGAGAGAGCTACTGTACTTTGCTTTTTTGAAAACCAAGACACTGTCCTACCTCCAAGTAGTTGACAAGTACCCGAGGTGCTCTTTCTATCAACTCTGCATCCAGCAAGGTCTGCGTCTGAATATCCAAGAAGAGCAAAGTCTCCCCTTTTTGGATACCAGAGACCAAAGCTTGATGTTGATGAAATATACTTGATAATACGCTTCGCAGCATTCAAATGAGATTCTTTTGGATCTGATTGAAATCTGGCACAAATGTAAACACTAAACAGAATGTCAGGTCTAGAGGCAGTAAGATAAAGAAGTGATCCGATGATACTCATGTATAGCTTTTGGTCGACTTTCTTTCCTCCTTCATCTTTGTCTATCTTCAAGGAACTTGACATTGGTATGTCAGCCTTTTTGCAATTGTCCAGTCCAAACTTTTTGACAAGATCATTTGCATACTTTTCTTGATGAATGAAAGTTCCTTCCTCCAGTTGTTTCACTTGGAGCCCGAGAAAGAAGGTTAACTCACCCATCATGCTCATTTCAAATTCATCCTGCATAGTCTTAGAGAATTTCTTGCATAAACTTTCATTAGAAGATCCAAAAATAATATCATCCACATAGATTTGAACAAGTAAAAGCTTTTGCTTTCTCTTTTAATAAAAATGGTAGTGTCTACTTTACCTTTAACAAATCCATTTCGAATTAAAAACTTACTTAATCGTCGTACCAAGCTCGAGGTGCTTGTTTTAAGCCATACAAGGCCTTTTTGAGTCTGAATACTGAGTCTGGTTTCTTTGGGTCTTCAAACCCTGGTGGTTGTTCCACATAGACTTCCTCACGGATGAAACCGTTTAGGAAAGCACTTTTGACGTCCATTTGAAATAACCTGAAATTTTTATGACAAGCAAATGCAAGTAATAAACGAATTACTTCTAACCTTGCTACTGGTGCATAAGTCTCGTCATAGTCGATCCCATCTTCTTGTGTGTATCCCTTGGCCACGAGTCTAGCCTTGTTTCTTATGACTTTTCCTTTCTCATCCATCTTGTTCCTGAAAACCCATTTAGCTCCAACAATTGATTTACCTTTCGGTTTAGGAGTTAGCTCCCAGACATCATTAAGTCTGAATTGTCTGAGTTCTTCTTGCATAGCTTCAATCCAGCTTTCATCGGATAAAGCTTCTTCTATGCTCCTGGGTTCTATTTCAGAAATAAGAGCCATAGCACTAGACTCTTCTCGCCTTTTAGATCTTGTGCGGATTCCTTCATTGATGTCGCCAATAATAAGATCTTTGGGATGACTGGACTTATGTTTCCAGTTGCTGGTTAATTTATCAGTTTGATGGTCACTTCCTTCACTAGAATCTTCAACAGTCACTTGTTCTTGGTCCTTCAAAGTCTGAGCTGCTTCTTGAGAATTAGACTTTGTAAAGTCTGGAACAGATTCAGTCTCTTCAAAATGAGTCTGAATAGATTCATTTTGTATAGAATCTTGGAATTTGACATTCATTTATTCTTCCACAGTTTGAGTCTTGTTGTAGACTCTGTACGCTTTGCTTGTGGTTGAATATCCAAGGAAGATGCCTTCATCTGACTTTTCTTCAAACTTACCAACTCGATCATTTGCATTTTTCAATATGAAACATTTGCATCCAAATACATGAAAATATGAAACAATATGCTTCTTTTCTTTAAATAGTTCATAGGGGGTTTTTTCTAGAATAGATCTTAGAAAAACTCTATTGATAATATAACATGATGTTGAAACTGCTTCAGCCCAAAACCGTAATGAAATATTGCTTTCAATTAAGAGAGTTCTGGCCATTTCTTGAAGAGATCTATTCTTCCTTTCCACAACTCCATTTTGCTCTGGAGTATATGGAGAAGAGAACAAATGTTGTAAACTAGATTCGTCACAAAATTTAGCAAAATCTTGATTTTCAAATTCACCTCCATGGTCTGTTTTTATACTTGAAATAACATGCCCCTTTTCATTATGAACCTTCTTAGCAAATTTTTCAAAGTAAGAGAAAGTTTCAGACTTACTTGCCAAGAAATATACCTAAGTAAATCGTGAGTAGTCATCCACAATTACTAGGCAATATTTCCTACCTCCAATGCTCCGCAGTACACGGTTAGTGGAAACTTGATTTATTGGCTTAAAAGAATTTCTTACCTGTTTTCCCAATATACATGGTGTACATAGATCAGACTTTTGGTATGATAAATTAGGTAGACCACAAACAAGTTTCTTTGCTGAGATTTTGGCTATCTGCTTCATGTTGATATGCCCAAGCTTTTTGTGCCATAAGTTCGCTTCGTCTTGGATTGAGATTAGACATTGCGATTCATCTGGTTTCACGTCTAAGAGGTAGATATTTCCATGTCTTCGACCCATGAAAGACTGAGTAGAGTCTTTACTGGTTCCTGAACAAATACCCTCTTGAAAGTTGATTTTGAAACCAGCATCACACAGTTGACTGATACTGAGCAGATTGTAATTGAGCCCTTCAACTAAAGAAACATTGCTTATTGTGAGGTTCACAATCTTTACAGTTCCAAATCTTACTATTTTTCCTTTGCTGTTTCCTCCAAATGATACTTTTCCACCATTCACTTGAACAATCTTTATGAAGCAATTTGAGTCTCTTGTCATGTATCTCGAGCATCCACTATCCAGTTACCATTTCACATTTTTCTTAATAGTGACCTACATTTAAAAAGAAACTCAAGCTTTCTTTGGTACCCATATTTTCTTGGGTCCTTTTGAGTTAGTCTGATATACGGTTTTTGCCCAGACTTTATTGACAGGTCTCCAAGCCATAGGACATTCTTTCTCAAAATGATCTGCACTATTGCATTTTGAACATCTAAGAGCATTGCGACCTACTGGTTTTACAAAGTTTCTTTCAAAATGATTTTTGTAAGCATTTCTTGTGGGTCTTTGCTTAATTCTTTCTTTTACTTTAGGAAAATCGATTAAAGGAATAGTTTCAGCTGTCATTCCCAAACCAGATTTATTGAAATAAGGTCTTTGAACAAAAGTATTTTCTCCAGTTTTTCAGATCCTAGAGAAAATCTTTTGGAAATATTTGAAATATCATTTTTCAAAAATGCATTTTCTTTCAAAAAATTATCTTCACTTTCTTTGAGAGAAGAAACATCCCGGTCTAAGCATTTCACTTTTTCTTTCAAAACATTCTCTTGTTGTTTTAAAGCAGAATTTTCCTTTTTGAGTTTAGAAATTCTTTTAAGAGAAGTCTTAAGACTAAAACATAATTCATCAATGTATTTTGAAACTTTAATAGGGATTTTGAAATTACTTACCTCGAATTCACTTTTTGAATCTGAATCAGTCTCGGAGTTTGATTCTGAGTCTAATTGTGCCATTAGACATATGTTGGCATAATCATCATCACTATCTTCACACTCCGTATCACTCCGTGGTTTCAGCTTTGAGAGCCTTTCGATACCTTTCAGTTTTTCCTTTCTTCTTCCTCGAAAGAGGACAGTTGGGTCGATGTGTCCCTTTTTCTTGCATTCAAAGCGAGACTACATCTTTGTTTGATTCATCATCTTCAAAGAGACTTGGTCTTTGCTTTTGAAAACTTTGTTTCCTTGAATTGAATCTTCTTCATTTTCTATTCAGCTTTCTGAATCTTCTTATCATGAGAGCAAGTTCTTCATCATCCATGTTGTCTTCGAAATCTGTTACATCAGAATCATCATTAGATTTTAATGCAATTGATTTCTTACCTTTGGGATCTTTGTCTTCATTGATTCGTTCCACTTCATAAGACTGAAGGGTCCCAACCAGCTCATCGACAGACAGTGGCATGATTCTTTGAGTCTCTCTGATTGAGGTCTTAATGTGATTCCAATCCTTGGAGAGTCCACGTAGTAGCTTGTTTACTTTCATGGGATCAGAAATTGGTTGACCTTGATTTTCAAGACCATTCACGATTTCTGTAAAACGACTAAACATGTCAGTTATAGATTCTCCCGGTTTCATTCTGAAGGCTTTGTATTGACCGAGAAGAATGTTGATTCTTGTCTCTTTCACTCGATCGGTTCCTTTGTAGGTAATGTGTAATCTATCCCAAACTTCTTTGGCTGTATCACAAGAAGATATTCTGTTATATTCAGTAGGTGATAAAGCACAATATAAAGAGTAAATGGCTTTTGCATCAAGAGCTTGTCTCTTGATTATCTCTTCCTGACTCATTTCGCTGGACTCAACGGTGTCCATTCCTCTTTCTGAGACAAATGCAGCTTTAGGAACGATTCCTTTTTCTACAACGTCTCATTCTAGAGGATCCTTTGATCTTAAGAACGCATTCATCTTGTTCTTCCATATGTTGTAGTCTTTTCCATCAAAGTAAGGCGGTCTGGTGTTGCTTTGCCCTTCTACCAGCCCTGGAGACAACATACTAGCCATGGATCTTTTACTCTGAAGTAAAACACTTCAAACAAAGTGAGTACACGAGCTCTGATACCAATTGAGATAGCTAGTATAAGCACCTAGAGGGGGTGAATAGGTGCACAAACAATTTATCGAGATACGGAAGCGATTCTAGGCAGCCAATAGAAAGGAGTTCACAAAATGATTTACGATCAAAGTAAAGAGAGTAAGGAGAGAAGATTGAACACAATGTTTATAGTGGTTTGGCTTATTCTAAACCTACGTCCACTCTTCCGCACTGACAGCCCACCGGCTGGATTTCACTATGAACAAAAGAGAAGTTACAACACTGCTTTTCCTTGATTCTACAGTGTAGATGTTCTATCACTCCTCCTCAAGGTTTCTCACAAGTATAGACTCTCTTGTGTATACAAGTATTCGCTCAAAGGAATTGTCTAAACAACAAGGAGCTTCAGACTTTGAAATTCTTTTATCGCGCACACCTCAACAACTTAGAACGTCTTCCTTATATACTCATTTATGCCATCACACCCGTTGGCACTTACCAAAGGAATTCCTCCAATCTACCCGTTGGATGGAATCAATTAGGAAGATCATTCGGCTATTAAAGGAACATGTCGATAGCCCATCAATCCTGTTCGCCCATACAATCAGGATCTCGGTTTCCATAAGTAGAACATTCCAAGAATGTTTAGGCAATCATCGATTCCTTAATCTTCGATTCAATCTCGATCAATCAAAGAATTTTGTTGTGTCTATTCCAGCCACGAGATCTTCTCCAGTTGATAAGGTCAAGCCCTTAACAAAACATCCAGTTCTGGGTAACCTTTTTTCAACGGACTAGAGATTGTCAATGAGGATAGACTTTGAGTCTTGAGTCTGGCTGTCCGGAGGTCTTCAGACTCTAAATGGCAAAGTCTGCAAACCTTCAGACTAGACTGATGGAAACGTTTTGTCAGCTTCAAAATACTTCAAGAGAATTTCTCCAACAGTTCATATTTTGAGATACCTTGAGGAAGTGTGGTAGAACATCTACACTGTGGAATCAAGGAAAAGCATTGCTGTAACATCTCTTTTGTTCATAGTGAAATCCAGCCAGTGGGCTGTCAGTGTAGAAGAGTGGACGTAGGCTTGAAATAAGCCAAACCACTATAAACCTTATGTTCAATTTTCTCTTCCCTACTCTCTGTTTTACTTTGATAATAGTTCGTTCTATTAACTAAAGGAGAGCCTCCTTTCTATTGTCTGCCTAGTATTGCTTTCATATCTCAAGAAATTATTTTTACACATATTCACCCTCTCTAGGTGCTTATACTAGCTATATCATTTATACATACCAATGATCACCTTGGGATGCACCAACCCTGTTTGTGAAAAAGAAAGATGGTTCCTTGCGTCTAGGCACCGACTATCGTCAACTCAATCAGGTGCCGATCAAGAACAAGTGTTCATTGCCAAAGATCAACGAATTGTGTGACCAGTGCAAAGAGTGTCGATACTTTCAAAGATCGACTTGAGGATAGGTTATCATCAATTAACGATCCGAAAGAAGGACATACCGAAGTTAGTGTTTCGTACTCAATATGGCCTTTATGAGAGTACTGTAATGCCATTTGGTCTTATGAACGCTTCAACTGCTGTCATGGATTTGGCAAACCGAGTGTTCAAAGGATATCTAGATCCGTTGTGATCGTGTCCTTTAATGATATTCTAGTGTATTTGAGAAGTGCTGAGGAGCACGAGAGTCATATGAGAACAGTACTTTAGACCCTGAGGATTCATGGACTGTATGCTAAGTTTAGCAAATGGGAGTTTTGGTTGACTTGTGTAGCATTCATAGGTCACATGATTTCATGCGAAGGAATTTTCATGGACCCGATCAAGATCGAAATAGTTATCAGTGGACTAAGATCGACAACAGTATCAGAGATCATAAGCCGTTTGGGTTGGACAGGGTACTACAGAAGGTCCGCAGTAGGATTTTTAGCATTGGTGTCGCTATTGACTCTTCTCCTGAAGAAAGGAGAGAAATTCATATGGACAGACAAGTGCGATGATAGTTTCCAAGAGCTTAAGCAGAAGCTGGCTATCGCACTTGTGCTGATCATTCCATAGGGTTTTGGCGGATGCGAGATCTATAGTGATTTGTTGTTTAGATGATTGGGTTGCATGTTGGTGTAACATGATAGAGTGTTGCATACGTGTCCCACCAGTTGAGACCTCATAAATTGAATTACTTGGTGCACGACTTGGAACTCGCAACAATCATTTTCACTTTGAAGATTTGAAGACATTATTTGTGGGGAGAAAGATTCCAGATTTTCATTGACCATCAAAGTCTCAAGTATTTATTCTCTTAGAAGGAGTTGAATATGAGACAGTGTCGTGAGCTAGAACTTCGGAAGGTCTGTGATTGTGATGTCTTGTGTCACCCTAGAAAGATGAATTAAGTCGCAGATTCACTGAGTCGGAAGTCTTCAGTTGCACAGATGGTGATCAAGGAGTGGAATTTACTCGAAAGAGCTCGAGATTCGGTTTTCAAATTTGAGGTAGGTCACCTTTCGAATCTTATGGCCACCCTCAGGACTTAACTAGAAGTTCAGTTTAGAATCAAGACGTTTCAGTTGATAGATCCAGATATTCAGAAAATCTTGCTAGAGGATATTGTTAAGAGAAAGGTTGACTTTCAGATTTTTGAAGGTGGGACACTGAAGTTCTTGGGTGATGATAGATGTCAGACGGTATGGAGCTTAGGAAGGAGACCTTGTCAAAAATTCACTATAGCAGTTGCAGTATTCGACCAGACAGTACAGAGTAGGTCAGAATCGGCGTCAGCTCGATCGGTAGACCGATATAAAGATAGATATTGCTGGATAGGTTGCAAGTGTCAAACATGCTAGTCAATAGTGCAAGCTTAGAGGACTTCTGTTACCTTTCGAGATTCCCGAGTCGAAATGGAATAGTCAAATGGCCTCTTTTGCAGCATGTAGAGTAGATCGTGCAGAACTTCAGATTGTCGAGATGAAGTCGGAGAATGGTAGATCAGGCCCAGAGTTAGTTCAGCAATCAATGATTGCAGTTGCCATGATCAAAGACAGATTAAAGACTACTCAGAGCTATCAACAAAGTCGTTTTGTTAAGTGCCAAAGGTCGGAATTTCCAAGTTGGTGATTGCATCTTTCTAAAAGTGTCACCAACGAGGGATACTTCACGCTTCGGCCAAAAGGGAAAGTTAAGACCGAGGTACGTAAGTTCCTTGGAAATTCTGGAAGGAATCGGGATCCTAACGTATCGTCTTGCATTGCTGCCGAAGTTGGCACAAGTGCATGACGTCTTTCACAAGTTAATGTTGAAGAATTAGACGTGGACGACAGAGTGTCATACGTAAGGAACCCGGTTCAGACTGTGAATCATAAAGAATGGATTTTGTATACCAAGATGGTCCCCTTGGTCAAAGTGGTCTAACAACACCACAAGACTGAAGAAGCAACCGAGAAAAGTGAGACTTGATGAGATGACGATACTCCACCTTTTTGTTTAAGGATTAGTGAAGGTTTAAATTTCGAGGACGAAATTTTTACAAGAGGGGAAGAGTTGTGACATCCTGATTTTCAGGTTCTGATTTCGATTGGATAAGTTGGGCCTTTCATCGACGCGCCTATAATGTTTTTCTCTAAGATGGCCACTCATGAGATAACTAGCCTATTAGGGGAAGCCGTTAAGGGATTTTAACGCAATAAACTTGAGAATTCGACTAGAAATCGACTACTCGACCATGTTAGTCTACAAGAGTTATTACAATACAATTAAAAATCAATCGGAGATTGGAGAAAGGTCAATTTGATCGAGATGTGTGATTAAAGTGTGTGTGATTCCACCTGATTGCAAAATTCTCGTCGATCGACACTATACCGATTTTCTTTCATTTTGGGTACCCTGTATCCATATTTGAAACCTTGAGATTTTCACAACCACCGAGAGTTGCCAATGTGTCAAAAAGGAACGTGTGGTTCAAAGAAAATCGACTATGGGTCAATTGCACCAAAAATTTTTAAAAGCTACCTAGTAGGCTAGGTCACGCTAAAATCGCGCCAAATTGAAATTAACGGCGAATTTGAATTCGATTTCGAAAATTGAAAGTTCTGTTATGTCACGAGTCATTTTAGGATTGTCGACTCATCTTTTGAGAAATTTTCGGCGAGTTTGGGATTTTTACGGAAAATTAATTCGGACAATTCGGAAAACGAACGGAGATTCGGATTGACCAATTTGAAGGGATTTCAGAAATCGGATTTCGGGAAAAAGGAAGTAAAATTCGGAATTGAAAGGAATGGCCGTTTTTGCTACCCGAGACTTGTTAATTGGGAGAATTATGGTGCAAGAAATCAAGTGAGGATCAAGTATTTTAGCATGGGGATTTTTGGGGACCAAATTGGATTGTTTGAAAGCTAGTGGGACCATTTCTTGTGGAATTAGGATGTTTAATTTTTTATTTTAATCCCTCTCCCTCTCCTCCTATTTCCGCACATGTTTTCCCCACCGTGCATGTTCACACATTCTTCCCCCTTCCCCTTTTCGCTCTCTCTCTCTCTCTCTCTCTCTCTCTCGCATGTTCTTCCCCCCCGTAGCCCGACGGTCCCCCTGCCGTGGTCTCCTCTTTGCCTTTCTCTCTTTGACTTTTAAACCATTCTTATCCTCTCTCTTTATTTCTCTCTCTTTCTTGCCAACGTCAAGCCCCTTAAACCCTTATGCTTCTCTTTTATTTTCCTTTTCCCTTGCACGCCCCCTGCCCCCACCAAACCCTCTCTGAATTTGCTGTTTTCTTCTTCACGTGCGCCCCATCGACTCTCCTCCATTCGGTCACGAAGACACTAGTCAAAATTTTCCCAGCAAGCCTCTCGCGGTTGACCCTCCACCGTGGCCCATCGTCACCGCATGAAGCTGCTCAATACCTCTTCTGCTCCAGCCCATCCGAAGCCCAACAACGGCTCCATTTCAGCAAGTCCAACAGCCAACTTGGCCCAGTTCCTAGCTGTTCTAGTCACGGCCCGCACCACCACCTGCAACGGCCGAGTCTAGCCCAAACCGTGCCTGAACTAGCCACTATTGCAGCTCCTTGGGCCCAAGATCTGAAGCCAAAGTCAGCAAGGGTTTGTTGGCATCAAGGCCCGTTTTCAGGCATGTCCTGGCCCTGCTTGGCGGTCCCGCTTTGGAGTTTGTCAATCATCATCGCGTCCTCATCATTTTGGTCCGAGCAAATTGCAAACCAAGTGAGTTTAACTCACTAATCCCTACTAAGTTAATGACGCTTAAGAATTGATTAGTTTAAGTTAAGCTTGGATTAGGTGGATAGTTAGAATAGATTATTAATTTAATTAATTATTATTGCATGTTAGGTGGATAGAATAGTGTAATTAGCAAGTAGATAGATCGTAGTATTTAATCAATGAGTCTCACAATTTTTCCGGGCCCGTTTCGGTGTTTAATTAGGCTTTACGGGCCTAAGTGAGCATTTTTAGTATTTATTAATTAATTTCCATAATTATTTAATTAATCAATTATTTTCTAGAATTAGACCGGGATAGCCGGTGACCGGAATTTTGTGCTGATTGCAGTGGTGTGATTTGTTTATTTAATTGAGTTCTAATTTGTCCTGATTGTGAGTGATTTGTGATTTTGAGAATTTATTTCTAAATTTATTTAATTTCAGAAATTAATTGAAAAATCACCGAGCGTCAGTTTACAGCGCCAAAAATGAATTTGTGAACTGTTGAAATTAGTGGGATTTTCAAGTGTCAGAAAATTGTATTTTGGCTAAGACCGACCGTGTACCCACAAATGATTATTTTTATCGGGTATGATAAAAATTTATGAAATGGTTAGATGATCAGGGTGGTATACTGTATCAGCCTGCGGGTTCGATACATCAGCTTAAAGTGAGTAGTATACCGGTATACTATATCAACCTACAGGTTCTGATATGTCAACTTAGCGTGAGTAATATACCTAACAGTTTCAGGTGAGCATTATTAATATACTATATCGACCTACAGTCGATATGTTAGCTTAGAGCGAGCAGTATACTATCTATTGGCAGCTTCTGGTAAGCTATACTATCTTTATATTAGCTTAGAGTGAGCACTACTGATTATGATTGGACTTTATAGATAATATTGATTGAGATGACCAGGAAATGGTCTCGATGACATGGAATCGACTAAGTTGATTGATCAATGATTTGATCTAATGTGGTGATCTGATTGATGTGATTCGATTCGATGAATTGCATATTTTATTGACCTGTAGGAAAGAACTGAGACCAAGGTAAGTCCTCTGATTTGTGTTGTGCCTAGGCAGTTCTCAGGGCATATTTTCTTCCTAGTCGGGTCTTAGGGGGTGAACTTGCTGAGACATTGTCTCACCCCATTGTGGGATAACATTTTCAGGTTCACAGATGTCGATTCCCCCTGGACGTCATGGTCATCCCATGAGGGTTATTGAGAGGGTCTCTAGCTTCTTCGATCCCAAAGGTGTTTGGATTTGCGAGCTAGTTGTAACCACTGTCTGGGTCGAAGAGATTCCACACCAGGAGATACCTAATCGATTCAGAGCCTGGTTCCGCACTACTCCCTATGGTGTTAGGATAGGTCCCCTTAGGGCTTTTGATATCCCTGCTGCAATGATCAATGCTACTCTGGATGAGGATCCAGCCGACCCTCTTGATGGTGTAGTGAAGGACGCGCCGTCCCACCCAAATCTTGTGGACACCGAAGAATCAGCGAACGAATCTGACTAACTGGTCGTAAGACAGCTTGTTTTGGGAGAGTCGACCTTTTTGTAGACCTTGTAAATATCGGCAAATAATGTATATGAATTAGCCCGATATGTATAAATGTGTGTTGTGGTTATCAAAAATTGTGGCCCTACTTTTCTATCCCACCTTGTTATTATACGTGGATTTATTTATTTGCTTCCGCATGCGCATTAAAATGAATGGGTCGGCAACGCATCTTAGGATGTTGCTATTTAATCGACCACCGAAGGATGGGCATGCGCTCGGAGGATTGGGGCGTGACACCTTTTCCATAGCCAGGCCCCGCGAGCTTTTAAGTAAGGTAAAATCCTTATTATTCGCTCGTCTTTCATGCGTGCCTGTGCCCAACCCCCAACTACTTAGACTGGGGCTGGGTTAAGCAAATGGCCCCCCAACTAGCATCTATTAGTGTTGGGGTTTGGTTGAGCTCAGGAAAGAATTTCAGGAAGTCATTGAGTGATCTTATGCTTATTCCAAATTTGGATCGAAACAATGGGAAAAAGACAACAACTCCTTATTCACCTCTCTCTCTATAAAATCCTAATAGTCAAGCTTGGTAGCAAGCTGCTAGAAGTAGTGCTATCAATTCTACCTAATCTATTGTTAACCACGGACTGACTCAAGCACCAAGACCTACTGTACTCTTCTTTCGACAACTGGTGAAATGGCTGCTTCTTCTTTGTCCCTCTCGAGAAGTAAAGCGGCTAGCGGCCGTACTATGATTGTTCGGGAGACATGGCCCATTCAAATAAAAATAGAACGAGCATCTCCGACTAAGGGGAATGGATTATTTTGTTACTAAAAAGGGAGGAGGAGACTCAGTACCAAATGCTTGACAATCCTTGGTAGGGCTTATTTATGATTTCATGCCCTGAGAAAGGTGCTTTCTTTTAGCCTACGCCTACGCCTTTCCCCTTTTAATAATAATAAGGTAAGCATCCAGCTCTCAATTTAGAGCTACTGCATTTATCGATAAGCTTTCCTTTTGCCGGATTATCAGTATTGCAAAAAGAAGTCAAGTCGAGCAGCACCTCATTCATTCAAATCAAAGGAAGCTTCATTGGGAAAGGCAGATGAAGAGCCAGGAGTGGGAGCCCCAACTAAAATAGGTGAATTATTAATTAACTATTCCACCTCCAAGGATGGAAGAGCCGATTCGTCTTTGAGCATCGCGGCAATAAACCTCGTTGAGAGAGCAGCACGAACCTAGGTTGATTCTACAAGAATGGAATCCTAGATTGAAGCTTAGATACCCGTGCCTACTTCACTACAGCTACCATGATCATAGCTGTCCGCATTGGAATAAAGGCTCAAGGCTAGCGAGGAATTTGCCATAATAGATCGACTTTGAACTCTATTCATGGTTGGCTGTAAACAAATAGTCTCTTTAGTTCCTGTAGCTTTACTAGTAGTCCACGGTAATAGGAGTCTTTCTCCAAGGAAGGAAGCCTTTTTAATCTCCTTCTACGTGACTGGCACTTGGAAAGGAGAAACTCTATGAACCTTGCTTTCCTCGAGGAACCAAGATTATGTTAGAAAGAGTCCATCTAAAAGAGTTCCACAAAAAGGGGAAAGAGCAAGGACAACACTTGTTGTATCATTCACCCTTTATGCCCTGTAAACCCCTCATTGACTTGCTTAGCTCTACTCTAGCTCATTGAGTGCTCTACCTCAGGCCATCAACATCATACACTCTACTGAAATAGATTTCGCGAAAAACTAGCTATATCCGATCTTGGTTGGATCTCGAGGCACATCACAACCTACAAGCAACACTAGCGAGACCCGATTGGGAGTCGGAGAGGCGAATGGGGTTCCCGACCAATGAGCAGCAAGAAAAGAATCCTAGCAAATCCAATCCTGGGAAGCACATCGCCGGACGAATACGAATTTGATGGCTTGAGATGAGATCACTGGTAAACCTTTTCTGCCATGGAAAGATAGAGCTATCCTTCCTTATCATCACTCTATGATGGAAGGATGGACCTTTACTACCATACCCTACCCTTGACCAGCGACCTTCGCGCCAAGCAAGACTGCCCTTGTCCCTTTCCTTTCTCCATTCTGCCTCCTTTTTTGCTTTGTTTCAATAGAGTCTAAGGCAAAGCAATGTCCAGTCCTATTGGTAGGGATACCTATGCCACCTATCTTTTTTATCCCAAAACCAATAGTAATCGCGCACCTAAACAACAACATAGAAGGAATTGGTCTTCCTTCGGGAATTGTCAACCTTGAACCAAAAAAGTAACAGATTCTTGCAAGCCCGGATTCGGTCCCTACCTAGACCAAATCCAAAAACCCGACATGGATGATAGGGTCCAGGTCAACGAGTTGGGCCGGTTCTCGACCTTGGTCGAAGTCCATTTTTTGAATAAAAATATAAAAAATTAAAATTCATAAAAATTGAAATTTTTTTAAAAAGTCAAAAAAATTTATAAAAATTTATAAAATCCGAAATAAAAATTTGCAGAGTCAGAAAAATAGAAAAAAAAAAAAATTTGAAAATAATTAAAAATTCAAAAATTCAAAAAATAATAAAAATTGAAAAATTGAAAAATGTTCATAAAAATTACCTTAGTTGATTCCATTAGACTTTTAGAGTCTTGAATCAATTTTATAAATTCTTTTTAAAATAGACTTTTCTTAATCTTGATAAAATTTGAAAATCCTTAAAAAGAAATTGAAAACTAATTGAATGAGCTCTTTCTAAAGCTTTACAATAGGGGTTATTTTGTGTTATTTTCTTTTTCGAGACGATGCTTAGGTTGCTACTTGTGCATCTCAATTCGATTTATAATTGATTGCACTATTTCAATTCATTGGTTGTTGTTTTTCCTTTTTAGCATAGTCAGGACTATAGCACATCGCATGAAAACTTAGCGGATTAGTCTTAAAAATTGATGAAAAGACTGCATGAAAAAAATTTAGCTAACAATATAATTAAGTTTATGTACCGAAAGAGCACTAGCTGTACAGCTACAGTGATCAAGTCCCCCAACTTGAAATCTTTAGTTTTGTAGAAATTGAAACGAAACTCCCACATCTTAATTGTTTATAGCCAACCTCAATTGGCTAGTGCGACTCCTCACATAGAATCTTAATAGGGTTAATCTGAACTTAAATGAAAAGTCCAACGTCACGCGAGATATAGATTTGTGAGAGCCCGCATTTGTAATTGGCAAATAAATACCTCTAAACCTATTTCCCTGAGAGCGGCCTCTCGAGAGTAGGTGATGACACATACCTATTTTATTTGATTCTGCAAGCTATAGATTCCGATTTGATTCTATGATTGCGTAGAAGATCGGACCATATGTGAACCAAACGTGTAATTTTATTTTGGCACCTTCATAAAATGAATCCTAAAACCGAAGCCTATTTTACAAAATCTGCTCATCTTCCTTTTTTTTCTTTTTCCTTTTTTCACATTTTTGCCAAAAATCTGCTCATATTCTTTTCTTCATTGAAGTAAAAATGTTTTAAAAAAGGCCAAAAAAATTTTAAAAAAAATAAAAGGGAGAGAAAAAAGGATAAGTCTGGGTTTGACCTAGAAATTGAAACTGATCAGGGAGCAAGTGACAGGCTGATAGCTATATATGTATAGCCTATAGACCTCCAACTTACCATAGTTCTCTCTTTCCTCAAGAAAATATCGGGTATCCAAGTTGCCCAAACTCAGCAAAATGCTAATCAATTTAGAACGCATCACATGTCACGACGAGCCCACCTTGCATAAATCTCTCTCTCTCTCTCCCCCCCCCCCCCCTTCCTCCTCATATTCTCGGTTTAGCACTTGCTTTTCTTCTTGCCTCTGCGTCTACCATGGCTAAAGCTTGAGCCCAAGCCCGAGGCTCATGGTTACTCTGTCCATGAAGCTCGACCTCGAACCTAGAGCTTGGGGTAGCCTTGCCGACTCGAGTTTCAAGCTCGTCCTCAAGCTCATAGCAACAACCACTTGAGCTTCGAGCTCATGGGTATGGCTTGAGCTTTGAACTCCCATCCATGGCCGCTAGATTGAGACACTTGAGGAAATGAAAGCTTAATATGGAGTCTCTAGCTTCCATGGCCATGGAATTTGGGCTTGAGCCTAAAGTTGTTAGCTTAAACTTGAGCCACCAGCAGCGATGGCAGCTCGAGCTTACAGCCATGGCCACCTGAGTTTTGACATCTTGCCACCATGTTGTCACTTGAGCTTAATATCGAGGAAGCCATGGAGTTTCGGGCATGTAGCTACGGATGCTCTAGGGGAAAAAGCAATAGAGAAGATGAGGAAAAAGCAATAGAGAGAGAGAGAGAGAGAGAGAGAGAGAGAGAGAGAGAGAGAGAGAGAGAGAGAGAGAGGAAACAATAATAAACAAAGAAAAGAGGAAAATTTATGCAAGTTGGGCCAAACGCGATACATGTTGTCCAATGTATGGATTAATATTTTGTCAAGTTGGTGCAAATTGAGTACCAAATATTTTCTCAATTCCCTCAAGTTGAGATGAGACCTTCATAGCCGGGGAGGGTCATTGGTGACCCTCGCCAACATCAAAAAAAAAAAAAAAAAAAAGGAGGAAGAAAAGGAAAAGGAAAACAAAAATAAAAATTCAAAAAATTTAAAAATTTAAAAATTTAAAAAAAATTAAAAAATCCACATCATATGGAAAATTAATTAAAAATCCATATAGGATGATTTGCAAGAAATGATACTCCAATGATCAATTATACTCCAATGTGATACTTAAATAAGCGAAACAAAAATTACAATACTCAAGTAAGCTCTGCACAAAAGTCATAACACTCCCACTATTCTTATCCTTTAGTGTCTTTCACTCGAATAAATAAACAAGGGACCATGCTCCCAATTCTTGAATAATCACGCAAAAGCTTGATTGTTCCTCATGCGAAGTGCAAGTGGAAAAATTGAGCCATAAATGGGTCTATATGGGAGACCAATTTTTCTTTCATTGTTGAATACATTTAATATTAGCGTTGATATCATGAAAATGTCAAACCGGTACTCCTATAACAAATTTATCCTAAACTAATTTTTTTACCATAAAAAACCATGAACCAGTAAACTTATGATAAATTTATCATGAATTAATTTTTTGACTATAAAAAAACCTGAACTTGAATATTTATGACAAATTTACCTTCCATTAGTTTATATTAGATTAACGAAAAATCATAAAGTGGTACACCTAAAATCAATAGAGGATAAATTCTCAAATTGATACAAGTATTAACTATCATATGTTATCAAATTCAATAATTTGATGTAAAATTTAACGAAAAATAACAGAGGATATCTTTGTCATAAGTATACCAATTTTGGATATTTAGTTGTTGAAAAATTAGTTTATGATAAATTTGTCACAAGTATATCAGTTTTATGTTTTTTCGTGGTATTAACCCAACATTAAATTGATTTTAGTGCATTTATTACGCATCATAAAAGAGAGACAAGGTATTGAAAATTACAGTAATTTGTTTAATGGGTATTTGGCAGGTGTTGCTAGGGCACTCATAAATAAAATCCATTTATACGTAGTTCTTGTTAAGACTGCTAAAGAGCATATAGACCCGTAACAAGCGATGCTCGATGTTTAATGGCACCTCCTACATGCAAGCCAAATTGGAAATTGCACATGGAATTTGAGGGATGTGGACCACACACGTGAATTAAATTGGAGTAAAACTTGGCTCCGATACTTGTTAATAGGGGTGAGCACCGACCCTAGGCATACCAAAAGACTAGCTATTACCAGTCTGATTCCCAAAACTGGTTCTGGGTACGGATCGGACCAAACTAAACCAAACCATGAAACTCTAATTCTCTCCTTTTAGTTTTACTTTGCATCTTGTATTCTTGTTGTTATTTCCTCTGCCTTTGTTTCTCTCTCTCCATCTCTCCATCTCTACTTTGCTTTGCCCACTTTTTCACATTTCCTCAGCGCAAATCATCCATTCGAAGCTCACAACCTCCTATAGATTGGTCATTTGGCCATACAAGAAGAATTGAAGACGCTCGAGCTTCATTTGTCTTATTCCAACAAAGAGAAAGATGAAGAACATGAACAATCTCAAGCGATCTATTCTGAAGAACTTCATGTATGTAAAGTATTCTAGAATGAAGATCGTATCATTGTAACTCTATTAAAGTCATCTCATAAGTACATTCGAAATAGAAAAGGAATACAATTCCTCTGTTCTATCTTCTTAAGATCAATCTTACTTGAATTGCTTCAGGCACCTTGATCTTCAGCCACGGCAAATGTCTACTATTCTTTGAATCTTCCTCTTCCAATACGAGAGATTGTTCATCTTCTTAAGATCAATCTTACTTGTTGTTGATCCCGATCTTCTCTTCTCTTCCCTTTGTTCTGTTTTTCCTTCCTTACTTTTCTTATGTAAAAGCCGACGAGTATTTATATCTAGGAACTTAACAGAACTCGGTTTCGGTTACAAGTGAAAACCAAATACAGCAACTACTTAACAGAAAGTGAAAACCAAATACAGCAACTACTTAACAGAAAGACCTAATTGACTACGCTTATGACTTAGCGATCCGAGTCATTGATTCTTTTAGCATCTCGTTCATTGATCGTCGATCCAGGCTGGTCTTCTTTATAAGATCTTTGCCGTTGATTTAACCTCATGACTTGGCGATTCAAGTCATTTGCTGTATCGCCTCTGTATCGCCAAGTCCTCTGTTTTTGCTGTACTGCCAAGTCCTCTGTTTTCGTTTTTCCGCAGCACACTTTGTTCCTTTATACCACTTTGTTCCTTTATACTTAACATCCCCCCGCAAATTGGGAAGAGGGATTGTTCCTATTCCCAATTTGGTGCGAAGATACAGATGCGCTGAGTGGGAGAGTGACTTAGTGAATATATCAGCTACTTGAAGATGGCTTGGAACATGTTCGATAGAAATTGAACCAGAGGACACCTTTTCTCGAACAAAATGGAAGTCAACTTCTATGTGCTTTGTTCGCGCATGCAAGACAGGATTGGCTGTAAGGGAAATAGCTGATTTATTGTCACAAAACAAAGATGTAGCTTGTGTAAGAGGAATACCAATATCTCGTAGAACAAAACCGATCCAGGTTAATTCAGCTGTTGTGGAAGACTTTGAAACAGTAGATTGCTTCTTGGCTGACCACGAAATCAAATTAGAACCTAAGAAAGTACAGAACCCTGTAGTAGATCGTCGAGTAGTAGGACAACCTGCCCAATCAGCATCTGAAAAACCATAGAGATTTGTCAAACTATTGGAATGAAGATAATAACCGAGATGAATAGTTCCTTTGACATATCGTAAAACCCTTTTTAATTGATGAAAATCTGCTATTGTGGGATGTTGCATCTTCTGACAGAGGAGGTTTGTTGCAAATGCTAGATCTGGTCGAGTGATAGTCAAGTATTGAAGACCACCTACCAAGCTTCTGTATTCAATAGGATCTTGTAGGGGAACTTCAGCATTAGTCATAACAATAGACCGTAATGGCAAAGGTGTGGAAGTTGGCTTGCAATCTGTCATCTGTGCTCGTTTGAGTAGGTCTACTGCATATTTTGTCTGACATAAGAACAGGGTTTGTAAAGTACGTTTAACTTCAATGCCTAAGAAGTAGTGAAGATCTCCAAGGTCTTTCATATGAAAATGAAGACTGAGATTCTGGATTAATGCAGTTAAGAGCTGAGGAGAGCTTCCTGTTAGAATGATATCATCAACATAAAGAAGTAATAACATTGTATGCGACTCAGTATGAAGCACAAACAAAGATGGATCGGCTGTACTACAGAAAAAACCAATTTCAAGAAGAAAGTTGCTGAATTTGTCAAACCAGGCTCTTGGTGCTTGTCGAAGTCCATATAATGACTTGTGCAGAAGGCAGACATGGTTTGATTTTTGAGGATGAATGAAGCCAGGTGGCTGTTCCATAAAGACAATTTCATTCAAGTCTCCATGAAGAAAGGCATTCTTCACATCAAGTTGATGAATTGTCCATTGTCTTGTAAGAGCTACAGAGAGTATGATGCGAACTGTAGCATGTTTCACAACAGGACTAAATGTCTCAGTAAAGTCAAGTCCTGCTTCCTGATGGAATCCTTTGGCTACCAGACGAGCCTTGAGTCTTTCTAGACTACCATCAGATGCGAGCTTGGTCTTAAAGACCCACTTACAGCCTACTACATTCATCTGGTCTGTTCTTGGAACCAATGTCCAGGTATGATTATCATACAGAGCATTCATCTCTTCTTGCATTGCATTGTTCCAACCCTTATCAGCTAATGCTGACTTGATGGATCTTGGTTCCATAGGAACTTGATACTCAGCCAAGCAAGCATATTTTGGATTTGGCTTAATAATACCTGATTTGAGTCGGGTCTGCATAGGATGATCACCAAAATTTCTTTGAGAAGAAGATAGATCAAGAGTATGATGTTCTAGGTCAGTATTGTTATTGACAGACAGAGTGCTTGAGGAAGAGGCAGAATTCTGACCAGATATGTTGGTGATAACATCATTCTGTCTTGGTATTAATGAAATATCTTGAAGTTGCATTGATGCTGAAGAAGTATGTTGGTGCATCTGTTCACTGTCATAACTATCCATATCAGTATGATATTGACTCCTTCTTCCTGACTGATAAGAACTGTTGTTGTTTGTTGTGTCAGTGCTTGAGGATTCAAGCAATTTTACTCCTTCAATCCATTGTCTATACAAAGGAGTATATTGACCATACTCATTGATCACAGTTTTGGTGAAAGGAAACAATGCTTCATCGAAGATCACATGTCTACTGATATATATACGATTATCAGTAGGCACAAGACATCTATAGCCTTTATGCAAGTCACTATATCCCAGAAAAACACAGGTAAGAGATCTAGGATCGAACTTATGTTTTGAATATGATCTTAAGCATGGATAACAGGCACAGCCAAACACCCTCAAATGATCATATTGAGGCTGAGTGTTATGAATCTTACTATAAGGTGTATCCATTTTTAATTTTGGTGTTGGAAGTCTGTTTACAATGTAATTTGCTGTAACAAAAGCATCCACCCAAAACTTCAGTGGGACCTTGGAATGATATAACATAGCCAATCCCAATTCTACAATGTGTCTATGTTTCCTTTCCGAAACTCCATTCTGTTCGGGAGTGTGAGGACAAGACAGATGTTGTTTTATTCCACAATCTTGCAGATGTTTTTGAAATTTCCTACTTACAAATTCTCCTCCTCCATCACTTTGGAAAATTTTGATCTTGTGACTGTATTGTCTTTCAACTAATGTCTGGAATCGAACAAAGATATCAAAGAACTCAGATTTCAACTTCATTGGATATAACCAACTATATCTTGAGAAACTATCAACAAAGATCACATAGTATCTAAACTTTTGAAATGAATCAACTGGTGAAGGCCCCCAGATATCACAGTGGACCTTCTCTAATGACGAAGTTGATATAGAGTCTGATAAAGGAAATGATAGAGCTGTACTTTTTGCTATTTGACAGCTGCTGCAAATTTTTGAAGAAACTGAATTAATATGAATCAGTTTTTGATGATGTAGGTGATCCACTATTTGAGCATTGGCATGCGCCAGTCTTTGGTGCCATATTTCTGCATTGACTATTTTCTGTCTTTGAGTAAAAAATGCTGCTGCAGTCCGTGTATCGCTTGATAAAGGCCCTTAGTCTTCCTTCCGAGCTGAATTGTCACCTTGGTATTGTTGTCCTTTACATAAACACCAAGTTTATCAAAGATAAATGTGCAAGGATAGTCATCGATAAGCTTAGACACGAAAAGAAGATTCTTCTTTATTTACGGTACTATAAGAACATCATTAAGAGGTAATGTGTTTACTTGTTTTTAGGTAAGTGTTACCAATATGAGTAACAGGTAAACAAGATCCATTTCCAACCATCACTGTATCGAGACCTTGATATTTAGAGAGAGTATGAAGAATACCGGATTCGCACCGATGTGAGCGGTAGCTCTGTATCGTCGGTACCATTCACTTCCTTTTGGATCTTCGATATGAACTGCTGTCAAGGCTGCTTTGGAATATCTTCTACTTGATAAGAATTGTCAAATCGGTACCAACAGCGGAGAGCATCATGCCCAGGTCGTTTACATATTTGACATTCTAATCTAGCAACCCCTGTGTCTTTCTCATCCTGCAAACTTTTCCTTGTGTTTAACTGAAGAGGAGGATAAGATTTGTTGTTTTGATACCTTTGAGAGTATGTGGCATAAGGTCGAAATCCCTGAGTAGCTGTAGAAAAGACATTTCTTTGTCTTAGATATTGATCTCCTTGCCCTTGAGTTGATGCATCTTCTCTGTAATTTTGATTTCTTTCAACATAACCAAAACCTCGTCCTCTATTACTAATAGCTCTGCCTCGACTAAAGTTACGGCCACCTCTATAACTTCCTCTCTGAGCTAGAAAACCAGAAGTTTGTGAAAGGTATTCTCCATCAATATTCTCTTTAGGGTACATTTGAGACTTTCTTTGCCCGAGATAGGCCAAGCTGGGATTGAACTGACTTCTGGAATAAGTCTTCATTCTTGACTCAAATCTCTCCAATTGAGCTATAACTTCATCATAATCGGGTTGAGGCTTCAAACAGTATATGGTAGTTCGAAGATTCTCATATTCTGGACCTAATCCTTCCAGTATACCAAAGATTTTGGTTATTTCATCCACTGGTTTACCAATAGCATTCAACTGATCACATATAGTTTTGTATTCTCTGAGATAAGTAGAGAGGGTTTGATCAAGTTTCTGACAGGACTGTAATTTTCCTCTAAGTTCAAACTCCTTTGCTATTGATTTTTGTGTAAATCGCTTTAGAAGAGACTGCCATACTTCAAAGGATGTTTCTAAACCAATGATTAGACTCAAAATGTTCTCAGTAACAGCTCCACTAATCCATGATGATATCAACTGATCTGTTCTTGTCCAATCAACAAAGTCAGGATTAACAAGTTCTGAGTCACATCCTTCATCATCATTTTGTAACATTCGTGGAGGAGAAACAGCATCACCATTAACAAAACCAAAGAGGTCTTGACTTTTCAGAAACCTTTGGATTTGAGCTTGCCACAGCAGAAAATTATCCTCAGCAAGCTTGATTGTGACAAAATTCGAAATGTTTACATGAATTGGAAAAGGATATTTTGGTGTTCTTATTGCCATTGCCACAAACTTCCAGCTCAAAAACCAGGCTGTCAATCAATTAACCTACAGCTCTGATACCATGAGAAAGATGAAGAACATGAACAATCTCAAGCGATCTATTCTGAAGAACTTCTGTATTCTAGAATGAAGATCGTATCATTGTAATTCAGTACATTCGAAAATAGAAAAGGAATACAATTCCTCTGTTCTTTCTTCTTAAGATCAATCTTACTTGAATTGCTTCAGCACCTTGATCTTCAGCTGTCTACTATTCTTTGAATCTTCCTCTTCCAATACAGAGATTGTTCAGCATCTGTTGTTGATCCTGATCTTCTCTTCTCTTCCCTTTCTGTTTTTCCTTCCTTACTTTTCTTATGTAAAGCCAGACGAGTATTTATATCTAGGAACTTAACAGAACTCGGTTTCGGTTACAAGTGAAAACCAAATACAGCAACTACTTAACAGAAAGACCTAATTGACTACGCTTATGACTTAGCGATCCGAGTCATTGATTCTTTTAGCATCTCGTTCATTGATCGTCGATCCAGGCTGGTCTTCTTTATAAGATCTTTGCCGTTGATTTAACCTCATGACTTGGCGATTCAAGTCATTTGCTGTATCGCCTCTCGTATCGCCAAGTCCTCTGTTTTTGCTTTTCGTTTTCCGCCAAGTCCTCTGTTTTCATTTTTCCGCAGCACACTTTGTTCCTTTATACCACTTTGTTCCTTTATACTTAACAAAACGCTTGGCTACAATCTCCTTTATAAGAATCTATTGCAACTTTGGTCCCCAAAAGGAGAATTAGTTGTCATCGATCTAGGAAATGATTTCTTCATTGCCAAATTCTCCCTGCTGGAGGATTATCATTTTGTCTTTGAGGAAGGACCTTGGGTGATATTTGATCATTACCTGGCCATTCAAAAATGGGAACCCAACTTTGATTCTGATGAGGCTAAAGATTGATCGGGTCACGACTTGGGTTAGGTTTCCTAATATCTCTACTGAGTATTTTGATGAGACCTTTCTCATGCGACTTGGTTTGTTAATCAGAAAGCCGTTACGAGCAGACTCTATGACAGTTTTAGCTACAAGGAGTAAATATGCTCGCCTTTGTGTTAAAGTTGACTTAACACGCCCCTTAACACCTCGGATTTTCCTTGACGGCAAATTAAGATGGGTGGAGTATGAAGGCATTCATCTGTTGACACCTCAATTTTTATTAGGTTTATTTTATTTTTATTAATTAAGTTTTTATTTTATTTATTTTGTCTTTTTCGGAATAATATACAAATAACAAAAAAAAAAAAAAAAAACCCCTCCTCCGGGCCTCCTCGGCCCATTTCCGCCTTAGCCCGCCCATGCACCCCTTGTCTTCTTCTTCCTTGGCTTCTCCCTTCACGCCTCTGCAACACACGCGCAGAGAGCGGCAGCTAGGGTTTCGGTGCGCGCGTAGGCCAGCCGGTGGCGGATGGGAAGTGCCTTCAAAGCAAGCAAGTGGGCGGCCGAGGTGACGCCAGTTCGGCCGCACCAAGGCCGGTCGGCACACGGAGAATCGGCGGCCAAACCTCTCCGTCGACCGGACTCCCTCGCCTATAAATAGGCCAGCACCACCTCCATTGAAGGACACACGGGAGAGAGGGAGGAAGCCAGCGAACTCCGAGACCTTCCCCTTGAGAGACTTCAGGGGGGAGATCGAAGAGCGAGCAAAGGGGGTGAAAGATCGGGTCGCAAGCTAAACGACCTCCCACCGAGAGACATCGGGGGAGGCCGGTGGCAAGCAAACCCAGATCTGCGAGCAGGCGAGCCCGAGGGGTCCGAGTGGGTGGAGGCTGAGCAGAGAGAGGAGAGAGATCGAAGCTGCGAGCATTCAAGCTTCCCCCGAGAGACTTCGGGGGAGGCTCGACACTCGCAAGCCCAGATCGAAGGGAGAGAGGAGAGTTCGAGCACCTTCTGTCGCCATCATTGAGCCGTGTCGTCCCCATCACACCCCTACACCTGCTGCTCACATCGCCGCCGTGCTGTGCAAACCGGAGCCGTGAAGCCGACTCGCGCATCTCGTCGCGGACAGGTAACGACACTCGTATCCGCCGCCTCCGGTCGCGTAGTCGCCGTCGCACCCCCTTTTTTTGAACCGTGCCACCGCTGACCAGACCGGCACAAACCCGTCCTCACTCATCCTCGCCGTAACCGTTTTGTCGCCGCCTTCGGTCGTGTCGTCGCCGTCTAGCCCGTCGTCGCCGCCGTTGTGGCCGTCGTTGCTGCTGTCGTCGCCGCCGTTGTGGCCGCTGTCACTACTATCATCGCCAGTGACGCTTCTCCCCCCTCACCAGCGCCGCGAGCACGCGAAGGAGAAAGGAGCTCGGGAACCAGGTCGGCTCGCAGGTCCGTCCGACCCGGTTTCCCAGTAACCGGGTAGGGTTCCGCCTGGGCCGGGTTATGCGCGTGGACCGGGAAGTCTTTGGGCTGAGTTTCTTTTAATAAAAAATGGTCAAAGTGGGTTTGGGCTCTTAGGTTTTTCTTAAAAGAAAAAAGACAAAAAAAATCCGAGTCGGGCCCGCGTTGTGGGCCCGTCCTCGTTCGGGTTACCAACCCGGGCCGGACTAACCCGCGGATCCGACCCGGGTCGGCTTTTTTTAAGTTTTATTTTAAATAATATTTTAAATAAATAAATAAATAATTTATTAAAAGAATAAAAAATAATTTATTTTCGAAAAAATATTAAAAAATGTTTTAATTTCCAAAAAATCAAAAAAATCAAAAATGTCCATATTTTCCTAAAAAAGCCAAAATAAAAATCAGAAATAGCCAAAAAATGATTTATACTTTCAGAAAAAGATCAAAAAAATCCAAAAAATGCTTTTTATGTCCAAAAAATGAGAAAATGCCCAAAAAATATTTTTCCTTCACAAAAATGCATGGAAAAATCCCTCAAAAATCCAAAAAGCCTTAGGGTTTAAACAAGATTAGGTACCGAAAGGGCATTAGTGATTAACTAGTGTAATCAAGTCCCCGATCCTAATTTCTCTAGTTGCGCAGGAGCGAGTATTTCTCCCGATACTTCGCTTGGGTTTCTAATCGACCCACCCCAAACCGATTAGTGGCGACTCCATTTTAAAATTAATTTAAAGGTTAAAAACTTGGACCATTAAGTCGTGAATTAGTGGACTTGGGAGAGTCCGGGCATAATAAATTCAGCCGAGCCATTAGCCTCATTTAGGTGCTCGTACCCGATCTCGGGCGTCGAAAAAAAAGGTCGCGACAGCTTGGCGACTCCGCTGAGACTTTGAGGACTTAGGCCATTTTATCTTTGTTTAAATGCTTTGCTAACTTGGACTTTTTTCTTTTGTGCAGGGTAACAACTTAAAGTTTTTTTTTTTATTCTGTTAAAATAAAATGTTTTGTGATTATAAACTGTTGTGCATGCTTTACTGTTATAGCACTACACATGGCACACACAACCCGGCCGCCGGACCTGGGCCGCCATAGGATTTTTAGGATGGTGTTAAGAAAGATACAACCTCGAACGCGAGACTGCGATGTAGAGGTTGCCTTTCTTTTCCCCGAATTTCTTAGCCGAGGTTAAGGGGGTATGCTGCTAACGCAAGACTGCGACGGGCGGATACCTTTTAATTTCATCAAGCCTTCTAAGTTAGAAATCGAGCCGCACATCCCATCTGTATGTCTTTGTGCTTGCCATTTTATTTAAAAGTAAAGTGATTTCTTTACTTTTACTCAGTCTTTTATTGGCCCATGGCAATTTAGGATAAGCTTTTCAAAGTCCCAGTCTATATGCGATGGGGAAAGACGATATCCAGTTCATTCCTGCTCCCAAAGCGGAACTCTTCAGATGGTGGGGTCAATTGGATCAGTTTGCCCAAGAGCATGTGAAAGCCAAAATCGGTCATCTCCTATCGTTGATTCAAATCACTGTTCGTCCCGAAGTCATACAGGCCATGGCACATTTCTGGTGCCCGAGGACACTTACTTTTATGTTTGGTAGGTTTAAGCTAACTCCAACCCTAGAGGAATACAACATCATCACTGGAATGCCTCTTGAGAAAAAGCTTGTCAGGCCATCAACAGGCATCATCCCATTGCGTGGGTTAGCGCGACTTTTAAGAACTGAAGTCCATATTATGACACAAATTCTTGAAAACAACCATAATACCTGCCCATTTGAATTTATGAATGCCTGTTTTCAAAATCAGCCTATGACCCAAAAAAGTGAGATTTTCCTCCTAGCCTTTTTTGAACTCATCATTTTCCCTTATCAAAGAAATGCCATAAGTCTTAAGATGGCATGGATAGTTGATCAGATCTTGAGGGGGAAAATTATGTCAACATGATTTTAACTGAAACATTCTTGTCCTTTAATCGTTTTAAAGACAACACGGAGAAAATCATGCGGGTCTCTCCTGAAATTTTACAAGTCTGGTTCTTTTCTCACATAAGCGAATTCCGAGACTTCATGCGATCGTCTGAAACAAATGCTTTCGAAAATCCATTACAAAAATTTATGGTTTTAGGACCATATATTCCCAATCAAAGCTGTTTAAATTGGGTTGACTTCCTAAGAAACCCAACTCCTGAGGTATTCCAATGGTGTGCTAGTTGGTTCCATGAAAAGAGGGCCCGCTTTGCTTACAAATGCACCCACCCAATTCCGTTGCTTGGCTGCACCGGCGCTGTTTCCTATTACCCATATCGGGTGGCACGACAATTTGGAGCCCTTCAAGACATTCCACCGCCTTCTAGGAGGAGAATTCCTCCAGTTCTTTTCAACACAAGCCGTGACTATGCGGTCGAAATTTCTATCGTTGAAGAAACTTGGGACAAGTGCCATCGCAAAAGGATCGCGGTACCTGAAGGGCTTGAGGGAGAAGAAAAAGCTCACCACGCCTCTGCGGCCTACATCCACAATCATCACATTCCGACAAGGTGGAAGCCATCAATCCCTCGCTCAATCAGAGAGAGCAGCCCGCATGAGCAAGCATAGCTCATGGAGAGGGATTTGGGAATGGACTGGATGCACACCTCAGAGCCAGCCCAAGGAAGCAGGCATCCTCGCAAGAGCAAGGCTCCCCGTCGCATATAAATTGGGAATCATTTGCCCCTTAGTATTAATCTTGTGAAAGTTTTGTCCCATTATTTAGGGATTTTTGTTTAATGTCTAGTATTTCATTCTGTCATTTCAATTTCAAGTTTTAGATGTCAGAAGTTTGCGGTCTATAAAATCCTCTTTTGATAAATAAAAAGTAATTAGACCATTGCCATGGGTCAATCTATGTTTACTTTTGTGCTCATTCATTGTTTCCGCAACGAGTAGGTAGTTATGAATCGCCGGCCACCAATCGCCCGCGAATGGCCTCATGCAATAGGGCCCGATCAGAATGATGTACAAAATCGCCTCATTAACATTGAAGACGGCATAGGACAGATGTCCATTGTCCTTCAACAACTCTCGAGACAAATGAAATTCACTCAAGCTGAGCCCAACTCTATAGTTGCCTCAAACACCGTCATGACGCTCGCAAATTTACTAGAAAATAGCCAGTACTATGGACAGTTTGAAAGGATCATGAAAAAGTTAAACCAGCTGCAGGGGCGGAATCCCATGGACTTTTCCAATTATGCCGGCATTGAAATCCCTGAAAAGCTCAAAGCGCCTAAATGCGAAAGGTATGCTGATACCTCCCGCCCAGAGACCTACTTGCAGGCCTACCTAGTCCGAAGGATGATTCAATCGTACCAATCGAACTTGACTGGCCTTGCCTTGCGATGGTACATTGTCAGGAAGATTAGTCCCCTTAAAACCTTGAGGAAACTAATTCATGTTTTTCACCAAGAGTACAATATTGACATCACCCCTGACATCACCTTACCCTATGAAGAGCCGATGATCGCGGAGCACGAGGAGCCATTAGTCACTAAGATAGAAGAGCATGTCAATGAAGCCTTGCGTGATAAATGGGCAGTTGAGCAACATCCTGTTATTGGAAAATTTCCCACTAGGAAAGGCAAGGAGCCTTTGTACGAGGTCAAAGACACAGAGTCTGTTCAAGAGTGGGGCACAACTAGACAACTCCCCAAGCTTACTCCAAGAGCTAGGGTCCAAAGAATACCAACCCATATCAACTTGGAAAGTGAATCAGACAGTGAAACTCTAATGTCTCTCACTTCCATTGACAGAATCAAGTTAGCAAAACGAATGGCCTTACTCAAAAGGTCTGGACCAGAAGCCAAGAAAAGAAAGCCTAAGCAGATAGATTCAGCATCTACCGACGAGCCACTGCACCAAAGTTTCGAGCATTCCCAAGAATACAGCTTTGAAGGCCATCATCCTCTAGAGTACAACCATGAAGACTTCCCGGCCCTAGAATACAATCCCAAGGACTTCCAGCGTTATTTTGACAATGAAACTGACGATTCATCGTATAACTGTTTCATACTCTCATCCGGGGATGAAGGTCCGTTAGAAGAGGAAGCGTACGTCTTTATCCGCTATGATCCTAACGAAGTACTAAGCTCGTCCTCTAACCATGAAGATAGCTTCAATACTTCATCCTCATTCGAAAATTTTGACCAAGAAGAAAGCAATGGGGTAATCTCGGTAGAATCTAACTTTTCTGAAACAAAAGAATTCACCACTACAACAAATATGCAGTGGGAAAACCAGTGGCCTAATCAAGACATACCAAGCTTGTCTTGCCCTGATAGGATCATGACCCCCATAGAAATGTGGATACCCAATTTCCGCAAGTATAACGGCACGACTTGCCCCGTGGCCCACTTGCAATACCTCCATGCTGAAATGAGTCGGTACTATAGCCCGATGTCATTCACAACTCAGGCCTTCCAAGAAAGTCTTACAGGGTCTGCATTGCAATGGTTCGTCACAGCAGATATCAGCCTCATGAGGGATTGGAATGAGCTGTCTTCCACATTCCTACATCGCACCAAACTAGATTGGAGCTGAACTGTCTTGCGAGAACTTGGTTCACTTTAGAAGAAAACCAATGGAGGATTTTCGAGCATATGCAAGGAGGTGGGAAGCTTTTATGATGCAAACCTACCCTCAGCTGGCCAAAGAAGAAATGATAAAGCTGTTCATAGGAGCTTTACCCCGCAAACATCGCTGTTGGTTGCATGGGTTGCATTTTCGTAGCTTCAATGAAGTGGTCCTATCATGCGAATACTTCGAGTCTACTGGAGGCGAGGAACTCAAAAGCGCTTGATTTCAAAACCAACATTATCAAAGCACTCCTTTACACAGGAGTTTTCATGGGTTTTACTTGTTTTTATAATTTCATGTCTTGTCTAGTGTGCTACTATTGTATTTTCCATTCAAAGTACTTTATTGTACAGTTATAATATTTTGTTTTAAGAGCATGAGGCGGTACTCCAAACCAGCCCAGTGATGTTATCCAACCATGAAAAAAATATCATCCAAGGAGAATACTGAGGGCTGGGCTTCCTCATGCCTTTTTTCTCCCCCAAAGACGTATTTGAAAATAAAAAATATTTCATCACCCAAAAGCTTTTGTTAAAACAAGATGATAAATTTAATCATGTTTGTCTTTCTGACTCATTTACTTCATGTCTCAGAAGATTATTCCCATCCCCTTTGACTTAGTGTGATAGGGGGTATTTGAAGCAAGCACATCAGGTGAACTTGCCAAATTCAAAGACACCCTACCAAGAAAACAGGGGCAAATAGAAAGAATCATCCTACACCAAAAGAGGGTAAGTCTTATTCTCTGAATATAATTTGGAAATGATGTCCTCTCTCTTCTATTTACAGGATACAAAAGATGAAACGTAATAGAGTTGAGATCGAAGCATCCATGACATGCCTCACTCTTGCCCAGCTCCATCCTGAGCCAAAGGACTATCTTGTCACACGACACGCCCAAACAGCTAGATGTTATAGTTCCAGCTTTGACAAGCCAAGAAGCACAGAAAATGAATTTCTCCTCTCGAATTGGTTACTGTCAACAGGGAGAAAATCTAGTCAGTTGAGGCAGTCTCTAACCCCTTATCTCAAATTGTGACTTAGGGCCTAGAAATCTCACTTCGTACTCCAGACACGTGTTCTTCCAAGGAGTAGTTGCCATCACAAAGCTTGAGATTTTGATCTCAGATTCCATAGAAGCTTGAGGTACGTGACTTTGCTCATTGCTGCTAATGATGTTATAGTTAAAGACAGAAGAAGAAATTCCATAGAAGGAAGGCGTTGAAGATGAATCAACGACCAACAATCATGCATACATGGTCACAAATGAGGAAGGCCAATCGAAAGAAATGTCAAACTATGCCAAGACGAAAAGGTTGTCATCGGCATTTAAATATCCCTAGGAGTCAGCAAATACAAACTTTGGAGAAGAGTAACTTGGTATCGTTTCCAATACCCCCACTATTTGAACCCGCTTTTGACATATTTTCCCTATTGACAGGAAGCATCGGGATTCAAGAGCCAAACTTGATGGTTAGGTTTGGCAAATCAATATTGGCCAAGCTAGTACGTGGAAATGACCCACATCGAATTCACCTGATTTCGTGTAAAATGACGTGTCATCCAGGAGCCAATATTTGACCTAACGAAGCAAAGGATATAGGACTTTGTGTCCCACTTGCACTTCAGGTCCATCCAATCCAGTGAAGGGATCACTTGACCGTAAAAAAATGCGGATAACAAATCAAGGAAAGACATGTCAAACTAATAAATCTGATAAGCTCTCCTAAGCGAAATGACGTCCTGAGTAATCACCAAAGCAAATGACAGAAAATCTTCAGGCCTCAACTCACATTTGATTTTGGCAAACTAATTGATCTACTTGTACATCTTCTCTTCTGCAGGGGCAAAAGCAGAGATGCCTGATCGATTCCCAATCATTAGCTGATCATTCATGCGTCATATCCCTAATCAATAGGGACAACCATGGACACCCATTTGTGAATAACCCTTTTGATGTTCAAAATTTATCAATACTATTTTGTTGACCCTTAAAGCTACCAAGAAGGTCTTTTTGAGCCAAAACCATTCATTTGTTCTGAAAGTACAAACTCACTATGTTTAAAATGCTGCATGCATTTTCCAAATGGATTTTTGCATGATGATTTTGTTTGTCTAAATCACTTATTCCATTGAGAATTATTAGAATAGACAACTAAATAAAGAATACAAGATTAATCGAGTATGTTGGATGAGGCGCGTCAGAATGATGAAAGGCAAGCCATATCCTACACACAGTCCCCCTCCATCTATACACTTGTGAGATGAGTGCAGAAGATTCCATGGCTGTAGGGTAAAGAGTTCTCTCGCAAATAGTACGATAATCAAAATAGTGAGAGGCATTCCATTGCTCACCCCATTGAGCCCCATACATTGGTGAAGCTTCTCTCATACCCCCGTCAAGAACAACCCCTACACCGGGGCAGATTAGAAGCAAAGCAGCATCATAAGGTGAGAAGAGAGATAGAAATTTTCTTGCTCGCACTTGCATCAATCTTTGAGTGTCTTTATTGCATATGAACACTCGCGTTAATTTAAGTGCCCTAGAGTCATGAAGAGCAATTCTTTCTTTACACACTTGTATCAATTGTACAACTCAATTGAGTCTATAAATTCACCCTCACATGGAGGCAAAGCAGAAGCTACTACTTGAGCAGCATAATCAGAAGCACCGGCAAAAGATGAAGACTCAATAGTCTAACAAAGGCGCTTGCTTGAACTTGTCAAGATCAGTTCCTCAAGCAACAAGGACAAAAACTAGGGCATAAAAAAGCAGTGTACCTGGTAAAAGCAAGGTCAATGCCCATGAATGAAAAATTGAGATGAGAAATAGGGGCATGAAAAAGCAGTGTGCCTGGTAAAAGCAAGGCCGATGCCCCAAACAAAAATACAGCCATTTGTATTCCCAAGAGAAATTGTTGATACAACCGCCATCTGACCGTGAAGAAAGACTAGTGACAAATGCCAAAACAGTCACCAACTCTCACCTCTTACATGTGAGCCGAGTCTACGTCACGTTCTCATTGTAAAAGTCTCTTCAGACTAGGGGCACTTCAATTAACGTAAGATTTCATGTGTCTATAAGTATCACTCGAAGAAGTACGAGCAAGATTACTCTATCTCTTTTCGCGGGGTTCTTGACTTGTAAACCCGGAGATGATCGTATAGCATTTTTGTCCATCGGCTTCGACCTTGATGGTCCCTTTTGATGAGCCATTGACCAAGACTTCATCACAGTTTCAACAAAGACCTCTCACATTGGTAAAGTCGTACTGTTTGCGAGAATACTCAGACCCCTGTTGACATGATGACAGTGAGATAGTGTGGTCCTTATAAATCCTGCATCAATGGTCAGGATAGCCTTCTCCATGAGAGTGAGTGAAAAGTCCTTTCAGACTGAAAGTTCCTCATCTGGCATGCTCAAGACATCTACATTCTAAATGAAGGTTGTCTTTCAAAATCTTCCCCGGTGGAAATCAAATGATGCAAAATTGACAAAATTATCATGCATGAATCTCATTTAAAGTCATGAATTTACAGCATATACAATCATGTGTGCATATTGTGCAAATAGCAAACATATTCTCAGAGATCAGAGATATTGCCAGGAAAGCATATCTCTATCCCCATTTGTCTTAAAGTACCTACCACTGTCCAGGTACTCTCTTATTGACACTCAACTTATTTGAGTCGTCCCTTAAGTTTGGGTGCTTACTGTTGTCTAGGTATCCCCATTGTCTTTGAGTACCGGCCACCGTTCGGATATTCCCTTTTCCTGACACTCGACCTATTCGAGTTGTCCCCAGAGTATTGATGCTTGTGACTGACCAAGTATCCCTTTATCATTGAATACCTACTGCTATCTAGGTATCCCTATTGTCTTTGAGTACCGGCCACCGTTCGGACACTCCCTTTTCCTGACACTCGACCTGTTCGAGTTGTCCCCAGAGTATTGATACTTGTGACTGATCAAGTATCCTTTTATCTTTGAATACATACTGCTGTCTAGATATCCCCATATCGTCAAGTACCCACCGTTGTCCAGGTACTTCCTTTTCATGACACTCAACCTGCCCGAGTTGTCCCCAAATAATATAACAGATGTTCAAGCATTCCATTGCTTTGCTTGGCACCGCCGTCCAGGTATGTTTTCTAATACTTGGACCAGCCTAAGTGGTCCCAGATCATATCATTAAATACTTGTATTTATCCAAGTATTCTAGTACTTTGTACACCTGTGGTTATCCAGGTGTTCCACCCCTTTAAGTGCCTGCAGCAATCTAGGTAAGCCTCATACCACATTCAAGTTTATAATACCAGGAGGTGAGAAACCTTCATGAATATGCGAGGCATGTCCTCAATATTCCCAATACCAGGAGGTGAGAAACCTTCATGAATATGCGAGGCATGTCCTCAATATACCCATTACCAGGAGGTGAGAGACCTTCATGAATATTCGGGGTACGCCTTCGATATTCCCAATTACCAGGAGGTGAGAGACCTTCACGAATATCTCAGGTATGCCTTCGATATTCCCAATTACCAGGAGGTGAGAAACTTTCACGAATATGCGAGGTACGTCCTCGATATTCCTCAATTACCAGGAGGTGGGAGACCTTCATGAATATCTCAGGTACGTCCTCGATATTCCCAATTACCAGGAGGTGAGAGACCTTCACGAATATCTCAGGTATGCCTTCGATATTCCCAATTACCAGGAGGTGAGAAACCTTCACGAATATGCGAGGTACGTCCTCGATATTCCCCAATTACCAGGAGGTGGGAGACCTTCATGAATATCTCAGGTACGTCCTCGATATTCCCAATTACCAGGAGGTGGGAGACCTTCACGAATATGCGAGGTCCGTCCTCGATATTCCCAATTACCAGGAGGTGGGAGACCTTCATGAATATTCGGGGCACGTCCTCGATATTCCCCATACCAGGAGGTGAGAGACCTTCATGAATATCCAAGAAGGTGAGAAACCTTCACGAATATGCGAGGTACGTCCTCGATATTCCCAATTATCATAAGGTAAGGAACCTTCATGAATATCCCAAGTACCCCTTCGATACCTGTGAACGCTAGGTATCCTTTAAGAGTTTGTACTTGTGATTATCCAAGTACTCTTTCAACACCTGCGAATGCCAGGTATCCTTCAAGAGTTTGTACTTTTGATCATTCAAGTACTATTTCAATACCCGCAAGCAATAAGATATTCCTTCAACGCCTGCGAACATCCAGGTATCCTCCAAGAGTTTATGCTTATGATCAGTCAAATGCCCCTTTTGACGCCTGCAAAGGCCCAAATATCCTTCAGGTTAGTACTTGTGAATATCCAGGTACTCTTTGATATGCCTATGAATGTCCAAGTATCTTCCTGAATTGATGCCCTGAGAAAGGTCGGCGCATCCTCCCGAGAAAGGTCGGGTTCCAACCAGTGTCTTTGACAGAAGTCAGACACCCCAACAAAACAGATGCTCTGAGAAAGGTCGGTGCATCTCCCGAGAAAGGTCGGGTACCAACTGGTGTCTTCGACAGAAGTCAGATGCCCCACAAATCGATGCCCTGAGAAAGGTCGGTGCATCCTCCCGAGAAAGGTCGGGTTCCAACCAGTGTCTTTGACAGAAGTCAGACACCCCAACAAATATGATGCCCTGAGAAAGGTCGACGCATCTCCCGAGAAAGGTCGGGTACCAACTGGTGTCCTCGATACAGATCAGGCACCCACAAACAGATGCCCTGAGAAAGGTCACACATCTCTCGTCAAGGCGACCGAAGAAAGGTTCGAGTCCTAGACAAACAACTTATTGCTCTAACAGGCGACCGAAGAAAGGTTCGGGTCCTGGAAAAGCAATTCTCCGTCAAGGCGACCGAAGAAAGGTTTAGGTCCTAGACAAACCAACTTATTGCTCTAACAAAATGGTTAGGGTTTGGAAAAGCAATTTCGACCGAAGAAAGGTTCGGGTCCCGAAAAGCAATTCTCTCACGGCGACCGAAGAATGGTTCGGGTCCGAGACAAACCACTGATTACTCCAATAGGCGACCGAAGAATGGTTCGGGTCCTGGAGGAGCAATTTCCCGTCAAGGCGACCGAAGAAAGGTTCGGGTCCTAGACAAATCATTGATTGTTTTAACAGGTGACCGAAGAATGGTTCGGGTCCTGGAGAAGCAATTTCCCGTCACGGCGACCGAAGAATGGTTCGGGTCTAAGATAAACCACTGATTGCTCCAACAGGCGACCGAAGAATGGTTCGGGTCCTGGAGGAGCAATTTCCCGTCAAGGCGACCGAAGAAAGGTTTGAGTCTTAGACAAATCATTGATTGTTTTAACAGGCAACCGAAGAATGGTTCAAGCCCTGGAAAAGCAACCTCTTCATATCACCAGGTAAGATGACGCCTTGATACTTGCCAGACTCGGGGTTCACACCTTATCTCACTCACTCCCGGTAAGTAACTATATGTATCTTCTTATCTGTCTTAGTATATGTAAAGTTATATTGCTCTTTTTGCTACATAAATTAATAATTCCTAAATAAAATATAATCTGCTACGCATGCATGGATAAAATTGAGGCATCAGCCTGTCTTTGAATGCAACCTCTGCAAGCTCACCTTCAAAGAGGGGCAACTGTTGACACCTCAAATATACAGATCGGGGATTCCTCGAACTGCTTCCGTGGCTGATGCATTTTCTTCGCCTCTTGGGTGGTATGTCATTAATATTATGGCTGATTGGTGGGATCCTCTTCCTCAACTTACCCATTTCGAGGACCGCTTCCAATGGATTCGTCATCCCTCGGGCGGTTCTCTTCGGCTTCTGCGTATGACCTCTTTAGACCGAAAGGAAATGTGGTGCCGTGGTCTTCTTTTGTGTGGAGTACAGCCATGCCGCCTAGGTACCAAACCCATTTGTGGCTTATTGCCCGTAATAGGCTGCCTACTCAAGTTATGCTCCTCTCTTGGGCGGCGATTCCAGCTGACCTCTTGCCCGTTTTGCTCGAAAGCGGACCCGATTCCGTGGATCATCTGTTCTTTGCTTGTCGTGTTCCGGTAACCTTGCTTCCTATTGGGCTGCAAAGTTTAATGTCGTTGGCGCAATAAATCGTGGCGGGAAAATCTTGATTGGGCCTCCAATCGTTTCTCGGGTGGGGGATTCTATCAATCTCGGCTCGTTTTAGCTATGGTGCTCTTTGTTATATCATATGGAAAGAACGCAACAATATGATTTTTAGAAATCAGGCCCTCTTTATCCCGGCGATGAAGATGCATCTTTGCAAGGCCGTCAAAGACAAAGCAATGACATTCAAGCATGTCGTGGATATCCCGAAGAATAGAAGGCTGCAGCGGAGTTGGGACTTAAGTCCTTCTATTTTCTTGTAATAGAGGGTTGTAGGTCTTAGTTCTTCCCTTTGTTGTTCGGCCTCTCGGCTTGTTGGTTGTTTTGTTCCCTTTGGTCCCTTGGCACCCCTTCACTCTTCTTGGACTGTCTTGTAGAGTGCTTATTTCTTGATGCCTCGTGGCCCGTTTACTTGTTTTTCTTTGCAAAATCAATATATTTCTTACCTTAACCAAAAAAAAAACTGTTGACACCTCAATTTTTATTAGGTTTATTTTATTTTTATTAATTAAGTTTTTATTTTATTTATTTTGTCTTTTTCGGAATAATATACAAATAACAAAAAAAGAAAAAAAAACCCCTCCTCTGGGCCTCCTCGGCCCATTTCCGCCTTAGCCCGGCCCATGCACCCCTTGTCTTCTTCTTCCTTGGCTTCTCCCTTCACGCCTCTGCAACACACGCGCAGAGAGCGGCAGCTAGGGTTTCGGTGCGCGCATAGGCCAGCCGGTGGCAGATGGGACATGCCTTCAAAGCAAGCAAGTGGGCGGCTGAGGTGACGCCAGTTCGGCCGCACCAAGGCCGGTCGGCACACGGAGAATCGGCGGCCAAACCTCTCCGTCGACCGGACTCCCTCGCCTATAAATAGGCCAGCACCACCTCCATTGAAGGACACACGGAAGAGAGAGAGGAAGCCAGCGAACTCCGAGACCTTCCCCTTGAGAGACTTCAGGGGGGAGATCGAAGAGCGAGCAAAGGGGGTGAAAGATCGGGTCGCAAGCTAAACGACCTCCCACCGAGAGACACCGAGGGAGGCCGGTGGCAAGCAAACCCAGATCTGCGAGCAGGCGAGCCCGAGGGGTCCGAGTGGATGGAGGCTGAGCAGAGAGAGGAGAGAGATCGAAGCTGCGAGCATTCAAGCTTCCCCCGAGAGACTTCGGGGGAGGCTCGACACTCGCAAGCCCAGATCGAAGGGAGAAAGGAGAGTTCGAGCACCTTCCGTCGCCATCATTGAGCCGTGCCGTCCCCGTCACACCCCTACACCTGCTGCTCACATCGCCGCTGTGCTTTGTGCAAACCGGAGCCGTGAAGCCGACTTGCGCATCTCGTCGCGGACAGGTGTTGGAGAAATCTTTCCGAAATATTTTGAAGCCGACAAAACGTTTCTTTCAGTCTAAGTCTGGATGTTCGGAGACCGACAGTGTAAAGTCTGAAGACTTTATATTCTCAAGACTCAAGACTCAAGACTTAAGACTCAAGACTCAAGACTCAAGACTCAAGACTTAAGACTCAAGACTCAAGACTCAAGACTCAAGACTTAAGTCTATTCTCACTTGACAGATCTTTCTAATCCAGTGACGAAGGAAATCCAAAGACGAAGTATATGGTTGAGGATTCGATCCTATCCTCTGGAAAAGATTCTTTGGTTGGATAATCATTTCGGATTCTTTGATTCTTATCTAAGATCGATTAAAGATCCGATGGTCGACGAAATAATCTTGGAATGTTCTATTCTTGGAAACCAAGATCCTGATTGTATGGGCGAACAGGATTGATGGGCTATCGTCAGATTCCTTAAATAACTCGGATGATCTTCTTGATTGATTCCGTCCAACGGGTAGATTGGAGGAATTCCTTTGGTAAGTGCCAACGGCTATGATGGCATAAAGGATTATAAAAGGAAGACGTTCTAGTTGTTTTAAGTGTGTGAATGATAGAAAAATTCCGAGTCGAAGAACCTTGATTGTTAGTCGATACGGTTCGAGCGAAATTGTATACACGAGAAAGTGTTTATATTTGGTGACACCTTGAGTGAGTGTGGTAGATCATCTACACCTAGAAATCAAGGAAGATCAACACTGTAACAGCTCTTTGATCATAGTGGAATCCAGCCAATTGGCTGTCAGTGCAGAAGAGTGGACATAGGCTTGAATCAAGCCGAACCACTATAAACCGAGTGTTCAATCCTCTCTTTCCCTTACTCAGTCTTGCGATTGATTTTTAACTGTTGCAAATCCTTTAACTATTTAAATATTATGCAATCTTCAAGGAAATTGTTTTATACCTATTCACCCCCCCTCTAGGTTCTCATACTAGCTATATCAACAGGTAACGACACTCGTATCCGCCGCCTCCGGTCGCGTAGTCGCCGTCGCACCCCCCCTTTTTTGAACCGTGCCGCCGCTGACCAGACCGGCATAGACCCGTCCTCACTCATCCTCGCCATAACCGTTTTGTCGCCGCCTTCGGTCGTGTCGTCGCCGTCTAGCCCGTCGTCGCCGCCGTTGTGGCCGTCGTTACTTGATATAGCTAGTACGAGAACCTAGAGGGGGGGTGAATAGGTATATAAAAAAAACTTTCTTTGAAGATTGCACAATATTTAAACAGTTAAAAGATCTGCAACAGTTAAAAATTCAATCGCAAGACTGAGTAAGGGAAAGAGAGAATTGAACACGCGGTTTATAGTGGTTCGGCTTGATTCAAGCCTACGTCCACTCTTCGCACCGACAGCCAATTGGCTGGATTCCACTATGATCAAAGAGCTGTTACGTGTTGATCTTCCTTGATTTCTAGGTGTAGATGATCTACCACACTCGCTCAAGGTGTCACCAAATATAAACACTCTCTGTGTATACGGTTTCGCTCGAACCGTATCGACTAACAATCGGGGTTCTTCGCACTCTGAATTTTTCTATCAATCACACACTTAAAACAACTAGAACGTCTTCCTTTTATACTCCTTTATGCCATCATAGCCGTTGGCACTTACCAAAGGAATTCCTCCAATCTACCCGTTGGACGGAATCAATCAAGAAGATCATCCGAGCTATTTAAGGAATCGATGATAGCCCATCAATCCCGTTCGCCCATACAATCGGGATCTTGGTTTCCAAGAATAGAACATTCCAAGATTATTTCGTCGACCATCGGATCTTCAATCGATCTTAGATGAGAATCAAAGAATCCGAAATATTTATCCAACCAAAGAATCTTTTCCGAGGATAGGATCGAATCCTCAACCATTTACCTCGGCTTTGGATTTCCTTCGTCACTTGGATTAGAAAGACTGTCAGTGAGAATAGACTTAAGTCTTGAGTCTTGAGTCTTGAGTCTTGAGTCTTGAGACTTTAAACTGTCGGTCTCCGAACATCCAGACTTAGACTGATAGAAACGTTTTGTCAGCTTCAAAATATTCTAGAAAGATTTCTCCAACAATCTGCCCCTTTTTGATGGTGACAAAACTTTCTTATAGATTTGAACAACTTTGACCTGCAAAAACATTTCTCAAGCAATATGGCTAACTCGTAAAGATTAATAAAACAACCAGACTCTGCATCCACAGAAAATTGGTTAGTCTTTCATGAGTAACACCATATAACAACACTTGAAATAAATGCAACCAGTCAAGCATCACAATCCACAGCCAATTCAGTCAAATTCACACTCAAGTTCAAGTTCTCAAGTCATACTCAAACATAAACATAACCACTAAAGTTTTAAAAGATATTGAAAAAGTTGTTGGTTCAAATTGGTTCTCCCCCTTTTTGTCAGCATTAAAAAGGGTGAGAAAGGAGTCATGTCTCGCTTGGAATGCGCACGATCCGGAAATCCCCAATGGACTGGACTACTCCTTCGAGCTTCTTTAGGTCTTCCCTCAGTTGAGCTACCTCTTCTCCCTTAGCATTGGCTTGAAGTTGCAGAGCGAGGTCTTTGAATTTATCCTCCAGAGAGACTGAAGATGCTTGTCCAGCATTCTTCAAGGCTTGGATTTCACAGTCCATAGCATATATCTGGCCACGCATTTCCAAAAGAATATCCATGATACGACGAAAATCTGCAGAATCTTCCGTCTGTGTACTAGCATTGGCTTTCTCAGAAGGTGTGTATGCAGACGATGGCGCTTCTGTTAAGTCTTGCAGATTTGGTTCTGACGTATCGTGACCTTCCTCGGGCAATTGAGAGACCTGAACTTCTTTCCGGGTCTTACGGAGATTGTCTTAGATCTTCAACGACAGCGATGAGGTGTAGACCTCTCTTGCTCATCAACTCCCCTGTCTCTAGGACATCGAAAGAGGAAGAGTGATGATCATGCTCTTGATTTCCCTTCTCTCCGCATTCATCGCGAGACTTTTCTTTTTCTCCTTCTCCTTCTTCTTCAACTTCTTTCTCCTTCTCTCTCTTCTTCTTCTTCTTCTCTGTTCTCGCTGAAGTTCTGTCGGTTGAGACACAGAACGTCTGGTTCTTGTTAGTGCTTGGATAGTGGGATCTTCATCATCTTCATCTTCATCTTCATCCTCCAGGATGAGAGTTCTTTTCTTCTTTTTCGATGGAGCACCAATGGCCTCCTTTCCTTTTCTCTTTGAGCGGCAAGATCGAACTGGAGATTTCACTTTGAATTTCTCCATTGCCTTGGAGAGTTCTTGCGAGACGCATCTTCATTAACATCTTCAACCCTACCACCATCTTATCACACGGTCGAACACAAAATGTATGTGGCGGTTCAATGTTCATGTGTCGAAGATCTTGGTCACCCGAGACCGAGGATAAGGCAATTGTCCTTTGTCTTTTGACATTGCTCTGTACATATGGAAGAGAATAGTGTGCGGGAGAGAAAACTTCCGTCCCGAGTTGATCGCGTACATCAACTTTGCTTCGAAAAGAGACACGAAGTCTTTGACGTAGACTTGATGCGAGACGATTGATCACAATCTTATGAAGCACGATGTTGATGGCCTTCATCCTCGAGTAGGTAATTTTCTTCTCTGCGTCCATATCTTTGACAAGATCCGGAGAGTAGTACGAGCGGGTGAGACTTTGATTGGGAGATAGCGTCCCCGTTCAACTCCAACTATGTCCGCCAACATATTCACATCTACCACGTAGACTTGGTCTCGAACAATCGAATGAAATTCTATTCGCATCCAAAAAGCTAAGATTTGAATAGAAATAAGCGGTCAGTTGAGCATACCCGTCCGTAGAGTCAGAGCAAAAAGTCTCAAGTTGAAGCAAATTCAACTTCTCTCTTAAGTTCATGTTGATGGTGTCAAGGAAGTCAAAATCAACACTTCTAGGGTTTATCACCCCTCTTTTTCAACAACTGAAACACACTTTTTCCGATCCTTGGATTTAAACAAATCCATCCGATTTCCTTTCACCTTTGCTTTGCCACACCCATTCTAGGTTTAAATTCAAGGAACATTTTGTCATCATCGTTCCCTTCAATCAGATTTTGTCCTGGCAAACGAGGGTCTCTGGGAATGTTCGCAAGAGCCTCCTCTGCCCTTCCTTTAGGAGCAATTCTCAATTCCTCCATTTTCCGCAGAAAAAGATACTCATTCCCATAATTTTTGTCCTTAAGGAAGTCATCTATATATTTTAATGAAGAACCGGAGCTTTTCAACGCACGATAAAGCTTGTAGATAAAGGAGGGTCTTTGAACTCTTACTGGGTCGACTTCCTCGATTATCTCATCTTCCAGATGTTGACTTGCACCTTGTGGGGTAGGAGGTGTTGAATGACGTGGAGGAGAGCGAATCGGACTTTGTCGCTGACTTGATAAGTCTTCTTCCTCAGTAAGATCGAAGTGAGTCGGTCCCTTCTCCATTCTTTGTGGTCCCCACTTGCGATTCTTGATGATTTCCTCGAAGACGACATCTTTCGTTGTCTATTGGAAGATTCCTTCACTTGCTTTTCCCAAGAAAAATGACCACTTTCTCGACGACGAACAAGAAGTAGAAACGATATCGGGAGGAGAGTGCCTTTTAGGGTTTTGAAAATTGGGCGAAGAAAAAGCTGTATATATACCTCGGATTTGAAAAGAGAAGTTTAATCGGTACAAGGAAAGTGTACGAACACTTCTTTTCAAAATCAATAACTGCCAAAATTAATTCCTTAAAAAAAGACAAGTTTTCAAATTTCACACGAATTATATCTGAATGAAAGATCGTACCTTTTCGAGATAAAATAACTAAACAAGAATTCGTACCTTTTAGATAAAATAGCAACTTACAGTCTTTAGTCATGAATGTTTGAGTCTCATGATTTAAAGTCGAGAGATCGAGTCTTAGAGTTGGTGAGTCTCTAGACTTTAACTTCTTCAAGCTTCAAAATGTTTAGTCTTGAGCGGATAAAGTCGAATTGATTTTTCTCCAAAGGCTTTGTGAATATATCCGCTAGTTGACTTTTTGAATCAACAAATTGAATCGAGATTTCTCCATTTTGAATATGATCTCTAATTAAGTGATGTCGAATCTCAATATGCTTTGCTCTTGAATGAAGGATTGGATTTTTGGTGAGATTGATCGCTTATTTGGTGTTGTCACATCTGATTTCTGTGCATGAGTCTTCAATGCCAAAGTCTTGTAGCTGTTGTTTTATCCATAGAATTTGCGAACAGCAGCTTCCAAGAGCTACATACTCTGCTTCTGTCGTTGAGAGAGCTATAGTGCTTTGCTTCCTTGAGAACCAAGACACTGTCCTGTTTCCAAGCAGTTGACAAGTTCCAGAAGTGCTCTTTCTATCGACTCTGCAACCGGCCAGATCTGCATTTGAGTATCCTAGAAGATTAAAGTCTCCCCTCTTTGGATACCAAAGACCGATGCTTGAAGATGAGGCAACGTATTTGATAATACGTTTCACGGCAATGAGATGTGATTCTCTAGGATCTGATTGAAACCTAGCACAGATGCAAACACTCAACAAAATATCAGGTCTAGAAGCAGTAAGATAAAGAAGTGAACCGATCATGCTCTGTACAGCTTTTGATCTACTTTCTTCCCTTCTTCATCCTAGTCTATCTTCTCGAGAACATGACATTGGTATGTCGGTCTTTTTGCACTTTCCCAATCCAAACCTTTTGACAAGATCATTCGCATATTTTTCTTGATGAATGAAAGTTCCTTCCTTCATTTGTTTTACTTGGAGTCCAAGAAAGAATGTTAACTCTCCCATCATACTCATTTCAAACTCATCCTGCATAGACTTAGAAAATTTCTTGCATAGACTTTCATTAGGTGAACCAAAAATAATATCGTCCACATATATTTGAACAAGTAAAAAGCTTTTGTTTTCCTTTTTGATAAACAAAGTAGTATCTACTTTACCTTTGACAAAACCATTCTGTAATAAAAACTTACTTAGTATGTCGTACCAAGCTCGAGGTGCTTGCTTTAAACCATACGGGGCCTTTTTCGATCCCGAAGACGAGTCGCTTCTTTGGGTCTTCAAACCCAGGTGGTTGTTCCACATAAACTTCCTCATGGATAAATCCATTTAGGAATGCACTTTTGACGTCCATTTGGAATAACCTGAAATTTTTATAACAAGCAAACGCAAGTAATAGACGAATAGCCTCTAACCTTGCTCTTTGTGCGTAAGTTCGTCATAGTCTATTCCTTCTTCTTGCGTATAGCCTTTGGCCACGAGTCTTGCTTTGTTTCGTACGACTTTTCCTTCTTCATTCATCTTGTTCCTGAATACCCATTTGGCTCCAATAACAGTTTTACCTTTTGGTTTAGATGTCAATTCCCGGACATCATTAATGTTGAACTGTATCGAGTTCTTATTGCATAGCTTCGATCCAACTTTCATCAGATAAAGCTTCTTCTATGCTTTTTGGTTCAATTTCAGAAATGAGAGCCACGGCACTAGATTCTTCACGCCTTTTTGATCTGGTGCGGATTCCTTCATTGATTTCGCCAATAATGAGATCTTTGGGATGACTGGATTTGTGCTTCCAGTTACTAGTTGATTTGCCTGGTTGATGATCTCTTTCTTTATTTGAATCTTCATGAGCATCTTGATGTTGGACTTCCTGAGTCTGAGATGCTTCTTGAGTTGAAGACATTGGAAAGTCTAGAGTGAGTTCGGACTCTTCATATTGAGTCTTTGGATTCATCTTGCGTTGAGTCTTGGAATTTGACATTCATTGATTCCTCCACGGGCTTTTCTTGTTATAGACTCGTAGGCTTTGCTTGATGTAGAATATCCAAGGAAGATGCCTTCATCTGATTTTTCTTCAAACTTACCAACTCGATCATTTGCATTTTTCAAAATAAAGCATTTGCAACCAAACACATGAAAGTATGAAACAATAGGCTTCTTACCTTTGAACAATTCATAGGGGTTTTCTCTAGAATAGGTCTTAGGAAGACTCTATTTATGATATAGCAAGTGTTGAAACGACTTCACCCAAAATCGTGAAGAGATTTTACTTTCAATTAAAAGTGTTCTAGCCATTTCTTGAATAGATCTATTCTTTCTTTCCACAACTCCATTTTGCTCGGAGTATATGGTGAGGAAAACATATGGTTAAAACCAGATTTATCACAAAATTTCGTAAAATCTTGATTTTCAAATTCACTTCCATGATCTGTTCTTATACTTGAAATAGCACATCCTTTTTCATTTTGAACCTTTTTTGCAAACTTCTCAAAGTACGAAAAGGTTTCTGACTTACTTGCAAGAAAATATACCCAGGTAAAGCGAAAGTAATCGTCTACAATTACTAGACAATACTTCTTACCTCCAATGCTATGGGTTCTTGTTGGTCCGAAGAGATCCATATGAAGCAACTGTAGTACATGATTAGTAGAGACATGATTTATTGGCTTAAATGAATTTCTTACCTGCTTTCCCCGAGAATGCATGGAGTGCATAAGTCGACTTTTGGTATGGCACTTTAGGTAGTCCTCGAACAAGCTTCTTTGATGAGATTTTGGTTAATTGCTTCATGTTGATGTGGCCAAGCTTTCGTGCCATAAGACTGCTTCATCTTGAATTGAGATTAGGCATTGTGCTTCATTTGGTTTTACATCAGGAGGTAGATGTTTCCATGCCTTCGACCCATGAAAGAGCGAGTCGAATCTTTACTAATTCCAGAACATATGCCTTCTTGAAAGGAGATCTTGAAACCGGTATCACACAATTGGCTAATGCTGAGAAGATTGTAATTGAGTCCTTCCACTAGAGAGACATTGCTTATTGTAAGATTTCCAATTTTCACGGTTCCGAATCCCACAATACTTCCTTTGCTATTTCCTCCAAATGAAACTTTTCCACCATTTACTTGAATAAGCTTTATGAAACAATTTGAGTCTCCTGTCATGTGTCTTGAGCATCCGCTGTCAAGATACCACTTTACCTTCTTTTTTACAGAGACCTGCATTCAAAAAAGAGTCTCAAGCTTTCTTTGGTACCCAAATTTTCTTGGGTCCTTTGGTGTTAGTAGGATGAGCATTATTAGGCCATACTCTCTTAACGATCTTCCAAACCATAGGACAGTCTTTTTCAAAATGATCTTGACTGTTACACTTTGAACATCTTAGAGCATTTCGACCTACAGACTTTACAAAGACTTTCTTGAAATGATTTTTGTAAGCCTCTTTTGACGGTCTTTTCTTAATTCTTTTTTTTACTTTTGGAAAATCAATCAAGGGGATTGTTTCCGCTGTCATACCTAGACTAGACTTATTAAAGTAAGGTCTTTGGAATTTGAAAGAACTTTTTCAAGTTTTTCCGACCCTATTGAAAATTTCTTTGAAATATTTGATAAATCAGTTTTTAAGAAAGCATTTTCTTTTGAAAGTTTTCTTCATTCTCTTTAAGAGTAGAAACATTCAAGTTTAAACTTTTCACTTTTTCTTCTAAAATGTTTTCCTTTTGTTTTAAAACTGAGTTTTCCTTTTTAAGTTCGGAAATCTTTTTGAGAGAAGTCTTAAGACTAAAACATAATTCATCAATGTATTTAGAGACTTTGACAGGGATTTTATAATCACTTACCTCAAATTCACCGTCCGAGTCGATCCAGTCGAGTCGATTGCGCCATCGGACATAGGTTGGCATATTCCTCATCACTTTCTTCACACTCGTATCGCTCCAGGTTTCGGCTTTAAGAGCTTTTCGAGACTTCTCAGGCTTTCCTCTTTTCTTCTTCAGAAGAGGACAGTTGGGTCTGATGTGTCCATTTTTCTTACACTCGAAGCAAACTACATCTTTGTTTGGTTCCTCATTATCAACAAACTTGGTTTGCTGTTTTACGAAAACTTTGTTTCTTTGAGTTGAACCTTCTTCCTTTTCTATTCAGCTTTCGAACCTTCTAATCATAAAAGCAAGCTCCTCATCGTCCGAGATCTTCTTCGAATCGTATCATCGAATCATCGTTAGATTTTAATGCAATGGATTTCTTACCTCTTGGATCTTCGTCTTCATTAATTCGTTCCACTTCGTAAGACGAAGAGTTCCAATCAGCTCGTCTACAGATAATGGCATAATTCTTTGCGTCTCTCTTATTGAAGTCTTTATATGATTCCAATCCTTGGAGAGTCCACGCAGTAGCTTGTTCACCTTCATAGGATCAGAAATTTTCTGTCCTTGATTCTCAAGACCATTGACAATATCTCGTAAAACGGCTAAACATGTCGGTTATAGATTCTCCTGGTTTCATTTTGAAGGCTTCATATTGACCAAGGAGAATGTTAATTCTGGTCTCCTTCACTCGTCTGTCCCTTCATAAGTGATATGTAATCTATCCCAGACTTCTTTTGCTGTAACACAAGAAGATATTCTGTTATATTCGAGTTGGTGACAAAGCACAATATAAAGAGTAAATTGCTTTTGCATCGAGTGCTTGTCTCTTGTTTATCTCTTCTTGAGACATTCCGCTAGTATGAACAGTTTCTTTCCCTCTTTCGGATGCGATGCGCGGTAGGAGTAATTCCTCTTTCCACCACATCCCATTCCAGAGGATCCTTTGATCGTAGAAAAGCTTTCATCTTGTTTTTCCAGATATTGTAATCTTTTCCATCAAAGTAGGGTGGTCTGGTATTGCTTTGCCCTTCCACCAGCCCCGGTGCTAGCATACTAGCCATGGATCTTTTACTCTGAAGTAAAACACTTCAAATAAAGTAAGAACACGAGCTCTGATACCAATTGATATAGCTAGTACGAGAACCTAGAGGGGGGGTGAATAGGTGTATAAAAAAACTTTCTTTGAAGATTGCACAATATTTAAACGGTTAAAAGATTTGCAACAGTTAAAAATTCAATCGCAAGACTGAGTAAGGGAAAGAGAGAATTGAACACGCGTTTATAGTGGTTCGGCTTGATTCAAGCCTACGTCCACTCTTACGCGACAGCCAATTGGCTGGATTCCACTATGATCAAAGAGCTGTTACGGTGTTGATCTTCCTTGATTTCTAGGTGTAGATGATCTACCACACTCGCTCAAGGTGTCACCAAATATAAACACTCTGTGTATACGGTTTCGCTCGAACCGTATCGACTAACAATCGGGGTTCTTCGGACTCTGGAATTTTTCTATCAATCACACACTTAAAACAACTAGAACGTCTTCCTTTTATACTCCTTTATGCCATCATAGCCGTTGGCACTTACCAAAGGAATTCCTCCAATCTACCCGTTGGACGGAATCAATCAAGAAGATCATCCGAGCTATTTAAGGAATCGATGATAGCCCATCAATCCTGTTCGCCCATACAATCAGGATCTTGGTTTCCAAGAATATAACATTCCAAGATTATTTCGTCGACCATCGGATCTTCAATCGATCTTAGATGAGAATCAAAGAATCCGAAATATTTATCCAACCAAAGAATCTTTTCCAGAGGATAGGATCGAATCCTCAACCATTTACCTCGGCTTTGGATTTCCTTCGTCACTTGGATTAGAAAGACTGTCAGTGAGAATAGACTTAAGTCTTGAGTCTTGAGTCTTGAGTCTTGAGTCTTGAGTCTTGAGTCTTGAGACTTTAAACTGTCGGTCTCCGAACATCCGGACTTAGGCGATAGAAACGTTTTGTCGGCTTCAAAATATTCTCGGAAAGATTTCTCCAACATTCACCGCTGTCATCGCGCCGTTGTGGCCGGCCATCCTTGCTATCATCGCCGTGACGCTTCTCCCCCCCTCACCAGCGGCTGCGAGCAAGCGAAGGAGAAAGGAGCTCGGGAACCAGGTCGACTCGCGGGTCCGTCCGACCCGGTTTCCTAGTAGCCGGGTAGGGTTCCGCCCGGGCGAGTTATGCGCGTGGGCCGAGAAGTCTTTGGGCTGAGTTTCTTTTAATAAAAAATGGTCAAAGTGGGTTTGGGCTCTTAGGTTTTTCTTAAAAGAAAAAAGACAAAAAAATCCGAGTCGGGCACGCAACGCGGGCCCGTCCTCGTTCGGGTTACCGACCGGGCCGGACCCAACCCGGATCCGACCGGGTCGCTTTTTAAGTTTTATTTTAAATAATATTTTAAATAAAAATAAATAATTTATTAAAAAAATCAAAAATAATTTATTTTCGAAAAAATATAAAAAAATGTTTTAATTTCCAAAAAATAAAAAAATCAAAAAATGTCCATATTTTCCTAAAAAAGCCAAAAAAATCAGAAATAGCCAAAAAATGATTTATATTTTCAGAAAAAGATCAAAAAAATCCAAAAAATGCTTTTTATGTCCAAAAAATGAGAAAATGCCCAAAAAAATATTTTTCCTTCACAAAAATGCATGGAAAAATCCCTCAAAAATCCAAAAAGCCTTAGGGTTTAAACAAGATTAGGTACTGAAAGGGCATTAGTGATTAACTAGTGTAATCAAGTCCCCGATCCTAATTTCTCTGGTTGCGCAGGAGCGAGTATTTCTCCTGATACTTCGCTTGGGTTTCTAATCGACCCACCCCAAACCGATTAGTGGCGACTCCATTTTAAAATTAATTTAAAGGTTAAAAACTTGGACCATTAAGTCGTGAATTAGTGGACTTGGGAGAGTCCGGGCATAATAAATTCAGCCGAGCCATTAGCCTCCTTTAGGCGCTCGTACCCGATCTCGGGCGTCGAAAAAAAAAGAGGTCGCGACATCATCTGATTTGTTTTGAATGTGGATGTTATGGCCATGTTTCAGATGAATGTGGAACTATAAGAGGTACAAGGGGGAAAGAAACTATTCAGAATGCTCTGTTGCCTGATTTCCTTGCCGCTAACTCGACAAAACCTTAAAAAGGGAACAGCGAGCCTATGCAAAAATTTGGCCCTTGGATGGTTGTGCAGAAAGCTCGAAGGGGCAAACGACAACAAGTGAAGGAAGTAACGGTTGATAATCGGAAGGAGGGTGGAGATTCAGTCACATTAGGATCTCGATTCTCAGTGCTACCTCAAAAAAATCTATGTGAGGTTTTGCATGGTCCCCCTCAGCAGGAGGTAAATGCTACAAAGGAGGTGAGCTCCTCGAGCTAAAAATAAGAAGAAAGGCAAAGATACAAACCTAGAACAACAAGGATTATCTATTAAAGAAAATATTTTGGCACAATCTTAGCCTCACGACCAAACCTTTGAAGATGATCGGGCGTTCCGCTTAAAGTACATAATCGGGATGTCAAAAGCGCCCCCCACTCGAGATAAGTCCAACTTGGCACTAGAGGTGTCAAATGGGTCTTAGACCCATATTTAACCCATTTAAATCATAAGTGTGTCATATATTGGTCACTTACATTTGGAAATGGGTCATATATGGGTCATTTACATTGTAAAAAAATTAGTTAAATGGGTCTTAAATGGGTTGGATTTAAATATCTATTTCCAACCCAACTTCCCCCCTTTAACTTTATAAAAATGTTTTTTTTTTACAAAAATTGAAATTAGAATTATTTTTATATTTATTTTTTCTTTTCTCTTTCCTTTTTTTTTTTTTTTTTGCTTTCTTCTTCCTCCTTCCTTAGTTGGTGGCCAACATGGCAATGGCCGGCAACCTGCCAAGCGAGGCTCTCGAGGTCACCGACTACTGGCAAGGCTCGAGCCTCACCGATCTCGCAAGTGAGCTCGATCCCACCAAATCGGCGAGGCTCAAGCCTCACCCGCTTGTTGGCGAGTCGGAGCTCGCTCGGATCGGGCCGAGCCGCAAGCTCGCCAACCTTGGCTAAGCTCGGGCTTGCTGGATCCGGTGAGCCACAAGCTTGCTGGCCGTGATGAAGCTCGAGTTCGCCTAGATCCGCGAGCTGCAAGTTCACCGGACTTGGCCGAGCTTGAGCTCACTCGGATCTGGCGAGCCGTGAGCTCATCGGCCGTGACAAAGCTCGGGCTCACCCAAATTTGGCCAACGTGAGCTCGTCGGCCTTGGCTAAGCTTGGGTTCAGCCGGATCTGGTGAGCCGTGAGCTCGTAGTTCGTGACGGAGCTTGGGCTAGTCGCCGCGCCGGAAGAACAAGGGGAAGAAGAAGAAGAAGAAGAAGAAGAAGAAGAAGAAGAAGAAGAAGATGTCCATATACATACCGGAGAAGTACTTTTAGAGGAAGCTCAATGTTGTCTAGATCAAAATTCAATCAATATCGAAATAGAAATTCGAAACATTATAACGTAAATCACAATTAAGAAGTTACGCATTCTCCCATCCTATAAGATTCATTATAAACAAATATTATTTTCATGTCAATCATTAACTAATCAAATTTTTTCTTATCAAGAATTTTTCAAAAGTATTTCAATTTAAGGTTTTTTACTTTTTTATTTTATTTACTAATTTTTATTGTTTAATTTATTTTTTAATTGGATGTGAATTTTTTATTCAAATAACATATATATATATGAAGAGCTTAAAGTGGATTAAATGGGTGGGAGTTGGTTTTCCTAGATTGAGTTAAATATTAATGTGTTTTGATAATATGGGTCGAGTCAGATTTGGATTGGGTATGGGCCAGATTAGGTATGGGTCGTCAAATTTACATTATATGAAAATGGGTCAAAACGGGTTAAATGGATCAATATGGGTCAGACCATTTTCAACCCCACTCAAACCCGACCCGACTCGACCTGACCCACTCATTTGATGGCCCTACTGGGCACCAAGCAACTCGTTGATTCCATATGCGGCCACCTTGAGGTAACCCACTGACCATGTTTCAAATACAGTGCTCTCCTTAAACCCAACTGTGCCCCTTTCTTCAAAAGATATTATTTCCTCACTACCTAAACCACCTCATGATTATGGTAGTAATGGAGGCACGAGTTTTTCTATTAATTCTTATTTGTTAGAGGTGCCAAACACCTTTGATGAGACATCCCAGTCGAAAACTAATGGAGACTTTCTCATGGCAAACAATCTGATGCTAAAAGACTCTATCTAGCTAATAGTCTTCTTTTCTTTGAAAGTTTCTATTAAAATGCATTTGTTAATGTGGAACTGTCGAAAAGGGGAACGACAAGTGCTTAGCAGTTGCTAAGGACTTGTTGTGCACACAAAATTCAGTTATTTATTGTTGTAGAACCAAGAGTAAGTGGAGACCGAGCTACAAAAATAATAAAGAAGCTTGGCCTTGATAATCATATTCGTGCTGAGGCTCAAGGCTTTTCAGGAGAAATATGGCTATTGTGGCATGACACTTCCTTTACTATGGAAGTGGAACAAATTGACACTCAATTTATTCACATCCAGCTGAGAGAGAGCGGCAATCGAATCTAGTAGTTAACCGCTGTCTATGCCAAACCAGATGAACTTCCTAAGGCACAGTTGAGAAATCAGCTTGAATAAATAGCCACTATAATGACAGATCCTTGGATGGTCATCAGTGATTTTCATGGCAAGAAAAAGGGGGCACCAATCAACGTTGCAAAATGCATTCAATTTAGAGAATGGATTGATAGATGTCACTTCATTGATCTTGGTTGGGTAGGTATGAAATTTACATGGCGGGGACCTAAGTTGAATGGTTATAACTGGGTATTCAAGCGTCTTGATAGAGCACTGTATAACATTTCCTGGAGATTGTTGTTTGCTGAAGTTACAGTATGAGTACTTCTACGAGTTAAATCTGACCATCACCCCCTCTTGATTTCTCTATCAAGTGCGAGGACTCCTTTATTAAATCAACCCTTTCATTTCGAAGCATCTTGGTTAACGCATGCTTCATTTAATGATTTTGCTCAAATCCACTGGAATGATGCATTGTCAATTGGTGCTGCCCTGACCCAATTCCAGATTAAGCTTAAGGAGTGGAACCAACATGTTTTCGGCAATATTTTCACAAGAAAGAAGACTTTGATGGCAAAACTTGGAGGCATACAAAAGGCACTGGAGGTATGTGCAAATCCTTTCTTAGTGAATCTCGAGGCAAAGTTACAAAAAGAGTTACTTGATGTATCAATTCAAGAAGAAATCCATTGATACAAAAAATCAAGATATAAGTGGTTACAATTTGAGGATAAAAATACTAATCTTTTTTATGCTACTACAATCATTTGATGTTGAAAGACTAAAACTAAGGCGCCAAAAAACTCTAGTGGAGAATGGGTGTCTAACCAAGAGGAGTTGAAAAAGTACTGTGGTGGATTTTTATAGAAATCTTTTCACGAAGGATGACCCATCCCCAATCGTGCTCTCACAACCTCATGGCTTTCAAGTCTTGAATTCCTCACAAGCTTGAGGTCTGGCTAGAATAGTTGACAAGGAAGAAGTCCGCAAAGCACTTTTTGATATGGGTCCTTATAAAGCACCTGGACAAGATGGCTTTCAAGCAGTTTTCTTTCAACATCAATGGAATCTGGTGAGCAACTCTTTTACTAATTTTATTATTGATGCTTGGTTAGGAAATTGTAATTGGGCTGAGATTAACAAAACACTCCTAGTGTTGGTTCCGAAAGTGCAGCAACCAGAGACAATCAACAACTTTCGATCAATTACTTTGTGCAATGACACTTATAGTATCCTCTCCAAAGTGGTCATGAAGCGACTAAAGGATGTTCTAGCATAGCTTGTCTTACCTAATCAAACCGGCTTTGTTTCCGGTAGACACATTCAGGATAATCTTATTATTGTACAAGAAGCAATTCACTCAATGAGCAAATCCAAAAGGGAAACAAGGCCACATGATTCTAAAAATTGATTTGGAGAAAGCGTATGATCGACTAAAATGGTCTTGCATTGAGGAAACTCTCCACTTGACAAGTATTCCAGACTCTTTGGTTCAACTTATTATGAAATGCATCACCTCTTTTTCCATGCAGATTTTGTGGAATGGGGAGGCTACAGAGGCCTTCTTGCCATCCAAGGGAATACATCAAGGTGACCCTCTCTCTTTATATCTTTATCTTGTGTATGGAGCGATTATCTCATCTTATCCATGATGCAATGAACTCAAAACAGTGGAAACCTTTTTGTTTTGGTCGGTACGGACCGCAAATATCTCACTTAACATTCATAGATGACCTTCTGCTATTGGCAGAAGCCTCAACAGAACAGATAAATGTCATCTTGGAGTGCTTGGAGGATTTTTATCAAAGATCGGGCCAGATTGTCAATAAGGCTAAAACTAACTGATTGGGCCAGATTGTCAATAAGGCTAAAACTAACTTTTTTGCTCAAATAATACTTCTCTGGGGCTAAAATGCATCTTAAGCGATTTCTCCGGCTTTGTAATATGTTCAAATTTAGGCGAATATCTGGGTGTGCCTCTAAATCATGGATTAACTTCTTCAAGGCATTTTCAACCATTATTAGAGAAGACAACAAATAGACTTAGTGGATGGAGGTCGGATAGCTTGTCAATAGCAAGCTACATCACGTTAGCTCAATCTGCAATCATGTATATATCTACACATCAAATGCAATGTTCTAAAGTCTTAACTCATGTTTGTCAACAAATTGAGAAAGGTTGCCGTGCTTTCATTTGAGGAGATATCGAGACAAGCGTCGCATACACCTTTTGAATTGGAAGACTGTTTTCAAGCCTAAAAAATGTGGTGGTCTTGGTCTTAGGGTGCGTTTGGGAAGACTTTTGGGAAAAGTCCTTGAGAAAATGTAAAGGCCCTTGAGTTAAAGGAGTTTTTCAAAATGCAAAGTGTGCTTGGTAAATCATATTTGTGAAAGTCCATTATGAAGTATCTTTGGGCAAAATAGTGTTTGGGTAAATTAAATGTGCAAAAGACTTTTGTTGTTAAAAAAAAAAAAGGAAAAGAATGAGAGTTGGCCGGCCTTCATCGGTTACCGCCGCCGAAGAGCTAACAGTTGCCAGCGAAGGGTAGGCGGTCCGGCGAGGGGGAGGCGGTGCGCCGAAGGGCAGCATCTGGCTAGGGTCACAGTACGGAGGACACAACGCGGTGAGGGTCGCCGCGACCCTCGCCTCACCATGCCGCACCGTCACCGCGACCCACCGCGTCGTAGAGGTCACCGGCGCCGGCGATCTAGTCGCTGCGAACTAGATTTGCACAACTAGATCTGCATGCGATCTGGGTTGCCGGCGTCCTCCGCACAGCGACCCTCGTCGGAGGGTCGTGAGACCCTAACCGGACCATCTATCCTTCGCCACACCACCTGCCCTTCGCTGAACCACCTACACTTTGCCAGCGACCGTGCATAGATGCCGAACTTGTTCAGCAGAGAGAAGGGAAGAAGATGAAGATGATAAACAGTCGTCGGGGTAAAGCCAGAAAAACAAAAAATTAACGAGGACAATTTTGGAAGAAAATTTTTATTAACCTCAAAGCCAGCATGCCAAAAAAAGCCCAAGACAGCCCCCAACTTGCCTTGGACTTTCAGCCTTGGGAAGGCTTGCCTTTGGCAAAAGCAAGTGAAAAAAAAAAACTTGCCAAACACTAAATATTTGGCCTAAAGGCCTTTAGCCCCCCAAAGATCCTTGGGAAAGTAGTTCCCAAACGCAACCTTAGACCCCTTGAAGTGACTAACCAAGGTTTGTTGATGAAACTAGCTTGCAGCTTCAAGAATGCAACCACACTCTTTATGGTCATAGGTTTTCCATGATAATTACTTTTCACAACGGTGAAATTTTGTTGCCGCTAAACGTGGTGAAATTTTGTTTGGTCAACTTTAGAGGAAGGAGTGGTATGGAGCTTGGGAAATGGAGAACAGGTGAGTTTTTGGAAAGACGGATGGATTCCAAGGTTGGAGCCACTTATCGAAATAGTTTCTTCCCATCTGCCTTCATTTGTGACGGACAAAAAAGTTCACAATTATGTGCAAAATGAGAATTGGTACTTTTCTCTTTTTCAAGGAATCTTACCAGAAGATGTAATCCTTAGAATTCAGACTATCAAACCGCCAATTGCATCTGGGAAAGATACTTTATTGTGGTAAGGTAATAGCAATGGATCTTTCTCTATTAAGTCAGCTTGTGAAATTTTCACAGAGATCAACACTCAAGAAACTGATAGAATATGACCCCTTATATGGAAGTGGAGAGACCTCATTGTATTAAAACCTTCCTCGACTAGCGACGCATAAGCATTTATTAACCAATGAATTGAGTCAGCTTGTGAAATTTTCACAGAGATCAACACTCAAGAAACTGATAACTGATAGAATATGGCCCCTTATATGGAAGTGGAGAGACCTCAATGTATTAAAACCTTCCTTTGACTAGCGACGCATAAGCATTTATTAACCAATGAATTGAAGACGTCTTGCAATATGTGAGGTAATTCTTATTGTCCACGTTGTGAATCTTCAGTGGAAACGACGTTGCATGTTTTACGAGATTGTCCAATCATTAGGAACATTTAGGTTGATCTCGTCCCACAAAATAGTCTTGAAGAGTTCTTCTCCATGAACATTTCTTGTTGAAATTCAACTTGGCTGAGATTTAACTCCCACTATGATTGGAGTACTATTTTTAATGTGAGCATATGAAGAAAAAATTCAGTGGTTTGCAAGCGCCATGTCGACAGCTGACGTGGCGTGCGCTTAATTATTGATACCCAATTAGATTTTGACACATGGATGTTGACATGGAAATCTACAAAATTAATTTTTTTTTTCTCTTTTCCCCTCCATCTTCGACCTCCGCTCTGCCTGGGCTCGGCCATCTCCACCGCCCAAGCCGCCGCCACCGCTACCGCAGCCGTTGCCGTTGCCGTTGCCTCCGTCCCTGAACCAATGCCCCACCGTGGCTATCACAATCTATGGCAAAGCTATTGAGCTCATCACTGGCAGCCATGGACGAGACAAGACTTGAGCTTAAAGCTGTTGAACAGCAAATCAGATCTGGAGATGCGGAGGAGTGGTCAGCCATGGATGGCTTCTCGATTTGCGGCAAAGCTATTAAGCTCGTTGCCGGCAGCCATAGACGAGCCAAGACTAGAGCTCGAAGCTTTTGAGTAGCAAACCAGATCCGAAGATGTAGAGCACTGTTGCAGTAAACCAGATTTGGAGATGCAGAGGAGTGGTCGGCCACAGACAGCTTCTCGGTCTGCGGCAAAGTTGTTAAGCTCTTCACCAACAGCCATAGACAATCTAAGATCTAGAGCAGCAAACCAGATCTAGAGATAACCTATGCATCGACCCTCTTCGTCATCCCACCAGATTTGGAACTAAGGCACGAGCGGAGGAGAGGGCCAAACTGGTTTGATGCAGCGCCAGCAATTTCGACTCCGCAAGTGGCGATGGCGGAAGGAGGTGCGGGCTCTTTCATGCAAATGGAAGAGGAGGAAAAGAGAAATCTATGTGGATTAAGGAATTTTTAATTTATTTTTTTGATGACACATGTCAATTTTTAATTAGTTAATAGTACATTAATGCACGCCATGTCAGCTGTTGACGTGGCACTTAGAAACCACTGAATATTTTCTCTGAGCATATGGCTTTTTTGGCAATGGCGAAACAAGTCTCTTTTTCAAGAAAGTTTTGTTTTTCCTTCCAACTCTGTACAAATAATCTTTTCACACATGAAGGAAATTATTTCTACACCCATGATCAACTTATCTACAAGTGGATCGTGTACTTCTCCCATTATGGTTGCTTGGGATCCTCCTCCACCAAGACGGATTAAAATAAATGCGAATGGAGTGTCTAAAGGTAATCCTAGACTTGCAGGAGCCGAAGGATTATTTCGTAATAAAGAGAGACTGGCTTGGTGGGTTTACCTCATTTCTTAGAATATGTTCGCCTTTACAAGCTAAACTATGGGCACTATGAATGGAACTTATCATTGCAAAGCAACAAGATTTCCATAAACTCATCATTGATATAGACTCCAAAAGTATTACCCAACTTGTTAACCCAGAGAGAGTAGCGGACAACACTGGTCTAGCACTACTTAAAGATATCAGAAGGCTATTGAGCTCCCGTTTTAAGTTTAAATTTCATCACATTTTTCGGGAAGGCAATCGGCCTAGTGATATGCTTGTTAATGTTGTTATAGCGAAGTGTTTGGATATTACAGTTTACTCGCAACCTCTTAGAGAATTATATTATATTTTTCTTAGTGATAAAATTGGTATTGTAAACTTAAAGACGTTAATTTCTCTTAGTTTTAGACCTTGTATTCATAAGAGAGAGAGAGAGAGAGAGAGAGAGAGAGAGAGAGAGAGAGAGAGAGAGAGAGAGAAGACAATGATTCTTCGTGGACTAGGAACCCATCGCAAAATAGAGCTTACAAGATAAACATGGACGGATCGTACGAACCTGGAGCTTTGGAAGGTTTGGTCGCCTGCGTTTGCCATGATTCCACCGAGAGGTTGCTGGATGAAGTAGCTTGTACGATGGCAACGTTGTCTAAGTCAATGGCCGAGTCCCTCGCTCTGTTCGAAGCCCTAACCCACTTCTTTCCCAAAAGGCACGAAGAACTTTTACTTGAGTTTGATAGATTGGACTTAGTCAACGCTTTGGAGAGTGAAATGCAAAGACATTACTATCCTTTTCTAATATCCAGATTGTTCAATGTTTTAGAGAGATTAACTTTATAGCAGACAGAATTGCTAAAGCCCACAAGAAAAGTTACCAACCTCAAAATTAGGTCTTGTCTCTTTCCCAAGCACTTTGGGAGATGTAATGACTTCCATTTATTAGGCCCTACTATTTTTTATTAGTGAATGATATATTTCATTTTCTGGAAAAAAAAATAAAAAATTAGTTGCCCGGTAGCTTGTGTGACATCATGGATTTTTCACTTCTGCTTTCAATTAAATCAATTGGGCATTTCATCGACGCGCCTATAGGGCCGTTCTCGGAGCTGATCACTATCGAGATAACTAGACTATATGGGAAAGCCATTACGGAATTTTAATGCAATAGACTTGAAAATTCAACTAGGAATCGGCTATTCGACCATGCTCATCTACCGAGATCATTACGACACAATAAAGATCGATTAGAAATCAGAGATAGGTCGGTTTGACTGAGATATGTGGTTAAATGTGGGTGATTCCACTAAATTGCAAAATTCTCGTCAATCGACATTAGATTGATTTTTCTATCGTTTTGGTACCATGTGTCCGTAATCGAAATCTCAAGATTTTTACAACAACCGAGAGTCACCAATGTGTCGAATGGGTTCATTGTGGCTCGAAGAAAATTGACCACGAGTCATTTGCACTAAAAATTTCTGAAAGCTACCCGATAGGTTAGACCTCACTAAAGTCGCATCGATTGAAATTAACCGCAAATTTAAACCCGATTTCAGAAATTGAAAGTTTTTTCATATCACAAATCATTTTAGAAACGTCAACTCAATCTCATAAGATTTTTCTGCAAACCGAGACTTTTTGAGAAAAAGTCGAGGTAAGGTCGTTTTTGTCTAGAAAATTTCGGGGACCGTTTTTGATTGCGCAATTGGGATACAAGTGGGATCAATTGGTGAGGAAAAATACCAATTGGATTGGTGAGGTGTCGGTTGAATTTATAGAGGCCAAATTGGGTAGGTTTAAGAAGGATTGAATGTCCAATTGAGGGGAAAACACATGAAATTCGTAGCCCCCCACCACCCATGACTTATGGACCAATTCAAGCCATCTAGAAGGGACTTTGGTGGCTGATTTTCAGCCAAGGGATATAGCTGATGGAGGGGAATGGTCAAGGGGACAAGAAGATAGCCTTGAAGGCTTGGTGGCCCCCTTGTTACCTCATCTCCTCCTTCTCTCCCTCAACTGGCCGAGTAGCACCCTCATCCCCTTCATTGTGCCATTTTTTAGATTAGCAAACTAGAGAGAGAGACCACTGGAGCAACCAGCAGCCCAACGTAGCCGCACGCCACCGCCCGTCGCAATTTGCCGCTGCGCCTCGCGCGAGCACCGCTACACCTCACCACGTGACCCCGATGCCCCGCCGCCTTCGTCCACCTATGTCCGTGCGTCCAGCAAGCCTTTCAGCTAGCACGAGCCACTATCCAGCTCACCTCAGCCGCCATGAGGCCCCTCCGTTGGCCGCACGACCCTGCTGCAGCTCTATCGGTCCTTGGCCGCCCCAACCGAGCCTCCATCCAACCATTGCAGTCACCAAACAAAAGATGAAAGTGTAGGTTTCCAGCGGAGGTTTAGGCCTGCTTTGGCTAGTTTCCCGGCCCCGAAAGCCAAGCCTGCTTTGGAGATAGTTATGTCCCGCCGCGTCCCTGTCGATTTGAACCGATCGGATCGCCGAACAAGTGAGTTTAACTCATTAATCCTCCCTAGTAGGTTAATGATGCTTAAGGGTTGATTAGTTTATGTTAAGTCTGAATTAGGTGGATAGTTAAATTAAATTAGCGAATTTAATTATTTACGATGCATGCTAAGTGGGTAGTTAGTGCAATTAAAACCTAGACAAGCTCTAGTATTTATCTAGAGTGATTCGAAAATTTTTTGGGTCCGTCTCGACGTTCAATTTGGCTTTTTCTGGCCTAAGTCGCATTTTTGGTATTTAATAATTAATTTTCGTAATTATTTAATTAATTATTTACTTTCCATAAATTAGACTGGGATAGCGGTGATCAGAATTTTATGCTGATTACTGTGATATAATCTGTTTATTTATTTGAGCTCAAATTGGTGCTGATTGTGCACGAATTGTACTTTTGGAATTTATTCTTAAATTCATTTAATTTTAGTAATTGATTGGAAAATAACCGAGCGTCGGTTTACAATGTCAAAAATATTTTGGTGGATCATATAAAATGGTGGGATTTATCAAAAGTAAAATTATTGTATTTTGGCTAAAGCCGACCGTATACCCACACGACTATTTTTATCGGGTATCTTTAATACAAAGAAATTGGGCCAAGATATCATGAGATTGAGAAATTTAATTCGAAGTGCAAAATCGTTGGTCGTGGTTGAATAGTCATGGGATGTTGTGGGTTGAATTAATTAAACCACCAAAGTACGGCCATGCCCATTGGGCCGTGATTACCACCTGATAGAGTTTATACCCATGGGGCCATGATTTACCGCCGAATTAGGAATCGGTCGTGCCCATTGGGCTATGATTACCGATGGATGGAAATGCTGAAGGATTACGACTGTGATATCTTATATCACCATGGGAAGGCGAATAAGGTCACCAACGCTTTGAGTCGGAAGCCTTCAATTGCTCACTTGTTGGTGAAGGAGTGGAATCTAATCGAGAGAGCTCAAGATTCGGTATTCAAATGTGAGATAGGCAACCTTTTAAGTCTCATGGCCACCCTCAGAATTGAGCCGAATGTCCATATTAGGATCAAGTTACTCCAACCAACAACCCTGATGTTCAAAAAATTTTGCAAGAGGACACCAAGAAAAGAAAGGATGTCCTTCAAATTTCTAATGATGGAACACTGAGGTTCCGACAACGTTTGGTTGTACCTGACGAAGTAGAGCTTAAAGAAGATATTTTATCATAAGCACATCATAGCAGTTACAGCATTCATCCTGGTAGTACCAAGATGCATTAGAATTTGCGTCAACACTATTGGTGGTCAGGTATGAAGGCAAACATCGCCAAGCATGTCGCCAAGTGTTTGACATGTCAACAGGTCAAAGCTCAGCATTGCAAACCGGGAGGACTTCTGCAACCTCTTGAGATCCCAAAGTGGAAATGGGAGTATATCACGATGGACTTCGTGACCGGACTGCCGAGGAGTCAGAGAGGTAATTATTCTATTTAGGTAGTGGTCGACAGACTGACAAAGTCGGCTCACTTCATTGCAGTTCGAAAGGACCTCAGTTTAGATAGGCACGCTAAGTTGTATGTGCATCAGGTAGTTCATCTGCATGGAGTGTCGGTTACAATAACTTCAGATAGAGACTAGAGGTTTACTGTTGCCTTTTAGAAGAGCTTACAGAGTGTCTTAGGTACCAAGTTGCAGTATAGTACGGCATATCATCCTCAGACGGATGGCCAGTTTGAGAGGACAATTCAAACCCTCGAAGACATGCTACGAACTTGTGTGCTAGATTTTAAAGGAAGTTGGGAAGAACAACTCCATCTGGTGGAATTTGCCTACAACAATAGTTATCAACATAGCATTCGGATGGCTCCCTTTGAAGCGTTGTATGGCAGAGTGTGCGTGACACCAGTGTATTGGGATTAAGTTGGGGAAAGAAAGATTACCGGCCCAGAATTAGTTCAGCAGTCAGTGAATATCGTTGCAGTGATTAGAGGCAAATTAAAGACCGCTCAAAGTAGACAAAAAAGTTACACAGATAAACGCCAGAAATCGTTGAAATTCCAAGTTGGTGATCACGTTTTTCTAAAGGTGTCACCAATGAGGGGAACTTTGCACTTTGATAAGAAAGGAAAACTAAGTCCGAGGTACGTAGGTCCATTTGAAATTCTAGAGAGAATTGGGACTCTAGCGTATCGTCTTGCGTTGCCGCCAAGATTGACGCAAGTGCACGATGTCTTTCACGTGTTGATGTTGAGGAAGTACAAGCCTAACCCGACCCACGTGCTTAATTTTGAAGAATTGGATGTGGATGACCAAGTGTTATACGTTGAAAGCCCGATTTAGATAGTGGATGGAAAAGAGCAAGTTCTGCATACAAAGACCATTCTATTGGTCAAAGTGTTCTAGCAACACCACAGTACTGAAGGAGCAACTTGGGAGACTGAAGAATCAATGAGACGTTTATACCCCCACCTTTTTGCTTAAGTATTGTGATGGTTGAAATTTCAAGGACGAAATTTTTATAAGAAAGAAAGAGTTGTGACATCCTGAATTTTTCACTTCTGCTTTCAATTAAATTAATCAGACATTTCATTGATGCGTCTATAAGGCTGTTTTCAGAGCTGATCACTCTCAAGATAACTAGACTATCTAAGAAAGCAATTACGGAATTTTAATGCAATAAACTTTAGAATTCGACCAGAAATCGGCTACTCGACCGTGCTCATCTACCAAGATCATTACGGCACAGTAAAGATTGATTAGAAATCAAGATATGTCGATTTGATTGAGATATGTAGTTAAACGTGGGTGATTCAACTAAATTGCAAAATTCTCGTCAATCAATATTAGATTGATTTTTCTATCGTTTTGGTACCCTGTGTCCGTAATCGAAACCTCGAGACTTTCACGACAACTAAGAGTCACCAATGTGTTGAATGGGTTCATTGTGGCTCGAAGAAAATCAACCACGAGTCATTTGCACTAAAAATTTCTAAAAGCTACCCGATAGGTTAGGTCACACTAAAGTCGCGTCTGATTGAAATTAACCGCAAAGTTGAACCCGATTTCAGAGATTGAAAGTTCTATCATGTCACAAATCATTTTAGAAACGTTGACTCAATCTCAGAAGATTTTTCTACAAACCGAAACTTTTTGGGAAAAAGTCAAGGTAGGGTCGTTTTTGTCCAGAAAATGTCGGGGACCCTTTTTTATCGTGCAATGGGGTTACAAATGGGATCAATTGGTAAGGAAAAATACCAATTGGATCAATGAGGTATTGGTTGAATTTATAGAGTCCAAATTGGTTGGATTTAATAAGGATTGAAGGTCCAATTGAGGGGAAAACACATGAAATTAGTAGCCCCTCATCACCCATGACTTATGGACCAATTCAAGCCATCTAGAAGGGACTTTGGTGGCTGATTTTCAGCCAAGGGAAACAGCTAGTGGAGGGGAATGGTCAAGGGGACAAGAAGATAGCCTTGAAGGCTTGGTGGCCCCCTTTGGTTCCCTCATCTCCTCCTTCTCTCCCTCAGCTGGCCGAGCAGCACCCTCATCCCCTTCATTGTGCCATTTTCAAGCTCAGCAAACTAGAGAGAGAGTCCGCCGGAGCAGCTAGTAGCCCAACGTAGCCGCACGCCACTGCCCATCGATGTTCGCCACCACGCCTCACGAGCGGATCGCCGTGCCTCACCGCACAACCCCGATGCCCCAGCCGCCTCCGTCCACCTCTATCCGTTCGTCCGAGGGCCTTTCAACCAGCATGGGCCGCTGTCCGGCTCACCTCGGCCGCCATGAGGCCCCGCTGTTGGCCGCCCGACCCACCGCAGCTCTATCGGTCCTTGGCCACCCCAACCAAGCCTCCATCCAGCCGTAGAAGCTGAAAGTGTAGGTTTCCAGTGGAGGTTTAGGCCCGCTTTGGCCCATTTCCCGACCCCGACAGCCAAGCCTACTTTAGAGATAGTTGAGCCCCATCGCATCCCCGTCGATTTGAATCGATCAGATTGCCGAACAAGTGAGTTTAACTCACTAATCCTCGCTTGTAAGTTAATGACACTTAAGGATTGATTAATTTAGGTTAAGTATGGATTAGGTAGATAGTATGCATGTTAAGTGGGTAGTTAGTGCAATTAGAGCCTAGACAAGCTCTAGTATTTATCTAGAGTGACTCGAAAATTTTCCGGGTCCAGTCTTGGCGTTCAATTAGGCTTTTCTGGGCCTAAGTCGCATTTTTGGTATTTAATACTTAATTTTCGTAATCATCTAATAATTTATTTATTTTCTGAAATTAAACCAGGATAGCTAGTGACTGGAATTTTATGCTGATTACTGTGGTATGATCTGTTTATTTATTTGAGCTCAAATTGGTGTTGATTATGCATAAATTGTATTTTTGGAATTTATTCTTAAATTCATTTAATTTTAGTAATTGATTGGGAAATAACCGAGCGTCGATTTACAACGCCAAAAATATTTTGGTGGACCATATAAAATAGTGGGATTTATCAAAAGTAAAATTATTGTATTTTGTTTAAGGCCGACCGTGTACCCACACGACTATTTTTATTGGGTATCTTTAATACAACGAAATTAGGCCAAGATATCATGAGATTGAGAAATTTAATTGCGAAGTGCAAAATCGTTGGTCGTGGTTGAATAGTCATGGGATGTTGTGGGTTGAATTAATTAAACCGCCAAAGTACGGCCGTGCCCATTGGGCCGTGATTACTACCTGATAGATGTCGTGCCCATAGGGTCGTGATTTACCGCCGAATTAGGAATTGGCCGTGCCCATTGGGTCGTGATTCACTGCCAAAGAATTAATAGGCCGTGCCCGAGTGAGGCCGAGATTTATAATTGGAGTGAGTAATGAAATTGACTGTGTGAATGTTATCAACTAAGTCGATTGATCGATGATTCGATCTTGTTGAATTATATTATCTAATAGGAAGGAACTAAGGCCAAGGTAAGTCATCTAACTCGTGTTGTGCTTAGGCAGCCCTTATGGCGTATTTGCTTCCTAGTCGGGTCTTAAGGAGTTGAACTCACTGAGACATCGTCTCACCCCGTTGTGGGATAACATTTTCAAGTCTCTAGTTGATATCGGTGAATGACCCGAAGCCCGAAGTTTAGAAGATGAAGCCCGAAGAATCGGCAAGCTTGTCCGACCAGTTAGTCTTAGGACAATTCTCTTTTGTTGAAAGTTGATCTCTTTTTTGTAGGCTTCTATGTATAAACCTATGTGTTTATAAAAAGGTCTCTTGTGAAAAAAAAAAAAATTAGTCCTGCTTTTCCATCCCATTATTTTATTATTTGGGGATTTTATATTTGCTTCCGCATGCATATTAAAATGAATGGGTCGGTGATGCGTCCTGAGATGTCGCTATTTAATCTACCAAGCCGGGATGGGCGCGCGCTCGTGGATTGGGACGTGACAGCTTGCACACATCAACCAATTTTCTCTTTAGCACACTTTGAATTGCTTCGGTGATCCACCTAGATTTTTTTTTTTATCTTTTTTTGCAAACTTCAATTGAATTCTTTTACATCACCTTGAATATGAGGGGGCATTAGAGATAATTAGAATGTTTCCCTTAATTTTTCATATCTCCCGTAATTATGCATATATCTAGGAGATTCTCCATATCTTTCTTTAATTGTGCATATCTTTAATTATTGATACTTAATTAACTTGTTAAATAGAGTCATAAACTCTTCCTCATTAAGAACACATAAATTACATAATTCTCTTTCCACATAATTCTTCTCTAGTCTAATAAGGATAAAGTATATTATAAATTCCAAATTGATGCTACGACTTGATCGCTTTTTTTTTTTATTGATGTCCTACTCTATCCTAATCTAACTCTCACTCTCCGACTTTTACATTGCCTCCTTAAAGGGTGTAGAAGTGAAACCCATATTTGAAACTAAACCATCCCCACCCCAATTTCCTTGAGAATATGAGAATTCGAACCCCTCTCTCCCCCTTCTCATGTGATAAGAGTGGCCACTGGTACCCAGTGGTTTCGATCACTCATTTAAATTTCTTGACTTTTTAGTTCTTTTATTTAAGTTATTCTAACAACTCGGATTGCCGAAAATGTTGATGTGCAATAATGATATTGTCAATAATCCTAAAATATTTGTGCCTCCCGTTCTTTTAATTGGTAACTCGAAGTCTCGAAATATCCGACGAGTCTATCAATGTTTCTCTCTAGAACTTATATTTCAGTTAGTCTCTCTCAATTTGCTATTTCCCTTTTCAGTGATATCATTTTAATAATATTATAACTTTACAAACATCACCAAATTAATCAATCAATTGTTTCCGTCAAGAAATATTTGATTCGGTTTCATCATGCCATGTCTAAAAAGTTGGATGAGTGAATCCTTAATTCTATATGCACTAAAGCCAATCGCCTTATATCAGTCATGATAATCACAGTACCAGTCGTTTGAGCATATAGAGACAACACGCGAACGCCTAAAACTAAAAATTCCTCTTCCTAAGCACCATCTATACTGCATACAAACTTTCGAATTCGTCTATCTGAAATGATTTTTACTTTTCTTTTTTTTTTTTCCATTTCTTGCTTTTTTAAAATTATGCGATCTAACTAATTTGATTTTTATACAACTCGAACCAGTTGGAAGTTTTTCAAATCATACAAAATCACTTTGCTGAAATATAAATGAAGATTATTTTTTCATAATCTTCAAACCTGTATTTAATAGTTTGAACTTTTCGTGAGAATAACTAACTTTTTTTTCGCTTAAAATGGGCAAAAACGACTGGTTCCATGGATCTAGGTTTGTGAGTTCGGGCCAGGCCTGGCCGACTAAAACCATCAGAAATTACAGTTACTTTCCTCGTGGACCCGAAAAGGCCGTTAGTGGAAGACCTTTTAAATGATCTTTAAGGCCCGGCCAAGGAGGACCGACAGCGGATTCTAGAGAAGTGCAGTAGTTCCGCGACGCATCTGCGCACTTCTGTTGCACTAATTTAATGTCATTAATTTAGAAAGGTTTCATGAAGTTTGTGTTTATAATGTAATTCCATGTCGTTTTGGACGAAATTTTGAAAGCGAGATTTTTTTTTTTTTCATGTCTAGTTTATAATTAGAAAGAGAAATTGTTTTTTCTTAATTACTTGAAATTATTTTTAGCATATCAATGCGTTTTTAGCTTTTATTTTCAATTGCAACAGTTTTTATACCAAATAGACACATAATTACCTTATTGTCTAAAAAAATTATCAGAAAATTTAATATGGCTTCAAAATTCAATACATATTAATATCTTCTAAAGATTTCTTGTTTGATTTTGAATATCTCACAAGGAGCTATGATTCACTCTAACCCGTCTGCAATGATACTCAGCAAACATGGTGCGAGCCGTGATGCAAAAGATGATTGAATAATGACGTATGAATATGTACGTTACACAATTGCAAGCTCATATATAGGAGACAATTGTATTTATTATGTAAAATGACACAAATAATCCCTAAACTCTATTTCAATATACAATGTCTTTCCTAGATTTTTTTAATTTGGTTAATGTGGTCCTTGCACAATTGCTAAATATTCAATTTAGTCCTTAAACTATAAGAAAATGTCATCCTTCTGTCAATTAAAGTTGACAAAAAATGCCCAGTAAAGTTTGAACAGTAAAACAAAAAAATAAGTTACTGTTGACACCTAATTTTTGCCCAAAAATATTTCATTCCGGCATATAGATTATCTAGGTGTTTAATATCGTGTTTTAAATGAAAGATGTTTTTCCTATAAAAAAATAATAATAATTTAAAAAAAAAAAAAAAAAAAAAAAAAAAAAAAAAAAAAAAAAAAAAAAAAGAGAGAGCAAGTTGGGGCCAACAATCTAAATGTGACTAGCCAAGCCTAGGAGGTCAGATTGGAATTCAAATGACAAGTTGAGGCCAAAATGCAATTTCCAAAAGTCGAGGACCAATTCGCAAATTTTGCAAAATTTGCGTCCGAGCTCCTTAAATCATCATCTTGGTCATCAATTAAGTTGAAATTGAATTTGGGCCAAGTAGAATCAATCAAATTGAGCCAAAAAGACCACATTTGTATTGAATTGGGTATTTTCGGATAAGAAAATGGCCAACTTTGAGGGACTTTTTTGCAAAATTGGGTGGGCACAATTGCGAAATTTGGTCGAGATCTTAAACTAATATACATGAACTTACTAATTGATCAAAAACCACAGCCAAAGTGATGGATTAAAGCACCCAAACCAGCTGCCAAATCTCAGTCCATGATTAAGTCTTAATTCGGAGCTGATAAGTAGCCATATTGATGGCCCCACCATATCCCACTCAGTCACCCATTTAGCTCGATCTTTGCACGTGCTGAAAGACCGTATATAGTAGTGCAAGTGGACGAAAATTTGCCAGGTATAAGCTGCTGAAAACACGGGAAAGTCGCAGCAAAGTCCGCACACTCAACAGTTGCAGAAGTTAAAAAATTGGCTAAGACAGAAGAATAGCTGAAGTAGCCCTATTGACAGGCTTGATAGGTGGACAAAAGGCTGACCAAAAATCCCTTAATTCAGGGGATAAGATCACTGAAGCAAGGTCTTTCAAGGGATGAGAGAGAGGAGACGAGAGGGAGAGGGGAGAGCTCGGAATCGTTCCCCAAAGAGGCCCTCAGAAGCAACTCCAGAAAAGCAAACCCAGAAATTCCAGATCAACCTTTTGAGAGAAAAGTGAGATTTTCACAACCCTTCGGCCAAAATTAGCCAAAACCTTCAACTAGAGAGTGAAACTCCACTCAAATATATTTCCATCCATAGGTCGCACGTCCTAAATGGAGATCAGGAAGGCCTCCTAAAGCCCCCTGAAAAACACCCTCCAGGCGGGCCAGGAAACACTGAAAATTTTTCTAAGTGTTTAGCCCAGTTGGTCACGAGTGATGAAAAGGTAGTGTTTTTGAGAAAGTTGAAAAACAAATGAGGAAAATATTGACTTCTACCCCCAAACTAAAATACATATAGTTTGGCTTGGTGTCAATTTTTCCAACAAAAGACATCTTGAAGTCTAATTTTAGAGGTCAACGAAAACCTTCGTTGTCAGTTCTTTTCTATAGATCTCATTTCCAGTTGAAGAAGCCAACTTCCACGTGCTTCTAGAGGACAATTTCTCGGTTTCCTTGGCCAAGAACCACTTGAAAAGGAAACTAGGAAGTAAGGTAAGCATCCTAAATGTACGTATTTTCAAGTTTGAGCATGTTTTGATCATGAAAATCAAGAGGAAAACCAGCTCGGAAAACTGATTTCTGAGATTGAAATTTTTCCAAGTGTTTGAAATCTCTTCAAGAGTGTTGCATGTGTGCTTCTTGGAGAGGTATTTTTGATGTTGTTCGGTGGGTCATTCTCTGTGATGTTTATTGCATTTGAAAGCTCATGTTACCTACTTTCACTCGGATCAAGTAATGTTTCATTTAGATCTCGTATGCGATGAGTGTCGGGGCTTGAATATGGGCATGTAACATGTTTGTTTGACTTGGGTTCAAACCCAGATTTGCAAAATCAGTTCAAACCCGTGTATTTGAGGATGATTTTAGCTTTGTTCTAGTGTGTTTTTAGCTATGATTTCTATCTAATCTTGTTCTTTGCATGTGGTAGTATAATCTTAATACTTTAGTTCCACATGAGATTGCTTATGAGTGGAGATTGAAGGCTGCAAACATGACTCGAGGAGGCTATTGGGGCTAGTTTAATGCACACCAAGTGTTCGACAAAATGCCCAAACTAAGCTTCGATCTTGAAACGGTCGATTTGAGCTTGATTATTGTGATATTCATGTGCTGTGTTACTCCATGTTAGCATAGATCGGTTTAAGGAATTATTATTACTTAAAAAAAATTAAAAAAAGAGAAAAATATGAAAATTTTAAAAATATCAAAAAATGTTAGATAGCATCAAATTAGGATATAAATGACATATATGAAATTTTCCTAATTTTAAAAGGTCATTTTCCTAATTTAATGCTATTTTTGCATTTTATAACCATTTTTGTAAATAATCAATTTTGCGTAGATTAAAACTATTTAAAGTAATTTCATGCATATAGAGTAATTTCATGCATATTTGAATTCTCATTTTGCTCATGCAGGTCCTGTCCCGAGGCGTGATAACAAGGCCATGTAATATTATTTGCTCGACTTGTATCGGGTTTACCTTTTCCGCGTTTATTTTCAAGTCATTTCAATTTCTTGGATGTTTACTTACGCGCCGCTTTTCATTAATTTGAGTGTAAATATCTCTTCTAAATTATGTTAGGATTAGTCTAGATATTAAAAAAAAAAAAACTACAAAAACATTTGCATGGACACTTAGTGGTTTCATAAAGATTATAATTGGTAATCAAGAATGTGTGGCCATTTAGATAAATAACTTTCCAAGTTAGTGGTACCGCAAGGGTGCTAATAGAAATATTGGCGTAAACAAGTCCATGTTCCTAGAAATCTTTGGTTGCATAGGAATCGAGACAACACTCCTTGTCTTGATTGGTTTCTAGCCGACCCCGAATAGGCTAGTGGCAATTCCTAGAAATATTTAGGTTGTTAATAATTGAAATATGAAATCCAACGTCGCGAGGTATAGGCTTGGGAGAACCCGCGCCTAATTTAAGGCCATTGGTCCGCTTCTTTGGGCAAATACCCCTAAACCTTCTTCATTTTCCATCGGACGGAAAAAAAGAGGTCGTGACAGTTACAAATGGGTTTTTAATATAAGATATTCATTTCAATTTAGGATATAATAATCCATGCTATTAAATAATGATGTACATGTTAACGTCATTTTTTTTTCCTTTTCTAAAATAGATAGATGAACCCAACCATGGGCAGCTGCGTTGGTATTAGTTCTCTCCTTCAATGCTGAGGTCAAGAGTTCGAATCCTTGTGTTGCTAATATGTCTTAAGTGGGGGGCCATAGTGTTGGGGTCCTATGCTAGCCTCCCTCCAGGTATAGTCAGTGGTTTTCGTTGGGCCTATCGGGCCGGCGGTGGTCGTGAGCACCCATAAGGTGTGTTAGGCTGAATCCTGGATATCAAAAAAAAAAAATTATGGATATGTTGACATATCATTTCTAAAAATCCAACTCAACATGTAATAATTCCAGTCATGAAATAACATCTGATTGTGTCTGAGCAAACGGAACAATTACAGTGAATATTTATCAATAGCCCAAGGATTATATTAAATAAATTAAAAGTTCGAAAGCCACATTGTGTATTAGGCCAAGGTTTAAAGGTCATTTGAGCAGATTCCTTTCGATAGCGACAAAAAGCATTTCTCAAAGACTCAATTATACAACTTCCGGTAAAATTCTTGGAAAATAATTTCTTACCTTTAGGAAGAGCAAAAGCTTTAACCAGGAAGACAATCGAGACTAAACATCTTCATAGCAAGGAACATCCTCAAAGCTTCCACGGCCTTTATAGGCCTGAGAAATATGGCAACTGTCGAAACTAAATAATTGAAAAACGAAAGGCTAGAACTAAGAGCAAGCCTACCAGTCTTCTTGCGGCATATGACTTACCCCCTCTATCACCTTAAGTTTGATCATTGAAGAGTTTCCTTTCTGGAATTCTTTGGCCAGTGATTGTGATAGATACTTGTCCGGTACACCCCATGCGAGCAATACGGTTTTATTGCAGCTATGAGTGGAAAAAGAATAGCAATATGAGCTGGGAGAAAATGTAATCTCATATGGAATAATGGAAACTTATCCGTAATTTGTTATCCAAACAAAAAATCGAAAGTAATTCGAGTTGCTGTTTCTGTTAAATTATGTCTCAGAGTTTCAGCTGATTACAAAACCTGAACCAAATTGGATGAGCGGATTGAAATTATTGACCCGATCTTATCCTGGCGATGCTTAGAGATATCTATCCAAGATTTGATCAAGATTTCGATTGCCTCCCTGTCAGAAAAAGAAAAAGAGCACGTGGGTTTGATTTTACTTCTCTTTCCTGAATAAATCAGCAACCGCGCCCAGGGGGAATAAAGAAAGAAGGCCGGCGCGCGTCCTTTCGAGAAACAGAGCCGCCGAAGAAGACAAAAAGGACGCACGACGATCTTGGTTTTCGGCCGCACGGACGTGAGAGTATTTTCATCCAAATTGAGTTTATTTATTTATAAATATTTTATGTTTGAGCTTAATCTACATATGAAAAATACTCTAGTCATTGCAACTCTAATTCTTTTGTGGATTATTTACCACTAATTCTCCCAATAGATATTGGTACTAATACTTGGGTCAAACTATGTAAATTTTCGATATCCTATTATTTCTCGTTTATTTTTTACATTAATTTAGTTGTAAGATTTTTCGCATTGACTTTGCAATAGTTTCCTTGAAGACAGCTTTTCTCACGACTTCTCTCACAGCTTCAAGCAAGGCTTGTCAAAAAAGAAAAGGGGAAGAAAAAAAAGGAGAGACTTGAGGCTTGGAATTTAGAATTATACCTGCCACATTTGCTATTAATCCAGGCATTCATAACTTACCAATCTGATGACTAAATTCACTTAATTTTAGATATTCCATCAATTTTTTTGTGCTTCTGAAGATTTATGATGCATTCATTCTCTCCTCAATCAAATATGACGGAGAGTTTAGAACGGATATTTTGTATTTAGATGAGTGAGAAAATGTCTCTTGTAGAAATGTCAATTTGATGGCAAATTATGGTATTTGGTGCAAAATCATATAAGATTTTATATTATAGGTTCTCGGTGCTTTTCCAGGATTTTCAGAACTAAATCCAGGTCCACCGCTTGACGAATGTGACAGCCGGTAGACATCTGCCTTTTCTACCTTCAGATATAACTGCAAGACAAGATAATTATAAGTCCGGATTCCACACAAAGGAGAGAATTTAATGGTACTTCATGAATTTTCAGACACAGAGGAGGCCCAAGTAGAATGAGGCCCAAGTAAAAACCTTATTAATGCAGTTCTTCTCCTTTGAGGCAAAGAGTATCATTCCACTTATTCTCAAAATCCTTCTTAAAGCCATCACGAACTGTTGAAAAAAGTGCACCAGCTAGGTTCATCAAAAAAAATCTTTGCAAGTGTCTGACACGTTAACCATGTAAGCTGCAATAAGCAATCTTGTAAAGCACGATATCATTGTTTAGAAAAGAAAGCAGACTAGGATATCTACAGTTCCTAGATACAAGGGAAATATTGATGGTGTCTAAAAAAGATAAAATGCTTCCTTGTCAAAAAAAGTACACTAGAAGTGCCAGACTTTTGTATGACATTTGCTTTGGTGCCAAAATGAACTAGTGGAGGAAAACATTTTCCATCGATGGAATCTTCTAAAATAGAGAAGAATATTTTCTATTTTTCAAGTAGGGGAAAATATTTTCCATATCTTCTTTCACTTCACTTCTTTTCAAAAAACACATTTTCCTTTTTTATTCTTATTTTTTTATATATTTTTTGAAAATTTGAGTTTTTATTTATTTTTTTTCATTTTCTTTCTTTTTCTCGTTCTTCTTCATTGGTCGATCGCTGGCCACAGCGGTGGCCGGTTAAGGACCACAAGCGAGCTCAAGCCTCCCCTAAACCAGCAATGCTTGATCTTGCCCGATGGCCTCAAGCGAGCTCTGCCCTCATCGATCCGGTGAGTTGGTTGGGGCTCGAGCCTCACCGAGATGTCGCTAGAGGTCGGCAAGACTTTAGCGACCTCGGCTGAGGCTCGAGCTCGCCTATGTCGGCCAAGGAAAAAAAAGAAAAGAAAAAGGAAAAGAATTAACAAATTGATTTAAAAAATAAAATAATAATAAAATTATTGAAAATGAGTGTATGTAGGAAAATATTTTCCTTACCGAACGACAAAAATATTTTGTAGTTAAAATACCCAAAAATATTATTGTTTTCCTAAAAAATGGCTTATTCGAAAATATTTTTCAAAAACGCCACATTTCCATGAAGTGAATGGAGCCTGAGTGCCAACTTCGATTCGGGATGATGGAAATCAGACATGGCAATATTTTATCAATTTCCTTAACCAAGATGGCTGGCCAATGTGCCTAGGTCGGCATCGGTAGCACTCAAAGACATCGTCTACATGTTTTACCCTAAATGTAAAAGGTATAGACATTTGGAGTGCCAAAACTTGGCACAAAGGGACACTTAAATGCCAAAAGTTAAGAAAGTGATACTTGAGTGTCAATATCGGAGCAAAATGGATCACTTAAGTGCCAATCTAGCCAAAATGCCGACGTGGCGAATTTCCGGCAAATGAAGTACAAAACGACGTCGTTTTGCACGTTGATGTGGCTAGACAATACAAAAACGACGTCATTTTTGTGCTGACGTGGTATAAAAATTAATTAAATTAAATTTAAAACTAAATTTATGTAAAACATTTAAAAATAAAATAAAAATATTTAAAAAATAAAAGGGAGGGGGGGGGCAGGCAACCGAGGGCTAAGCCCTCGCCACCGTCGCCCCTAGCGGGCGGCGGCCCTTAGCTCGGCCGGGCGAGGGCTGCCAACCCTCGCCGCCGGTTGGCCGAGGCCGCCGACCCTCCCCTCTCCGCCGCCGGCCCTTCTAGCGACGGGGGAGGCAGCGGCGGCGGTAAGGGCTCGGCCCTCAACCGCCTACCCTCCCCCCTTTTTTTATCATACTTTTATTTTATTTTAAAATGTTTTAAATAAATTTAGTTTTAAATTTAATTTATTAATTTTTCTATTAATTTTTTTACCACGTCACCATTAAAACGAAGTTATTTTTATATTGTCTAGCCACGTCAGCATGCAAAACGACATCATTTTGAACTTCCTTCGTCGGAAAATCGCCACGTCGGCATTTTGGCCGGAGTGGCACTTAAGTGATCCATTTTGCTCCAATTTTGGCACTTAAGTGTTACTTTCCTAATTTTTGGCACTTAAGTGTCCCTTCATGCTAAGTTTTGGCACTTGAGGTGTACTTTGTCCCTAAATTTAATCTTTAATTCAAACCAATTAAGCCATTTTCCAAATTCTTTAAACTCTAATTCGAACCAAGCAATTTGCTGCAACTAAAACTCCAATAATAGCCACATTAAACAGAGAAAGCACTCAATCAGAGAACACCAATCCAAAACCCTAATTAAACGCAGTTGTCCTAGTCCCCTTGTAGTAAAACATGGCAAAGAAAATGATGACGAATACGAGCACTGCATCCCTAATAGAGGAAGACATGGTGACAACATCAAAATGCTATCGTTCAATCGCTCATATTTTACACTAATAGAGGAAGACATCCCCTTTGGCAAGGAAAGGGGGAAGTGCTTTTGGTATTCATTGACTGGGAGCACAATCATTGGCTTTAATGGAAGGTGCGGCAAGACTCTCAAATCCATAGAAGTGTATGTACAGCCCACATCGCACCTGTACTCTGTCATAATTCGCTCCATCAGCATTGTGTACGACAACAACGGTTCTATCTTCGAATGCTCTCGACCTAGCAGAGAAGATGGGTCTCAAGGCTCTGGGTTAGTCATTGTTTGGAAGTCGTTTGTGGTTTTATGCATTTGCACGTATGTGACACAGCCCACGAATGAGCATGATCCAAGATAGTCCGAAATAGGGCTGTTTCCCATACAAGGGCTAGCCCACGAGCTGCCATGACCGATCCATGAACGACCCTTGATCAATGCACGGCCAGCCCATGCGCAATACGGACAAGCTCATGACTGCCCACCTGTCCATGTCGGGCGGCTTTACCATTTCTTTTGACACACAACCCTTGGGCCTTTCCCAAGCCTAGGGCCATCATGTAGCCTAAGTGTACAGAAATATAATGATGATATAGATTCAAATACTGAGATAGCTAGTATACGCACCTAGAGGGGGTGAATAGGTGCAAAAACAATTTCTCGAGATACAGAAGCGATTCAAGGCAGAGTTCTCTTTTGATTAACAAAATGAAGTACGATCAAAGTAAAGTAAAGACTAGAGAAGAGAAAAATTAAACACAAGGTTTATAGTGGTTCGGCTTATTCCAAGTCTACGTCCACTCTTCCGCACTGACAGCCCATCGGCTGGATTTCACTATGAACAAAAGAGAAGTTACAGCACAGCTTTTCCTTGATTCCACAGTGTAGATATTCTACCACACTTCCTCAAGGTTTCTCACAAATATAGACTCTCTTTTGTGTACAATATTTCGCTCAAAGTGATTTGCTAAAAAAATAAGGAGCTTCAGACTTTGGAATTCTTCTATCGCACACGTCACAAACAACTTAGAACGTCTTCCTTATATATTCTTTTATGCCATCATACCCGTTGGCACTTACCAAAGGAATTCCTCCAATTTACCCGTTGGATGGAATCAATTAAGAAGATCATTCGAGCTATTAAAGGAACATGTCGATAGCCCATCAATCCTGTTCGCCCATACAATCAGGATCTCAGTTTCCATAAGTAGAACATTCCAAGAATATTATGCCAATCATCGGATCCTTAGTGTTCGAATCAATCTCGATCCATCAAAGGATTCCGTTATGTCATATCTAGCCAAGAGATCTTCTCCAGTCGATAAGGTCATATCCTTAATGAAACAACCAGTTCTGGATAACCTTTCTTCAACGGATTAGAGACTGTCAATGAGGATAGACTTTGAATCTTGAGTCTGGCTGTCCGGAGGTCTTCAGACTTTAAATAGCAGAGTCTGCAAACCTTCAGACTAGACTGATGGAAACGTTTTGTCAGCTTCAAAACACTTCAAGAAGATTTCTCCAACAATCTCCCCCTTTTTTATGGTGATAAAACTTTCCTGCAGATTTGGACAACTTTGACCTGCAAAACATTTCTCAAACACATATGCATATCTTATAGAGATAAATGGCTAAATGAATAACACTAGAATCTGCAACCACAGAAAATAAGTTAGTCTAGTATGTGATAAAGCCATCCATAAGATATCAATAGTACTTAATGTAAGCAGTCAAGTCCAAGTCAGGTTCAGTTCTCATCCAGACACAAAAAAAAAGTCAAACAGAGTTAAACATCAAAACAATCCACACAATCCACACAATCAAAAGTCAAAGTTTGATTCAAATCTTGCATCTCTCCCTCTTTTTGTCAGCATTAAAAAGGTTGAGATGAAAACGGAATAAAGTCAAGATTGCTTGGGAACGCGAACAAGCTGGAAATTTCCCATAGATCGAACGATGCCTTCCAAACCTTTTCAAGTCTTCCTTCGGTTGTGCAATCTCCTCACCCTTGGCATTGGCCTGAATCTGAACGAGAGGGCTTGGATCGATCATTCAATGAACCTGAAGAAGCTTGACCTGTATTTTGCAAGTTTTGAACCTCGCATCCCAGAGCATAAATTTGACCTCGCATCGCCAAAAGAATATCCATAATTCTGCAAAAATCTGCTGCATTATCAGTCTGAGTACTTGCTTCGGCACGATCTGATGGAGTAAATGCAGATGATGGTAGATCAGCATAATCACGCAGGTTTGGCGATGAAACTTCATGACCTTCCTCAGGAAATTGAGAGGCATAAATTTCCTCTGGATCTGTTGGAGAGCGACTGACTCCCTCACTTGCAGCAGGATATGAGGACTTCCATCTTTTCTCTTGATCTCCCCCTGTTTTCATGCCTTCAGGTGGAGAAGAGTGTCCCTCAGGTTCTTCTTCTTCTTGATCTCTTTTCTCTTCTTCTTCTTTCTCAACTCTTTCCTTCTCAGCTTCTCTTTCTTCTTCTTCCTTCTCCTCTGCTTCTTTCGTCCTTTGTTCCGATTCTTTCTCTGGAACAGAACGACTTAGATTCTTCAAAGCCATTGCAGAAATGGTGATGTTTTCATCATCATCATCTTCATCTTCAATAATGAGAGCTCTTCTTTTCGTCCTTGAAGCAACCAAGGGCTCCTTTCCTTTCCCTTTTTATGAAGAAGAGGTTTGATAAGGTTTGACTGGAGTCTTCTCTTTGAATTTCTCCAACGCCTTGTTTAGTTCCTTCAAACGCATTTTGGTCACCATTTTCAGTCCTACCACCATATGATCGCACGATTGAGCACAAAAAATTTGCGGAGGCTGAATATTCAGATGTCTGAATAACTTCGTCACAAGACTTGGGTAAGGAAGTTGACCTCTGTCCTTCATCATTGCTCTATACATGTGGAACATAACAGTGTGAGGAAGAGAAAATCTTTTCCCAGTGAGGATGGCATACATCAGCTTTGCCTCTAAACTTGAGACATCAGTCTTGGAAGTTGATTTCGGTCGGAGGCAATTGATCACAATCTTGTGAAGCAAGATGTTGAACGCACTCATCCTTAAGTAGAAAATATTTTCGTCTGTTCTCCTGTCCTTAACAATTTCCAATGTAGCACGAGCAATAGAAACTTTGATCGATTGATATCTTCATCTCTCAACCCCTAACACATCTGCCAGCATATCCATATCCACTACAAAGTCTTGATCTTTGACGTTGAAAGAGAATCTATTCGCATCTAAGAAACTAAGATTTGAATAGAAATAAGCAGTTAATTCAGCATAGGCCTCTGTGGTGTCAGAGCAGAACTTTTCAAGTTGAAGATAATTGAACTTTTCCCTCAAGTTCACATTCACAGCATCTAGAAAATCAAAATCCACACTCCTAGGGTTTATCACCCCACACTTCAGCAATTTTGAGTATAGATCCTTTTGTTCCTTCGATCTAAACAACTCTCCCCTTTTTCCTCGATTTTCAGCCGTAACATCCATTCTCGGTTGAAATTGGTTGTACAGTTTGTCATCATCATTCCCATCTACAAGATTAACTCCCCAATCACGAGGATCACTTGGGATATTCACAAGGGTTTCTTCTGCCACCCCTTTACGAGCAATTCCCAAACTTTCCATTTTTCGCAAAAAGATATATTCGTTTCCATACCCTTTGTCCTTAAGAAAATCATACAGGATCTGCGTCTTCGATAATTTCTTCATCTTGATGATGATCAACGCCTTGAGGACTAGATGGAGGAGAATGACGCTGCTGAGAATGTTGTGGGCTCTGCTGCTGATTTGGAGACACTTCTTCTTCGGTGAGATCGAAGTGTGTAGGCCCCTCACTCATCCGTCGTGGTCCCCTGCTTGCGATTCTCGAAGACTTTCTTGAAGACGACATCTTTCTTAGTCTTTGAAAGATTCCTTGCTTGACTTTCCCAAGAAAGATGACAACTTTTTCGAAGATTAAACAAGGGAAGTGTTGACACCTAATTTTTGCCCAAAAATATTTCATTCCGGCATATAGATTATCTAGGTGTTTAATATCGTGTTTTAAATGAAAGATGTTTTTCCTATAAAAAAATAATAATTTAAAAAAAATGAAAAAAAAAAAGAGAGAGAGCAAGTTGGGGCCAATGATCTAAATGTGACTAGCCAAGCTTAGGAGGTCAGATTGGAATTCAAATGACAATTTGGGGCCAAAATGCAATTTCCAAAAGTCGAGGGACCAATTCGCAAATTTTGCAAAATTTGCGCCCGAGCCCTTAAATCATCATCTTGGTCATCAATTAAATTGAAATTGAATTTGGGCCAAGTAGAATCAATCAAATTGAGCCAAAAAGACCACATTTGTATTGAATTGGGTATTTTCGGATAAGAAAATGGCCAACTTTGAGGGACTTTTTTGCAAAATTAGGTGGGCACAATTGCGAAAAATGGTCAAGATCTTAAACTACTATAGATGAGCTTTCTAATTGATCAAAAAACGCAGCCAAATTAGTGAATTAAAGCACTCAAATCAGCAGCCAAATCTCAGTCCACGAGTTGGTCTTAATCCGGAGTTGTTGAGTAAGCAATTTGGTGGCCCCACCATATCTTCCTCAGCTGCCTAACCAGCCCGATCTTTGCACGTGATGGAAGACCGTATATAGTAGTGCAAGTGGACGAAAATTGGCCAGGGATAAGCTTCTGAAAGCACCGGAAATTCGCAGCAAAGTCCGCACACTCAACAGCTGCAGAACTTAAAAAATTGGCTAAGTCAGAAGAGTAGGTGAAGTAGCCTTGTTGACAGGCTTGGTAGGTGGACAAAAGACTGACCAAAAATCCCTTAATTCGGGGGATAAGATCACTGAAGCAAGGTCTTTGAAGGGATGAGAGAGAGGAGACGAGAGGGAGAGGAGAGAGCTCGGAATCGCTCCCCAAAGACGCCTTCAGAAGCAACTCCAGAAAAAAGCAAACCCAGAAATTCCAGATCAACCTCCAGAGAGAAAAGGGAAATTTTCGCAAACTTGCAGCCAAAATTAGCCAAAACCTTAAACTAAAGAGTGAAACTTCACTCAAATATCTTTCCATCCATAGGTCGCATGTCCAAAATGGAGATCGGGAAGGCCTCCTAAAGCCCCCCGAAACAGTGCCCTCCTGGCGGGCCAAAGAAAGTCTGAAAATTTTTCTAAGTGTTGAGCCCGGTTGGTCACGAGTGAGAGAAAGCGAGTGTTTTTAAGAAATTTGAGAGACAAATGAGAAAAAACATGAGTTCAGACCCAAACTAGAATACATATGGTTTGGATTGGTGTCAAGTTTTTCAACAAAAGACGTCTTGAAATCTAATTTTAGAGGTCAACGAAAACCTTCGTTGTCAGTTCTTTTGTGCAGATCTCATTTCCAGTTGAAGAAGCCAACTTCCACGTGCTTCCGGAGGACAATTTCTCGGTTTCCTTGGCCAAGAACCACTTGCAAAAGATACTATGAAGCAAGCTAAGTATCCTAGATGTATTTTTATTCGAGTTTGAACATGTTTTAATAGTGAAAAATTAAGAGGAAAACTAGTTCAAGAAACTGATTTTGAGGCTGAAATTTTTTCAAGTGTTGAAATCTCTTCAGGAGTTTTGCATGTGTGCTTTTTGAAGAGGTTTTTTTGATGTGTTCGGTTGGTCATTTTCTATGATGTTTGTTGCATTTGAAAGCTCATGTTACCTACTTTCATTCGGATCAAGTAATGTTTCCCTTAGATCTCGTATGTGATAGGTGTCGGGGCTTGAATATGGGCATTCGACCTGTTTGCTTGACTTGAGTTCAAACCCAGATTTGCAAAATTAGATCAAACCCGCATATTTGATGACGATTCCAGCTTGGTTTTCGTGTGTTTTAAGCTGTGTTTTCTATCTATATTACTCATTGCATGTGATAGTTTAACCTTGATGTTTTAGTTCCACATAATATTGCTCATGCGTTGAGATTGAATGCCGCAAACATGTCCCGAGGAAGCTGGTTTGGGATGATTTGATGCACGCCAAGTGTTAGACGAAATGCGCAAACCAAGTTTTGATCTCGAAACGGTCGATTTGAGCTTGGTTCTTGTTATATTCATGTGCTGGGCAGTCCTAAATTAGTGTAAATCGGCATATATCGGTTTAGGGAATTAATTTTAAATAAAAATTTAAAAAAATGAAAAAAAATGAAAATTTCAAAAAAATTATAAAAATGATGGATGACATCAAATTAAGGCAAAAATGACATCTATGAAGTTTTTTCTAATTTTAAAAGGTCATTTTCTTAATTTAATGATATTTTAGTATTTTATAACCATTTTTATAAATAATCTATTTTGTGTAGATTAAAGTTATTTAGAGTAATTTCATGCATACTTGAATTCTCATTTTGCTCATGGGGGTCCCGTCCCGGGCGTGATAACAAGGCCATGTAATATTATTTGCCCGACTTGTATCGGGTTTACCTTTTCCGCGTTTATTTTCAAATCATTTCAATTTCTTGGATGTTTACTTACGCACCACTTTTCATTAATCTGAGTGTAAATTTCTCTTTTAAATTATGTTAGGATTAGTCTAGACATTAAAAAAAAAAACTACAAAAACATTTGCATGGACACTTAGTGGTTTCATAAATATTATAATTGGTAATCAAGAATGTGTGGCCATTTAGATAAATAACTTTCCAAGTTAGTGGTACCGCAAAAGCGCTAATAGAAACATTGGCGTAAACAAATCCCCGTTCCTAGAAATCTTTGGTTGCGTAGGAATCGAGACACCACTCCCGTGTCTCGATTGGTTTCTAGCCGACCCCAATAGGCTAATGGCGACTCCTAGAATTACATAAATTGTTAAAAACTAAAAAACGAATCCAACGTCGCGCGAGGTATGGGCTTGGGAGAGCCCGCGCCTAATCTAGGGCCATTGGTCCGCTTCTTTAGACAAATACTCCTAAACCTTCATTTTCCTCCGAACGGAAAAAAAAAGGGTCGTGACGGGAAGAAAACAGGAATGGAAGATCGATGCTTTCTAGGTTTTTTTTTTTTTTGAGAGTAAAGTGAATAGTGCACGATCGGTTAAAAGAGAGGTATACGAATCGTCACTAAGGAAAATAAAAAGATGCCTTTTCAAAATAACTGCATTTTCCGCGAAAGTAGTCATTTCAAAAAATAACTTCGTTTTCGAAAATGAAACGTCGCAATAGTCATGTCAATTAAATATAGCAATAATCAAATACAGTTCACGATCGTACCTTTTCAAGTTGAGATTTGAGAGAGAGAGAGAGAGAATAACTTACAGTCAATGTCTTGTTTGTCTGAGTCTGAGAGTCTCTAGACTTTGATTTCCTCATACCTTAAAATGTTGAGTCTGAAACGGATGGTTTCAAATTGATTTTTCTCCAAAGGCTTTGTGAATATATCCGCCAGTTGGTTCTTTGAATCAACAAATTGAATTGAAACTTCTCCATTTTGAACATGATCTCTAATGAAGTGATGTCGAATCTCTATATGCTTTGCTCTTGAGTGAAGAATTTGATTTTTGGTAAGATTGATTGCACTGGTGTTGTCGCAATTAATCTCCGTGCATGAGTCTTCAATTCCAAAGTCTTTTAGCTGTTGTTTTATCTGCAGAATTTGTGAGCAACAACTTCCAAGAGCTATATACTCTGCTTCTGCTGTAGAGGGAGCTACTGTACTCTGCTTCCTTGAAAACCAAGACACTGTCTTGCCTCCAAGTAGTTGACAGGTACCTGAGGTGCTCTTTCTATCAACTCTGCATCCGGCAAGGTCTGCGTCTGAGTATCCGAAAAAAGTAAAGTCTCCTCCTTTACGATACCAAAGACCGATGCTTGAAGTTGAGGCAATGTATTTGATAATACGCTTTGCAGCATTTAAATGAGATTCTTTAGGATCTGCTTGAAATCTGGCACAAATGCAAACACTAAACAAAATGTCAGGTCTAGAAGCAGTAAGATAAAGAAGTGAACCGATGATACTCCTGTATAACTTTTGGTCGACTTTCTTTCCTCCTTCATCTTTGTCTATCTTCAAGGAACTTGACATTGGTATTTCAGCCTTTTTACAATTGTCTAGTCCAAACTTTTTGACAAGATCATTTGCATACTTTTCTTGATGAATAAAAGTTCCATCCTTCAGTTGTTTTACTTGAAGCCCGAGAAAGAAGGTTAACTCACCCATCATGCTCATTTCAAATTCATCCTGCATAGTCTTAGAGAATTTCTTGCACAGACTTTCATTAAAGGATCCAAAAATAATATCATCGACATATATTTGAACAAGCAGAAAACTCTTGCTTTCTCTTTTAATAAAAAGAGTAGTGTCTACTTTACCTTTAACAAAACCATTTTGAATTAAAAACTTACTCAGTCTGTCGTACCAAGCTCGAGGTGCTTGTTTTAAGCCATATAAGGCCTTTTTGAGTCTGAATACTGAGTCTGGTTTCCTTGGGTCTTCAAATCCAGGTGGTTGTTCCACATAAACTTCCTCATGGATGAATCCATTTAGGAAAGCACTTTTGACATCCATTTGGAATAACCTGAAATTCTTATGACAAGCAAATGCAAGTAATAAATGAATTGCTTCTAACCTTGTTACCGGTGCGTAAGTCTCGTCATAGTCAATCCCTTCTTCTTTTGTGTATCCTTTGGCCACAAGTCGTGCCTTGTTTCTTATGACTTTTCCTTTCTCGTCCATTTTGTTTCTGAAAACCCATTTAGCTCCCACAATTGATTTACCTTTTGGCTTAGGTGTCAACTCCCAGACATCATTAATTCTAAATTGTCTGAGTTCTTCTTGCATAGCTTCAATCCAGCTCTCATCGGATAAAGCTTCTTCTATGCTTTTGGGTTCTATTTCAGAAATAAAAGCCACAGCACTAGACTCTTCGCGCCTTTTGGATCTTGTGCGAATTCCTTCATTGATGTCGCCAATAACAAGATCTTTTGGATGACTGGACTTATGTTTCCAGTTAATTTGTCGGTTGATGATCACTTCCTTCACTTGAATTTTCGACGATCACTTGTTCTTGGTCCTTCAAAGTCTCGAGCTGCTTCTTGAGATTTAGACTTTGTAGTGTCTGGAGTAGGTTCAGTCTCTTCAAGATGAGTCTGAATAGATTCATTATGAATAGAGTCTTGGAATTTGACATTCATTGATTCTTCCACAGTTTGAGTCTTCTTGTTGTAGACTCTGTACGCTTTGCTTGTGGTTGAATATCCAAGGAAAATGCCTTCATCTGACTTTTCTTCAAACTTACCAACTCGATCATTTGCATTTTTCAGTATGAAACATTTGCATCCGAATACATGAAAATATGAAACAATAGGCTTTTTATCTTTGAATAGTTCATAGGGGGTTTTTTCAAGAATAGGTCTTAAAAAAAACTCTATTGGTAATATAACATGATGTTGAAATTGCTTCAGCCCAAAATCGTAAAGAGATATTGCTTTCAATTAAAAAAGTTCTAGCCATTTCTTGAAGATATCTATTTTTCCTTTCCACAACTCCGTTCTACTCTGGAGTATATGAAGACGAGAACAAATGCTGAAGACCAGATTCATCACAAAATTTTGTAAAATCTTGATTTTCAAATTCACTTCCATGGTCTGTTTTTATACTTGAAATAACATACCCATTTTCATTTTGAAAGTAAGAGAAGGTTTCAGACTTACTTGCCAAGAAATATACCCAAGTAAATCGTGAATAATCATCCACAATCACTAGGCAATATTTCTTACCTCCAATGCTTTGCGTTCTTGTTGGTCCAAAGAGGTCCATATGCAAGAGCTGTAGTACACGGTTAGTGGAAACTTGATTTATTGGTTTAAACGAATTTCTTACCTGTTTTCCCAATATACATGATGTACATAGATCAGTCTTTTGGTATGAAAAGTTGGGTAGACCACGAACAAGCTTCTTTGCTGAGATTTTGGCTACTGCTTCATGTTAATATGCCCAAGCTTTTTGTGCCATAAGCTCGCTTCGTCTTGGATTGAGATTAGACATTGCAATTCATCTGGTTTCACGTCCAAGAGGTAGATATTTCCATGTCTTCGACCCATAAATGACTGAGTAGAGTCTTTACTAGTTCCTAAACAAATACCCTCTTGAAAGTAGATTCTGAAACCGGCATCACATAACTGACTGACACTGAGCAGATTGTAGTTGAGCCCTTCAACTAAAGAAACATTACTTATTGTGAGGTTCCCAATCTTTACAGTTCCAAATCCCACAATTTTTCCTTTGTTGTTTCCTCCAAATGAGACTTTTCCACCATTCGCTTGAACAAGCTTTATGAAGTAATTTGAATCTCCTGTCATATGTCTTGAGCATCCACTATCAAGATACCATTTTACCTTTTTCTTGATAGTGACCTGCATTTAAAAAAGAAACTCAAACTTTCTTTGGTACCCATCTTTTCTTGGGTCCATTCGTGTTAGTATGATATGCGGTTTTTTCCCATACTTTATTGACAGGTCTCCAAACCATAGGACATTCTTTTTCAAAATGATCTGCACTATTGGATTTTGAACATCTGAGAGCATTGCGACCTACTGGTTTTACAAAGGTCCTTTTAAAATGATTTTTGTAAGCATTTCTTGTGGGTCTTTGTTTGATTCTTTCTTTCACTTTAAAAAATCAATTAAATGAATGGTTTCAGCAGTCATTCCCAAACCAGATTTATTAAAATAAGGTCTTTGAATAGAAAGTATTTTTTCCAATTTTTCAGATCCTAAAGAAAATCTTTTGGAAATATTTGAGATATCATTTTTCAAGAATGCATTTTCTTTTAAAAGATTATCTTCACTTTCTTTAAGAGAAGAAACATTCTTGTCTAAGCATTTTACTTTTTCTTCCAAAACATTTTCTTGTTGTTTTAGAGCAGAATTTTCCTTTTTAAGTTCGGAAATTCTTTTAAGAGAAGTCTTAAGACTAAAACATAGTTCATCAATGTATTTTCAAACTTTAATAGGAATTTTGAAGTTACTTACCTCGAATTCACTTTCTGAATCTGAATATGTCTCGGAGTTTGATTCTGAATCCGATTGTGCCATTAGACATATGTTGGCATAATCATCATCACTATCTTCGCACTCCGTATCACTCCAGGTTTCTGCTTTAAGAGACTTTCGATACTTTTCAGTTTTTCCTTTCTTCTTCCTCAGAAGAGGACAGTTGGGTCTGATGTGTCCCTTTTTCTTATATTCAAAGCAGACTACATCTTTGTTTGATTCATCATCTTCAGCAGACTTAGTCTGTTGCTTTTGAAAACTTTGTTTCTTTGAATTGAATCTTCTTCCTTTTCCGTTCAGCTTTCTGAATCTTCTTATCATGAGAGCAAGTTCTTCATCATCCATATCGTCTTCAGAATCTGTTACATTAGAATCATCATTAGATTTTAATGCAATGGATTTCTTACCTTTAGGATCTTCGTCTTCATTGATTCGTTCCACTTCATAAGACTGAAGAGTCACAACCAACTCATCGACAGACAATGGCATGATTCTTTGGGTCTCTCTGATTGAGGTCTTTATGTGATTCTAATCCTTGGAGAGTCCACGCAGTAGCTTGTTTATTTTCATGGGATCAGAAATTGGTTGACCTTGATTTTCAAGACCATTTACGATTTCTGTAAAACGACTAAACATGTCGCTTATAGATTCTCCCGATTTCATTCTGAAGGCTTCGTATTGACCGAGAAGAATATTGATTCTAGTCTCTTTCACTCGATCGGTTCCTTCATAAGTAATGTGTAATCTATCCTAGACTTCTTTGCCTGTATCACAAGAAGATATTATGTTATATTCAGTAGGTGATAAAGCACAATAGAAAGAATAAATTGCTTTTGCATTAAGAGCTTGTCTCTTGATTATCTCTTCCTGAGTCATTTCGCTAGACTCAACAGTGTCTTTTCCTCTTTCTGAGACAGGTGCAGCTTTAGGAATGATTCCTTTTTCTACAACGTCCCATTCCAGAGGATCCTTTGATCTTAAGAACGCCTTCATCTTGTTTTTCCATATGTTGTAGTCCTTTCCATCAAAGTAAGGCGGTCTGGTATTGCTTTGCCCTTCTACCAGCCCTGGAGCCAACATACTAGCCATGGATCTTTAACTTTGAAGTAAAACACTTCAAACAAAGTGAGTACACGAGCTCTGATACCAATTGAGATAGCTAGTATACGCACCTAGAGGGGGTGAATAGGTGCAAAAATAATTTCTCGAAATACGAAAGCGATTCAAGGCAGACGATAGAAAAGGAGTTCTCTTCTGATTAACAAAATGAAGTACGATCAAAGTAAAGTAAAGAGTAGGGAAGAGAAAAATTAAACACAAGGTTTATAATAGTTCGGCTTATTCCAAGCCTACATCCACTCTTCCGCACTGACAGCCCACCGGCTGGATTTCACTATGAACAAAAGAGAAGTTACAGCACGGCTTTTCCTTGATTCCACAGTGTAGATGTTCTACCACACTTCCTCAAGGTTTCTCACAAATATAGACTCTCTTTTGTGTACAATATTTCGCTCAAAGTGATTTGCTAAAAAAACAAGGAGCTTCAGACTTTGGAATTCTTCTATCGCGCACGCCACAAACAACTTAGAACATCTTCCTTATATATTCCTTCATGCCATCATACCCGTTGGCACTTACCAAAGGAATTCCTCCAATCTACCCGTTGGACGGAATCAATTAAGAAGATCATTCGAGCTATTAAAGGAACATGTCGATAGCCCATCAATCATGTTCTCCCATACAATCAGGATCTCGGTTTCCATAAGTAGAACCTTCCAAGAATATTATGCCAATCATCGGATCCTTAGTCTTCGAATCAATCTTGATCCATCAAAGGATTCCGTTATGTCATATCCAGCCAAGAGATCTTCTCCAGTTGATAAGGTCATATCCTTAATGAAACAACCAGTTCTAGATAACCTTTCTTCAACGGATTAGAGACTGTCAATGAGGATAGACTTTGATTCTTGAGTCTGGCTGTCCGGAGGTCTTCAGACTTTAAATAGCAAAGTCTACAAACCTTCAGACTAGACTGATGGAAACGTTTTGTCAGCTTCAAAACACTTCAAGAAGATTTCTCCAACAAATACCACCGTTGGATTGTAGAGGGGATCAATGGCTGAGATTAGACTCATCCATGTATAAATAAGGGACCCACCCCTTCAGTTGTACACACTAGTTCATGAGCAATACATTCGTGCTTCACTCAATATCTCATTCTTATGAGCTGAGTACGTGCAAAGGTTGACTTGGGATGTAATCCTAAGGCTACATGGGTGTGTGATCGTTTGAAATCGATTGACCTGCGACAAGTAGTATCAGAGCCTTCGTTCCAAGTGCAATGGTTGATCCTCGTACTCACGTCCCGATCATTCAAGGTGACAATCATGAGGATCGTGGACGACCTGTTGAGAAGACCACCCGGTCGAAGAAAAATTGTGCTTTCTCGAGCTTGAAGGATCTAAATCGGTGACCTAGAGAATTGGGTGATGGCCCTAGAGGAGACTGTCAAGGATGTCTAAGTGATGGTGGACGACCTCGACCAGACCGTCGAAGGAGCGGAAGCCGTTAGGGAGGAGTTCTTAGCCGAAATGCAAGAACTCAAGGCCGGCATGGGAGAGCTCCGTGTCGAGGTGCTAGGGTTCCTCATGCATGAGCTACAGTAGCGGGATGAGACATGGGAGGCCGTGATGGCGGCCATGCGCATGGAAATGGCCAAGCTGAAAGCCAAGCTCGCTGAGGTTGAGGTTGCATGCATGAATGGGTTGGTCACCATGCATGCAAATCCACAAACTGAAGCATCCAAGCCAAGAGAATTCAAGGGCTCGCAGGTGGCCAAAAATATGGACAACTTCTTGTGGTACATAGAATGATACTTCCAAGCCATAGGAATCAATGATGACGCATCCTGGGTAAACACTGCATCAATATTTTTAGTTGATAACGCTTTGTTATGGTGACGTTGCCAGTCAGATGATAGGTGTAGCGATCCTATCACGACATAGGCTCAGTTCGTCAAAGAATTTCGACAGAACTATTATCCCATATACAAGGAGGAGGAAGCTCGCAATGAACTCAAGCGCCTAGAGCAAAAAGGCAAAGTCCGTAACTACATGAAACAATTCTTGGAGCTGCTGCTCCAAATCTTGTCCATGAGTGAGACAGAGGCGTACCACCAATTCATAAACAGACTCAAACCATGGGTGAAGCAAGAGTTAAAGAGATGCCATGCGGTGGATCTTGCAACAGCAATATTGGTAGTGAAGTCCCTTGTGGAGTACAAGTCGTCATTCCCGACAAAACCCAACTCTTGTTCGAAGGACAAGGCCAATGGTGGGAGAGAACAGGGAAGATTTAATCAATTGAATGGAGGTAAACCACCAGTGGCTGTCCTTAGGACCCAACCGGAATTGAGTGGATGAGGACAAAGGAAGGTACGCACATACAAAACGTTTCTTCTGTGAAGGTCCTTACATGGCCTGCGATTTTCCTAAAAGGAGCAAACTAGTCGCCCTATGTAAAGAGGATGAACCGCGAGTGGAGGCGTGGTTGGGTTCCCTACGCATTCTAGGCTCGATCAAAACCAAGAAGGCGAAGGAACCCAAAGAAATGGTGTACATGGATGTGAAGATCGGAGGTACCATGATAGGTGCGCTCGTGGATACGGGGCGCTCGACCTCTTCATATCACAAGAGGCCATGAAGAAGATAAATCTTCCGGTCGAGAAGGGGAGAGCCAGTTGGCTTAAAATGGTGAATTCCAAAGAAGTCCCGACCAACGGTGTGGCTAGGGACGTGAAGCTCCACCTTGGTCCATGGACCAGCAAAGAAGACATTGAGGCAATCCCCCTTGATGATTATGATTTCGTACTCGGTCTTTGACTCCTTGATAAGATCAATGTGGGTGTCATGCCATTCGCGGATTGTATATGCATCCTAGACAAACAGTGTCAATGCGTGGTGCCAATCTATCGCAAGTCGGACATGATAAGAATATGTTATCGGCCATATAGCTCTCTAAGAGAGCCAAGAAGGGCGAGGTGATCTTCCTACCGACCTTGAAGCCGAGGACGCTTAAGGCGTAGAGAGCATCATCTCGAATGAGGTAAACCGAGTCCTCGATGTGTTCAAGGACGTGATGCCTCTCAAGTTGCTGAAAAATTGCCGCCCCGAAGGGAGGTGGACCATCGGATCGAGCTCGTGTCGGACGCTCGACCACCTGCCATGGCACCCTATTGCATGATGCCTCTTGGGTTAGAGGAATTACGAAAACAACTCAAGGAGTTGCTCGACGCGGGCTACATCTGACCATCCAAAGCTCTGTTTAGTGCCCCGGTCTAATTCCAAAAGAAGTATGACGAGTCCCTCTAGATATGCATTGATTATTGAGTGCTGAACAAGCTCATGATCAAGAACAAGTACCTAATCACTCTCATTGCAGACTTATTTGATCAGCTTGGAAAAGCCCAATGGTTCACCAAGCTTAATCATCAATCGGGCTACTATCAAGTTCAGATTGCCAAAGAGGATGAGCTGAAGAACGCATGCGTGACACATTACGGGTTGTATGAGTTCCTCGTCATGCCTTTTGGCTTGACCAATGTGCAGACCACTTTCTGCACTTTGATGAACAAGGCATTCCATCTATTCCTTGATTGGTTCATTGTAGTTTTGCTTTGATGATATTGTTGTATATAGCCGGACGCTTGATGAACACGTCAAGCACTTGAGGCAAGTTTTCCCGGCCTTGCAAGAAAATGAACTGTACGTGAAGTGGGAAAATGCGCTTTCGTGCAAAATGAAGTCCCCTTCCTCGGGCACATCGTCGGGGGGCAGACAAGTGCGGATGGACGAGACCAAGATCCGTGCTATCATTGATTAGGACCCGTCGACCAAGGTGACGGAGTTGAGATCCTTCCTTGGTCTCACAAATTACTATTGGCGTTTCATCCAAGGATATTCGAGCCTCACTGTGCCCCTCACGAATATGTTAAAGAAAGATAGGCCGTCGAAGTGGACGGATCGGTGTCAAGAAACATTCGATCGGTTGAAAAGGGTCATGACCGAGGAGCCAGTGCTTGTGTTGCTTAACCATGCCAAGCCTTATGATGTGGAAACCGATGCCTCTGATTTCGTTATTGGTAGTGTCCTCAAGTAGGATAGGTACCCGGTTACCTTTGAGTCTCGGAAATTGAACGATACCTAACAGCGATACATAATCCAAGAGAAAGAGATGACCGCAGTGGTGCATTGCCTTCGTACGTGGAGGCACTATCTCTTGGGATCTCGGTTCATCGTGAGGACGGACAACGTGGCCACAAGCTACTTCTAAACCCAAAAGAAGCTTAGCCTGAAACAAGCTCGATGGCAAGACTTCTTGGCCGAGTTCGACTATGTGCTGGAATATAAGCTTGAGAAGTCTAACTCCATGGCCAATGCCTTGAGTCGAAAGCTAGAGTTGGCCAGTATAGCGAGTCGACCCAACTGCCCATGGATCGATCGTATCAAGAAGGGGCTTAAGCCCGACTGAATGGCCCAAACCCTCCTTCGATACGTGTAGGAAGGCAAGACAAGGTGATTTTGGTGTGAGGACGACCTCCTCTACACTAAGGAATGCCGATTCTATGTGCCGCTCCACGGGAAACTAAGGAATGAGGTGCTGCACAAGTGCCACAATTCCATACGGGAGGGTCATCCAAGAATCCATCGCACCATGGCACTTGTCAAGAATTAATATTATTGGCCACACATGTGAGACAACACTAAAGCTTACGTGCGGACATATCTTGTGTGCCAACAAAACAAGATAGAGCAATGGTTGCCGGCAGGGCTTCTCGAACTGTTGCCTATCTCAGAACCTCCATAGGAGAGTGTCTCCATGGACTTCATCATGAACTTGCCAAAGTCCGAAGGATGTCAGACTCTCATGGTCGTCGTGGATCATTTCTTCAAGTACGCGACATTCGTGCTAGCCACCAAGGATTGCCCAGCCGAGGAAATAGTCAAGCTATTCCTCAAGCATGTCATCAAGTATTTGGGTGTGCCACGCACAATCATGAACGATCGCAACCCTCAATTCACCGGGCGGTTTTGGACCGAGCTCTTCAAGTTGCTAAGGTCGAATCTCAACTTCTCCACAAGTCTGCATCCTCAAACTGATGGACAGATTGAAAGGGTGAACGCACTCATAGAAATATATCTCTAGCACTACGTGAGCACCACACAAGTGAACTAGGCACGACTGATTGACGTGGCCCAATTCTCATACAACTTATAGCGGAGTGAGTCCACATATCAGAGCCCGTTCGAGATCGTGATGGGGCAACAACCGCTTACACCAAGTGTGATTGCCTCGGCGTATCGCGGGAGTAGTCGATCGGCTTACAAGTTGCTAAAGAATGGGATGAACATGCGGACTTGGCGTGGGCGTGCCTACACAAGGCCCCGAAACACATGAAGAAGTGGGTCGACGAGAAGCGATGGCACATGGAATTTCAGGTTGGGGACCTGGTGTTGGCCAAGCTACACTTGGTCCTTCGGTACCGCAACGTGCACAAAGGACTGATCCATCACTATGAAGGCCTCTTCTGAGTGTTGTAGCAAATTGGAAAGGTTGCATACAAGTTGGACTTGCCGTCGGCCAACTCAAGGTACACCACGTGTTCCATGTGAGTATGCTGAAACCTTTCCATGCATATGAGGAAGACCTGAACCGAGGTGAAACACAATGGGTGCCCCTCGAGGCGAAAACCTCCTATGATCGGGACGTTGAATGCATCATAGTGGACCGAGTCATACGGAAGAGGTATTGTGCACCATGGAAGGAATACCTAGGCTAATGGAAGGGCCTTTCCGAGAGTCAAGAGAGTTGGGAACCGTCGGAGACTCCATGGCAGTTCAAGAAATACATCGATGCCTTCCATGCCACAGATGCAACGAGGGCGTCGCTTGAATAGGTGAGGGAGATTGACACGGCCCATGGATGAGCATGATCCAAGACCGTCCAAAATAGGGCCATTTCCTGTAAAAGGGCCAACCAATGAGTTGCCTATAACCGATCTATGAACAACCCTTGATCAATGCACGGCTGACCCATGCACAATATGGACAAGCCCGTGACTACCCACCTACCTATGTCAGGTGGCCCTTCTATTTCTTTTGACACACGCTCCTTGGACCTTCCCCAGGCCTAGAGCCATCATGTAGCCTAAGTGTAAAAAAATGTAATGATGGTATAGATTCAAATACCACTGTTGGATTGGAAAGGGGATCAACGGCTGAGATCAGATTCATCCATGTATAAATAAGGGACCCTCCCCCTTCAGTTGTACACACTAGTTCATGAGCAATACATTTGTGCTTGACTCCATATCTCGTTCTTGTGAGCTGAGTGCATGCAAAGGCTGTGTTGGGATCATAATCCTAAGGCCGCATGGGTGTGTGATCGTTCGGAATCAATCGACCTGTGACATATGCTTGTTGCTTTTCACAATATTCTCAGCTTCATGTAGTGCAATTTGTTTTCATCGAAGAATGAGACACTTCTTTTGGCATCCTATATCTAAAGCTTAAGGTTAAATTCTTCTTCTGTTTTCACAAGTAAAAACATGTTTCACTTTGCTATTCTGGCAAGTCTTTTTGAATTATCCCAAGGAGCATCTTATTTCGATATCCAATTGGATGGACAAAAATGGAAACGCGCCGTACACTACCATCCACAACCTAGAAATGCATACCACAAACGCCACTCATGGGTCGTATGGATTGGCGACAGGGTCGATGAATGCTCGTAAAATGTTAAGAGAATTCCGTATCCCAAGGCAATCAAATGATAGAAAGATCATTGGCTTTTTTGGAAGGGTGGGAACATGTCTTAATTCTATTAGAGAGCGTTTGGAACCATATTAGGTTAAGTTTCCTCCCTCACGCCCTCCCCCAAGCTTTTTTTTTTTTTTTTTTGTATTTTTCTTTGGCTTATGAGTGCGAGAAACTTCTTCATTGTTTCCTTTTTAGATGATGATGAAAAAACTCCTATCTTTCAAGCATTCTTCATGGCAAGTTTGGCGTAATCTGATGATTGACTTTGAGAATTCTATGAGGCACAGCAGATGTTATATTTGGATGGGAAAAGTAGTAGTAAAAGAGACGAAAGCTCCATTCATTTCATGGAAAATAACTTTCTAGAAAACGTTTTTTGGATTTTTCGGTGTTTGGTTCATGGAAAGTAAATAGTCAAAACATTTTCCCCTAATGGAAAAAGCTCCCTCAAAAGTGGGGAAAATGTTAAACATTTTCCATCTTCTTTCTTTCATCTCTAGGAAGCATTTTTTTTGCCAACCACCTTTTTTTCCTTTTTCTTATTTTTTTATTTATTAAAAAATTCTAATTTTCAATTTCCTTTATCTTTATCTTGTTTCCCCTTTTCTTTTGCTTCTTCCTCATTTGGTCTCGGCCATAGCGGCAACCGATGACCGGTCATAGGCGAAGCGAGCTCGACCTCATCAACCTCAAGTCTTGCCACGGGCCGGTAAGGTTGAGCTCGCCAAATCTAGCTAGCAAGCTCATTACCGATTCGCAAGCTCAAGTCACAACAAGCTCCCTATCCACTCGTGGGCTCGAGGCTTTGTCGATTTAGCATGCAAGCTCGAGGCCTTGCCAGTCATAGCATGTAGCCATAAGGTTGTTGATACTGGTTATATGCCTTAAAGTAACCATGTAATAATTTCATGTTAGGAATTTAAGTTGCGTTATTTAATGACAAAGATATATTCATTAATTGTCCCATGAATGAGTTCATAATCCAGTCGTGACTGAATCTATTCATAAGTTGTTAAGAATATGTGTGATAGATTTACAATTATACCGAGTCTTTAAACAGTTCCTAGTTGATGGATCATTGAGAGAATATTGATGATCCTATTAAGACCAGTGTGTTCTCAAGCTTCACCATTGAGTATCATATACCTCTAGGGATGATGAGTCACATGTCATTAGGTATTGTGATATCCGAGCTAGAACACGAGTGCTTGTCTCAAACAAGTTTACTGAATATGATATGCATAGAACGATTTGTAACATGGAAGCTTTTAACGGGATCGATGACTAATCATTCGTGCTTTGATCTTATGTAAGATCCTTAGACTTGAGGCACGATGCTGACTTGTATGTTGGATGGTTGTGTTTCAAAAGTGCGCACATTGAAGCTCTATCAAACTGTCTCTATACTTGATGTCATAGTTTATTCACATGCAAAGTCACATGAGTGCACAATATGGAATCTGTCTTCTTGTTATATATGTTATATGCAAGATACAATAATGATGTCCTATGCAATATAATCATAACATTTTATTGAAGTCCTCAGCTAAGATTATGATCGAGAATGAATGGTTCATGTCTCAAAGAATACATGTCAATTTGATTTGGGCATAGCTTGACAATCAATTCCATGGCTTTTTGTTTGATTGAGACATAGTAAAATAGAATGATCAAATTACACGATCACCAAAGCTGACAAGTTTATTATGTTCACTATCTAGATAGCCATGACATATTGCTAGATGTCACTCATGATTTGTAGGAATTGGAGATTGATCGGGATAATTAGTTCTTTTGATTGTACTAATGTGTTAGTACAAATCTTACTACCAAATCATTGATAGACTTGGGGATGTCACAAACTATAACCAATCATAATGACGTTTGAATGGGAAAGACAATATTGCAAATATGTTTGCAATTGAGGCAATTAGATTGAGTCAATTTGAAAATCTAAGTTCTGAAATGGTTTCAAATTTTATGGACGAATCAAAGATCTGAAATAGATTTCATACTTTACTGATCGAATCAAAGATCTGAAATGGGTTCAAATTCAACGGCCGAATTAATTATTGGACATGAGTTTAGAATTTATGGCCGAATTAATAATCTAAAGTGAGTTCAAAATTAATGGCTGCATTAATGATCTAAAGTGAGTTCAAAATCAATAACCAAATTAAATATCTGAAATGGTTTCAAATGTAACGGCTACATTAATGATCTGAGATGGTTTTAGATTCAAACGACTAATTAATGTTCTAAAGTGGTTTCGGACTTAACAATCAAATTAAAGTTTTGTAATGGTTATAAAGTTAATGCCCAAAATAAAGTATTGTAATCGTTATAAATTAATGCCTAGAGCAATTACATAATTAATGCCCGAATTAGTGTCTAAAACGATTTCAAAACTTACGTCTAGATTCAACGTCTGAAGCGAGCTTATATGTTATGGCCGAATTAATTCTCTAAAACAATTTTAGAGTTAATGAACTAAATTAAATGTGAGGGCCGCGCTCACTTGAGTGAGCCGTCGCCCAGATCTACAAGGGCCACACTCGCTGAAGCCTTTGTCGATGTGGGCAAGGGCTCGCTCGAGCCCTCGTGCTTGAGTCCCGAGCCAGCTCTGCTTGAGCCCCGATCCAGCGCTGCTCGCTCGAGCGAGCGTGGTGAGGCGATGATTCGCTTCGGCGAGCGTGGCCCTCGCCATTCACTGCACTCGCTCGAGCGACCCGTTGTGGAAACGATTGAAACAGCAAGATCTCGTTAGATGGTTTGTCTACGCGGTGCCTTTAGTTAAATGCTTTTAGTTAGATAATTTGGCTTGCAACCCAAAAACTAAAGAAAACTCGCGTCACTCCATCAGGCGTCGGTGAAAGGGTGAGTTTCGCCAATCTTCTGGTTTTATTGCAAATGATAGTTCGGGGGGAACAAAAGATCGAAAGTCCCTTCTTCTCTCTCTTTTTTGTTTGTTAAATAAATCTATGCGGTGTAGTCTGAAGATTAGTCTAGATCTATTTTGGAATAAACATTAACATTGTAGGCAATGCAAAGTAGATCTGCGAGGGCCGCGCTCGCCAATCTGGGTGATGGCTTGCTTAAGCCCTCACACTCGAGCCCGAGCCAGCACTGCTTGCTTGAGTGATGTGGACATCAAGTCATATCGAGGAGGAGGTGCTAGGGACCCATTGTCTATTCCTACCGGTTCGATTACTCGAGCGCGGGCCAAACAATTCAGGCAAGCTGTTGGCGTCATGGTTCGTGATCTTTGGCGTGAAGATGACCTTGGATCAAATCTTGAAGAATCTTGGAAATCTTGGTGCAATTTAATTATCTTGTTACCAAATAATTGACCAAGTCAATTTATATATATTCTTGTTTAAGAATATTCTAAAATAGGAATATTTTAGAATATAACGCATTAGATTTTTAGGGTTGGTTTTTAGGGTTTGTGTGGCAGCCTATATAAAGGATTTGCTAAATTTCTTTGGGGACAGATATGTTTTATTTTTTATGGAAAAGAATTGAGAGGTTCTCTTTTACTGTTCTTTTGAGGACTTGACCTAATCAAGATTCTCTTATGGTGGTCAATTCGACTTATCGAGCGAGATAGCGAATTCTTTCGCTCGTGGTGTCTATAACATTGGTTAGTTGACACTCGTTCGTCAATAGGTCACGTTTATACCGAGGTTGCCAATCAAAGGTTTGATTGGAAGTCGAGGTTCGCAATTTGCACCATCCAAACCTTCGTAGAACGATCTTTCGGCAACGATTCACATCGGTTTGGTATCGAGCTTGCTTCTACAAGGTCTATTTATCTTTAATTTTCTGTTGATATTCAGCAATTTGAGATTTATTGAGTTAGGGTTTCGGTTCTAGTTAATTTAGGGATCCGATTAGTTTTAAATTTTCTTTTCTAGCATCTTAAATTGTAACTGAGTTCGTCAAAAAAAAAGAAAAAAAAAAGAAAAAAAAAAAGAAGAGAAAGAAAACGCACAAAAAAAAGTGTGCAAGAAAAAAAAATTCGGCAAAAAAAATAAATTTAGCCGAACAAAAAAAAAATCAATCAAGAAGGCGACTCGTTTGTTGGTAAACCAAATTGAAACAAAATCAGTAGTGATTTGCGTTTCAATTCGAATTTCGAAAGTTGTACTTGTTGGTTTGAAATTGTTACTTGCTAAAACAAAATCAATAGTGATCTAATCTTGTTTGATTAGTTTGATTGATTGTCGTGAGGGGGTTGAGAGATAGGTTTTGAGTCCAATAAAGAGCTTGTGAAAAGAGAATACGAGAGGAAAAAGGCAAGAGTGTGTAAGCTTAATTGAGGATGGAAAAAGCCTAGACTTGAGTTAAACACGAGAGGAGTGACAAACATCTCGAGAGAAACACGTGAGGAAGCGATTGGTGAGAATTTTTTTTAGGCTAACATTTACTTGCAGGTCTAAAATATGTCACGCGAAGAAAGCGTGAATCAACGGGAGGTTGACTCCATACGAAGGGATGAAGCGCTCGTGGAAAGCATCCAGCAATTGAGGGTCGTAGTGGAGGAGCTTAATGGCCGAATGATGGGGAATGGCATGAGAGTTGATGGTGACCAAGAGATACCCCGAGGAAGGCCGCAACATCAGCGAGATGCCTCTAAAACACAACATAGAAGGCAGCGGCAATATGATGATGATGAGGCCGACATGGAGGATGATCGAGATGCTCGATTTGAAAGGTGGAATGGAGGCCGAAGGTTTAGACACCGAGGAGATGATGAACTTGGCAACATCAAGATGAAGATTCCTTCCTTCCAAGGGAAGAATGATCCCGATGCGTATCTAGAGTGGAAGAAACGCATGGAGATGGCATTTGATTGCCAACGATACTCTAAGCTCAAAAAGGTAAAAATTGCAGCTGTTGAATTTACTGATTATGCTGTAATTTGGTGGGATCAACTTGTGACTAGTAGGAGGCGCAATGGTGAAAGACCGATAGAGACATGGGATGAGATGAAAGCGGTGATGAGGAGGCGTTTTGTGCCAAGTCATTACCATCGAGATTTGTTTCAAAAGTTACAAAACCTCACACAAGGCAATAAGAGCGTGGAAGAGTATCACAAGGAGATGGAGATTTCCATGATCCGTGCTAATGTGATGGAGGATCATGAGGCCACAATGTCAAGATTTTTGAGTGGTTTGAGCCGAGACATAGCAAGGGTGGTAGAGCTGCAATACTATGTTGAATTGGAAGAATTGGTGGACAAAGCCATCAAAGTTGAGCGGCAATTGAAGTTGGACCGAAATCACAAGAGTAGAGGAGGTTCAAATCAGAATTGGAGATCCAATTGGAAGAGAGATGAGAAGCTAAATTGGAGAGGAAACAACACCAAAACCGAAACTTCAAAGAAGAAGGAGAGGGACGGTAAAGTTGGAACAAATCCAGTTTCAGGTAAAACCGAAAATCCTAATACTAGAACTCGTGAAATTAAATGTTTTAAGTGTTTGGGCAGGGGTCATATGGCGAATCAATGCCCTAATAGGAGGGTGATGATCATGACTGGACATGGTGTTATTGAGTCCGAAAGTGAAAGGGAAGAAGATGATGATGAGATGCCACCATTAGAGGATTGTAGTGATGGAGAAGTGGCTATAAAAGGAGACTTATTGGTGGTTAGACATTCTCTGAGTGTGCAAGTAAAGGAGGAGGAGCATCAGCAACAAAGAGATAATTTGTTTCATACAAGATGTGTGGTGAATGGTAAGATATGTAGTATGATAATTGATGGAGGTAGTTGTGCGAATGTGGCAAGTTGTATTATGGTGGATAAGTTGGGTTTGAAGACGATAAAGCACCCTAGGCCTTATAGACTTCAATGGTTAAATGATAGTGGTGAGGTGAAAATATCGAAGCAAGTTCGAATTCCATTTGAGATAGGGAGATATAAGGACGAGGTAAAGTGTGATGTTGTACCTATGCAAGCGGGTCATATCTTACTTGGAAAACCATGGCAATATGATCGAAAGGTACATCATGATGGGTATACTAATCGTTATTCATTGATGATGAATCAAAAGACTTATACCTTGGTACCAATGACACCTAGTGAGGTGTATCAAGATCAACTAAAGTTACAACGAGAAGCTGAGAGAGAGAGAAAAGGTGAGAAATTCGAGGGCTTGCGTGGTGTGTCTGAGACACAAGGAAAAGGAGCGGCCGAGAGAAAGATTGTGGTAAAAACCGAGGGAAAAGAAGAGAGGAAAGAAAAGAGGCAAAATAATTTTTATGCAAAATCAAGTGAAGTGAGGAGAGCTTTAGTTCTAGATCGACCAATGCTTGTACTTGTGTACAAGGAGGTTTTATTTTCTACTAACGATCTTGACCCAAGTTTGCCTAGTCCTGTTGTATCTTTATTGCAGGAATTTGAAGATGTCTTTCCTGATGAACTTCCTGGAGGGATACCACCGATTCGAGGCATAGAACATCAAATTGACTTGATTCCTGGTGCGCCATTACCTAATCGACCCGCATATCAAAGCAATCCCGAGGAGACAAAGGAACTTCAGCGGCAAGTTAGCGAACTATTGGAACAGGGGTATGTGAGAGAGAGTCTTAGCCCGTGCGCCGTCCCTGTTTTGTTAGTGCCAAAGAAGGATGGAACTTGGCGAATATGTGTTGATTGCCGAGCAATTAATAATATTACGGTAAAATATCGACATCCTATTCCTAGGTTAGATGACATGTTGGATGAGTTGCATGGTTCTTGCGTTTTCACTAAGATCGATTTGAAAAGTGGCTATCATCAAATTAGGATGAAAGAAGGTAATGAATGGAAAACTGCATTTAAGACCAAGTATGGATTATATGAGTGATTAGTAATGCCATTTGGATTAACTAATGCACCGAGCACGTTTATGCGACTTATGAATCATGTTTTGCGTGCTTTTATTGGTCGATTTGTGGTTTTCTATTTCGATGACATCTTTATTTATAGCCGAAGTCCTGATGACCATATTGAGCATGTGCAAGTTGTCTTGCAGGTTTTAAGGGCCGAGCAATTATACGCTAATCTAAAGAAGTGCTCTTTTGTTACCAACAAATTAGTATTTCTAGGATTTGTTGTTAGTGCTAATGGTATACAGGTTGATGAAGAAAAGGTTAAAGCAATCCGTGAATGGCCAACGCCTAAGACCATAGGAGAGGTGCGTAGCTTTCATGGATTGGCGAGTTTTTATCGACGATTTGTGAGAAATTTTAGCACTATTGCCGCACCATTAACTGAGGTTATCAAGAAGCACGTGGGTTTCACATGGGGAGAAAAGCAAGAGAAAGCCTTTAATCTGCTAAAAGATAAGTTAACTAATGCTCCTTTGTTATCTTTGTCAAATTTCAGTGCTACTTTTGAGATAGAGTGCGATGCTTCTGGTACAGGAGTAGGAGCCGTGTTGATGCAAGGAGGGCGTCCCATAGCGTATTTCAGCGAAAAATTGAGTGGAGCAACATTGAATTATCCTACCTATGATAAGGAGATGTATGCTTTAGTGCGAGCTTTGGAGACTTGGCAACATTATTTATGGCCAAAGGAGTTTGTGATCCACACCGACCATGAGACCTTGAAGTACTTGAAAGGACAGCAAAAGTTGAATAAAAGACATGCCAAATGGATGGAGTTCATTGAGACTTTTCCATATGTGATCAAGTATAAGAAAGGTAAGGAAAATGTGGTAGCCGATGCACTTTCTCGAAGGTATGCGATTCTAACTATTTTAGAAGCAAAGTGTCTAGGTTTTGAGCATATCAAGGGCTTATATATTGATGATGATGATGATTTTGGGAGAGTCTATGAAGCATGTGAACATGCTACATTTGATAAATTTTATAGGCATGAAGGTTATCTTTTTCGTGAAAACAAACTATGTTTGCCTAAGTGTTCTTTTCGTGAATTGTTGGTGCGAGAAGCGCATAGTGGTGGTTTAATGGGGCATTTTGGCATTAATAAGACTTATGAAGTGCTGTATGAACATTTTTATTGGCCACATATGAAGAGAGATGTCACACGTGTTTGTGAGAGATGCATTGCTTGTAAGCAATCGAAGTCTACAACTAAACCACATGGCTTGTATACACCATTACCTATTCTAACGCATCCTTGGATTGATATTTCTATGGATTTTGTGTTAGGATTACCTAGGTCTAAGTATGGTAGAGATTCTATTTATGTGGTTGTTGATCGGTTTTCAAAGATGGCTCATTTTATACCTTGTCATAAAATTGATGATGCATCTCATATTGCTAATTTGTTCTTTAAGGAGGTTGTACGTTTGCATGGCATGCCTAGATCGATTGTTTCAGATCGAGATTCTAAATTTCTTAGCTACTTTTGGAAAACATTGTGGAAAAAACTAGGAACACGGTTGTTATTTTCTACTACTTGTCATCCACAGACCGATGATCAAACCGAGGTAGTTAATAGAACTTTAGGGGTATTGTTGCGTGCTATTATTAAAAAGAACATAAAATCTTGGGAAGATTGTCTGCCACATGTTGAATTTGCATATAATAGGAGTATGCATTCTGCTACTAAATTTACACCATTTGAGGTTGTCTATGGTTTTAATCCATTAACTCCGTTAGATTTAACCCCTTTACTTGTTGATGAGCGTGTGGATTTAAATGGAGCAAAGAAAGCTGAATTTGTCAAGGTGTTGCATGAGAAGACGCGCACAAATATTGAGCGCAAGACTGAGCAATATGCAAGGCAAGCTAACAAAGGGCGCAAGGAAGTGGTGTTTGAACCTGGCGATTGGGTTTGGGTTCATATGCGCAAAGAGAGATTTCCTGAGCAGCGACATTCTAAGTTATTACCACGAGGGGATGAACCATTCATGGTTTTGGAAAGAGTTAACAATAATGCTTACAAGCTTGATCTTCCAGGTAAGTATGACATTAGTGCCACATTTAATGTTTCTGACTTGACTCTTTTTGATGCCAGTGATGATTTGAGGACAAATCCTTTGCACGAGGGAGGGAATGATGTGGACATCGAGTCATATCGAGGAGGAGGTGCTAGGGACCTATTGTCTATTCCTACTGGTTCGATTACTCGAGCGCGGGCCAAACAATTCAGGCAAGTTGTTGGCGTCATGGTTCGTGATCTTTGGCGTGAAGATGACCTTGGATCAAATCTTGAAGAATCTTGGAAATCTTTGTGCAATTTAATTATCTTGTTACCAAATAATTGACCAAGTCAATTTATATATATTCTTGTTTAAGAATATTCTAAAATAGGAATATTTTAGAATATAACGCATTAGATTTTTAGGATTGGTTTTTAGGGTTTGTGTGGCAGCCTATATAAAGGATTTGCTAAATTTCTTTGGGGACAAATATATTTTATTTTTTATGGAAAAGAATTGAGAGGTTCTCTTTTACTGTTCTTTTGAGGACTTGACCTAATCAAGATTCTCTTATGGCGGTCAATTCGACTTATCGAGCAAGATAGCGAATTCTTTCGCTCGTGGCGTCTATAACGTTGGTTGGTTGACACGTGTTCGTCAACAGGTCGCGTTTATACCGAGGTTGCCAATCATAGGTAAGTATGACATTAGTGCCACAAATAATGTTTCTGACTTGACTCTTTTTTATGCCAGTGATGATTTGAGGACAAATCCTTTGCACGGGGGAGGGAATGATGTGGACATCGAGTCATATCGAGGAGGAGGTGCTAGGGACCCATTGTCTATTCCTACTGGTTCGATTACTTGAGCGCGGGCCAAACAATCAGGCAAGTTGTTGGCGTCATGGTTCGTGATCTTTGGCATGAAGATGACCTTGGATCAAATCTTGAAGAATCTTGGAAATTTTGGTGCAATTTAATTATCTTGTTACCAAATAATTGACCAAGTCAATTTATATATATTATTGTTTAAGAATATTCTAAAATAGGAATATTTTAGAATATAACGCATTAGATTTTTAGGGTTGGTTTTTAGGGTTTGTGTGGAGGATTTGCTAAATTTCTTTGGGGACAGATATATTTTATTTTTTTTGGAAAAGAATTGAGAGGTTCTCTTTTACTGTTCTTTTGAGGACTTGACCTAATCAAGATTCTCTTATGGCGGTCAATTCGACTCATCGAGCGAGATAGCGAATTCTTTCGCTCGTGGCGTCTATAACGTTGGTTGGTTGACACGTGTTCGTCGACAGGTCACGTTTATACCGAGGTTGCCAATCATAGGTTTGATTGGAGGTCGAGGTTTACAATTCACACCATCTGGGCCTTCGTAGAACGATCCTTCCGCAACGATTCACATCATTGAGCCCTCGCGCTCAACTTCCTGCATTAACAAATACACATGCCCTTAATGGCGATTGATTGCCAAATGCACAAAGTTGAGCTTAGGTCATTGGTTTTTATACTATTCAGATCAGTAGACCTAACCGTTCCTCTGAGCAATGCCGACATGTTAACATCAGTGAGGTTCACACTTGGTTTTCTCTTTTGTTGGTTTGCTGGTGTGAGAGCATGATCATTAGTTCTCTTTTGTTTTGTTTATTAGGCCCAAGTCGTAGTATGACATACTTGGGTTGAGCTTGTGCATGTCCAAGATTGGCCTTAGACCAGTGAAAACCTATTGAAAATGAGAGTTTATCAAGACTGCACTCCACTTGAACTAACCTTTATCAAGCACTAGCTCTTGACACATCAGTAACCTCCATAGTGAGGCCTAATTCAGTAGATGCTATCGGACTCGAAATCCATCATCATGGCAACTCCTTCATTGCTATTTTTTCTTGTTTCGGATCGTTCTCAATCTCCAACTAAGCTTAACCATAAGGGCTAAGGGGATTAGGGCTATGGCTATATGAATTCAATTTTTTCCTATTTGTGTAGTTGAGCTCGGTTTTGTTTTTACTTACTTCTTGTCATTGCAATCGTTTTTCATTCTCACTCGACTGGTTTCTATTTGCTCACTTGACCTATTCATTTTGCTAATTGTGCAGATCCATTGACGTTGGTGCTTTCAAAATCTTGCTCATCTCTAAAATTTGGTAGATTTCTCATAGTGTTCTTTGTTTCATTTTGGGTCTTCTATTTCGTTGATCATCGATGGCCATAGTATTGTGTAGCCCCTATAGCTCAAAATGCAATCTTTGTCATGTTCTGTACAAGCTAGTTCAAGAATTGTCAATGCTTTGCCATTAGAGTCTTCTTTGCTTGCATCTCTTGAGAATGGTTGTGAGTATTGCGTGTAATTCCTACATTATTATGTTATTGCTTTAATTCATAACTCATATAATGCTCAACCGGTCAAGATTAAATGGCATCTGAGAAATAGACATTCAGTGCAAAGTGGACCAAGTCTTTAAATAACCTGTTTGTAAGTTTGTTGATAGAGGAGGTCAAAAAGGAAAATCGCGTCTCTTCTACTTATAACAAAGCAGGGTGGAATAACATACGGACTGAATGTATTAAACAGATGGGATTCCAATATAGTATACTACAGCTCAAGAACAACGTGAACAAACTGAGAAAATAATATTGGAGTTTTAAGAAGCTCATTTCACAGTTCAAATTTGATTGGGATGGTGTGACTAAAACAGTTATTGTTGATGATCTAAGTATATGGAAATCTCATATCAAGATATCTTTTAACTTTTGGTTATTTTAATATCATTGTAAATGTAAATTTTGAAATATATGAATATGTTGCTGACATGTCATTATTATGAAAATTGTAGGACAATATTGATTGGGCAAAATTCAAAAAAGATGGATTTCCTCAATATCCCAAGTTATGTATTATATTTGGTGATACATATGCTAGTGGGGATCACGCCATGGGAAATGCCGAAGATTTGATAGTGTCGGAGGAAGGTGACGGTGGTGGTAATGCAGACGGTGACAATGTTGGTGGCAATGCAGAGGACTTCAGTAAAAATCACATTGATGAGAGAGTTTTTACATCCGACAATGCTGCAACTCCAGTTTATGACAAACACAAGTTGGATAGGACTCCAAATACTAAGAGGGGAAGAAAGAGTAACTCATTCGGTGTGACTGACGCTTGCAAAGCCATACAAGATATGATGAAAGCTAGGACAAGTCAATCTGTGAGTGGTTTTGTGACCTCAAAGGTCACATCATCACCTGTAGACCCTTTCTCGATATCTACCATAATTGATGTCTTAGTTAGTATGCATGCGCTAGAGCAAGATCTTTACAATAAAGTAGAGGAATGAGCATGCATTAGTGCCCCATGAAGGGAGGCTTTCATCAAATCCACACCTGAAAGGAGAAATTGACTTCTTTAATGTCTTTAGTAAATGTTGGGAAATGTACTGTGGATTGCGTGGGGTTTCATTTGATTGTATGACTTATATTATCAATTAATACTTAGTTTTTAAAGATATTTGATTGAGATTGTTGTACTTATGTAATGGCATGTGTACGATGGATTGCCTAGAATTTTTATATTGGGTTTGTTTTCAATCCACAACTTATGTTATTGATTTTTATTTGATATTTTTTCAAAATCTATATTGATATTCTTATATTCGTGTGATGGTATAAGTACTATGAAAGGGAGATCAAATAGTGTGTCAATGAGCAGGTGGAACCAGTTAAATAATTTTTGGATGATGATGATCTTAACATATTGATAGCATGGTTATGTATCGTTACGGTGGACATGTTCGTGCATACGAAATAATCTATTAGAGACAGTAAACTATCAAGACCTGAATGTATAAGAGAGATTGTTTATGGACATTCAGATAGAATATATGAAGCATTCAAACAGACATATTTTTCTAAACCTATGATATTTAATGAGGGCAATAGGTTAGTTGAAAGATAGTTTGTATGTTAGGATAGATGAACAAGTTGGAATCTTCTTATTTTTGGTTAGTCACAATAACTCTAATAAAGATTTATGTGAGAGATTCCAACGTTCGGGAGAAACGATCAGCAAATATTTCAATATAGTATTTAAAGCAATTCTCAAACTCTCCAAAGAGATTATCAGACCACTATCCTTTGATGTCGTCCCACAGGAAATTTTTATGAATCCTAGTCATAAAGGTTACTTCAAGGTATATTTTTCTTATTAATTTTGCACCATCAAATACATGAGGTTGATAATCTTGTATAACATTAGATTGGTAATAAATTCATAGGACTGCGTAGGTACTATGGATGGCACTCATATAAATGCTATTGTCCATGTGTCTCAAAGAGATCCCATTTAGAGGCAAGAAAAGGATTACCCATTCGTTTGATATGAAATTTACTTTTGTGTATGCTTTGGGTGGGAAGGATCTCGCCAACGATTGTCGAATGCTTTCGGCAGCACTTGAGACTCATCGACTACAATTTCCTCGACCACCAATTGGTATGTACTTTATCTATAAAGAAAAACTTTCTTTATGATTGCATATCATAACAAATTTATATATACAATGTTATAGGGAAATACTATGCGGTAGATTCTGGTTATGCAGCACTTTCAAGATTTTTAACTTTCTTTAAAGGTGAACGGTATCATTTGAATGATTATAGAGGGAATGGAAGACGGTCAAGAACAGTAAGAGAATTGTTCAACCATAAGCACTCTTCACTAAGAAATGTCATTGAGAGGTCATTTGAGGTATTAAAGAATCAGTTCACCATTTTGAGATATATGCCTCCATTTACAATTCAAAAGCAATCACTTATTGCAATTGCATGTTTTGCTCTCTATAATTATATTCGTGACCAAGATAGGATGGGCAACAACTTTTCCCTATTTAGAGATCCAAAGGACCTATTTGGACCTAGAGAGGTGGAGGTTGCAAATGATACATTGCATGAGCAGGCAATTGGGATAAATATGATTAGGAAAAGTATTGTAAATAAGATGGCAAGAAATTACAGTATGCCTAAAATTTCATAACTTTGTGTTTTTGAATTTTGTAATATTGTTTTTAAGTACAAACTTATCAAAGTTAACCTAATAAAGTTGAACAATGGACTACATTATTTTATTATTATGATGTTATGTATGAAGGATCCATGTAGAGATCTATAAGATACTTTTCTTCTTGCTAGCTCTTGTTGTATGGACTTTACTTAAAATATTATGCTTTACAAAATTTTATTCCAAATATATACATATCAGGATATCACAACGTTCACCATGTTTCCTTTACTCACCATGAACAAAATTAAATTGGTGAGTGCTCAATGAGAATGATAATTAAATACCAAACTTACACTCCTCTTAAAAAGCACTCGAAAAAAAATTTTGAATAGAAATTTTTTACCGTCATCAAATGGATTTCTGTTCTTTTTCTATTCCAAGAATATAAATTTTATGCAGTTACCAAATGCGTTTTTTTGCTCAGAAATTGTTTATGGGAACAGAATTAGAAAAAATCATTTCTGATAAAAATTGTTATTAGGAATAGAATGATTACCAAACGCACCCTTAGTCAAAAAAGTAAGACAGCTGACGTGGTCGTTTAAGTTCTATGCTAGCATCATAATTGACATCCTACCCTAAAAACCTTAAAAAATTTACACTTTTGAAATTTCAGAAAAAAATGATTAATTTGAAAAGAAAAACGGAATAAGTAAAATAGAGAAAAAAGAGGGAGCGAAAGCACTAAGGGGGACGCGGCCGTTACACATATGGGGGAAGACATCCTCGTCGGGCCACCACTGTGGTGAAGAAGACCTCTCTCTCTCTCTTTATTTTTTGAAATGAAGTTTTTTTTTTCTCTCTTTGTTATTCCACACAAACAATTGATCTCATTAAAATTGTTGCAGCGTCAACTTGAATTCCCACGTCAACATTTTTATTCGTATATTTGATCGAAGAACTAACGCGAAAGAAAATACATAATTTGAGAATCTAGTTTAATGAGAAAAGAAGCAATACAATTTAATTGAATCATAGACAAAATTTTGATTTGTCTAAATAGACTTTTAATTATTATTTTTTACTTAATGTAAATCTTGTGACATATACACTTTTTTTTTTCTTTTGTTAATTCAACCAAAATTTTACAACATGTAAATGTGGGCACTCAGATTTGCATATAACTATTTCAAAGCTTTTTGAAATTTGAAATAGAAAATTGCTTTCACTTACTTGAAAACAAAGATGCCTTTCAATACTACGATTATCTTTTATCCTAAAAAATTGAGTGACGCATTCGTTGAGACTATAGGGAAGTGAAGGAAGATGTTTTTTTTTTTTTTTTTTTTTTTGATGTTATAACAGTGAGAGATAAATTGCAAATATGATCATGAGCACGGCAACCAGCTGATTTTGCCAAGCTCAACCCAAGCGATAAGAGCTGAGCGCATCTTTGGCGCGAGCTAGTTGAGGGCATATAATTATAAGATTTGGTCCAAACTGACTAGAACCAATCCAAACCCGAATAACATGTAAGAGTGTTACTTATATTTTTTGTGACCGATGAGTTTGAGCTATAATTTTAGCCGAAATCAATGTTCCAGTTGAATTTATCTGTTGATCAGCTCATATTACAAGGGGCGATGGCATATTTTAGACTACTCGTAGAGGATGTCTATCATTAGGGGTTGGGTGAATTGAAATGTAGAAATACGAAAATTTTTAAATTATTAAGGTGCGTGGGAGCCCTACGCATTTCATCCCGGTCGAGGGATAGGTTCAAGAAAACCAGCAGAAAGTTCGAGTCAAGCGGTTAGATGGAGAGCCAATCCAACGGTGGAGGAATTACCGGACCGACATTGAGGGACGAGTGACATGGGGCCCATCCTATCTTTGTTCCTTCAAGGGGTTGGTTACTTTTGTTTGATTTTGCTTTACACCCAAAAAGAGGCGAGCTACATCTAAGTTCAACTTGAAGATGGAAGTCCTCTTTCGTTTCTGGACGGTGAAGTAAGACTGAGCTTATTATCCTAGGTTGGAACAAATTGATAGGATCCCCTTTTTGACATCCCCATGCCCCTCCCGCGTGGCGACATGGGGGCGAAAAAAGGAAAGAGGGGGATGGGGTTTCTCTCGCTTTTGACATAGCAAGCCCCGGCGGGAGACCCACATGACAGGCTATTAGCTCAGTGGTAGAGCGCGCCCCTGATAATTGCGTCATTATGCCTAGGCTGTGAGGGCTCTCAGCCACATGGATAGTTCAATGTGCTTATCAACGCCTGACCCTGAGATGTGGATCATCCAAGGCACATTAGCATTGCGTACTTCTCCTGTTAGAACCAAGTTTGAAACCAAACCTCTCCTCAAGAGGATAGATGGCGCGATTTAGGTGAAATCCAATGTAGATCCAACTATCTATTCACTCGTGGGATCCAGGGGGGACCCCCACGGCTCCTCTCTTCTCGAGAATCCATACATCCCTTATCAGTGTATGGACAACTATCTCTCGAGCACAGGTTTAGGTTCAGCCTTGATGGGAAAATAAAATGAAGCACCTAATAACGTATCTTCATAGACCAAGAACTACAAGATCGCCCCTTTCATTCTGGGGGTGATGGAGGGATCATACCATTCGAGCCTTTTTTTTCATGCTTTTCCTAGAGGTCTGGAGAAAGCTAAAATCAATAGGATTTTCCTAATCCTCCCTTCCCAAAAGGAAGAACGTGAAATTCGTTTTCCTTGAACCAGGAGATTGGATCTAGCCGTAAGAAGAATGCTTGGATGATAAATAACTCACTTCTTGGTCTTCGAACCCCTCAGTCACTACGAACACCCCTGATCAGTGCAATGGGATGTGTCTATTTATCTATCTCTTGACTCAAAATGGGAGCAGGTTTGAAAAAGGATAGGGTTGGGCCAGGAGGGTCTGTCTCTTAACGCCTTCTTTTTTCTTCTCATCGAAGTTATTTCACAAAGACTTGCCATGGTAAGCAAAGAAGGGGGGAACAAGCACACTTGGAGAGTGCAGTACAACGGAGAGTTGTATGCTGCGTTCGGGAAAGATGAATCGCTCTCGAAAAGGAATCTATTGATTCTCTCCCAATTGGTTGGACCGTAGGTGCGATGATTTACTTCACGAGCGAGGCCTCTGGTTCAAGTCCAAGATGGCCTAGCTACACCAAGGAAAAGAAAAGAATAGAAGAAGCATTTGACTCCTTCATGCATGCTCCACTTGGCTCTGGTGGATATAGCTCAGTTGGTAGAGCTCCACTCTTGCAATTAGGTCGTTGCGATTACGGGTTGGATGTCTAATTGTCCAGGTAGTAATGATAGTATCTTGTACCTGGACTGGTGGCTCACTTTTTCTAAGTAATGGGGAAGAGGACCAAAACATGCCATTGAAAGACTCTATTGAGACGAAGATGGGCTATCAAGAACGTAGAAGAGGTAGGATGGACAGTTGGTCAGATCTAGTATGGATCGTACATGGACGGTAGTTGGAGCCAGCAGCTCTCTTAGGGTTCCCTCATCTGGGATCCCTAGGGAAGAGGATCAAGTTGGCCCTTGCGAATAGCTTGATGCACTATCTCCCTTCAACCCTTTGAGCGAAATACGGCAAAAGGAAAGAAAATCCATGGCCCGACCCCATCTTCTCCACCCCGTAGGAACTACGAGATCACCCCAAGGATGCCTTTGGCATTTATGGGTCACGAATCGACCATAGAATCCTGTTCAATAAGTGGAACGCATTAGCTGTTCGCTCTTAGGTTGAGCAGTAAGGGTCGGAGAAGGACAATTACTCATTCTTAAAACTAGCATTCTTAAGACCAAAGAATCAAGCGGAAAAAGGAGGAAAGCTCTCCGTTCCTGGTTCTCCTGTAGCTAGATCATCCAAAACCACAAGAATCCTTAGTTAAATGGAATTCCAACTCAGCACCCTTTGAGATTTTGAGAAGAGTTGCTCTTTGGAGAGCACAGTGCGATGAAAGTTGTAAGCTGTGTTCGGGGGGGAGTTAATGTCTATCGTTGGCCTTTATGGTAGAATCAACCGGGGGCCGAGAGGCGGTGGTTTACCCCGTGGTGGATGTCGCGATTTGAGTCCACTTATCTCCAACTCGTGAACTTAGCCGATACAAAGCTATATGATAGCACCCAATTTTTCCGATTCGGCAGTTCGATCTATGATTTCTCATTCATGGACGTTGATAAGATCATTCCATTTAGCAGCACCTTATGATGGCATAGCCAAGTGAATGGGCGAGGTTCAAACGAGGAAAGGCTTACAGTGGATACCTAGGCACACAAAGACGAGGAAGGGCGTAGTAAGCGACGAAATGCTTCAGGGAGTTGAAAATAAGTGAGATTCCTTAATAGGTTAACCTTTCAAACTGCTGCTGAATCCATGGGCAAGCAAGAGACAGCCTGGCAAACTAACACATCTTAGTAGCCAGAGGAAAAGAAAGCAAAAGCGATTTCCATAGTAGCGGCGAGCGAAATGGGAGCAACATAAACTGTGAAAATGGGGTTGTAGGAGAGCAATACAAGCGTCGTGCTGCTCGGCGAAGCAATGGAATGCTGCACCCTAGATGGTGAGAGTCCAATAACCGAAAGCATCACTAGCTTACGCTCTGACCTGAGTAGCATGGGGCACGTGGAATCCCGTGTGAATCAGCAAGGACCACCTTGTAAGACTAAATACTCCTGGGTGACTCATAGCGAAGTAGTACTATGAGGGAATGGTGAAAAGAACCCCCATCGGGGAGTGAAATAGAACATGAAACCGTAAGCCCCCAAGCAGCGGGAGGAGACTACTAGGACTCTGACTGCGTGCTTGTAGAAGAATGAGTCTGTGACTTATAGGTAGTGGCTTGGTTAAGGGAACCCATCGGAGCCATAGCAAAAGCGAGGCTTCATAAGGCAATTGTCACTGCTTATGGACCCGAACCTGGGTGATCTATCCATGACCAAGATGAAGCTTAGGTGAAACTAAGTGGAGGTTCAAACCAACTAATGTTGAAGAATCAATGGATGAGTTGTGGTTAGGGGTGAAATGCCACTCAAACCTAGATTTAGCTGGTTCTCGCCGAAATGCGTTGAGACGCAGTAGTTGATTGGACATCTAAGGGTAAAGCACTGTTTCGATGTGGGCCGTGAGAGCGGTACCAAATCGAGGCAAACTCTGAATACTAGATATGACGTCCAAATAATAGGGGTCAAGGTCGGCCAGTGAGACGATGGGGGATAAGCTTCATCGTCGAGAGGGAAACAGCCCGGATCACCAGCTAAGACCCCTCAATGATTGCTCAATGATAAATAAGGTAGGGGTGCAGAGACAACCAGGAGGTTTGCCTAGAAGCAGCCACCCTTGAAAGAGTGCGTAATAGCTCACTGTTCAAGCGCTCTTGCACCGAAGATGAACGGGGCTAAGAGATTTGCCGAAGCTGTGGGATATAAAAATATATCAGTAGGGGAGCATTCCGCCTTAAGGGGAAGCACCTGCGAGACCAGGGGTGGACGAAGTGGAAGCGAGAATGTTGGCTTGAGTAACACAAACATTGGTGAGAATCCAATGCCTCGAAAACCTAAGGGTTCCTTCGCAAGGTTCATCCACGGAGGGTGAGTTAGGGCCTAAGATCAGGCCGAAAGGTGTAGTCGATGAACAACAGGTGAATATTCCTGTACTACCCCTTGTTGGTCCCGAGAGATGGAGGAGACTAGGTTAGCCGAAAGATGGTTATCAATTCAAGGACGCAAGGTGCCCCTGCTTTTTTAGGGTAAAAAAGGATAGAGAAAATGCCCCAAGCCAATGTTAAAGTACCAGGCGCTATGGTGTTGAAGTAACCCATGCCATACTCCCAGGAAAAGCTCGGACGACCTTTAACAAAAGGGTACCTGTACCCGAAGCCAACACAAGTGGGTAGGTAGAGAATACCTAGGGGCGCAAGACAACTCTCTCTAAAGAACTCGACAAAATAGCCCCGTAACTTTGGGAGAAGGGGTGCCTCCTCACAAAGGGGGTCGCAATGACCAAGCCCAGGCAACTGTTTACCAAAAACATAGGTCTCCGCAAAGTCGTAAGACCGTGTATGGGGGTTGACACCTGCCCAATGTTGGAAGGTCAAGGAAGTTGGTGACCTGATGACAGGAGAGTCGGTGACCAAAGCCCCTGTGAACAGCGGCCGTAACTATAATGATCCTAAGGTAGCGAAATTCTTTGTCGGGTAAGTTCCAACCTACACGAAAGGCATAACGATCTGGGCACTGTCTCAGAGAGAAACTCGGTGAAATAGACATGTCTATGAAGATGCAGACTACCTGCACCTGGACAAAAAGACCCTATAAAGCTTTATTGTTCCCTAGGATTGGCTTTGGGCCTTTCCTGCGCAGCTTAGGCGGAAGGCGAAAAAGGCCTCCTTTGGGGGGGGGGGGGCTCGAGCCATCAGTGAGGTACCACTCTAGAAAAGCTAGAATTCTAACCTTGTGTCAAGACCTACGAGCCAAGGGACAGTCTCAAGTAGACAGTTTCTATGGGGCGTAGGCCTCCCAAAAGGTAACGGAGGCGTGCAAAGGTTTCCTCGGGTCGGACGGAGATTGGCCCTCGAGTGCAAAGGCGGAAGGGAGCTTGACTGCAAGACCCACCGGTCGAGCAGGGACAAAAGTTGGCCTTAGTGATCCGATGATGCCGAGTGGAAGGGCCGTCTCTCAACGGACAAAAGTTACTCTAGAGATGACAGGTTGATCTTCCCTAAGAGTTCACATCGACGGGAACGTTTGGCTCCTCGATGTTGGCTCTTTGCCACTTGGGGTTGTAGTATGTTCCAAGGGTTAGGCTATTCGCCCATTAAAGCAGTACGTGAGCTGGGTTCAAAACGTCGTGAGACAATTTGGTCCATATCTGGTATGGGCGTTAGAGCATTAAGAGGACCTTTCCCTAGTACGAGAGGACTGAGAAGGACACACCTCTGGTGTACCAGTTATCGTGCCCACTGTGGACGCTACGTAGCCAAGTGTGGAGCAGATAATTGCTTAAAGCATCTAAGTAGTAAGCCCCCAAGATGAGTGCTCTCCTATTCTGACTTCCCCGGAGCCTCCGATAGCACAGCCGAGACAGCGACGGGTTCTCTACCCTTGCGGGGATGGAGCGACAAAAGTTTTGAGAATTCAAGAGAAGGTCATAACGAGACGAGCTATTTATCATTATGATAGATGTCAAGTGGAAGTGCAATGATGTATGCAGCTAAGGCATCCTAACAGACCGATAGACTTGAACCTTGTTCCTACATGACCCGATCAATTCAATCAAGCATTCACCATCTATTTTCATTGTTCAACTCTTTGATAACATGAAAAAAACAAAAGCTCTGTCCTCCCTCTCTATCTATCCAAGAGCTGGAAGGGCAGAGGCCTTTGGTGTCCCCTCCGGTCAAGAATTGAGGCCTCCCAATCACTAGTCAATATGCTTTTCTCTCATGCATTTCTTCGTTCATGGTTCGATATTCTGGTGTCCTAGGCGTAGAAGAACCACACCAATCCATCCCGAACTTGGTGGTTAAACTCTATTGCAATGACGATACTATAGGGGAGGTCCTACGGAAAAATAGCTCGACACCAGGATGATAAAAAGCTTAACACCTCTCATTCTTATTACTACTTTTTCATATATATTGAAAAAGAAAAAAAAAAGGGAAATGTCGTTTTATTCAAAACCCAATTCTGAAATCCCTTCTCTCCCATTTCATACCTCAGAACGCACCCTTATTATAGAGAGAAAGGCGCTTTTACATCTTCTTAACCTAAAATGGCTGGGGAGAGGAAAGGTTCCTCTTTTTTAAGGGTACTCCGGAACAAATCCAATGGAAACAGGGTGAGGCCTATAGCTCAGACGATTAGAGCATGTGGCTATGAACCAAGTGTTGGGGGTTCGAATCTCTCCTCGCCCACAATCGGTCCAAAAGGGGAAGGACCTTTCCCTATGGGAGTAGGAAAATCATGATCGGGATAGCGAACCCAAGGCTATGGAACTTGGGTGTGGGTCTTTTGTCAAAATTAAATGGCCTTCATTTTTTCTTTTTATTTATTATTTCTCGTTAAGGGCTGAAAATTGAAATAGAGTATGCCCCGGCATTTTTTTTTTTTTTTACGCCCCATAACTCTTCCTCGCCGAGACTTGGTCAAAATAACAGAGCAAGTCAAAATATTAATTAGTAGCATAGCAAAAATGCGTTCCTCGTCATTAATATATTTGCTCGAGGTAATTGTGGCCTCTCGGGAGAATTGATAACTGCATCTTTGATGCACTTGCTAATACTAGTACATCTGAGAATTCTTAATTGGCTAGTTGTAAATAGCCCCACCTCAGGACTATGGAACAAAGGGTTATCCCGAACCTACACCGAGATATTGACAGTGATTCTCAAATATCGAATAACAGAATGTGATATGAAGAGATAGAATGCAATAGAAACAAAGACACAGGGAACGAACGGGTTACCTACTCTTAACAGTCAACAAACCCTTTCATTTTGAATTCTTTAATTCGAAATGACTTTAATTCCAAATGAATCAAATCTCCCAAGTAGGATTCGAACCTACGACCAGTCAGTTAATAGTCAACCGCTCTACCACTGAGCTACTGAGGAACAACAGGAGATTCAATCTCATAGAGTTCAATTCCCATTCTCAACTCATAACCAATTTGAGCTCAAAATTTCCTTCATAACTCCCAGAACTTCTTCGTAGTGGCTTTGCTACATGCATCATTTCATAGGGAACCTCAAAGTGGCTCTATTTCATTATATTCCATCCATATCACAATTCCATTCATTTAGGCTACGCGTGATAAAATTTATACTTCTCGATTTCTCTGTTTCTCTATTCCCCGGAACATGTTTGGAATAGAGATCCGTTTGGTAACGCAATTTGATTTTTCAATTTCTAGAACAGATTTATATTCTAGATATTGGTTTGAAGAAGAAATCAGAAGTGAAAATTTTTAACTTCTCAATTTCTGAAATAGAAATAAAAATTATTTCTTCTTCTCTCCAATTTGGGCATCCTCCCTCTACAAACCGGCTTTTCTATTTGGGCGTCCATTCTCTTCTCAACAAAGCCACGCTTCAACCAAAAACCCTAGCACTCCTTGCCGTTGACTCTGAATCCATCCTTCTTGCCACTGTTGACTCCGATGCCATCACCGTCCTCTTGCCGGTCAGATCGTCGCTCATCTCACCATCAATTGCGACTCCGTCCTCCCTACCCCCGTCAACTCCAACTCCATCCTCTCATCGGTCACATCGTCGCTCACCTCGCCGTCGACTCTGACTTTGTCCTCCTTGCAGTTGACGACTCCTCTCGGCAGTATCCACTCCGTCCGCTCGCAAGCGTCCACTCCGTCTGCTCACTACCGTCGACTCCAACTCCGTCCTCAACCCTAGGCCCTCATTGATTGCGCGAGCACATCTTCTCGACGCCTCCAGGTAACTGTGATTGACTGGCTTTCCATGTAATCAGTGGCTTTTGCCTCTTCGTCTCGCTCATGCTGATCAAATCCCTAGATTTCCTGCTGCTTTCGAGATTTCTGGTGTTTCGGGTAAGGTAGACTCTTATCCAAGCAAGGGGTTTCGGGTAAGCACAAGGGCAGAGAGGAATGGGCTTAGCGGTTGGAGTATGCAAGTTAGGACTTAATTTATTTGTAGACGGGTAGACGCGTAGGATAGTAACTACTCTTTTCCGGATACAGCACGAGATAGACGGTTCAATCCATGAGAGCTGTTGAGGGAGCTAGCCAGGCAGGAGTGGCAGAGGTTGGGCTGCGAGGAATTGTCCTATTAGGATCGATCATCAGCCGTCTACTTCTTAATGAGATAGGATAGTTTCAATCCCTGAGGGATGGCAGTTGAGGTGATAAGCGTCGTAATGAGAAAGAGAAAGAAGTAGGGTTGAGCGAGAGAGATGGAATAGTTCTGGCAAGGGGTTTCTTTTTTTTCCCCTTCAATTCTTGACTGTAATCTGTTGAAGAATCAATAGTCCTTATTATTATGCATTCTTGTGCTCACTTTCCCTTTATCTGTGTAATGTATATCATATGAGGTGCAATTTTGCTTACAATGCATGTGCCCTGCTTTGAGTGGATCTAGATGTTGATTTTAAGGGATTTGATGGGGCTAGAGTGGGGTGGTTCTACAGATAATATAAATCCTTGTTGATCCTTCAAATTATATTGCTTATGCTTTCATATTTATGTGTACTCTCATGATTTTGTTTCAGAGTGGTACGAAGGACAGGTTACTGAGTATTTAGTGGCCACATTTTGGTGATTATTTTACAGATGTAAAGATGTAACTTCTTTCAGTTTGAGCTTGCCTGAAGTTGGTTATTTCATAGGTGGTTGAAAGTCTTCTTATACCACAAATATGTAATAGTATATGGACTAAACCACGGGATTAGATGGACTAGAACAACCAAAAGTCATAATTCTCCATTTGTATAAGGCAGATGCATATTTTTTGGATAACCTAAAATGCACAAAAAATGGTTTGCCTATCCCAATTTGACTCTTCTTGAGAGCCAATAGGTCAATATGATTCAGTGAGCTTATTCCGACATTGTCTAAATGAAGTAGTTCTTGTCTTGTCTGGGCAGGAACAACAATAGCAAATGTTCTCTCTCTCTCTCTCTCTCTTCTTTGGGGGAAAAAAAGATGCAGCAAACATTATCTTAGTGAAGTGAGCCGCTTGAATATTTTTATGCCACCGAATTCTATCAAATATTGTTTCTTTGTGAGGTTCCTGCTGAATGTGATACTGGAGTTGCATTTAGCTGGGATATAAACAGCATCCTAGTTTGCTCTGGCTGATTTTGTTCTCCATTTGTGATTGTGTTGTTAGAGTGTCCAACTCAAAAGCTTAACTCACTAGGTTGAGGGAGACAATATAAATATAAGGCCCATATATAACTTATAGGCAATTGTGTGAGATACTTTTGTTAACATCTAATTTTAGCAAATCTAGGAAAATAAAGAAAATAAAAATTGCATTAGAACAAATAAAAGGAAAAAAATGACAAAATAGGAGAATTTAATTTGATTGATTATGCATGGAAATTTGAAATTCTGATGAATATTCGGATTTTGTTAAATGTAGAAGTAATTTAAAAATCAAATGAATAAATGGCAAGAATTTTTACAAAATAAAAGAAATCTGAGCAAAATCGAGCTCATTGTAAAATCACGCTCCGATTTACAGCGATAGAAGATGGAAACTCGAAATACCATACAAAGTGGCCGTCCAGAATCACTATAAAAGAGTCATAACTTTCGTGACCAAAGGGGGGGGACGAATTTAGAAAATTTGAGAGAAAAATTTGCGAAAGAATTCGTGAGAAAAAGAGAGGAGACCGGAAAAAAGAAAGTGGAGAGAATTCGTGCAAAAGGAGAGGAGAGTTCGAAAAGGAGATAAAAAAAAAAAATCATGATAGAAAGAAGAAAAGTCAAGTCAGCAGAAGGAAAAAGTCTACGAGGGAAGTGACAGTCGAACAAGAAAAAAAAAAAAAAAAAAGGAAGAGTACTGTTCATATTCCTCAGCGCGTCCACCGTCCACGATCAGCTCGTGTCGCACCTCCGCACCGCACCTCCGCAGCAACCTGACGCCGTCGCCATTCACCACCGCCCAGACAGCCTCCGCTTGCGCACCCAGCGACCTCCTCGTCTCCGTGCCCGCACCAGCAGCATCGGACGCCAGAAGCCCCAACGTCGACGTCCCTACTCGCCTCCACTTGCAGCGCCGCTCGAACGCCGCCCCCGCTTGCGCCTCTGCCCAACGATTGCGCCAGCAGCTCGCCGCAATTCGACGTCCACGACCAGATTCCACCTCGCCTGTCGGCCCGTGATCTACTGCTCGCGCCTCACCCGTGACTGCACCTCCGCCACGCCTCCACCTGTGGCACCCGACGACCAGTGACCTGCTGCTCATTCACCTTCGCTGTTGCACGAACGTCCGAGCGCCACTCGCCCGCCGCGCCACCTCTCGCCACGTCTCGCACCAACGAAGCCGAACACCCCCGAACTCCGATGACGGTGCCTCCACAACCGCGAGCACCTGAGCACCTCCGCCGCCGCTGAACGTCGCCCCTGCCCCTACGAAAACTCGCCGCTCTTGACCTCACCAACGCTGCGCCACCACACCGCCTCCGCTTGCGATCCACTCCCCGTCGACGCCGTTGTCCTCCTTGAGCCCCCCTTAGGTAGTTTAGTTTATTTTTAATTTATGTTATTTTTTATTTTTATTTTTTTAAGTTTCGTTATTATTATAAGGTGGTTTTCATTTTATAAATATTATAGGCATTATCCGTAGGGTTTTACCCAAAATTATCGTAATTATTAATTTGATTTGTAAGACGTCGAATCATTTTTTTAATTATATTAATTTTTGGGTATTTTCGTAGAATTTCAATTGTTAAATCATTATAATTATTAAGTTGATCCGTAAGACTTTGGATCGGATTTTTAATTATTTTGAACTTTTTGTCGCGATGATTATGATTAAAGTAATCGTTAATTTGAACTGTGAGACAACAAAGTTAATTTAACTCGTGAGACAACAGTTATTTTTTCGACTATTTTAATCATTTATTTTGTTGAATATATTGATTGTGTAGATTTAATGTTTATTTAATAATTACTCATCTTAAAAAAATCAAAATCAAAATCAAAATCTTGCATGAGCATATAGGTTTAGTAAATCAAACATGTAGGTTTAGTAAATTAGATTTTTCTTAGTAATATATTTTTAGGATTGCATTTTTAAGATAATTTTTTTTTTTTGAAATAGGTTAGGTTGGACCTAAATAACTTTTTTTTTAAAAAAAATTAGAGTCTTAGATAAAGTTGCATATTTTAATAATCATTTTCTAATATAGGATAGGGTTTAAGTCAAATGAATCCCTAAAATAAATTAGAAAATTGTTCACTTTAGATAGTTTAATTAGGGTTTTTATTCATTCCAAATTTTTGATAAAAATATAAAAAATATTAGGTGCATATTAACTAGTTTGCATAATAGGATCATTTAATTAGAAATTTTTTTAGCAAAAATTAGGTCATGTAGTTTTTTTTTTTTTTGGTCAAAAGGTCATGTAGTTAAAAATGCATTTTTTATAAAAGAATTCTAATTTCAAAGAAAACCCAAAAAAAATCATTTGTTTTGTGTGATTTGTTTTGTGTGATACAATTTATTTTATTTATTGAATATTTAATAATGGTTGAGCACCCGTGTAATCACATTTTGACATGATAGTAATTTAGCTTAAAATAAATCCAAGCTGCCTACAAAAATATTTTTTTAAAGAAATAAAAAAAAGAAATAGTACCGAAAGGGCATTAAATAATTCTAGTGTAACCAAGTCCCTGTACCCTTAGTCTCTAATTTGTATGAGAAAAATAATTCTCACATTATTTTACTTTGGTGTCTAATCGATTTACCGTAAACCGATTAGTGATGACTCCTAGTTAATAGTCTTTTGTATGTTAAATATTTGAACTTTAAGTCGCGAATTGGTATGAGTTTGGGAGAGCCCGAGCTAAGTTTAAAGACTTATTAGTTCATTAACTCTAGGTGATGCACCCGAAATTTTAGGTTACGACAACTTTAACACCTGTTCTCACCCGAAAATCGAACCGTGAATGGCACGACATGTTCAATAGATGAATGGGGAGCCTGTCATGCGAAATAAATTTGGGGCAAAACTTGGCTCTAATACCATATCAGAATGTCCAAATCAAAATCTTAAGTCAATAACTGGAGAGAGAAAACATGAAAATAAGGCTCATATAAATCCTTTAGCCAAAAGATGTGGGACACTTCAATAGCAAATAAGCATGAGGCTGGTCGGCTTAGTTTTCTATGTTGGAACAGACAATGTTTGTGCCTTGAATTCATGAAAGCGACCTTTAGAAGGGATTGGATTGGTGGAACTTGAACAAAGGATTATTGAATCTGATGCCAAGGCGTTGAAAAATAATCTAAGAACTTCCACTAGACTTATTTGTAGGGTCCCATTGGCGTGCATCCAGTATTGATGCTTGACTTGACATAATGTGATGCAGTGCAGTATTAAGAAGAATTTCTTCTCATTAAATTCTTATCCACAGATCTCATGACTTGAGCTTGTGCTGCTATACGGTGTTTCTTTTCTTTAAAGTACATAGGTTTTGCTATGCCTTAAGTATTGTTGGATGCTTTAAGCATTATCAGCGGATTCGTGCTTGTACTAGCATGAGATCCCACACAATACTGCGAAGATATTTAATTTGTTGGCGATACACTTTTGAGTTATGTGATTATCAATTATGTAATAATCAAGGATGCTTTTGAGTGTTTAAGGTGATGAAACATTGAAAGATGCACACATCATCCATCTCACAAAGATTTTTGAAAGGAATAGCATATGTTATGGATTTAATTATATAGACTTTTATAAACCATGTGGTATACAACCCAAGTTTGATGCAAGGAAAAAAAGTCCGAGTGTGGCAGTTGATCATATTCAAGTTGTTGTTATGTAAACTTTATTCACTGCTTTCTCTCTGGATAATAAATTGTTGTTTTTATTTTCAAGTAAAAATGTTTGGTTGAAATTGTGGGTTTCAAAAGTCACAGGAATTTTTTTATAAATAATGGATTCAAAAAGAATCTGTTACGTAACAATTATCGGAGGACAAAGAGAAAAGAAAGACAAACTAAAGCAAATAACAATAATAATAAGTTATTTTTTTATATATTATGAGTTCTCATTATTTTATTGATCAATGACCAAAATATCATATTATAACTTACTGTCACATTCATGTAATTAGGTCCTCTTTCTTCTGATCCATTTGCTCCTCTGCTCGTTTGTCATCGTGCTTCCATTAACCACCTATCTCCCTTTGCTTCAATTGTATTCAGTTGTTCCCACTCAAGAGTCCATTAACTGATTTGATCTGATGCAGAAACATGAGATGCCCCAAATCAAAGCTTCTTTAATTTTCTGTTAAGCAAGCATAGTACAAAAACGTCTGACTCCCAATGGGTTGATTAATCAATTTTCTATTTGCCAATGTCTCCGTGGATTTGGTCTTGTTTTAGTTAAACGTGCAAGGTTAAATAAATATATTGGGGGTGGTAATAATTTAAATGACATAGGATATTTCAGTTGAGATTAGCTGGTGCCATTTTCCCAGCATGCCAGGTAGATTCTTTGTAGTTTCTGAAGTGCGACTTCACTAAAGACATTGCTTGTCCATGTTTTTCTCTTTGCTTGATAATAATGTGTGATAAAATCATTTTTGTGCTTTTAGTTTTTGTACCGGAAGTACGATAGGGCATGGTCACCAACTATTCTGTCCATTTTAATTTTTTTCATCGAAGAAGATTGATAGGATGATCTAAATTTTTTATTTTATCTACAGAAAGTCAACATAAGGAACCAGCGTGAGAATATTGTTCTTGCTCTAGCGAACGCAAAGACTCAACTCGGCATACCCATTGAGCATCTAAATTTTTTGTTACAAAAGGTTCCTTCTTTGAGTCTCCTGGGAAATGATTAAATACTGTCCGCTTTTGTGACGTTTCAAAGTGATTCTTGTTACTGACAAATCTAGAGGAGCTTGTTGACCAATCAGTCTCCTTCTAGATATTTTTGTTTCGATCTACTGCATTCTAATCATTTCTTCAACTGCTTCGTGGGGAATAGATCTAAAGAGGCAGGTTACCTGAGATACATCCTAAAGCATATCTGTTAGTGTAGAAAATTTTTTGGGGTTTTATCTCAAGTTGCAGCTGTGATTAACATGTGTCTGCAAAGAATACTGAATTTCATGGACTTTTGAGCATCTTAGAGCGATATATACTTGCTTGTATAATTTGATATGGTGATGTTTTTCTTTCAATTTTCTTCGTGCATTTTGTTTTATTAACAATCATAGAACATTACATTGATATGATCCTCACATCAAAGCTTTTGTTCTTGAATTAGTGCATCATCTGGTATGGTTCATTGAATACTGATTCAGTTAAAGTTAAATGGCACCCCACAAAGAAGCATTTATAGCAAAGTGGACTGAACCTTTGACCAATTTGCTTATAAGTTTGCTGGTAGAAGAGGTGAAAAAGGGAAATCGCCCCACCTGTACCTACAACAAAGTAGGGTGGAATGACATACATGCCGAGTTCAATAAACCAACAGAACTTCAATTTAATGTAATTTAGTTGAAGAATAAGGTAAACAAACTAAAAAAGCAGTATAGTAGTTTTAAGAAACTTATTTCACAATTTGGATTTGAATGGGATAATGTCAACAAAACGGTTGCCGTGGAGGATTCAAGTGTATGGGATTCTCACATCAATGTATCACTTTACTTGGGTCTATTTTTTCTTATTGTGGGTGTAAGCTTCAATTATATTGTTAATGTATGTCATTTTTATGAAATTTGTAGGATAATAGTGAATGGGCTAAATTCAAGAATGATGGGTTTCCTCAGTATCCAGACATTTGTATTGTGTTTGGTAATACATATGCTATTAGGGAGTATGCAGCAAGAAATGCATAAGACTATGTGGTGTCAAAAGGAGAAGATAATGGTGTTAATGGCGACAATGGTGGTGGTGCTACAATAAGTGATTCGGATGAATCTAAAGAAATCTATGTTGATGAGGGAGTCTTTACATCTGACGCGACTCCCACCCCAGTTTGTGAGAAACACAAGTTGAATAAGACTCCAAATTCCAAGATGAGAAGAAATAGTAACAATTATGATGTCAGTGGCACTTGCAAAGCCATTCAAGAAATGATCAAATTATGGACGGCCCGATCAACAAGTGACTCCGTAACCTCATAGGCCCCTCCTCCTGTAGACTCCTACTCCATAGGAGCTGTGGTCATCGTTCTAAATGGCATGCCTGACTTGGAGCAGAATCTTTACAATAAGGTTATGAACCAGGCATGCCTTAATGCCACTTGGAGAGAGGCTTTCATCATCTCTCTACCTGAAAGGAGACGTGGACTTCTTGAATCTCTTTAAGTAGTTGTTAAGAAACATGCTATAGATTTATATTTGGCTTAATTTTATTCCATGACTTATGTATTTGAGACTTTGTTTATTTATGTTTTTAAGTTGTAATTATGATGACATTATTGCTATTATTGATTACTATTAGAGTCCTTATCTAATGGGTTTATATTCTTATTTTGTGTGATGATATAAGTAATATGGATGGGGTGAAAGTAGCATGTTTAATGGTCAAGTAGCATCGGTTGAATCAATTGAGCAGGATTTTGATCTTGATATACTGATAGTATGGTTGGCCACTGTTATAGTGGATATGTTCATGCACATGAGGGAACCTATTAGGGACAGCTTATTATCAGGACTGCAATGGATAATGGAGGTTCTTTATGAGCATTTTGATAGAGTATATGAAGCTTTTAGAATGGAGAGACATGTCTTTCTCAACCTTTGTGATCTAATGAAGGAAAAAAGTTGGTTGGAAGATAGCTGATATATTGGGATAAATGAACAAATCGGGATTTTCTTATCTATGATTTGTCACAAGAACTCAAATAAAGATTTATATGAGAGATTCCAACGTTCGGGACAAACTATAAGCAAATACTTCACTAAAGTATTACAAGCAGTTCTCCAATTGGCAAAAGAGGTTATCATACTACATTCCTTTGATGTTGTCCCACAAGAGATTCTTATGGATTCTAACCATAAACATTACTTCAAGGTAGAATTCTCATATATTCCTTTACACCATCAATTTTATTTTGTTGATAATCTTATATAATACTAGTCTTTGATAAAATGACAGGGCTGTATAGGTGCTATTAATGGCACCCATATTCATGCTTCTGTACCTGTGTTGAAGCAAATCCCATTTAGAGGTAGGAAAGGCATCACCACTCAGAATGTAATGTGTGTTTGTTCATTTAATATGAAATTTACTTTTGTATATGCTAGTTGGGAAGGCTTTGTCAACGATTATCGAGTGCTTGCAGCAGCACTGGAGACTCTTCGCTTGGAATTTCCTCAGCCGCTACCAGGTATTTGCTTGTCATTTAAGGAGTAATTTTCTTTATGATCATATTTATAGTTACAAATTATGACCAATGTATGAATATGTTGTTGTAGGCAAATACTATGTCGTGGATTATGGTTATGCAGTAACTTCGGGATTTTTAACTCATTTTAAAGGTGAACGGTATTATTTAAATGATTATAGAGTGGTACAGTGAGACGGCCAACAACTGCAAGAGAATTGTTCAACTATAAGCATTCTTCTCTAAGGAATGTCATTGAAAGATTATTTGAGGCATTGAAGAATCGCTTTTTCATATTGAGGCACATGCCCTCATTTGCAATTCGAAAGTAAGTACATATTATAATTGCATGTTGTGCCATCCATAATTATATCCATGATCGGACAAGATGAATAAGAACTTTTCTCTATATGGAGATCTGCAGTACTTGCCTGAACCTACGTAGGATGAGCTTGCAACGATACATTGACCAAGAAGGGAAACCAAATAAATATACTTAGGAAAACAATTGCCAATAAAATGGCAATGGATCATAATATGCCAGAAATTCCATGAAATTGTATTTTCAACTTTTGTAATGTATTAGTATTATTTTGACTATTATTTTGTATTTGAGGATTTTTCTATGTTGTTATCTAATCAATTTCTATTCCTAGAAATATAAATTTTATTCTATTATCAAACGGATTTCTATTCCGAAATAGAAATTTTGAGTCTGTTGACACCTAATTTTGGCAAATCTAGGAAAATAAAAAATAAAAATTGCATTGGAAAAAATAAAAGGAAAAAAATTTTAAAAAAAATGGGGAAAATCGATTTGATTGATTATGCATGGAAATTTGAAATTCGATGAGCATTCGGATTTCGTTAAATGCAGAAGCAATTTAAAAATCAAGTGAATAAGGGGCAAGAATTTTGCAAAATGAAAGAAATCTGAGCAGGATCGAGCTGATTGCAAAATCATGCTCTAATTTACAGATTTGATTTAATGTGCCAAGAGATGGAAATTTGGAAAATATCATAAAAATATAGCCGTCTGGAACCACTATAAAAGAGTGCTGCATTTTTCAAGAGAGAAAGGGGAGAGGGCTATATAATGGAGATACACGGCCATAGGAGAGAACACACGCTAGAGAGAATAAAATGGAGAAATCATGGGGTTCGGCAATTCATTTGAGCGATACACGTAAGAAGAAAGAGAGAGAGAGTCCACGACCGAGTACTTCGCGTCCAAAAATCTCAAGGCTGTGCGTCCACCGATCCTCACCACCGTCATTAGAATCCTCGCTATCACTCACTGCTGCCTTCCGAAGTTGAGAAGTTGCTACCTCGCTGAAAATCTCCGAGCACTTTCTGTCGCAACTGTTCGTGAGTGATACGTGCATGGTGGTGTTCACTTCAACAACACACCCTCATGGTCAAAGTTTGATAATCAAGGAGGTTTATCACAAGACCCGCAGAATTCGCAAAGAACTTGGGAACTAGCCAAGTTTGTCATTGGTCAAAGTCTCCCTCGCGTCCTTTGCTACCTTGCCAAGAAGCCCTGCACAGCTACGTCATCTCCATATGAATAAAGCTCGGGCCCAACTAACGCGATGGCAGACGCTGCTCCCTGTCCGAGACCTTGACATTGGAGCCCCACCACACTACTGTCCGAGCCCTGCCGATGAGCTGACACTCCTATTGATACCGACATCGCCTGCTTGAAGCTGCTGCCATTGTTGCTTACGTCCACAAACCAAGATTCAGCAAACTCCCGACAACGCTGTTGCTCCCCCAACGTTGCAGTTTCCTCGTGTCGTTGATCAGACGACGTTGTCATCCAAAACCCCGTTGTGAATAGCGAAGCCACCGTTCCCATTGGCATCCAAATTGAGTCGATCCCGAAGCTCCTATTTTTTGCAGGTCCGTTGACCGTGAGCCCACGGTCATCCTTTACCGAGGAGTACCATTGTGCCGAGCTTCGTTCACACACCACCCTCTCCCGTTGAGCAGATTCCATATGGTTCAAATTTGGTAACATTATTTGCGAAATTAGGTAATTATCTTATCTAAATTTGATTTTGATATTTTATTGCTTACGTGCATGTTTGAATTATCAGCGTGTTCCCAATTATGATTTATTGCCCAATTCGCAACTGCACACGGATTCTATATTCCATCTATAAGGCTTTAGATGGAATAATTAACCACGCGGGAGTAAAATTGATATCTTGATCTTTAAGGCTTAAGATCAATTTATCGATTTTATTAGCGAAATAATTAAGTTTGAATTTCAATTCGAATGGGTGGTTTGATGATCATGGGTGGTTTGATGTTTATCTCTTAATTGTTTTGTTTATCCCGAAAATACCAAAAAATTGCATTTGCATGTCATGTAGAATTATGGCATATTTTGTACGTCATTGCATATTAGGGTTAAATTGCACTTAGGTTAATTTTAGGTAATATTTTTCTTAATTTATTATAATTTTAGGTATTTTCTTAAATAGATTGCATTTTAGGATTATTTGGGTTAAGATAATATTTTAGTTTAAATTAGGATTTGGTTTAACTTAATTACTAATGCAAATTGAATAGGATCTTAATCTAGCTAGATAATTTTCACATTTTATCTAATTTCGAATTTCATGAAAAATACAAAAAATGTCATAGGTTAAATTAGTTTTATTATTTAGGATAAAATGCATTCTTTTAGGAAATAGAAAAAATGTCATATGCACGTCATTAGGGTTAGATTCATTGAGATGCATGTCATTTAGTATTTTTGCTAGGCCCATTTAATTAGAAATTACATGTCATTAGAATTAGGTCATTTAGTTAATATTGCATTGCATATTGCATGATTTTCATCAATTAAGTAAAAAAAAAAAAAAGAAATTGCGTGTTAATTAGAAATCATATCTAGGGTTGTTGATGTGGATTTTAATTTAACGTTGCAGATACTTTTATTGCTTTGAGGTAAGTTTTTGCAATTTATTTATTGTTTATCTGGGTGTTAAATTGGTGGATTGCGCACTCGCATAATCACCTCACATGTTAGGGAAATAGATTTAAAATCAATTTAAGCTGTCTGCAAAAGCATTTTTGAAAATAAAAAGGTACCTAAAGGGTGTTAGAAAATCTAGCGTAATCAAGTCCCCGAACTCATAAATCTCTAGTTTGTAGGAGTAAAGTAAAACTCTCGTTACTTTACTTGGGTGTCTAATCGACCCACCAAAAATAGATTACTGGCGACTCCTAATTAAAAATTAATTGCATGTTAAGAACTTGAATCTAAGTCGCGAATTGGTATGGGCTTGGGAGAGCCCGAGTTAAGTCTAGGCTTAACAATCCATTAGCCAAATCCTAGGTGGTTCACACCCGAAAAATAGGTTGCGACAGAGTCGTTATCAAACGGATTTCTTTGTTCAGAAACTTGTCCAAGAAATAGAAATTGAGAAATCAATTTCTGGCCTGAAATCAATTTATATTCCAAAAATTTTGTCATGCGCACACTTAATATCATTTGGTGTCCATTGACATAAGAGATGTCGTTTCCAGCCTATATCTTTCTATTTCTATATATGAAAAGTTAAAAAATCATCATATAATAATCCAAAAAAGAAATCGAAATAGAAAAGAAAAAGGGGAGGTTTGGGGTGATTTTGAAATCTTTTCTACTAGGGAATCTAGTATCCTTATGCATGAACATAATAAATTCAATCGTTATGGTCAGACTTTATTATGGATTTTTTACCACATCCTCCATAGGGCCCTCTTATCTCTTCCTTCTCTCGAGCTCGGGTTCTAGAAGAAGGAGAAGAAGGAACCGAGAAGAAGGTATCAGCAACAATGGGTTTTGTTGCGGGACAGCTCATGATGTTCATATCGATCTATTATGCGCCTTTGAATCTAGCATTGGGTAGACCTCATACAATAACTATCCTAGTTCTACCGTATCTTTTGTTTCATTTCTTCTAGAACAATCACAAACACTTTTTTTTATTATGGATCTACTACCAAAACTTCAATGTGTAATCTTAATGTGTATTCCTAAATAATCTCATTTTTCAATTATTCAACCATTTCATTTTACCAAGTTCAATGTTAGCCAGATTAGTCAACATTTATATGTTTCGATGCAACAACAAGATGTTATTTGTAACAAGTAATTTTGTTGGTTGGTTAATTGGTCACATTTTTTTCATGAAATGGGTTGAATTGGTATTAGTCTGGATACAACAAAATAATTCTATTCAATCAAATAAGTACCTTGTGTCGAATTGAGAAATTCTATAGCTTGAATCTTTAGTATTCTCTTATTTATTACATGTGTTTACTATTTAGGCAAAATACCGTCACCCATTTTTACGAAAAAATTCAAAGAAACGGAAGAAACGGAAGAAAGGGGGGAAGGCGAGGAAGAAATAGATGTAGAAATAGAAACAACTTTCGAAACGAATGAGACTAAACAGGAACAAGAGGGATCTACCGAAGAAGATCCTTCTCTTTTTTCGGAAGAAAATGAGGATCTGGACAAAATCAATGAAAGGGAAGAGATCCAAGTGAATGAAAATGAAAAAACAAGGGATGAATTCAACTTTCAATAGACATTCTATAAAGATAGCCAAGTTTATAAAACTTCTTATATGGATAGGAATAAAAATAAAGAGAATTCGAAGTTAGAAATATTTAAAGAAGATCCATTTTTATTATGGTTTGAAAAAAATAAATAAGAAATTAATTATTCCAATTATTAAATAGAATAAGAATTCCAACTATTAAATAGAATAAGACTATTAAATCGAACAAGAATTTCATTTTTTTTTTGTTGAAAAAAAATAGAACTTATAAAAATTTCAAATTTAAAAAATACAAAAAAGGAATGAATTAATAAAAAAATTAATACAAACAATAAATACAATAAGAGATAGGAAGAGATGCGACCGCCCCTACATATTTGATACCTTCTCCGAAAAAGAAACTTGTAAGATTGACAATTACTCGTCTATCCAAAAAATGAATTAGTTCAGCTAGTCCTCTTATACCCTGAGTTAAGGATATTGTATGAAAAGCATCTATGTAACCACGATTATATGACCAATCATATATCCCCATTTCTTATTATGTCCCCTAAAATTCTATTAGGACCTCTTTTAGAAAACAAATTTAGTAAGTTCTAATTTTGTAAAGATGAATAAATAGGCTTATATAAAAAAGACGCTATAAATATTCTGAAAAAAGCTATACTAATAGAAAAACTTGCATTTGTCACAAATTCATACCAATCCACCGAATTATTTGAATTCGGATGTAAAAGGTTTATAGACGGATTTAACAATTTAGATAATATATCCAAATGAATTTCTTATTGATTAAAAGCAAAGGGAATTCCTACGACCCCAACAAACAAAGTAAATAGCACTAATATAACCATAGAAGATAACATGGTATTGTCCAATTCATGAGGATAAGAGAAAGTATTTTTAGTGACAAAATGAGTAATAGTAATAAAAGAGCGTATCCTATTTTTTTGCATTACCATCATTTTGATATGTCTTATTCGAAAAAAAAAAAATTATTATTCATTGTCAATAAACTTAATAAACAAAAAAGGATTTTTAATCGTTTTTGGCACTTCTTTTCCCCGTAGAGATATCGAATAGTAGGAACTACTTTTTTGACCACTATAATCTTGAAAATGAACATTGAAATATCCCTTAAAAGTAAGTAGATAGATCCAAAACATATAAAATACGGTTAATCCTGTTGTGGAACGAGCTATTATTATGAAAATAGTTGAACACAACCAACTATCATTAAGAATTTCATCTTTGGACTAAAAACAAGAAGGGGGAATACCAAACAAAGAAATTGTACCTACTAAAAAAACAGTTTTTGTAATTGGTACATGCTTTTTTAAACCTCCCATAAGAACCATATTATGACTTTTATCTGGAGAATATCCAACAATAGCTTCCATTGAATGAATAATCGATCCGGATCCTAAAAACAACAATGCTTTCGAATAAGCATGAGTAATTAAATGAAATAAAGCGGCTCGATAAGACCCCATACCTAGGGCTAACATCATATAACCCAATTGAGACATTGTAAAATAAGCTAAACCTCTTTTAATATCTTTTTGAGCAAGAGCTAAAGTAGCTCCTAATAATATTGTTATTATACCTATTAAAGATATGAAATTCATTATGTAAGGTATGATTATAAAAAGAGGAAGAAGTTGAGCTACAAGAAAAATGCCCATTGCTACCATATTAGCGGCATGTATAAGAGCCGAAATGGGAGTAAGGCCTTCCATGGCATCAGGTAACCATACATGAAGGGGAAATTGTGCCGATTTTGCAACTGCACCTGCAAATAAAAGAAAAGCACACAAAGTAAGAAATAAAAAAGGAACCTCATTATTATAAATCAAGTTATTCAATCTTTGGAACAAATCCTGAAATTCAAAACTACTGGTTATCCAATAAAGACCTAAAATTCCTAATAATAAACCAAAATCGCCTACATGATTCGTTACAAACAGTCGCCGCACTAGATCGTGTGAACCAAAAACCTATTAATAGATAAAAACACATTCCAACTAATTCCCAAAAAATATAAATTTGTATCAAATTCGAACTAGTAACTAATCCCAACATGGAAGTATTGAAAAAACTCATATAAGCAAAAAATCTCAAATATCCTTGATCATGAGACATATAATTGTCACTATAAAAAAGAACCAAAATTCCAATAGTAGTAATTAATATTAACATAATAGAAGTAAGTGGATCTATTAAGTGACCGAACTCTAAAGAAAAATTATTTTTAATTGTCCAAGATCATACATATTGATAGATAAAACTTCTATTTATTTGCTGAACGGATAGATGACCGAAAGTATCATAACTATACTTAACAAGAAAATACTAGGAAAAGCCCACATACGGCAAAGATTTTTTGTTGCCATTGGAAAAAGTAGAAGTCTCACTCCTATTAACATAGGAACTGGAAGTGGAATGAAGGGGATAATCTATGAATATTTATATGTATATTCCATTAAAAAAACCTTTTTATTTTTTATTAATTCTTTATAATTCACCGTCTCTTATATCTTTTTATAGGTTCAATAAAAAAAATCAAGATCTGGAATACTTAAATAGAATTGTCTATTCCTAATTATTTTGAATCTTTCTTCTTTAACCAATATTTCAAATATTCAAATCAAGAAGTTAGAATTGGTCAAATGATATGAATATGATCAAGTTACTATTTATATTTAAAATGAAATAAGACACTAATCCATTTTATTAATATTGAATATTAAGTAAAAATTTTATGAAAATGATGAAAAAAATTCAATTATTATTACGTATTACGATAATTTATATGCGTAGAGCAAATAATTACACCAAAATTGAGTAGTTAATACATTACTTTATTTTGATAGAAATAATAGGATGGTCCATACCGAAATGGGCGCAATAAAAAAAAAAAAAAAAAAAAACTCGTTTTTTTATTAGTTCGGAGCTGACAATTTTTGGCAGCTAGTCAATAACTTCCAAAATTCAACACCACATCACCATCCTCACTCGGAGGCAAAACATTATAAATAAATAAATAAATAAATAGGAATATACGAAAAAAAAACACTATACATTAACACTATAATATAATTTAAAAACAATCTCCTTACCTGCCTATAATACTGCTCATCAACGCATTTTTTGTGATTTGAGCTCGAAATTGACAAGGAAAAAATTAACCCCAGAGAAAGTTGAAAATCCAAAAAAATAGTCATTATTGTATCACGAATAAATTGATTTTTAGTTCCTAATCATGAATTTTGAAATATCAAGCAATTGCGATAGAAATCTATGCGGGTGCAAAGTTGGTGATGCAAGTAAAGGTGAGCATGATTCCAAAATAGAACTTAGAGCCTAAGAATTGGGCTGGTGGGAACTTGTAGGTTCCAAGTTCCAAAATATGTAAGATAGGTTTCAAATTTCAAAAAATGATGAATCCATTTTGACGGATAAGTTCCATATTCTTAATTAGAGGAACTGGAACTGTAAACTATAAAATAAAACATGGAACAAGTTTTTATGTTTTTTTTTTTTTTTTTTTGCATATGTCTTCGTGCAATCTTCTGATATTTCATGCCATTCAATTTAGAAGCACTAGTTCGAATTTTCATTTTATGACTAAGATTTTTACTTTATTAATATTAATGTTTTTCGTGTGTCTCAATATAAGTTATGGTTAATAAATTATAATAATTCACATAATAACATAGATGGAATCAAGAGACCCTGGAATTGACTTTGAAACTTGTGACTAGATAAGTTTCAAGCTCTAGGGTAGGTTTCGGGTTCCAAGTAAAATCTGTATGGAACCTAGAATCACTCATCCCTAGATGTAGGCAAGTCATCCTTATTGACATGAGGGGTTTCTAAATAAATTAATCTATGCTTGATTTTTTCATCCATTTGGATTTATTTTACTCGTCAATCACATAAAACTAATGGAAATGACACAAATCTTTTAGCTCAAGTATGAGTGAGCTCAATGTAGATAGAAAGTATATATGTTAATGTCGAGAAATAATAATACATTATTCCTATTCGTACATTAAGGGGGTGCATGACAAACCAGAATTTCTGTTCCAGAAACAATTTTTCTATTCCAGACCTATTTCTGGAATAGAAATCCGTTTGAGCTAAAACTAATGGAAATGACACAAATCTTTTAGCTCAAGTATGAGTGAGCTCAATGTAGATAGAAAGTATATATGTTAATGTCGAGAAATAATAATACATTATTCCTATTCAGACATTAAGGGGGTGCATGACAAACCAGAATTTCTGTTCCAGAAACAAATTTTCTATTCCAGATCTTTTTCTGGAATAGAAATCCGTTTGATAAACCTATTCCGTTTTTCTATTTCTGAAATAGATTTCTGTTCCAGAAATAGATTTTGATCAGAAATTAGAAATAGAAATTTTCTACTTCTCTATTTCTGGAACAGAAATCAGAAATAATTTCTCCATGAAATTTTCTACTAAGATGAATATGCTTAGAAAAAGTATTGCCAATAAGATGGCAAGAGATCATAATATGCCGGAGATTCCATGAGATTGTGTTTTCAACTTTTGTAATGTATTTCTATTATTTTGTATTTGGAGATTCCCAATCTTTGCTTTTGTAATGTGATACTATATTTGATGATTCCTATCTCAATTCTTGTAATGTGATATTCTACTTGAGGATTTCCCTTATTTGTAATGGTCCTTTATGACAAACTCTATTGCACTTCGTAAAATTCACCGATTTTGTAAAATTTGCCACAAATTGCCTAATACACTTCTTTGTGTTTATTTTTAAAATGATTGCTCGATATCATAAACCGTGGCGGTGATCGACATGACATACTAGCATGAAGGGGATTAGAATTTAGTTGCCCACCTTCATTCTACTAGAGTTTTAGGAACCTTCTATCATGCTCAAAAGTAATGCATATTGATTTCTTTTTTATATTGTATGGAGACTATTGATAAGTATATTGTTTGACCGTAATTGCCTATCTAGGTAGATGCTAAAGAATTTTGTGTGAAAATTTAGAAAATTTGATATAACAACTCCTACTTTGTATTTTTTTCAAAAAATGGAGAATTTACTATAATAAATAAATAAATAAATAAATAAATAAATAAATAAACTCTTACTTTGTATTTGGGTTAATGGGTTCATAAGCATATGAAATTTGTAAGAATGGACATCTCATTTGCTCCAAAAAAAGAAAAATTTATTTTAAGAAATAGAAATTTTATACTTGTTATCAAACGAATTTCTATTTCTAAAACAAAATTTTATATTGTTATCAAAACAGATTTTTTTGCTTCGTAAACTCGTCTGAAATAGAAATAGAAAAATCTATTTACTGTTAAAACTATTTACGGAACAGAATGGTTGTCATGCGCAATATGTCAAAATTGCCCGATAAGATTATACTTGCTCTCACTTCCTCAGTCCGATTTTCCTACTATCGAACAGCTGTCCATCACTTGTAAATCCGATATTTTTCTGTAGCATGCACTTAACCATGACGTTCTAATTCATCAGACTCTCAACACTTCCCATACAAACAAGCACACTCCCCACTTCATTCCTTTCTGTCTCTCTGTCTCTCCGTTAGTTTGATAGGCGTGGATTCCATGAAGGCGTAGAGCCCAGCGATTCCAGCGACGTAGTCTAGAGTTCCGGTGAGGATGGCATGGGTATCAGCTCTCGCGACAGAGATCGCGATCCCACTTTGCGCCATCGTCGGGATCGCATACTCCTATTACCTGGTGCAGTGGCTCCGCAAGTTGCGTGATGGCGACAACCTCAACGAGCAAAGAGCAAGGCATGATCAACGAACAGAGCGTTGAGGGTGCTAGGTGTGCTGAGATAAAGAGTGACGTCTATGAAGGTGACTTTATCTGTCTCGCTCACACTGTTCATCAACAGATTTTTTGGGGTCCGAGGGAGAAAAAGACAAAAACTAAGACAGAGAATGAAGTACATTTGATTTTCTGGGTTGCGAGTCTTTCTTTTTCTGGGCATAGAGAGGTTGTGGTTCAACCCCCTTCTTTCTCTGTCTCACTCACACTGTTCGTGAACAGATTTTTTCGGGTCATTCTCGTATCTGTATGAGCAATGGCAACAAATTCGAGTCTTGTAATCTGATGATAGTTCAGTGACATCATGAGCTTCAGCTTCGAGCCATTGTTGGTGAGGGTGGGCGGCTCCACATGCCTTACAGATTCTATCTCAAATTTAAAATCTATTATTGAATAGAAATTCTTTATTTTTTATAACCTGAAATATATCCGTTAGATTTTGAAATCTAGAACTTACCATATCACAAATTTCAGGTTGATTTCAGGATCTAATAGGTTTTTTTTTCTTCATTTTTAGTTAAACAAAATGAATATGAACGCAACAATAATAAATAAACTTATCATTTATTAAAGAAAATACAAAACAAACAAAACTATCAATAGAGAAACGAGAATTCTTAGTAAAGAATTCAACTAGATAAAAGGATGGGTTAATAGTTCTAAATTCCATACAAGTTCTACCTAGAGTTTGGAATCTACCATTGAAAGAGGTTCCCCATTTTTTGGAATTTAGAACTTATCTTACATACCTCAGAACTTGAAACCTACCCTACCACAAGTTTCAAAATCAGTTACAAGATATACTAAGGTTCCACCTATATTATTTTTTAAACGATTATTTATATTTAAGCACAAGAAAAATATGAACATTAATAAAGTAAAAATCTTAACCATAAAATGGAAATTCGGACTAGTGCTTACAGATTGTACACTTACCATCGAATGGTATAGAATATCGGATGATCACATAGAGATATGGATCAAGAAAAACATAAAAACTTGTTTCAAATTTTAGATTATAGATTCCGAGTTCCAAATTCTAGATTCCTTCAACTAAGAACCTAGAACCTATCAATTAAAATAAATTCATCATTTTTTAAAATCCGAAACCTACTTTACATACCTTAAAATCTAAAACCTACAGATTTTCACGGATTCAATTCTCATGTTCTAGATTTTACTCTGGAATTATGCTCATCTCTAATTGGTAGGGTTTGTCACAGCTGCTAAAGCTTTGAGCGACGTATTTGAGCACGAGAGTATAATATTTACTCATGCAGATCTCTTCTCGGGAAGATGGTTAGAATGATGGTTTACTCAAAAAAAAAAAAAAAAAAAAAAATGGTTAGAATGATGTGCCGTGTTCTTTGTCGTACCTGAGCGACTTATGGAGTGTTTATGACATCTGGTGCACGCGAATGTCTTCGTCTCTTTACTGACCAACTTAGCTGCAGGCTCTCATGGGACTAGGAGGCACTTTATTTTTATGGCATCAGACCACAATAATGCTCATAATAGGCCTGTTTCAAAAGTATATCTGATTAATGTCGAGAAAATTACAAAAAAAAAAAGTCAATAAATATATTACATTTATATTAATTTAGTATTAATTTTTAATTATATTAATTGAATTATAAATATTTTTACGTTTTATCAATTGAGTCCATCTCGTCAATTTTGACTGAAAACCATTGACATGGATACGTAGCATCTTATGTGTGGGGAGATTTTTTAGTAATATATTTAATTTTTTTTATTTGTAATTTTTTATTTTCTTTTCTTTTCCTTCTTTATTTTTTTCTTTTAACTATGGTCAGCGAGGGCTTCATGACCCTACCCAGTGGTCAACGTGGCCCCAATGACCCTCACCGCCACACTAAAAGGAAAAAAAAAAGAAGAGAAGAAATAAAAAATTAACTAAAAAATTGAAAAGAATATTTGCAATTAAAAAAAGTTATACATATCAACACCAATAGTGCGACATAAATAGTTAGTGTTCACATTAATAATTTTTGGTCAAAATTAATCGAATTGACTTTATTAGCAAAACTTAAAGATTTATGGCTCAATTACCAAAAATTTTAAAACTAAATTGACATAAATGCAATTAGTTTTTTAATTGTTTTGGTAATTTTCCTGATTAATGTCTGGGGATAACCAACAAATAATTACATGTCCTAAAGATTAATTGATTTATTTACATTTGATGATGAGCTAGTCATGGAAAATAATTTATGTGGAAATTTATTTTGTAGACTTTCCAATATTTGGAATGACCAAAATAATAAGTCGGTTCAAAAAGCATTTCCAATCAAGAAAGTACTTGTTCTTAAAATTGAGAAAAAGATTTCTCGAAAACTTTTTCTTTAGCTAAGTTTATGTTATTCCCTCCTGATTGACATCAAAGAACTTCAATCAAATTTAGAGCTTTGATGAAGCGCCCCCACCACCCCCTCCCCCGGCGTGGGGCGCGGGGCAATCCTCATTCACTTCCCGCATTTGTTTTCTCTATTCTCGTTGATAAATCCACAAGTCAAATTCTCATTTATTATAGAGTAATACGTTGAATCTATGATTAATGTTAAGCCACGTAGGCTTGGGCACCCAACTCCCACGCTCAAGTCATTGACATCTAGACTCGAGTCCATTGAGCCAGGCTTAGGTCCCCAATGCTTGCACTCAGGTTTATAGTGGCTAAGCCCGAGAAATCAATGCTATTGCAATCAGGACCCCGGCTGCTGGGCCCAAGTCCCCATAGGCCGAGGCCTAATCCCCAATGCTCGAGACGAGGTCTTCTTCTCTTTTAACCTATGGCATGTACACTCTGCCATTCTTCAGAGAACAGCGAACACCATCTGAACGAAGTGAAATCTGATTAAAGGCAGACCGACTCCATCTGAGCAATTCAAGATCAACCCCCCATCTTCTTTGTTTTCAAACTGACAGTATATATACTCTGCCCACCCTCTCATTCTATTATTGAAAGGTCCAGTAAATAAATAAATAAGTATTCGGCAAATTCAGTTTTATTCTATGCAGCGACCACTAGCCAGTCGCAACAGATACAAACACAGTAAAGAACAAAATGAAATTCTTAAAAAAAGAAGAGAAAAGAAGAAAAAAGAAACAAAGTGAACCAGCATTAGGACCGTTAAATGGGTGGGTTAGGTTGGACCTGGTGCCCAAAAATGCTAATTGCAACGACGATTCAGCTTAATGTTATTTGGCTATGAAACAGACGGTGCAGTGGATGGTAAAAAGTGAAGGGAGAAAGGCCGACGACTGTCGCCAGAAATGCACTACTTTTGATGCAAGGGAAAGGAGCAGGAGAGGGGCACGTCCTTATCTGGCCACCCATCAATCATGAAAAGACACACTGACGGTGTCAAGTAGGCGGGGCTTTTCACTTTTTCTATTGCAATGATAATGACTGCATTGCGTGAGGGCATTGCCACCGTACAAAGGGGTCAGTTTCCCTTGTTTGATTGCGTTTGATTGCTTTTGTTTTGTTGCAATGAATGACAAAGCGTTAAGAGCGCGACACGTGTCGCATACTGGGCCCGATTATCAGGGCTTTCAAAACTTTTCTCTCTCTTCTTTCTGCACGCGTGCTCTCTCTCCTCTTAAGAAGAACCAATCCTCTCCCGAAGCTTTCTTGTCGTATGCGATCAACGAATATCAAAAAATTCAACACGTCGGTCATCTCTTTTCAACACGCTTCGACACGTGAGTCTGAAATTCCGACTTACGAATCCAATACGTACGGAGTTAATTTAAAAAAATTTCAATACTTGAGAAGTCAAAATATAAATATATAAAAAAATAATTTAAATAACAAAAATAAATAAGGAAGAGGAAAATTTCCACTCTCAAGTTTATCACTTACAAGTTTTGACTTTTCCGTGAGTAATGATGGAACGTCCCTCTTCTCATGGGTGTCGAGCTTAAGCCAATCTATATTATGAACTTCGAACTCGATTTTGAACTATAAAAAATCTCATTAATTTTCAACAAATTTAAGAAAACAAGACATGTTCCTTTAAATTTACTCTTTTTTTTTACAATTTTTGAATTTCTCATTAAATCTCTGTCGAATTAAAATAATAAGTGATATTAACAAATGTTTGATTAATATTTTTAAGATAAATTAATTATACGCTCTTTTTATTATTTATTTTTGTATTTATATATAAATATATATTTAACATGTAACATATCGAACTTGTTGGAATTCTTTATTTTTTAGAAATAATGTGTCGGCCTGTCGTGTCATGTGTCTCGTCTGTATTGGTATTACATAGCTCCCTCTCCTCTCTCGGCTCTCTCTGTTCTCCCTCCTGCGGTGCACGCTCTCTATCTTACCTATTTTGAAGCAGAGGTGGAGGCCGCGCGGTGGTTCATCGGACAAGCCACCACGCCCTCGCCCGACCGACGAACTCCGCCAACCTCGAGGCGGAGCCGCACGGTGACGAGCTACTGCGCCCTTGTTCGACCGATGAGCCACAGCGCCACCCCTCCAACTGCTCTCTCTCCGAGTCATGACCGAATCCTCGTTCGACGAACCACCGCACGGCCTCCACTTCCTCCATCGCAAAGTTCGTTGGTCGACCATGGTGGTTCGCGGCCGGACGGGGCTCGGCGAGAGCGAGAGGAGGTGGCGAAAAGTAAGAGAGTCAGGTGAGACAGAGTGTAAGAGGAGAGAGGAGAGAGGAGGGAGTGCGTGAAGGGGAGGTAGAAGAGAGAGAAAAGCGTGTAGAGAGGAGAGAGAAAGAGAGAGAACAGAGAGAGAGAGAGCGTAGAGAGACAGGAGAGAGAAGAGGTTTCAATGCCCCGACAATTGGGGCCATGCGCAACACATGTCGTGCTCTTAAGAGTTGTCTTATTTGTCACATATGCACATGAAAAGTAACCAATGTTTTCTCATTGTTGAGGGATGCAGACATAAAATTTTGCTGGTGAAATCAAACTTAGGTTCGAAAAAAAAATTCAAACTTAGGATTTTTCCTAATTTAGACCGAAAATACATTGATGTTCATAAAAGTGTTATATATAGTTAGAATATAACTATTTCTAAGTTTTTTGAAATTTGAATATAAAAAATTACTTCCACCTAATTCAAAAGAAACATGCCCTCAAAGACCACCATTATGTTTTATCCGTGAAAAATTGGGTGATGCATCTTTTGGGATAAGAGGGGAGTGAAGAAGCATTTTTTTTTTTTTTTTGGTGTTTTGGCAATTAAAGAGGAAATGAATTGTAAATTCAATCTTGAGCATGGCAACTAGGGGTGCGCATGGCAACAAAGGGTGCACATGACAACAACATTTCTATTCTAGGGAACTATTTCTTTTTAGAAATAGTTTTTTTTTTCTATTTTTACTCTGAGATATAATTTTTGAGTAAAATAAGATATTTGGTAACTATACAAAATTTCTATTCTTGAAATAGAAAAAGAATAGAAATGTGTTTTGTACAATTTATAATTTTTTGTATTTATTTTTTTTCTTACTCGCAGACCGTTGACCGCTGCTCGCTGTTGCACAATCGCCGACCGTTGCCGCCGACCACCATCGTAAGACCATTACCCACAGCTCACCGATCGTTGGCGCGACCGCTGCCGCCCATCATACCACCACCGGTGGCAATCGTTAGCTAGTGGGTCAGGCGATGGCGACCGTTGTCGGCGGTTGCAAGCATTTGGGTGGCGGCAACGACGAGCGCGGCGGTCCGACGACGGTGGCGGCGGTCACCGGTGGCAACGATCGGGCGACAAGTGGCCACAAGCGGCCGGTGGTGGCCCCAACAAGAAAGAACAAAAGAAAAATAGAAAATAAAAAAAAGACTTATTTCTAGAAATTATTTCCGGGAATAAGAAGTTACTTTTTTTTTTCTTATTTTTGTTTCAAATCTATTTTCCAGCCACTTTTTTTTTTTTTTTTTCGGGAATAGAAAAATAAGTTGACGTTATTAAATGGATTGTTTCTTTTTTGTTCCGGAACAAAAGAACAAATTGTAAGAAATGGAAACATTACCATGCATGCCCTAGTGGCCTCGCCAAGCTTAGCTAAAGCCACAAGGGCCAAGCACATATTTGGTGCGGGCTAGACGAGGGCATATAGTTATAGGACTTGACCCAAATTAACTAGGATCAATTATGTATTTTGTCAATAGGCGAGTCTAAACAATAATTTTGGCCAAATGCAATGTCCTAGTTAAATCAAATTGTTGATCACCTCAAACTGCAAAAGGCAATGGCATGTTTTAGATGGCCCGTAGAGGAGGAATTGGGTGAAATGACATGTAAAGATTGAAAAACTTTAAAATGATTAAGATGTAAGCAAGCCCAAAGCATCTCAATCCTTGACGTTCATATGTCCTTCCTGAGGACTGTGTGATCAATGGGCTTAAATCCATCGAATTCAATTACACACCCCAAGCGTCTCGCGGCTGGGGGATATGCAAGAAAGCCACCTGAAAGTTCGGAGTCGAGCCGTTTGATCGAGAGCCAATCCAACGGTGGAATAACCACCGGACCAACATTGAGGGATGGGTCTTGTGGGCCCCATCCCATGTCCTTGTTTCCCCAAGAGGAAGGTGACAATTTTGCAATTTAAAACGCGTTTGGTAACGATTACTGTTTCGGAGAATAATTTTTTATTAGAAATTATTTTTTCTTATTATGTTCTCAAGAACAATTTCTGAGCAAAAGAACGTATTTAGTAACTTCCCAAAGTTTCTATTATCGAGATAGAAATATGTTTGGTAAGATTTTTAGTTTTTTTTTATTTCTTTTAAATTTTTAATTCTTTTATTTATTTCCTTATTTTTTCGTTTTTTCCTTTTTTCTTTTTCTTTTTCTCTTTGGGGGTTGCGGCCATCGCTGTGGCCGGCTACTAGTTAGACAAGGTCCGGCAAGCTCGTTGGAGCCTTGCTAGGCCGAGGCGAAACCCAATGAGCATCGGCCTCGCCTAGGCGGTGCGAGGTCGGCCTTGCCCCGGCCTCGGCGAGGCCTAGCCTCATGTCAACTGGGGAGGCCGAGCCTCGCCTTGGCTTGGTGTCTCCGGGGTTGGCGACGCTTGATGAGGTTGCCGACCCTCGTCCGGCCGATCACGGCATCGGCCATGGCGAAGGTCACGTGACCGACCAAAAGGAAGAAGAAGAAGAAGAATAGAAAGAGAAGAAAAAGAAGAGAAGAAGAGAGAATAGAGGAAAAAAAAATAGATTTTAAAAATTGTTCCCGAGAACAAGAAGCTATTTTTTTTTTTTTACTTTTTGTTTCTGTTCCAAATCTATTTATAGAAACAAAAAAAATAGATAATTTGTTCCCGAAAATAAAAATTTTACTAAATAGGTTTCTATTCTTTTTCGCTTCCCTAAATAAAAGAACATGAATAGTTGTTCCTAAACAAAAACAAAATTTACCAAACAGAGCCTTATAATCCGCATGCTATCATCCTCACTCCGAGGCACACCAAGAAATAAATAAATATGAGTATGGATATACAGAAACACTACACGTATGGCATTAATACTGTAACATAATATAAAACATTCTCCTTACGTGCTTATAATACGGCTCATCAGTGCATTTTTTGTGATTCGAGCGGAAAAAAGTTAACCCAATAAAATTCCACACAATGAGACTATGCTTTTTTATTCGTCTATACATATTTATTTACTTGTAAGTCGCATGAAACTAATGGAAATAACACAAATCCCAAATCCGATTTATAGAAAGTACTGTCCATCGCTCGTCAATCTGATGGACAACATCAAATAGCCTAGGTCTTTTACTGTAGCATGCACTTAATCATGGAAGAAAATATCGCGTACAACTTTTCTGTAGCGTCACGTGTCTCGCGAGGTCCACTTGCCAGAAATTTTGAGATTTCCCCCCCTCTATATCTCTCTCTCTCTATTTAGCACTTGCTTTTCTTCTTTTCTCTTGGGTTCGCCATGGCCAGAGCTCGAGCCTAAGCACAAGGCTTATGGCTGCTTTGTAGAGCTCAACCTCAAACTCGAAGCTTGGGGTAGCCTTGGCTATTCGAGTTTTGAGTTCGGCCTCAAACTTGTGGCAATGGCCACTTGAGCTTCGAGCTCGTGGCCATGGTGGCTAGAACTTTGAACTCCCGTCCATTGCCGCTAGATTTGAGCTCGTGGACACGGACGCTCAATATGGAGTCTCAAAGCTGTCATGGCCATGAAGTTCGAGCTTGGGCCCAGAGTTGCTAGCTTAAACTGGAGCTAGCAGCAGCCATGGCCGCTTGAGCACGAGGTCGCGACCATGTTTGCCAAATCTCGAGCTTACAGTCATGGCCACCTTAGCTTTGACATCTTGCCGCCATGGTGTCACTTGAACTTAAGCTTGCAAAAGCCATGGCCTCTAGAGCATCGGGCGTATGGCTATGGACGTTCGATGGGGAAAAGTAAGAGAGAAGACGAGGAACAAGTGAGTGCTAAACACACAGGAAGAGTAACGGAGTGAGAGGAGAGGAAATCTCAAAATTTCTGCGCTGGCGCAACTCGTGTCGCGTTCCGAACGGGCTGTTGTAAATTTATACACAATATGATGTTCTTAACCTTCTAATTCGAACCCCAAAAAAGAAAAAAAAAAAAAAAAGCCATGGCCTTCTAATTCATGAGACTCTCGCCACTTCCTATATATACGAGCACGCTCCCCACTTCATTCCTCTCTGTCTCTCTCACTTTTGATAAGCGTGGATTCAATATAGGCATCGAGTCCAGCGACGTAGTCTAGAGTTCCCGTGAGGATGGCATTGCTCTCAGCTCTCATGACGGAGATCGCGATCCCAGTTTGCGCCTTCCTCGGGATCGTGTACTCCCTGGTGTGGAGGTTACTCAAGTGGCGCGGTGGCGACTGCCCTGACGCCAAGTGTGCTGAGATAAAGAAAGCCGTCTCTGAAGGTGACTTTATACAGATCCTATAGCTTCACAACTTGTCTGCTTTAAGGACCTTTTCCTTTTTGCTGCCCTCGGGATTGATAGTCCTACGTTCTCAAACAGTTTAGATCTTTCGGTAATGAAATTTTATGGGCGCGTTTTCCAGTAAAGCTCGTAAGCTTTTAGCCCATGTTCGTTGTCCGAGAGAGAAAAAGGAAAAAACGAAGACAGAATGAAGTACATTTGATTTTCTGGGGTTGCGAGTATTTCTTTTTCTGGGCTTAGAGAGGGTGTAGTTCAACCTTCTCCTCTCTCTCTACCCGCACTGTTCATCAACAGGGTTTTGGGGTCAATCTCGCATCTCCCTGAGCAATAGCAACGAATTGGAGCCTTGTAATCTGATGATTGCTCGGCAAAATGATGATCTTCTGCTGCTCGTGGTGCGCGTAAATTTTAGGTTTTGTAACAGCTGCTAGAGCTTTGAAAGAGCCGTCTGAGCATAGGAAGATGCATGGATTGGCGTTAGTGGTCTTTGTCGCGTTGTCCTTTTGGCTTTCGCCATTCGTTGGAGCAATTATTTTTTTCGTCGTATGCGCATAAGAAGGTTCGTGCTTTGTCCGGATTAAGTTTATTCGTCGTATGCGCATAAGAAGGTTCGTGCTTTGTCCGGATTAAGTTTATTCGTCGTATGCGCATCGGATTAAGTTTATGCACGTGAATGTTTTTGTCTCTTTACGCGCCAACTTAGCTGCAGGCTCCCACGGGACCGGGAGGGACTTATGGCACGACTTGACCTAAAATGTCTGTAACATAGCCGTTTCAACGTATATCTGATTAATGTCTGAGGATAACCGACGAATAATCAAATGTCGAAAGATCAATTGATTTATTAGCTCAAGAACTGATTTCAATAAGTCAAACTCAGTGTCATGTTGGCGTATGTGTCTCGGTAGACGATTATATTTGATGATAGGTTAAGGGTGCGTTCATTCATTAAAATAAATTTCTGTGGATTAGGTTTTCTAGACTTTTCAATATTTGGGACGTTCAAACTGATAAGTTAATTGGAAAGTATTTTCAGTTAAAGAGAACACTTACAATTAAAATTGAGAAAAAGATCTCTCCTTCCTAAAGAGGAAAACGTTTTCATTAGCTAAGTTTCATATTATTTCTTTTTTTTTTTTTGGTAAGTTTTTTTTTTTGGTAAGGAAGTTTCATATTATTTCATGTCACACAACATTAAAGAACTTCAAATCAAGCTTAGAGCTTCAATTAGGGTTCTCCCCCCTCCCCAACCTATCGCTAAAATCATCATTAGCTTCCATTAGTTTTCTCTATTCTTATTGATAACTTGACAAGTTCTCATTGATTATATAGTAATACTTTCGATCTGTGATTTATGTCAAGTTACCAAGGCCTAGATAACCAGCTCCTGCGCTTGAGTAATCAACACTCAGGCTTGAATCCAATGAGGTCAAGCCTAGGTCCTTAATGCCTATGCTTGGGTTTATATTGGCTAAGCTCAAGAAACCCTAGCTCTTGCAATTGGGATCTTGGCAGTTAGACCCGAAGCCCTCTAGTTCGAAGCCTAGTCCCCAATGCCCAAGCTAGGGTCCTTGAACTCAAGTCCAGGTTCCTATGGTGGGGCTCGGGTCCCGTGAGGCCTAGCCCAAGACCTTGGCATCCATACCTGGGTCTTTGCCAATTGTGCCCAAATCTCCCGTGGCTGGGTTGAGGACCCCGCGCTTGAGCCCAAGTACCCCAAGGCTGGGCTTGGGGCCTAAGCACCCGAGGTTGGGTTCCATAAGAGAAAAAAAAACTGATTACAATTTATTAAAATTTGAGTTTTGAAAATTTAATTTTTGATAAAATAAAATTTGATGACATAGCATATCTTGCCCTTATATCATTCGATTAGTGCATTTTTTTTTTCAGAAAAATAAAAGTAAGTTTTTCTTTCTAAATGAGGAAGAATAATTTTCAATTCACTTTCAAATTCCAGTAAAACACCAGAAAATATTTCCACTTTCCCAAAAAATGACTTCTTGAAATATATTTTCTAGAAATGTCATATTTTTTTTTTGTAAAATATGAACAGAGCCTAAGTTTGATTTTTTTTCTTCCTTTGTTTTTTTATTTATTATAGGAAGCTTGGTATATGCAACTAATGACACTTAGGATAGTAATTTTTTTTTTTATTTTAATGTAAATGGCTTTGGTAGAAGCATATTGTATTAGAAAGGTGAATTGCTGAGGATGTCCAATTCTAAAGTATTTCTTCACTTCGTCAGTAAATGTGTTTGAAGGGTTTTATCATTATAGATTGTGATTGGATGCAGAACACTTCTCATTTTCATGAGATTGCCATCCTCGACTTGTCATACTTGTGAGAAACATAAATTCTATAGGATTAGTTAAAAATATATAGGTAATGGACTGTGATTATATTTCTCTTAGGTTCTCTTTTGTGTCACATTCTTGCTCTTTCTAACTAAAGTCCTTATACAATGTTTCATATCTATTTCTTATCATTCTTATTTGAATTATCTTTCGAACTAGAGCATTATCAGTTCTAATGTGAACTTATTTTTTTATTTTTTTTTCCAATCATTTCCCCGGCAGCAGTTCACCCTTCTCCTCTTCTAATTCTAGCATACAAGTTCAGGAACTTTTGTTCTGATGTTTTTTCCATTCTTTCGGTTTTATTTCCGGCTTTAACCTATTGTTCAATGTTGTAAGTCATAACTTGTTTCTAGTTTCTTCTTTATTTGGAATGCTGTAATTAAAGGTTAATACTACAAAAAACTCTAAACTAATATACCTGAGATAAATTTACTCTAAACTAATTTTTTGGTTACCAAAACCCAAATTGATATACTTGTGACAAATTTACATTCTATTAGTTTTTATTAAATTTTACCATCATATGTAACGAGTTGGTTGATACTTGGATTGACAAGGTATCAATTTGGGGTTTTATTCTCCGTTGTCACAAGTATATTAGTTTGTGTTTTTTTTTTTGTGGTATTAATTCAATTAAATGGGAATTAATGATGATAAATTTGTTACAAATATACTAGTTTCAGGTTTTTTGTGATGAAAAAATTAATTTTGGGAAAATTTGACATATGTATACTTGTTTGAGGTTTTTCCTAATCAAAAAATTAATTTAAAGTAGATTTGTTATAAATGTATCAATTAATGATTTTTCATATATTAACCTTTAATTTAAATTAATGTTTTAGGTGTATTTGTAATAATATTCTGGGTCTGGGACTATATACTGAATATTCAGTTCTTTTTATTTCATTAATTATTTTGCAGAACTAGGTACTTTTTTTCTTTCATCCCTTTTCCCATCTTGTCCTACTCATTATGGTGCTGTCACTCTTCCGCCGGTGGGATTTAACGCTTCCACTGTCCACCTTCCCAAAGGTGAATGGTAACATGAACCATATCATCGTTTGAGTTACTCTTTTGGCGGTGCTGTAGGCTAGGCTATTTTATTTCTTGGAACTGTTGAACGTCTGAGGGGCAAATCTCGTACCAATTTGATGAGATAAATTTGAAGGTAAAACACTTACAACTCACACAATTCAATGAAAATAATGAGACATATAGGCCTTTTGTTTCATTTTATTTCCCAAACACAAGACTTGCCTTTATATAAACTCTTTACATGACTCTTACAATCAATAACTTATTAAATATTTCTAAAATTCTAAGGAGATAGCTTCTGGAAAATTTACAAAATATTAAACTAGACCTCAAAACACAATTAGTCAAGATATAGAAATACGAAAAACTCTTGAAAACAACACCACAATAAAGACTTTTTTAAACTTGTGCATTGGTCTCAGAATTCGAATAACATCGATAACTTGTTTAGTGAATCGATAACCTTTCTTCATCATCGGAACTTCAACTTATTAAATCATTAGTGAAATTTGGTTTAATTGCTAATAAGAACTAGGTTCAACAAAACTAGGCAATGGAATAAACTAACTGGATTTAACTGAGTTATACCTTATTTCGTCACACATAACGTAGAATGTCAAGAATCAGATTTGTCGCTTTATTTGCTTGATAGAGAGGGCTCAATTATCGTTTGTGATTGTAACAGGTGTGAAATCTTTTCTGTTCACGGAGTACCAGTATGTTGGAGTTTTCGTGGTTGCTGTTGCGATTCTAATCTTCCTCTTCCTTGGCTCTATTGAGAGCTTCAGTACCCAAAGCCGCCCTTGCACGTTTGATCCTTCAAACACGTGCAAGCCGGCAGTTGCCACTGCCTTTTTTAAAGCTGTTTCACTCCTACTTGGTGCGTTTACATTACTTGGCACGAAATTTGCTATCTATCCTAACGCAAGGACTGACTTGGAAGAGAGAACTGGCGTTGGAAGAACTTGCATTGCTGCTTTAGGTCTTCTCGTGCTCTATCTTGAAATCATTCTGTTCAAGTTGTACTATGGCAATGACTGGGAAGGTCTTTTTGAGGCTATTACCGGCTATGGTCTTGGTGGATCTTCATGGCTCTCCTTGGAAGAACCGGTGGTGGAATTTATGCCAAGGCTGCTGATGTTTGTGTTCATCTGGTTAAAAAGATTAAGCCAAATATCCCAGAAGATGATCGAAACCCAGCTGTATGTACTCTCTTACTGTAGCTCTATCTCCTAAGTATATCATTCACTTTTAGTCATAAATGGTGTTGACCTTAATCATTCAGGTGATTCCTAATAATGTTGGTGATATTGTTGGGGATATTGCTGGTATGGGGACTGATCTTTTTGGCTCTTATGCCGAATCATCCTGCACTGCCCTTGTTGTTGCTTCCATCTCTTCTTTCGGAATCGATCACAACTTCACCGCTATGTGTTATCCCCTGCTTATCAGCTCTATGGGTATCTTTGTTTGCTTGATCACAACTCTCTTTATGGCCAACTTCTTCAGAACTGAGGAAGTGGAGAAAATCAAGCCTAAATTGGAACGGCAACTTCTCATTTCCTCATGTCTGATGAGTGTCGGAATTGCAATTGTTAGCTGGATTGCTCTGCCCTCATCATTCACAATTTACAACTTTGGGTCGCAGAAAGTTGTGAAGAAACTGTAAACTCCTTGATGATACTTATCTCTTTCTGATCCTAAATGCTGCTTTCTGCTAATGTTGTTCATGTGACATGCTTTAATGTCAGTGGACTTTTACAGGATTCGATCAATGCGTTGAGTGTATGCATTCGCTAATTATGCATATGATCTTGCAGGGAGCTGTGCTTGTGTGTTTTTGTTGGTCTTTGGGCTAGGCAAGTTAGTGGGTTTTTCCTTGACTGTTGCCCCAGCAATGGCTACCGGTATTAAAATTTCCGAAGTAAATGAATGGATATGAATCCTTACAACTGTTGATGGTCTTGTTCTGATTACGTAATGATCCTTTTCTCTGAAGCCCTGTCCAAGATGGTGCTGGATCGTTTGGCCATGCCAATGTCATTATCCCAATTTTGGCCATTGCCATTAGCATTTTCTTGAGTTTCACTTTTGCTGCCACGTATGGAATTGCTGTGGCTGCCATTGGGATGCTAAGTACATCGCCCCTGGATTGGCATAGATGCCCCATCAATGCAGGAGGTATTGCTAAAAAGGCTGGCATGAGTGACAAAATTATTGAGAGAATGATGCCCTTGACGCTGCTGGCAATACTACTGGGACCAGTGAAAAGGTACAGGCAATCCTTGCATATGAATATAGTATCGGACATTTTGTCCTGTTGCCCTTATGGTAGCTTATCTTGATATAATCTAAGATACAGCAGAGGAAAGGGTGTCCCCGCATAGGAACTTCTCGTGAAATTACGTTCATTTCATCCAGAATCTATGCACATTGTCCAATTATTTTCTTTTTCACCATAAATGACTAAATAATACGTTAGTTATGCAAGTCCTTTTGGATTCTTGCTGGTGTGGCATGATGTTTGGCTAAAATCACCTTTCTTTCCTTTTAGGTGCTGCCTTTCATCTATCATTCTCAATATTAGCCCTATTGGCAAATTCTACTTTCCTATTGTTTAAATCTAATGTTAGATGGATCTTTTTTCATTTTTTTCTGGCATGAAGGGATTTGCCGTTGGATCAGCTGCCATGGTGTCTCTCGCTCTGTCGGGTGCATTTTTGAGTCGTACGGATATCTCTCCTGTTGATGTCCTGACACCGATGTTCTTCATCGGTTTGATCATGGGTGCTGTTCTTTCTCTCAAGTTCTCTGCTATGACCATGAAAATTGTGGGAAGTACAGGATTGAAGATGGTTCAGCAGGTCTTCCAGCAGAACATTTCAAGAATCGAGAATGGTCATGAGGACCCTGACTATGCTACATGCATCAAAATTTCAACTGATGCAGCTTTTAGGGGGATGATTCTACCTGGTGCCCTTGTCATGCTTATACCACTTATTGTCGGGACCTTCTTCGGTGTGGAGATGCTGTCTGGTGTTTTGGCTGGCTCTCTCGTTTCTGTTGTTTGGGTAATCTTTACCAAAGTAATCAATGTCAATCTATTTTGGTGGTTTACGTTGCTCAAGGTATATCTCTCTGATAGTGTGCTTGTTAAACGGGGTTAAGAAACTGTAGTTTCTGCATTGTTGAACAAAATCTGTGTAGGTTGGTGAACTGCTGATTAATGCTATTATCATAATCTATGACAATTGTTGCAGCTTCACATCGGTTGTCTCATTTGATTGTGGTATTTTCCTGATGAAGATTATTCATTGGGCTTGGTTTTGAACAGATTGCGATTTGGGCATCCTGCACCGGTGGAGCATGGGACAAAGCCATAGAGAACATTAGGGTATGCAGCTGCTCCAACTGCTCAAAAGCTAGTTTTTTTCGATATACTCGGCTGTTGTGGTTCAGTGACCTGCTAAGAAAACTTGTCTGACTCGACGGATTTTTTACTTAATATATTGAATTTGCTTTCAGGCTGGTGTTTTGGAGTATGCGAGGACCCTGACCCTGACATGTTGAATTTTCTTTCAGGCTGGTGCTTTGGAGCATGCGAGGACCCTGACCCTTCCTCAAGGAGGGATGCTTCGCCGTGCAGCTGAGAAGGGAGATGCCATTGGCAATCCACAGAAGGACACTTCAGGCCCACCGCTCAACATCCTCGTCCAGCTACTGGCAGTCGAGTCGCTCGTGTTCGCTCCCTTCTTTGTTACTCACGGTGGTTTGCTCTTCAAGATTTTCTGAGGGAGGGAACAGACGACTTCCCTTTTGTAGCAGCAGCAGCATCGTCATTCACTCAATTTGCTCTTAAAACATCTATTTCCGTGCTTGTTGCCCAAGTTGATAAACCTCTCTTGCTCCTCTGCTGCTTCGGACGTTTCGAGCAAGTGCTTTTGAGTTTTGATTAAGGTTTTGGATTATCCAAATGACTCGGTTTAATTTGAAGAAACAATATCAAGAACAAGATTGAAAGGTGTGGTCTTGGCAAAAGTAGGAACGTGACGTCATGATAATAAGTCGAAGGCGCTCGGGTGCTAAAGCATGTGTGGTGCTCCATCTTCGCTAACTCACCCCACGTAAAGATGAAGAAGCATTCAACACATGACCGCGCATCAATCCAAAGTACACAAACCCTACTTTAAATATGGAGCAACCGTCTATTGGTGCCGATGATAGAGACGATATGTGAGCTTAAAAAGGCAGGACCATATGACCATGGAGGCAGGACTGAAGCTAAGGCAGGACTGAAGCTAAGGCCGTTGATCTAGTCCACGGAGCATGCGGATCAATATCTGGGGGACTCAGCCTCAAAAGCATCTTGTGAGGTGAGGGGAGCTGAAGCGGCAGGCTAAAGGGCTTCTCCCAAGTGAAAAGACGTTTTGTGAGGTGAGGGGAGCCGCACTGGTTATCGAGCAGGCCAGAGGGCTTCTTCCAAGCGATGTGGGACTCTCTTCCACAGGGGCTTTGATGTTGCTAGTATGAGTACCTAGAGGGGGGTGAATAGGTATACAAAGATTTTTCTTGATAATTTCTGTATACTTGCGCAATACTTAGACAGTTCAAGGATTAGCGAAAGATAACAATCAACGTAAGACTGAGTAAGGAAAGAGAGAATTAAACACGCGGTTTATAGTGGTTCGGCTTGATTCAAGCCTACGTCCACTCTTTCTCGCACCGATAGCCAATTTGGCTGGATTCCACTATGAACAAAGAGATGTTACGTGTTGTTCTTCCTTGATTTCTCTGTGTAGATGATCTACCACACTCACTCAAGGTATCACCAAGTATAAACACTCTCTGTATACAATTTCGCTCGACCGTATCGACTAATAATCAAGGTGCTTCGACTCTGAATTTTTCTATCAAATCACGTTCTTAAACAACTAGAATGTCTTCCTTTTTATACTCCTTTATGCCATCATACCGTTGGCACTTACCAAAGGAATTCCTCCAATCTACCCGTTGGACGGAATCAATCAAGAAGATCATTCGAGCTATAAAAGGAACCTGACGATAGCCCATCAATCCTGTTCGCCCATACAATCAGGATCTTGGTTTCCATGAATAGAACATTCCAAGAATACTTCGTCGACCATCGGATCTTCGAATGATTTAGATCAAAAGAATCCGTTATATTCATCCAGCCAAAAAGATCTTCTCCAGACGATAGGATTTAAATCCTCAACCATATACTTCGGCTCTGGATTTCCTTCGTCACTGGATCAAAAAGACTATCAATGAGAATAGTCTTGAGTCTTGAGTCTCGAACCTTGAGTCTTGAATCTTGAGTCTAGTAGTCAGAGTCTTCAGACTTTAAACTAGACGATCCGCAGATACCCAGACTAGACTGAAGGAAACGTTTTGTCAGCTTCAAAATATTCTGGAACGATTTCTCCAACAATCTCCCCTTTTTGATGGTGACAAAACTTTCCTGTAGATTTGAACCACTTTGACCTGCAAAAACATTTCTCAAGCAATATGGCAATCTCATAAAGATTAACAAAGCAACCAGACTCTGCATCCACAGAAAATTGGTTAGTCTTTCATGAGTAATACCATATAACAACACTTGATATGAATGCAAACAGTCAAGCATTAAAATCCACAGCCAATTCAGTCAAGTTCAAGGTCAAGTTCAAGTTCACACCCAAGAAAACATAAAAAAAAAAACTTATAGTCAAAGAAAGTTGAAAGAAAGTTGGTTGGTTGGTTCAAATTGCTTCTCCCCCTTTTTGTCAACATTAAAAAGGTGAGAAAGATGTCATGTCTGCTTGGGAATGCGCACAATCTGGAAATCTCCCATGGACTGGACTACTCCTTCTAGCTTCTTCAAGTCTTCCCTCAGTTGAGCTACCTCTTCTCCCTTGGCATTGGTTTGCAGTTGCAGAGCGAGGTCTTTCATTTTATCTTGAAGATGCTTGTCCAGCATTCTTCAAGGCTTGAATTTCACAGTCTAGAGCATAGATTTGGCCACGCATTTCCAGAAGAATATCCATGATACGACGAAAATCTGCGGAATTGTCCGTCTGAGTACTTGCATTTGCAGACGATGGCGCTTCTGTAAAGTCTTGCAGATTTGGTTCTGACGTATCGTGACCTTCTTCAGGCAATTGAGAAGCCTGAAATTCTTCTGGGGCTACTGGAGATTGTCTTTGACCTTCACTATTGGCAGCATGAGGTGTGGACCTCTCTTGCTCGCCAACTCCCCCTGTTTCTAGGACATCAAGAGGAGAAGAGTGATGATCATGCTCTTCTGTATCCTTCTCTCCAGATTCAGCTGCAGACTTTTCTTGCTCTTGTTCTCCTTTTTCTTCAGCTTCTGTCTCCTTCTCTCTCTGCTCTTCTTCTTCTCTATTCTTGTCTTCTTCTTCTTCTTCTCTCTCTTCGTTTCTTCCGTTCCTTCGTTGATTGGGGAACAGAACGTCTTGTCCTTATCAAAGCAGAGATTGTGAGATCTTCCTCCTCATCTTCATCTTCATCCTCCAAGATGAGAGTTCTCTTCTTTTTGGATGGGGCACCAATGGCTTCCTTTCCCTTTCTTTTTGAAGCAGACGGAACTGGAGTCTTCACTCTTCCGAATTTCTCCATTGCCTTAGAAAGTTCTTTCAAACGCATCTTTGTCAACATCTTTAAACCTACCACCATCTTATCGCACGGTCGAACACGAGAGTGTGTGGAGGTTCAATATTCATGTGTCTCAAGATCCCGGTCACCGCCTGATAAGGCAATTGTCCCTTGTCTTTCGACATTGCTCGTACATGTGAAAGAGAATAGTGTGAGGGAGAGAGAACTTCTTCCCCGAGTTGATTGCGTACATCAATTTTGCTTCGAGTTAGACACATCGTCTTTGATGTAGACTTAGGCCTAATGCAATTGATCACAATTTTGTGCAGCACAATATTGATAGCGCGCATCCTCGAATAGATGATTTTTCCCTCAATGTCTCTGTCTTCAACAAGGTCCATTGTGGCACGAGCAACTGAAACTTTGACTGGTTGATATCGTGCCCGTTCAACTCCAAGTATGTCCGCCAACATGTCCACATCCAACACATAATCCCGATCTCGAACACCGAAAGATATTCTATTCGCATCAATAAAGCTAAGATTTGAATAGAAATATGCGATCGCTTGTGCATATCCGTCCGTGGTGTCGGTGCAAAAACGTTCCAGTTGAAGCAGAGTAAACTTTTCTCTCAAGTTCACATTCACAGCATCCAGGAAATCAAAGTCGACACTCCTAGGGTTTATCACCCCTCGCTTCAGCAGTTTGAAGAACAAAGTTTCCTGTTCCTTCGATTTAAATAACTCCATCCTCTTTCCCTTCACCTTCGCAGCAACACCCAATCTCGATTGAAAATCATTGAACATTTTGTCATCGTCGTTCCCATCAATCAAATTTGGGCCCGACATCCGAGGGTCACTTGGAATATTTGCAAGCGCTTCCTCTACTTTACCTTTGGGAGCAATTCCCAAATCCTCCATTTTCTTCAAAAATGTACTCATTCCCATAGTTCTTTTCTTTAAGAAAATCATCCACATATTTCATCGGAGTCCCGACTTTTCAAAGCACGGTAAAGTTTGTAAATATAAGAGGGTTTTTGGACTCTTACAGGGTCTCAAGGTCCTCGATTACCTCTTCTTCTGGATGTTGACCCGCACCTTGTGGGGTAGAAGGCGTTGAATGACGAGGTGGAGAATGAGTTGGGTTCTGATGTTGACTCGATAATTCTTCCTCTTCTGTGAGATCGAAGTGGGTAGGTCCCTCCTTTATCTTCTGTGGTCCCCTTGTCGCGATTCTTGAGGACTTTCTCGAAGACGACATTCTTCTTGTCTTTTAAAAGATTTCTTTGCTTGCTTTCCCAAGGGAAGATGACAACTTTCTCGAGGATGAACTCGAAGTAGAAATCAGTTTGAGAGGAAAATGCTTTTAGGGTTTTGAAGATTGAAGGTGAAAACTATATATATATAACTCAGTTTTGAAAAGGGGAAGTTCAATCGGTACAAGGAAAGTGTACGAATACCTCTTTTCGAAATCGATAATTGCCAAAATTAATCCTTTTGAAAAGACAAGTTTTTCGATTTTCACGGAGACTAAAATAACTGAACGAAAAATCATACCTTTTCGAGTTTAGATAAAGTAACAACTTACAGTCTATAGTCATCAACGTCTGAGTCGTAGAGATTTGAGTCTGAGAGATTTGAGTCTGACGGTCATCAACTTTCTGAGTCTGAAGGTTGGAGAGTCTCTAGACTTTAACTTCTTCGAGCTTCAAAATGTTGAGTCTGGAGCGGATAAAATCAAATTGATTTTTCTCCAAAGGCTTTGTGAATATATCCGCTAGTTGACTTTTTGAATCAACAAATTGAATCGAGATTTCTCCACTTTGAATATGATCTCTAATGAAGTGATGTCGAATTTCTATATGCTTTGCTCTTGAATGAAGAATTGGATTTTTGGTGAGATTGATTGCGCTGGTGTTGTCACATTTGATTTCTGTGCATGAGTCTTCAATCCCAAAGTCTTGTAGCTGTTGTTTTATCCATAGAATTTGCGAACAGCAACTTCCAAGGGCAACATACTCTGCTTCTGTTGTTGAGAGAGCTACAGTGCTTTGTTTCCTTGAAAACCAAGACACTGTCCTGCTTCCAAGCAACCGGCAAGTTCCTCGAAGTACTCTTTCTATCGACTCGCA